>VRYO01002297.1:61838848-61924733 GCA_009812075.1 Sialia sialis | reverse complement strand
ACAACAACAACAACAACAACTACCACCCAGCAAATCCACGCTTTATTTGCAAGCCCCTGAAAACTGGGAGGGATGCTGTTTGCCTCCCCTCCTCCTCCCGCTGGGGAGATATGCAGTCCCTCAGTCAGGCAATGCTGGATAACAGGACAAAGCTCTGTCACTTCCCGTGGCCCAGAAGCACACCCACCTGGTCCCATGGCGGGGACACCCGTGGGGCTCGGCTGTTCTGGCCGCACTGTGTGGCTCCTGCTCCTGCCCTCCAGCTTGCTGGGAGCTGGGAGCCCAGCAGCTCCGGGAGCTGTTCCCTGCCCGCCGCACATCCCCTGGCAAGCGAGGGCGCAGCCGGGGCAGCGGGAGTGGGGCAGGTCCCGGGGCCCTGAGCACACCTTTGCCAGCGCCTTCCCGCAGGGCTCGCTTCTTCTGGGATGGCAGGGGGCTCAAATCCTCCCATTTCACCCAATGGCTTCTGCTCTTGCTGAAGCCAAACTGCCTCACATGCCAGACTGGTGTCACCAAACACAACTCCAAAACTCTCCTCCATTGGATGAACCCCCTAGGAACAAGGATCTGGGGACAGCCCTGGTCTCCTGCAGGACCTTTTTTGTGCTGGCTGGGTGCTCTCTTTTGACGCCCAGGCCCAGGACAGCTTCCCCAGGCTGTCTGAGAAGTGTCAGGAGTTCGGTTCTGCATGGGCGCAGACCCCGCAGCAGCACGGGCTGGTACGACCACACAGGTTTACATCTTGTGTTTATTTCAGTGCTGCGGGTTTGTAACTACCGCTTGCCATGCTCTGTATGTAGGTGCTGAAAATGTTAAAAAATATTGTGAATATCAAGAACCCAAGACATTCAGACATTCTGCTACAGCAGACTTCATTGCACTGAAAACTGATAAGTGACATATCACGATCTCAGAGTCTCTTGTTAACTCAACAAGCAAACTGAGCTGAAACAAAACAAAACAAAACACCCAAGACAGATTAAGTTTTAGAAAGAAATAAGCATTCTGCACAGAGCTAATCACACTACAGGCAGCCAATACTGCAGCAGTAAGCAGACGTGGGAGAAAATAACCTGTTTTCCAGCTGAACATCAGTGCTGGACTTGTTCAGATAACAGAAACGAGATGCTGTGGGTACAGAAGGAATTGGAAAGGTAAGCCATGGCTACATCTTCAACTACAGACCAAGCCTGTGTCCGTCCTACCTGTAGAGATAGCTCTGTTCACAGTAGGCAAAAAAATGTAACAAAGGTTCAGCCGCTAAAGGGAAAAGCTGGCTTTGTTCCAGGGACTATTCCTAAACCAGCTGATAAGTAAGGATTGATTTATTTGCTAATAGGTCTGAGGAGCTGGAGAACGTTTTTGTTCTTTTGCATACTAATTTTGTGTACATGCTCAGTATATATATCATATCCTAAACCAGAGGTTTTTAATTTTAGGGGGAATCAAAGCCCTTAGCTTAAAGCACTTCCTCATTTAATCATGCAAGATTAAATGAATTGGGCAACAAGAGGATGGACAACTCAGCCTGCCCACATGCCTTGTGTAGCCGGCCAAGAGAGGAGAGTGTTTCAGAGGACCTTCAATCCATTCGGCTTTGGTCCTGCCTCCTCTCCAGCTGACCATTCAGAAATACAGGCCCAACTGCAGCAGGGGCCAGTCCACTTGAGATTTTATACCTACAGGTTCGATTTCACTCCCCGTCACTTCCCACAGGCTCTACCCACAAGGCTGAAATCAATCTCCCCCTTCCCTGCCTGGCCCAGCACTGACTCTTGCCCTCCTGCCTCTTATATCTCCAGTGAAAGGGCAGGAGGGGGCTCACCCTGAGAACACACACATAACCCAGCAGCTAAGCCTCAGCTGCACCCTCCGTTAATTCCCCAAGGCCTGAATCTAAGGCTTCCCAAATTTCAGCACTGCTCTACTGCCAGACTTGGACCTGACTCTCACCAGGGGAAATAAGGCAATAGGCTCCTGCTAGTCCTAAACACACAGCCTATATGGCCACAGGCTGTTACAGGCAGGGGAAAGCCCCATAATTTACATGTGCTGAACGACTTCTAGTTAAGGTAGAATTCAGCAGTGACCAGAGAGTCTGGGGTAAGAAGGAGACACTGTGGAATTTGCAGGAGACCTTAGAGACAGCGGCTGCAGCAGCTGTGAGTGTTGTAAAACACGAGTAACAGCCTCATTGAAATGTTACAATTCCAACCTGTTACCCAATACAGAAGAGCATCCCAAGGGAATATGGACCATTTTCTCATATCTGTTTTGAGACAAGATACAGCATTGCTATTTCTTGGCCAGAGGGAACAGCCTCTGCCTTCCCTGGATAGATCCTGCTGCTGTGTGTGAACAGAGCCACAACAGATATGAATCATTCAGCAGCAGACAGAAAGATACAAGAAGCTGGAATTCCCTCACTCTTCCAAATTTAAGCTCATTATTTTAGGAGACTTCTGGGGAAGTGTTTTTTATAAGGAGACAGTGCTGTTCTGAGGGAAAAGATATGCTAGGGAGCAAGGCAGCACATGTACTTCTTTGCAAAGAGAGGAGACTGTATGCAGTCACTTAGTCTTCTACAATATTTAAGGGAACTGAAAGATGTAAAAACTGCCTAAGGACTGTATATTTAGGAAAAGGCAAACAGAGGGGTTGTAACCCCACCCTCTCACAACTGACTTCTTCCTATCAGGTGACAGACAGCAATCCATCATTAGCTGGAGATCCTTAATCTGTGCCTCCTTTATGAAGATCTGTCACTTTGAGTGGAGGAGACACAGATGTGAAAGCCTCTATACTTTTTGGAGAGCAGCAGAACCCCCATAGATCAATATTTTAACTTGAAAGCTGCCATAATTCTCTGAAAAGACTGAATTATTTAGAAGGATAGATATAAAATCAGAGCAGCATTGTAGATCTCTTGGTTTGATCAGTGTCCACAATATTTTGATTTTACAAACCCTTTCTCTTAGCCAATTCAAAGACAGTGATTTACTCTTGTATAATTTTTTTCTCCATGAGTCTTATTAGTAACAGATACAGTAAATATTACCTGGTGACACACAAATGTAAAATGAATCAGAACTGTTTTAAAACCTCTCCCCAGGTCAAGCAGCAGCCACAGCATAGATAAAAACATAGTCCAGGGCATCTGAAAGCTATGTCTCACCATTTTTTCCCCTTCCACAATCACTTTAAAATTCTTATACTCAGCACTAGGTAGGGCTTCTAGGAAAGATACCTGCTGAGGGAATGAAAGTTACTGCAAGGCATTGTATCTATCAATGAATGTAATGGCAAAAAAAAAATAGACATATGTTTCATATAACATTTAATCACCTCCATGAACCCTCCCCGGGCCAGTAAGATAATTTTGCAGACAAACCCTTTGTAATTACTAAGCAGAAGCAATGGCAAAAACACAACAAAGGTTTCTCTAAACAGAGATAGCATACAGTAAGTTCTCTGAAGTTTATCCCAAACACAGAAATTTTCTTCTTGATTCTTCTATGATAGACCTTCTGTGCTACAGTAACGTTAACATTTATTATTAGACACGGATACTAGAAAAGATAACCTAAGTAGATTGCCAGTCACATCTTTCTGTCACATTCAGTGTAGTTTTTAAATACAGACAATTTAATGCCTCTTTTTATTTTTTTTTAACATTTTGCCTGTGGTGCACTTTGAGCCCTGAGCTTGTAGCCAATTAGTAAAGCTGAATGTAAGCATGATTCATCCTTCTCACAAAGAAACATTGCAGACTGCATCACTGGGCTCCAAGTGCATTTAGGGACCTACTGGCCTGAAGTTTCAACTGAGATGGTTTGCATCCAGCGGGGTGGGCATGACCTTGCTACAAAAATGCTGCTGCATTTATTTTAACTTCTGAAGATACTTGTCAGTTCAAAACTGCCTGGTCATGGCATCAGGGCATTTTTAGTTCTAGCTGTAAAAATAGTGAGGGAAAGCATTCTGTTAAAATCTGTTTGTAATAATAAATGCCTACATTGTATATAATGACATTTGATTTTACCAGTGACAATTGCAGCGTGCATGGTATCAGATCTGCAGTGTTCTGTTAAAATTTCAGTCAAGATTGCCAATTGCATTGCAAAACAACAAAGATAAGTTTGCATTTTTTAATGTTTTCACAGAATGCTAAACTTTCCTCCCTCTGTCTGGACTTAGAGCAGGTAAAAGTATGGGCATGGGAAATATATAACTCCTTAAAATAATAATGCATATTTGCCAAACAATAATGTCAAGAAGTGTATTACAGTTTGTCAGGCATTAAAGTCTGCAAATCCTGAAATATTTTGAAATCTGTCTGTATCTGTGTAGGTTTTTAAACTGCATTATCAGAAGTGTCATGCAGAGGAAAGACAGACACCTGACACATTTCAGATTTTTGTCTGAATTTTCAGTACCCTGAAACAGGTACCACGAGAAACAGCCATCAGAAATGATGCCTGGAACTGTACTTTAGCAGGTGTCAAAAGTTGGCTGTGTTTTGTTCAAATGCACAGAACCCAGGTCCAGTCTTATTCTTACACTTCTGGAAAATCGTAAGCACCAGCAGCTCTAAGTTGATGCTAGAAGACAGTTTTAGCACATTTGAAATGATACTGGCCTGAGGCAAAGCTGTGATACAAAAGCAGAACCCTTCAGGAGATGCTGGAGATTAAAAGTCTTAATAAGAGTTTCTTTAGAGATGTTAGAAAACTCAAAGCTCTGTGTCTGGTTAAGTTAATTGCCTTGAACAATTAACACTATCAGGAGAACCTAACACTCAAAAAATTTGTGGAGAAGAAAATGGGCACTGATTAAATCAACATCAATGCTGGAACCCATAGATAGGTAACTCATCAAAAGGAGGACAAACTCTTTACAAAGCAGTTGCTCATTTTCAATTCAACATTTGGATTGTTCTTGACGAGCAGAGTCCAGCTGATCACCTGCTTCCTTCTGGTGCCCATTTATAAAGCTGCAGAACTCTTAACAGTTTTGCTAAATTCAGTTTATCATGTTACTTAAGTTCCACATTTAAAAGCAACTGTACCAGTACGCACATAATAAAAGGGATTAAGAAATACCTTATGGTAACATAATTTGCACTAGACTAGGAAATTATTCTTGAAAGAAATTCAACAATTATATTTTTCTTGGAGGTCTCTCTTGGTACATTGTAATCTCCATATTCTGCTTTATATCCCATCTGTCTACATACATCTGTTGTCTATTGCTCTGTACAACAAACTGTTTCAGGCGGTGAAGCATCTATTTTGTGCAACACACCTAGTTCCATGTGCTTTCATAGGACTAGAGGAACATAACCACTAAACAATAATACACTATCCTAGTAATAATCTTTAAAAAAAGATAGGTAACAAATTAATATCCAAAAAGCATCCAGGATGTCTTATTTCAAAACGAACAGTGATAAAAATACTACCAAATGGTTCCTCAGAATGCATCACATCGTGTTGTATTTCATTGTTTTTTAAAAGGAATGCGCAAAAGGTCAATGAATGTAGACAAATAATTTATTTTTTATTTATTCATTATTTTATGTACACTTGGCATTTTGCAACACAGTCAAAGGGAAACAAATTAAGTGTGAAGCACGATAAATATTATAGGCTGACTACATTTTAACACATTTCTGTCATCTCTGAATTAGCAGACACTGACAACTCAGGGAGAACATTAATTTCAACTTCTTTACACTGGCAGTAATGGAGTAAACTGCACAACACAGTATTATGACATTTTAAATGATCCAACAGAGCAGAAGAAAACAGGCCTTATTTCCTAAACAGAAATCATTGGTTAACTTTTAAAGATACAAAAAATTTATCTTTGAATTAGCAATATAAGGCATTAGATAATTTCTCCATCGTAAACAAATTCCTTCATTCGTACAGTGCTAACATCTCTGGTTTTTGTGTGTGTGTTCAAGTCAACCCATACTTCATATCCCAAAAGCATGAGTCAAATGAGGAGGAGCCAGATATTGGTGCTGGAAGTGTATCTGCAGACACAGACACCTTTGGGTTTATACACAGAAAGAAGATACAGTAGCCAAATCTGAAAAGAACAATACAACAATAACATTATCTTCCACTTACTCTCAGTCAAGCAGAACACAGACCAGAGGGAAAACCTTGTTTTGAAATGTAACCAAACTAAGTATAAAACAAAAGCATGAGCCTCAGAGAGGAATATTAAAAACAAATACAGCTGTTAAGATAAACAGTGCTAGAATACTAAGAGTACAAAACTGAAAATGGGGCTAATTACTGAGTAGGAGCACAGACAACAGATTTGGGATCTAAGACTGCACATACAGAAAGAGCTCTTGGAATACTGACTATATTTAGGACTGCAAAGAAGTGGATGTTAGCTTCATGGGCCAATGCAGCTTAAGATCAGGAAAACAGTCCTGAAAAGCACATCTGAGAACTGCTGCCCTTCCCTCCAGCTTCGATTTGCTAACCAATGCCTTCACCATACTTTAAATATGCCCTTATTAGCCTTTCTAATCTAAACCTTACAATACCTGTTTGGAAGGAACGATTTTTGGGGGGGAATTTATTGAAGTCAGTCAGGACCTAAATGTTCTCACATGTTCATAGTAGCATTTTAGACTTTAGGGCTTGAGCCACCATCATGAGGTGCAAATAAACAACCTCACTTTGGACATTTTTGTGCACAGTACTGAGATAAACTATGTAAAAAATAAGAAGCTTTGGATCACAATCAAGAGCGGCTATCCTCATTTCTGCTAATTTGAATTAAAACATTTGCACAACCAACATGCTCCCACCTGCTGCTTGTTATTCTTTTAATTGAAGCTAAATGCCCCCTTCCTTCTGCTGGCTTTAATAGCCAATTTGGGAGCGTAAAAAAAACCCCAAACAATGAAAAGGACAACTACTAGAAAAGAAGCAGTTTTCTAGTTTTAACCAAGCTATTTCATAGGAGCAATCAGATTCAGTTCAACTAGCAGAGCAAAGGAAGTGGTGGCCTTTGGTGGAAGCAAGTCAAGCTAGGAGACTCATAGAGAGCACCAAGGGATGAACAACCTCTTACTCTGAATCCACTCGTGCTAGCTTCCAACAGAAATTTTATTTGGTCTGCACAGACCTCTGCTTTTCCAAAGGTCAGTTCAAGACCTCAGCTGGAGACTAATCTGAATTACCCTATAGAAGAACTTACCTACTCAGTGACAGGAACCTAGGAGACTAGTATCCTAACTTTAGTATCTAGATATTTAAAATTCAATTATATAAATATCCTCCAGCTACAGAAAATGTGCTTAGAGGCAATTATCCCTTTTGTCCTTCTCAACTTGTTAATGCAAAAAGGCGTAACTTGCTTCTGGTGCTTACAGGCATAGCCCAGGTATTTACAGATAGTGTCTGGAACTATTCCCTCTATTGCTGCTCTTCCACCTTTACAGAAATTAGTTTCCTTACAAGGTAATGCAACAGGAGCTTCTTGTGACATTACTCAAACTTCTGTTGTGGCAGAAAATGGAGCGTACTGTTAAATCATAAATACAATACAAGTATTTTGTTGCTGGTTATGTGATGGGGGGCAGGGAGAGACCTATTACGTATGTTTAAATGAATCCAGGTGCTGGGTTTAGGTATTTACATGGGAAAGTCTGGAGATGCCCTTCCTTCTCATCTGCACATATGAATAAATGTGAGCAGGAAATTTCCCAAGGCAATTCACAAACCCCACTTCCAGAGATCAGGCCAATCTCCACAACCCCCAAATCCACCATTTGGCTAGCAAGGACATGAATGTAAAATGCCACAAGATGCTGAAGAGCTGAAGTGGCTTTATGTTCACTAACAAAATCCAGAAAAAGTATCATCACAGATTTCACTATGACAGCTGAAGGGCACCTGGAATTTTCTGTATGCCAAAGTTAAATCAGAAAGTGCAAGGTCTGCCTGTGAACATATCATTTCCTGGTAACTTTAATTTACTTTTAGTAAACAGTAACTATTCCAAAGTAACTTCAAGCATAGACCAGCCATTAGTTTCCAAATCCTAACCAAGCCAGCTATTTCCTCTGTTCATTTCAGAACAGTGGGTATGTGCAAAAATCTGTGGCACTGCCCTAAAGAAAAATATAGAGAGACCAAGGTCTGATAAAAGGGAACTCATCTTCTGATGGTGAGCAGACAACTCCTGACAATGGCAAAATAGTAAATATACAAAAGATGGGAACTCACCATGATTATACATGGTACCTCCATAAAACACTCAGACATCTCAGTGTTTTGTAAACTTGGTCCTCTTTTTCACCTGAATTTTCACTTTCATTCATTTGACACCCCGAACAGGTAACTGCTATGCTCAGTTTCCAACAGAGTAAGCAGAATAGATGTCACCTAAACCATGTCAATCCCAACGCAGTGTAAGGTCTATTTAAACAAATACCAAACATACACAAACAAAACTATTCCTAGTGTATTATAGACAACTCAGTTCCTAACCCAGAAACTATTGCCATTACCCAAGAGTAAGGTTATTCTTCTCAGTCCTTGGTGTAACTTTCAGGCTTTGGAGTGCCAATCACACTTCCATAAAACAGCCGTGTGTTTTGTACGTTACAGATCGGCATGTTGAAAACATTACCAAAATTTTATTCCAGTTAAGTTGGATTTAGACTTTCCTGCTAACCTAAATAGAGAGATATGTTACTTCTCCTGAAATAACAAAAAAAAAGGAAATGTGAAAGATTCTTGCGTGTGTTCTCAACACGGTAAGCTCCTTGTAATAGGTATTCTTTCTTTTCCCCTCTCCCTACCTTGTTCAGCAATCAGTACTATGAAGCAAAGAAATCAACCACAGGTGTATCTCAGATCATAGAACAAAGAAGAGAAGAGGCTGGAAAGGGATCTCTGGAGTTCATCCAGCCCAGCCTCCACCAGTTCAAGTAGGCATCAGTAGGGTACCCAGTCAGCTGCCCAGGATGATGAGTATCTCCAAGGATGGAGACTCCACAAGCTCCCTAGGCAACCTGTCCCATAAAATGTGTCATCTTGTCTGTTTTGGATTGTGCCCATTGCCTCTTGTCCTGTTCCTGAGCATCACTGAGAAGAATCTGGCTCCCTCTTCTTCATTCTTCCCCTCCATCAGGTATTCCTATACATTGATCAGATTTCCCTTGAATCTTTTCCACAGACTTTAACATTTTTACCCCCAAACTGCAGTTTGACCTCAGAAAAGGATCAGTTGCAAAAAACCTCAGCCATTAAGTCTTACGTGCACCTGTGTGTACATGCATGAAATAGTTTCATTAAATGACAAAAAAAAAAAAGATTTCACAGTGGTAGACAAAGTAAAAATATTTTAAGTAGTTGATAAAAATGAAATGAAGAGACATCATGACTTACTGCACAAACATGTAAATGAAAGGTCAATATTAAGAGCATCTAATTGGTAAATTTTGATTTAGAAGTAAGAACATGTGATACTATGAGGAAAGCTGTTTCTGAGAAAAGTAACAGCTGATCTAGAGCAAGGCACTTACATTCTTCTCATCTATAAATAGCTCTGGCTACCCTTCCATGAGTTTCCAGATAAATCTGGGTAAGTCTCCTTTTTTCCTTTGTCAACCTTTGAGAAATTTGCATTTCTTCAGAATCTAAGGAAAATGAGTTTCCAAATAGTTGAGGGTATTTTTATTCTTTTATTTTTAGAAAAGGTGAACAAAACATGCAACAGAAAAACTTCCTTCCTCCCAGTGGATGCTCTGCAGTTTGGATGTCTGTCCTAACTGCGCCATTTACATCCTTAAATGAAAACAAGACAAGGAGAAACCAGAGCTATGTAACTCCAACAAAAGTAACAGTGTTCATTAGCTGAAAAGGAAAATCTCACCACTGCCTCCTATCACAGAGGCTGCATCTTCTTAAAGAGACTCCTCCTGCTGCTGCCCTTCTCTGAAGCTCCCGAGGATCTGTAACATGCAACATCCATTAATTTCTCAGTCCTTCCAAATGTCAGTTACCACAACTTGTCCTGTGCCTGGTAACATTTATTAAAGAGCACCTTCTTGTGTTTCATTATCAAGTCAGAACTCTAAAAATCACAGAAATCATCCTCTCAGTGAAGGACTAATGCCTTCATTTGGGAAAAAATGTTGACTGCATCTGACAAAGTATGTGCAGATGCATTAAACCAGGGATTTCCAGTCTAGCTATTTCAAAAGCTACAACTTACAGAATTATTGTTAAAAAGCAATAATGAACATGTAAATAATTTATAAACTCGCTCCCGTAGTCTTCATAATAAAATGCTACATTTAATCTAGTTTTTGTAAATTTACCAGTCCTGCTGATATGACATGGGAAATATATCCCATAAGATGCAATAAGTACACACAGTACGAACCAGGACTCAGCACACAATTTTTGCAAATGCACACTAGGTGAAATTTCTGATGACAGTACAGCAGTTAAACTACTCAGTCTTAATTATAGCAATATGAAAAATTATCAAAATAGTGACAATGCATTAATTATGTTTGTCTGTTCACTTCATGCATTTACAGAACTATACATACAGCCAGATAGGTACATGAGATTTTGGAATGGGGAAAGGCAATGCATTTCCAAAAAAAAACCCAAACGCCAAGCAAACTAATAAAATAAAATTAATTACATACCACAGGTATTGGCAAAGGGCAGAAGCATGCTGATCCTGGTATTAAGAAAACTCCTCAAGGTTGTCAGAATTTCTCTTTTTTTGCTTTTCTCTGGATGGAATTTGGAGGGTTTGAAGGTTTAAGGATGGATGTTATTTCAGTCTTGTTTTTCAAGACAGGTAATACAGCACTGGATGGAATTAATCTCAGTTTAGTATCTAACCTGAGCTAAATCACAGCTTCCTCAGTCTCCAGAGAGGCTCTCTAGAACATGATTCATTCTACTTTCCTTAAATGTCTGCCTTAGGAGATTGATAACTCTCTAGAGGTGCCCAGATTCTTCCCTTGAAGTAGATGTCTAACTTTCAGAGAACTAACACTCAGTGATATGAATTCTGCTCACTGTGTACCACGATTACCGGACATCTTGTATCTGGAAAACTTAGCATAAGAGCTCTAAGGAAATGCAAAGGTTTTGGTAGGTTTTGGGTTTTTTTTCATCTGAAACTAGGACCTCCAAGTACGTGGGGGACTATAAGGTCCAAACTCCCATGCAAAACTGTTCTATGTAAGTCATGCTCACTAATGGACTTAACAGGTGTATAATTTTAATAACAGAAACCCCATCCATTTCACATAGCTATGTTGCCAGACAGCTCAAAATTATGAATACAAGTATACCTTTGAATTAAAGCCTTGTAGAGTTAAGAAGATGCTTTAAAGGGTAAAGTTATCAAACTAGTTTTTAAAATTACCCAAGGAATTACATCTTTACCTACAGGCCATCCCACATCAATTTCATACAGAGGGTATGGAAGTCCCCCTTCAGTTTAAAAACAGAAGCAGTTCAGAGCAAACTCCTTTTTTTGGACATGTTAGTCATATTTTTTAAACATTTGTTGCCAAAGTACATCTTTTACAAAGCTTCAGAAAGACAGATAATCAAACCACATGCTTAAACAAAAGAATATCCATAACAGCAGAATTTAGACAACATGACTGAGGGACAGTGTAGTGATGGAGAGGAGACCCAATTCAAGAGTAATTAAATTCCCCCAAAGGAGGACTTGGTGTAATTAATTTTGGGTTAAACGAAACTGGAATATAAGTTTCCTCTATATGACTGCTTTGCAAGGAGACGGTCCACAGTCGTTATCGGACTTTGCATTCACTCTTCATACCCTGTAACACCTTTCACAAGCAAACAAACCAAAAGGCACTTTGGCAAAGCAACACTGGAAATCCAGCACATTTGTCCAGGCTTTTCCTGCTGCATGGGTGGAGATGAACTCAGCCTCCAGGTGAAACATCTTTTGCTATTACACTAACTTTACAAAAGTAACTTCTGCATGAGAAATTTTGAGATTTATACATATATATTTATGTATGTACACATATCCAAAAAATTCATATATACAAACAATATATGTGTGTATATATAATTTATGCATACATATGTATAAATAAATAGACACACAAGTATAAGATAGCGAGCTATTCTTGCTTCTTTGTGACATATGAGGAAGGTCTAAAAGCAGGTTGTTTTCTTTATCCTACAAGTATTACAAATGTCAAGTCTGGTCTAACTTTGTTTTGCTGGAAGACTTCTTTGACTTATAAGGCCATAGCTAAAAGAGTTTCTTACTCTCTCACTGAAGGCTGAAGTCTGCAATTATAGATAGAAGCAATTCCCAATCGTTTCTCTGCTCTTTGAATTTAATTGGCAATAGCCAAGTTTTAAACAATCCAAATAAAAAGTCTTCAATTTATCTTCCAAGTGACAATAGAGAATTCCTAAAAAAACCAAACTATTTCAAACAGAAGATGCAACATAAGAAAAAGTCCTTCAGTATTAACAAAATTTCAATTTCAACCTTCTTTAAGCTACCTAAAAAGTAACAAAGAATGAAATTCTTTACACGTACATGATTACAAAAACACTTATTTGATTCACTGATGAGAAGTTAAACTATGTTATCTACCAAGTTTACCAGTTTGAAGGCACAATGGCTATCACTTCATCCACATTCCATTCTATTTACAATGAAAAACAAACAAAACAGCTCTCTAGAGAGAAAAAAGGAGATAAACACAGAACAACCCCTGAGAAGTGAAATTTTACAACAAAAACATTGGTTTTGAAACTCTGTTCTTTGTAAACTCCCACTATCTGTACCTGTGTTCTCCTGTAACTAAAATAATAATGTTTAATCCTCAATTACAATGAAAAATACAGACTAAAAAAAAGTTAAAAGTTCACAGAAAAACAAATGAACCCAAACATGATTGAGAGTAATGAGGTCTCCCAGAGAATTGTACCAAAACTGACATCTTTCACTGTGGGGAAAAAAAGTAAATCTATTTAAAGCTCTCTGACAATGCCCAAATTTCTAAAGAAAAAAATGGAACGGCATAAACTAGTTGGAAATCCCATAGTGCCATCTGTGTGGAGGAAAAAAATCAAAAAGCCAACTGTGCATGCCCTTCTTTGGATTTGAAATTCCCCAGAGATTCGGCAAAACTTAAAAATCTGAAGAACTAGTTCTTTCAATATAATCAGATAAATGTTCTGTAGCTGTTTCATGACATGGTTTAGAAAGTATTGGCACCAGCACAAAGAGTTCAAAGCAGTCATTCAGGAGTCACAGAGATTGTCAGATTTTTAGCAATTTGCAGCAGTCCTCTAGTAGCAGTTGGTTATTTACTGCATGAACTGAAGTGTTCTTTGTCACTGATCTTCAGTACAATACTGTACTTCTCTCAGAAAATGTATTTTTCTTCTTATTCCAGTAGATAATAAGTGCCATCAATACAAGAATAACAGAACCAGTATCAAAAGACAGTGTGTATTTTATGGTCCATATGCATCAACAATGGCTAAAAAGGTAAAATTTGAAACCAAAGCTGTACATAGCAACATACTCTAGCAGTGGTATTCAAGGAAAAAAACCAGAAAAGTCTCATCCAAGAAAGTGCAAAAGGAAAAAACTTCCAGAAATTGTCCATCAACACAGTTTTCTTTCTCCAGAAGTTAAGCAGTCTTAAGGAGAGAGTGCAATAGCACTTTGAGCTACTCTCTTCTTGGACAAACAAAACGAAACAAAAACCCAAACAAAACAAATCCAGTGCTAAGGTTTGGTGATCAAAAAATCATCAAATCATATTGCCCTTGTTTCAAACTCATTATACTTTCATTGCTGTTTTACTGAACAAAGATGCTTGTTTTTACATCTGACAGTAGATTTGATGCCAGTGAAAGGACAGTTGCTAATGCAATACCCTAAGTTCTAGTTTTCATGGTACTCTGCACAATAACCTGATGTATCACAAATCCAGTCTTGACCACAACAGACATTTGAAAAAGAAAACTACTCTGGAGTTTTCTACACATTACCAGTTATGGTATTAAGTACCTGACTTAAACTTTGTATCTCAATACCAAGAAGCAACTGTCAATTTTATCTTTCATTTCTGCTCTAAGTTCAGGTGGTCCAGGTTCTTGCATTTATTTGTTGTGTTACTTAGGCTGGACTGTAAAACATCACTACATCTATTTCAGGTGAAGGAAGGGAGAAAACTGTATCAGATACAATTCACTGCCAAAACTTGAAGAAGACAAAGTGCCTTTTCTATCTCTTCTCATACACACTTAAATTGGTTTTGAAATAACTAATTATAGGCCAGATCATAAAATCTTATGCTGCAGGCCAAACTAGAATGCTACAATATCTGTGTATGTATATACAAATACATATGTATACATTTATATATACACACACAAACACATGAAAAGGAAGCACCCATATTTTCTTTACTGATAAATACTGAACTTCTGCTTTCACCTGGATATTAACATAGTGTACTGTGTATAACAGCCTGTGAAGGGACATTTAAGAAGACATTCATTTGCTTCTCATTAAAGCCAAACATATGGCTAGTATTTCAAAACATGCAGTGCCACCAATTAACAGAATAAAATAATTCTTAGGTACAATATCAACTTTAATAAACAAATACATTTAAATATATTTTACCCATTTTTATGGATAATTAATAGTTTACACTATTTTATAGGAGATTTATATTCTCTTTAAAAAAAAAAAAATCAGCACAAATTTACAGGAAAACAACTCTGTCAAACAAGTCCCACAACAGCATATGTACAGAGTCATTGGGTGAAACTCTTTTTTATGAACACATTAGGAAAGTTGGCATTCAGTTCTAGCACAACTCTATTATCGATCTGTGAACAGAAGGACACATCGAGTAAAGAAAGATCTTTACAAGACTCCAGCAATTTTCTTAAAGATGCAGGGCTCACCATCCTCGTTCCTGTTCAAAAACAAAACAGAATTGTAAAGTTACCAAGAATAGTGAAGGGGTTTAAGCTATTAATACTGTGTCATAAAAAAATGCTACTACAACACAACTTTTATCTAGATTATTTAAATAAGCTTTTTCAATTAAAAGCTTCTCAGAGCAATGTGGAACTTTTACCTTTAAAAAGCCTAATGTATTTTTTTTAACTGCTTAAGTCAGCGTCATTTCCTACTGGGGCAACTTTACAACTTCAAGGGGAAAATCTTACTACAAAAGCCAGGTACCCAGACCCACAAGACTTCCTAGGGACCAGATGCTTGTCTTAAGCAGCAGCATGGAATACTATGCTCTCAGGGCTCTTCTGTTGAGCACACAGACCATCAGCACAGCAGACAAGTGATCGGGGGATACTTAATTCCAAAAGCATCAGCAAGACTCCCAGGGCTCTAGAGCAAGTGTGGCTATTACAGTAATTTCACGATTATAAGCCACACCTTTTCCATTGAAGAATCCAGCCTACCCCAGTAGTGTGGCTTATATTCAGGTGTGGCTTATCTATGGACAAATCCCAGTGAAATGCCAACCCGGAAGTGAGAGCTGGCCAGGGAGGGCACCTGGGGCTGCCTTTAAAGGCTTCGCTGGTCTATGAAAACTGTTGCAGCTTGAGCACCTGACACCAAACCCCGCACTGGCGATTCTGTTACTAATTTGTTACTTTGTTACACATGGATTGCGGAGGGGGGGGCGGTGTGCAGCTTATATTCAGGTGCGGCTTATATATGGACAAATCCCGTGCTCTACCCAGCTACTGAGATGTGCGGCTTATAATCATGTGCGGCTTATAATTGTGAAATTACTGTACACACATGCAAGCGCAGCTATTCAAGAGACTGCTGATCGTACATACATGTATGTATAGAATACACTAGTTAAACTCTGCTAAAACCACAGCCACAGTGACTGAACTCCCAAGTGTCACACAGGGTTAGATCAAGCATAGGATTCAGTCATAAACCAAATAAATTGATGTTTATAAGCACAAATCCACACACCCATTACAGCTGATGGACTCCAGACAGTCCAGTCCATGGTGCTTAGCACCTGATTCATCTGACTGGGCACTGGGGTGTGACCCAGCTGTTTGAAGTACTCAGTGCCCCTTGGGCACCTTACACGCAGGACATCCACACACAGCTGGCAGACAGGACACTGGACCCAAAGGAGGAGATTCACGCCTACAGGAAAGGCTGGAAGCTTGGCAGGTTACTCTAGGCAAGTGACCTGAGCCTGGGTGTCTACAGTGGGGCAAACTGCTCATCAAGCTTTCCCTCTAGAGAGTTTAGATATCCAACACTACTGCAGAAAACTGCTGGCAGACACTTAAACTCGTCCAGCTCCATCTTCAGGTAACTAGCACCCCAAAAAGCCATCTAGTTCAGGATCTTGTCGAAGGCCAGGGCCAATTATGTTCCCTACACTCCTGCAAAAAAAGAAGCAGATTTTTAAAAGTAGCTTTTTGCTGGTGAATCTTCTCAATTCCCAAAAACTATAATTTTAGGGTTTCTAAAGTTATCTTTCATGAATTCTACTACTTTTCTGAATTTCTTCCTACCTACAGCCCCTTCACAAGTTCCACAGTTCAACTACATAATGCCAAAGAGGAAAAAAAAACAACAAAGAGCTCCAGCCTATTAATTGCAATAATTAAGGCGCAATGAAAGAAGCAGAGAGATCATTCCTATTTCACTATTTCTAAATCATTCATACTCCCATCCACATCTCTTCTGCTCCCCTAAGGCCATCTGTTTTCCACACTCCCTTGCATTTGAAAATGACTCCTGTTGGGTTGTTTCTGCGCTAATTTAGTACTTTTGAAACTGGATGAGCAGAACAATACAGTGCACTGAGTGCAGTCAGTAATTTTGTAAGTCTTACGGTGTTTTCTCAATTTCTTGTCTAAGAAACCCTAATTTTCTCTATTCCCATTAGAATGATGCTGGGCAATGAGCTGATGTTTTCCAAAAATTGTCCACAGGATCTCTTTCCTACAAAACAGTAATATAAATCTAGTCCCCTATATATTTAGTTGATGCTATTTTGCCTCATACAACTACTTTGCAATCATTTCAATATTTTCCTCCTGCTTTATCACCTGCTTAATAAGTATCACAAGATCATCCTGCCATTTTTGAGTGTTAAATTCTTCAGTTTAAGATTTTTCTGCCCTGAATACCTGTGTGTTACCATCTGGCATTATTCACCCCTCTGACAGGATTACTTACAAGCAGATCAGAACAGACCCTAGCTAGACAATTTCACTGTGAAAAGAGATGATACTCTCTTGTCCTCTGCAGTCTCTGAAACATTCATAATCTAGGAGAAGACAGCTAAGTTACAAAAGCAGCACAACCTTGGCTAAAGCTTTTGAAAATCCAGTCTTCCATGGACTGGAGTAGTGCTTACATTCACCAAGAACTCCAAGGAATTCTGAAGGACCAGAGAGGCAAAGCTAATAGTACCCCTGATGGGATGTAGCTCTTCTTCAAAACATGTTAATGTCCTCTGAATTTCCACTGTCTGACTTCCTCATGGCTTCCACTGCCTTACACAGAGCAAAAGATGATCTTACTGTTTTGTAGCTCCTAACCTAAGCTCTTTACAGAGGGTTGTGCTATGTTTGTACCCTGCATTACCCTAGCACTGAGGCCGATTTAAGAGACAGATCACACACCAGAAATAAGATTTCCAGAGCCCTGTACTTGAGCTCATTTAGAACCACTGCATAAACAGCATTTAGTCCTAACAATTTATTATTATTCAATGTATTGATTTGTTCAAAAGCTTTCTGTATTGGCATTCCAATTTAGGGCAGCTTTCCAGGCTAATCTCCCGGAAAGAATGGCTCTGATGTAGCAGCCTGCTTGATCCCCTCTGCCACAAACACAAATGGACACACAACAACTCTCCTGCAAAAGCCTTGAGCCTTCACATCTCTACTATCTACTGAGCTCAGTCACTCCTGTAAACTTCTAACACAGCTGAAATACAGTATCATTCACCTCTAGCCAGTGGTTCCTTAATACTTCATACTGCCTTACTGTGATTTTGTTTCACTTTCTTGAGTTCATCTTCCTATTTTCATTCTCTGAACGGGATTCAGTCTCAGAAAGACTCCAGATGGTTTCAGTAATCTCCAATACTCTTCTGCATAAGCAAGGGGGTATCTAAATGTGGTCTTTGATTATCCTATGTCAGACTCTCAGATTAGTTGCTTTGAGACACAATTGAACGTCACACCCAAGGACACAGTCTTTGCTATCATGCCCCCAAATTTTATCCCCTCTACAGAGAGAGGTGCTTCATTATCACTGCAATTTTTAACTCCCTTACAATTATACAATCACCCCCCATCAGAACTGTCTGGTGGTTCATGCAACAGTCCCTAAGGCTTTACATAGAAATTCTGTAAAATGCGTTATTCACTCACTCCATTTGACCATGAACTTTACAGTATCACTGTTGTACTGCTCCACCATTCCAAATGCAACTCCAGGAACAACACATTATGCCACTTATCTTTTTTTCCACCAAGCCTTAAAATTGCTACTACATCAGCACCTTCATCTAAACCCAGCCTCATTTATGCATCACAGTTTTTATGCTTCAAGATCCAAACGTGTGTTTCTACAAAAATTCCAGACTTAGATGCCTAGCCACAGATTTTTTTGTGTAGGATGTTCCTCATTCCTTCCTACCTGAACTTTGATAGTTCTCCTACCATTTCATCCAAGACTTTTAATAGATTTGCAACTAAGTAGGTCATTCTAAATTGCATGTTTTATTGCACATGTTTTTCTTCCTCCTCAGACTTAAAACTTTATGCTAGGAAATACCTTTTTCTAAAAGCAATCCAATTGGGGTTTGGTTATCCACACCATAGGATAAATGAACATCATCTGTAGTCTTACTTTTATTTATACAATGCACAGTTAGTGATGTATGTATCTTAAAAGCCCATTGAAAAGCATTTCAGAATTTTAATACAGCATATTTTCCTTTGCTTTTGAAAGACTGACAATATAGCGTGCTAGTTAATTACTTATATAGTGCATTTTTCTTCTAGAGTTTGGAGGCTTTTGGACCTTTATTATTTACTACAAATTCTCCTCATGGACTAATCAGCCATTTCTCAGAATACATACATAACCAAAACATTAAAATGTGATTTTGTTGTTCAGTTAATTCTCTGGTATCACCCTTGTAAAAGGCATCTCTGAATAATCATCTCTTTCCTAGAATAATTAGGTTTATTAGCCATAAATAATTTAATTTATATCCATCACACATCCAAATCTTTAAATTCTGTAGCTGTTTGGAAGACCTGTGCAGGACAGCTACAAAAACTGAAGAATCCAAATTTCTAGGGCAAGGGACACTACTACACACCAAATAGTATTTCAGAGTACCAACCTTGAAAATAACTAACACTCTTCCCTCAAATATTCTTACTTTTCTTTCCTTTCTTACCTAGACCAGCCAAACTAGTCTTTTATTCAATCTATTGCACACAACTCAAATTCAAAATTTTAATGTGCTACACATTTTCATGTTTGAATTGACTAACTACGTGTTGATGTTCTCAAGATAAAGCTGAAAACTTTGACAGCTGGCAAGGGGGCAGTTGGGTTTTCTGTTGCTCAGGAAGGTGTGGGAGGTGTTGGAACGTAGATAGGAATACATGAATTTTGTGGTAACGAGGGTGTCTACTTTTCATTACTCTTTTTGTGCAGGACAGAAGCAGTTGGAACTTTTGGGGAGCGAGGTTAATACGATTTACTCTTCACCCTTGACAGCAGCTCAGAACCTCATAGCAAGAGAAGTAAGCAGCTGATGTGATGTGCAAGAAAAGCTTTTGGCACTGTCAATTCAGGTTGCCATCTGACTTGTCACATTGCTCAATGCTGATCACAGTTTGAAGACTAGTTTTTTAACTACTGGTCTAGAGGTGTCCACTTAACTTTTGATAGTACTGGCTGATGCACTGCGTCACTACAGAACTGTCAGATGATCATAGCTGGATCATTCTGACAGAGGGTGGAAACATGCCATGTCAGTCAGTGCAAAAGATGTGGGCTGAGAAGGAAATGATACTTGTAAGCAGGCAGCTCAGGATGCAGTGGGTAAAAGAAAGCTCAGAACTGAAAGTTCGAGAGAAGCACATCCTCATGCATTCAGTGACACACACCACGCTTCCTCTTCCAAACTTATGATACAGCAGATATGGACCAGCCCATGATTTTTTTTTTTAACAGAAAGTTACTTTCTATGTTTTACACAACACAAACACAGCCTGACATCCAACAGTGCTTTTAGATGGGCTAGTATACAGAGTCCTTGAAAACCAGCAATTTTCATCTTCTACAGAGTCCTCTGACTCTGTAACAAGGAAACTGCCAAACAATTATGGTAAAGGACAGATGGGTAGCAAGTCTCAGGACCTATCACCTGAAAACAGCATCCAGGCTCTATATAATATGCATTTTGCAGCCCTTACAGTTCAACAAGATTTCTTTCAGAGGCTTAGACTCCTCCACCTCTGAAGCTATTGTGATGATAAATAACCTATAACTGAAACAAGAAGTTTTCTCTGGCAAGTTTGTAAGTTCTAACAACCTAAGAGACACCAGTATAGCATCTTCAATGCTGGTGACTGCAGTGAAGGGAAGACATTCTGACCCTTACTTAGATAAGTGCTTGTATACAGCAAAAAACCTCGCTTTTAGATAGCTTTGCTGAAGCAAAGAAGTTCCTTTACAGCACACAGTACTAACCTAGCAGCAATACCTCTACACCCTTCACAATGCATACACAAGCCAGACATTTCTTTGCTTGGGAGATGACAAAGGATATAATGAGAGCACCTTTCATTCGTTCACATCACAGAGAAGACCCACTGTTCAAGGTTACTCTTGCAAAGCTGAGCTCTGACCTCTTCCAGCTTCAGACCTGTTGTCACACTTCTACTGAAGGACAAAAACATACTATGCATTTATGCAGCTCAAAGTAACAGCATGGCCCTGTATCACATGCCCAAAGTAAGAGCACCTTCAGAGATTTGTGACTTTCTTGGTATGCTCTCACAGTGAGAGACTCACTCTTTATTTCAGACAACAGAGACTTCTGCACTTACATGGCAACACCTGGCAACTCTACCTCCAGATGTGGCTCTACTTGACAGCTCTTTCTTGTAACTACAGACTGTAGTGGTTACTATATTTGAAAAAAAAAAATAAAAAAATTAACAGTTCCCTCACTGTTGCAAAAAAGCAGGGTTAGACCTTCATGTATGTAGTATCACCTTGCACTGACTTGTTTACAGCAGAGGACAACTTTTTTTCACCCTACCAAGTATTTCTCTGAAGAAAGAATGAATTTTTTGCAGATTATTCATTTTGCAGGTAATTCAATTAGATATCCCCTAGAGGGGATTTATCTGAATGCAACATGCAGTCTCACTGGAAAAGTTAGACTATAAATCCACCTGACTCAGGAATATTGGGAAGCACCCAGGGAACAGGACAAACTCCTTTTCCACTTTCATGTTATTAAAAAAAAATCATTAAGATGTGAAACTGAATTAAAATCCGAATTCAAACATCAAAGAAATGTGGCAGAAAGCCTTCACTGCTATCAGAGAGGCAACAGAAGTAACAGACTATCCACAACTTTAACACAGCCAAACTATTCTTTGGGGAGCCTCTGGTGCAGTAACCAGGTCTGACCGCTTCATGGGCAGATACAAGGCCATTGTCACAGAAACATACGGGAGGGGGGTGCTCAGGGGCCATAAGTGTTTCTGAAAGACTGAATTCCCTACACCATTTGGAAACTTTTTGTGTCTGAACAGGGTAGTGTGACCCTGCTAACTGAGCTACAAAGCAGATTCTCTTAAAGACACACAAAACACAGTACCCCTGGGAGGCATAAACAGAATGTATCTACAACTTGTACTAGGTGTTGAGGTTTTTTTTCTGCTCATATATCTTTCCCATGATGGTCAGAAGGCAACCCTCTCAGTCAGAAGTGAGTAAAACTCCTAATCATTACAGAAGAGTGTGCTTGAGTGCCAATCTGAAGCCATATGGTAAATACTTGGAAATTATAAATGCTGATAAGAATAAATCCTTAAACTTGCTTGGAACATAATTCTCGTTGATGGCTCTCAGTTCTTTGCAGTAGCCCTTTCAACCTGAATGTAATATTTTCATTACAATTATTAAATATTAGAAGTACACAGAGCAACTACTTTATCCTCTTTCATTTAAATCTTCCTTTTTCAACTAACCTGTGAAACTAAGTTGTTAAACCATGAAGAATTTTCTTCCACACTGATGTCACAAACATCCCTGCTGTCCTACATTATTATAAAAAGAAAACCTCATATGCCACCATAAAAGAATAAATTCAGCATCACACAAAACTACACTTCTCAAAGTCCTTACTCAAGAGTTCAAAGTATATTTACTTTAGATCTCTAAAAATATTTTCAACTATGGAAGCTGCAGAGGATTAGCAATTACAGATTTGCTATGCTTTTTGACCATCATCACTTCCTTCCCACCTTACTAGAAAATCTATTTAAGTTTTGCTGTTAATTACCCTTTCATCTTTAACAACTCAAATTCACTGATAAAAGTGAAGAAGAAATTCAGTATTGCATAGTATATAATATATATTACATAATACATAACAAATTTATTGCACAAAAGCAGAATCTGTTTATTGATCACAGACTCATGCTATAAATATACTTCATCACACTTCACAGAAATAAAAACACAAACAAAAGCAGAAAGAATGATAAGAAACTGGATCTGATAATCAAAAGAGAAAGGCTTCAGTTAAAAAACCGATGGTCATGAAAATAAAAGTTAGTGGAAAAAATCTTGCACTTAAATTCCAGTTTAAGCAATTCATACTCAGCAGTCAAACTACACGGCTGGTATAAATCTACTGGAATCTGAGACAGAATTAACGCAGCGAGCAAAATGTCCCCTTTTTTTTTTCATCTGCTAAACCATAATTTTAAGAAAGAATTGTTTAAAAAAAGACGTCTAGAAGAAATTTTTGTCTTGAGGACTCCTTTTTTACTGAAAGGCTTTTGAGACACTGTGAAACGAACACCAACATCCCGACATTCTCTTACCCAATATATCCAGCTGCCGTAGGTGTGTACAGTTGGCAGCGAGCTCCTCAATGTCTGTGTCACACACAGACCTGTTGGCCGTAAGAAAGAGCTTCTGCAAATTCGGGAGTTTGCGTGCAAGGTTTGTGAAGCAGCCTGTACTGCTCTGCAGTGTAGGACACCAACCAAGATCAAGTTCTTCCAAAAGCTGGCAGCCTGAAGCCAGTTCCGCAATCCCGTTTTCAGTTATGTTTTTACATCTCCACAAATCCAGACTGCGAAGCTTCTTGCACTTTGCTCCCATCATGCTTGCTATAAGGTCATAGTCTTCAATCTGCAAGGAAAGCAGACACTTGGTCATGTGCAGCATCGTTCCAGACATACAGCGGTGTTTCAAGGTTTGCTTCCTAACACACATAACACATCTGTCTCAAGAATTTATCATTTCTATATTGTTTATTGCATGGTACAGTGAGATCTACTTTTATAAAAGACAAAAATAAAATTAATTTCCTATAAACCCCAGACACAGTTGTTTTTAAATTCACTTAATATTGAGGATCAAACTGCATCAAAAGTTGTCTCTTTGAAGGAACATTTTTTTCAGTTGTTTTCCCCTTAAAAGATGATTACAACAGCTTTTATGACCACAGAAATTGCAACTACTGAAGAAAGACTAAAGACTGTACTTATTTCCATTTTAAGTTGATCTGTCGCTGCATCTCCTTATGAAAATCTTGTTAATTACTTATTAAGTGATTATGTATATAGAGAATGCCCAAAACCTTAGAAAAAGGCTGAAGAACTCTGAGAAAACCTACAAGCCATTTTAATCCTCCTAAACTAGTACATAATCTTTAAACATATGACTAAGCTGCATTCGTCTTGGACCTTCCAAAAGAATAGAGTCTTGTATCAACCTTGCATTTAACACACCTTAGTGAAACAAACCCAGATTGGTTCCAAAGCAAGTGTACACACATACACAATCCCCTCACACATCCTGCATGGTCCAAGCACTCACCATGACACAGCTGCCCAGGCTGAGGTGCTGCAGCTCCGAGCAGAAGTTCAAAATACTGAGCAGGGCTGTTTGCTGCCAAGTGGGAGCACATCAGAAGGAAATACAGAAAGTGAAACAAAGAGAAGAGGTCAATTAGACATTAAAGGCTGTCACCACATTTCCTGAAATACAGCTCAAAACTCTTTTACAGGTGCCTCAAATGCCACTTAATGAGTCTCTGGGTACTTCACCCATTGATTGGCTTAAAGAAATGGTAATCGTTACAAACCTTTAAGCGAGTCACTTTGCATGGGGTTCTGCGCTGCCCTGCAGATACCCACACACCACTGACCTATCCGCTCATTTCCCATAGGAAAGCTGCTGGAGAAGTGCAGCAAGATCAAAGAACAGGCAAGGCCAGCCTGCAAACACAGAGGGCTAGCGACACACCAGGAGAAGAGGGCAGACCCTGACCTTCCCTGATCAGCTGCAGCCTGATGGAACTGCCAATAGAGCTGCACAGGATAAGGGCTGGGCTGGGGACTTTAATGTCAAAGGCGGCTCCGTGCTGACAAGGATGCTGACAGCCATTGAGCACTTGTCACTACTATCAGGCAGACTGAAACAGATATTACGTGTATTTCACACTCCTGTTCCTGCCATTTAACGCCGTCATTCTTCGCAGAAAGTATTGCACAATGCTCAGCCTGAAACTGGACTGCAACATCAGATGCACCTTACAAAAGCGCACCTTACAGCTGGTCTGTTCCACAACCAAGGAAACTTTACAGATTTTTACCTGTGTTTCTAAGATACAGAAAAGACCCTTCTGCATTTTCTGTAGACATACTTTGTTTTGCAGTTGGAAACACAGACAGTGTGAAAAAGAATATAATCTGGGATTCACATCACAAGTACCTGTACTTAAAACATCACTTAATGAGGACTTTGTGATCTACAGGAGCTTTAAAACAGGACCAAGCTCCACAACACATTAACAACAAAAATATGTGAATTTCTACAGGATATACAAGAGTTTCTAACAGAAAAAAACCCAAGCAACACACAAGTGATAAAGCAATCTATGGCTATTATGTGTAATTACAACAAGAATACTAGTCAACAATGTTTGTATGTAGGGGTAGTATAATTAATAGTTTCTTTAAATGCAGATTTACTCGTTTTCAGAAAGTTTATAGTTAAATGCTTTACTTAGTTTCCTCAGTTTGTTACATTCCAATTGAACTTGGCAGAAATATGATCCTTTGCCATATCACCAAGAAGAAACATTTGATTCCTGGGATGACTGGCAGACAAAGAAAGGGACATAGCATGGGGTTATCACAGAAACCGTATCAGACATTTAATTTAAGTGTCTCCAAGGAGCAATTATAAACACCTAACGCTTGACATGTATGGAATCTTGATTCCAGCTTGGCCTTCTAAGATTTGATTTCCCAAAGGCAACCTAAAAGTAGATGCTAAGAGTAAGCCTTCCTCACATATATCTTGGTAGAAGTCCTACAAAGTCACTGTCCCTTGCTTGCTTCACTTTAATTCACCTTTTAAAGGAAAAGGTAGCTAGGGAATGAAACACAAGCATTAAAAAGTCATTATTCAAGAGGTTATTAAGAATATTTTAAGATTGGTAAATGTGTAAATATCCAATTCATTTTAAACTGAGTACTTAACAAGCAAATGGTTAATTTGGATCAATAAAGAGGAATAAACAACTCAAAGAGAATGAGACACAGCCTTTCCTACTCAACTCAGTGAAAGCTATGAGCTTCAGAAACTAAGCAGATACACAAATTAAAAACAAAATCCCCAAACCTTTGTCTTCAAACCTTAAATATCAGAGCTAAAAAGATCAGTCTCTGACTGCACACAGAGCTCCAAACAAGGTTTCTGCAGGCATTCAGATGTTTCGACAGGAAAACTGAATATAGTGCTGCAATCCACCAAGTCTTTTAGTAATGGTTTCCAGATTGGAATTTAAACACTGGCCTGAAAGGACGGGAAACAACAATCTCTTTCCTTAATTGACACAAACAGCACAAAACTGAACAGTCACTCTGAACAGCCTGTAGGATGTGAGATAAATTCCATGCTTCTTCAGAGAGGGGTGAAATAGAGAGGAAGACTAGTACTCATAGTTACCTTGATAGGTAATTGAGGTCCATGTGTTAACTTCAACAGGAATGTCATGGATCTCTTGGAGTACCTTTTTAGTCCCTCTCTTTTTAAAGACAGTCCTTCCTGTACTGTTATGCAGTGAATCCAAATTTTCAAAGGTCTTCTCACAATCTATTACTTTAAATCATCATTTTTAAAAAATAAAACAACTTAAAAAAAAAGCAGTAGAAATCTGAGTAATAGAAGGGAGCTTGGTAGAACACCATGTCATACCATCATAAATCACGCCAAGTCAAGCCCAAGAGTAAACAACTACATACTCAACATTCATTTTACTGGCTAGATTAATTCCTCTTCTGGGGCGCATACATGCCCACACACAGCAAGCCAGATTTCCTTCAGACGCAGTGTCTGTTCTTCTGAAACTGAGGTGGGCTTTGCATATGTCATGTAAGAAGAAAAAAAAACGCTTTGTGCATGCCTAGCTGTGTCTCAGTCAGTTGAGAATCCAGGTGGCAAAAGACATGAAAATAGCAGGAGAGAATGGCAGCTCACAGAATCCATATGCACTACATATAGAAGGACTATCATTGTAATAACCTGTCTGTGTCAAGCCATCTGTCAGTACAACAACATGGGCGACAACACTCCTACTTCAGCAAAGGAGAACAGCAAGGCAATCACTCGCTCCTGGAGCTGCAACACAGGCCAACTTTCCAATGTTAGACTGCTTTGCAAGAGAGCTAAGAGGCCACCTAAACTCTGGATAAGCACGCTTTAACCTGGAATCTAGCTTCACTTTCTTGGCCAAGCAGATAGTCAGAGCAAAGATTATCCATCTAACAACACTCTTCTGCCTAGCAGCCAAGACATCTATAGTTTGGAGATTTTTTGAGACTTCCCTGAAGCCAAGGCAAAGTTTACCATCGCACCTGCTCCCTTTTAAAGGCATTGAGAGAAGAGTGGATGATTACAGAAACCCCAAAATATACTAAAAAAACCCACACTGGAAACAAATTTCAGGCAAAATGTGCTTAGTGGAATCATGGCTTCAGTGGTCTAAATTTCTTTTACCATGCAAGCCAGAACAAATCCTACCAAAAGAATCCATTTTTTAAAGATGCCACAGACAACAGGAAAAGCTCAAAGTGGGCGAATAAAATGGTCTGCCCTGCCCTCCATTCCCAGGAAAGATGTTTTTTCATGATGAAAACACACAGTGAAGAAGTTGTTTTCAGAGAGGAGACTTTGACGTCAAACTGATCAGAAGGATATGACAGTGCTGCTAAACACAACCTTACAGAGCAGATTTCAGAAATATTTTAAGGCATAGTAGTTAGTCATAAACCTCAGAAAAAGGGAAGATGGCCTGAAGATTCTCTGAAATCTTTATATACAGGTAAAACTAATGTCTGTCAGAAAGGATATCAACAGGGCTGATTCTGGCTTGAACAAGAGATGAGATTACCACTTGAAATCCCACTTTACTCCATGCAAGATAGGTGACAGGTCTGTCCAAACATCAAAGTTCTCCACTCTGCAATACACACCTGGAGACATCCAATAATACTTACTGGAAGACAGTTATTTGCTGTATATACTTCAAATAAACAGGTGGTATTGGATGAAATTGTATACTACTTGTCTTTTTAAAGGCCTTGGCCATCACACAAGTTTTGACTTTGATGTTATAGAAGTACTGCTGGTTTGAACAGACAATCCACCAGCAGAGAAACAAAACACTGGTGCCAGAGCAATACACTTGGCAAGAGTGAATGTTGCTTGACTTTTTCCAGGTTTTTTTTACATTCATGATCCAGCAGTAAGCACAAACCATTTCTGATACTAGTGTGACAAAGAAAGCATCCAACAGATAGCCTGAGCTCAACGTCTGTTCAACCAGAAAACCCTTCTGTCTGTGGCAGATGTGCCTCACCTGTGAAAGATGCATTTAGACCATTTACTCATTGCAGTTCCATTGTCAAGCAGTTAGAGATTTAAAAAATATAAGAAGGATTTAAAAAATACAAATGATGCACTATAATATGGCTATCACATAACAGCTGCACTACTATACAAGACATGAAAATAAGTGCACCACAGTGTGACTGGAAGATTAAAGGAAGAGCTTAAGAAAAGCAACAAAGCTTTGCTTTGGGGCTCGGTTAGGGAAGAACTAGTCTGCAGCTTTTAATTAATTTCTACAGTTAAATCTTAAAAGATACTTTAAAATTTGTTACTTTTTTTCACGGGAGACAAACAACAGGTTGTTTTTCCCCTTCTCAGAAGAACTGTCTGAGACATAAATTTGGAATTCTTCCAGACCCTCAGTAAAACAAGAGCCTAAGCCTTTTAAAATACTTTTATTCTTCTGCAGTTGTTTCTTCAAATGTTTTCAGTGAAGTTAATGCTAAGACAGAAGAATCTAAAAACCAGTAGTAAAAACCCCAACTAACCTAACAAGGAAATCCTCAGACGAAACCAATTCTATTTCAGTCTGAGTGCCACTACTGCTATAAATATTTGTAATTACAAACACCCCATACAAATGTAAAATATGATCTTGTTAAGTCTGTCAAAAGTAATTAAAAATCTACAAAAATTCACAATACTATTTTTCCCCCTCCCTTTGGCATTATACAGCACTAGAAGAAAGCCAAAAATCAACTGTTTGGGTGAGGGGACTTTCTGGGCACAGTCTGTGAAAGAACTAAGTCAGAAATTTCTTGGCATCTGCTATTCTACCACAACAATTAAGAATCTCATTGGATGCCAAGCCAGAATTCTGTAAACTTCTATTGATCCATGCCTTTTGAAGGTGCAACTGGGCAAACCAATATGGCCTGTAAGTAAAAAAAAGTCTGCTTCATGAATTTCAAGGTATCATACCTCCACATCTAAACATCTATATCATGCCTGCAGTAGTCCCCAAAAGCAATTCTTTTTTAACAGAAAGGGGAATGTAATACATTAATAATGCAGAGAACCAAACGTAGGGTAATGGTGAAATGCAATTTTCATCTAAATCCCCATACCCACAGTATTTCAAGGCATCAAGGTAACTTCAGTTACAGACTTCTTGGTCTATGATACTTCAAAACAAGTATGTTAAAGACATGAGGTACTGTGAGAGGTATATAGAGATGAGATGCATGCTAGTAAACATGTGAGAGTCAGTGGTTTAACCACAAAATTAATTTTAGATACCTATAAAGTACTAGCCATAGTTTTCAGAAGTTTTCATACCTGCTAGTTGCCCAGAAAGCACTCATTTTCAGACTGCTTCTAAGATTTTGAGTTCTGAGGACAAATATGTATTCTCAGTAGCTTATTTTTTACAGAAAAAACCCACTCTGGGGATAGTAAACAAACATTCAATAACACAAAAAATACATACTACACTATTTCTTGAAACTATACTTGGATCTAGAGGTCTACAGAGCTATTCAAGTTGCTCACCTATTGGTCTACTTTTCACTATGTGTTAATTTTCAGCTAAATGAAATGTTACAGAAAATGTCAGTTATAGAAACTGGCAGGCAATCATATGTCAAATTAGAACTAAATTGTGGCCAAATTTGTTTAATGCCTAAGTGCTTCAGTTCCCAGAGCTATTTCATGAGTAAACAAATAGAAGAGGTCACCTCACCCTTTAAAATGTGGATTTATGGCCTTTTGGAAGAACAAGATGCCCATGTAGTTCCAGAGAGAGCTATCCTCTGCAAGTATCTAATCACTTTGTGCCCAGAAATTATTACACCCTTTAAACAAGCTTAAACAATAGTTTTTTCATATTTTCCAGATGAAAAAAGGTTGAGCTTTGTAACAAACTGACTTCTTGTAACTTAGAAAAGCATGTTATATTATGTACAGTATTTCAAGTCCTTACACACACCCATCAGAGAATCTCAGTATTCTTTAGATCTATCTCATACCACAGCTACAAAATGAGTACAAATGTTAATGATGGAAGAAGTGTAGCATATAGAAACCATGCACCTTGTAACTGGCCACAGTCAGAGATCAGCAAAACAAAGCTCCCAGGCTAAGCCTTCAATTAGCGTCACCAGCACTAAGAGAATCCCAGAAGACCTAAGCATGGGAAGGAACTTCTGCAAACTGTTTGGCCCAGACCCCCTGGCTCCAGCACAGCTGGCACCTCCGAACCTACTGAAAACACTCCCAAGACATGTAGGACCAAGTCCCTCTCCAGGATGAAGTCCCCATCCTGTCCTTCAATAGCACAATCACAAGGGCTTGAGCGATGTCTTCTGACATTAATTTTCATTTATAGATTCAAAATAAACACGGCAGCAAATAATTTTCCTCCAGAAAATTCCTGCCAGAAGCTGGCATTAGAATAAGGATTCTACTCTCCCCCAGGTATCTATCAGCTATCACCTTAGAAGATACAACACACAAAGAAACATAATGAAAAGGGAGACAATTGAAATGTATTCGTTAAAAATCAGCTCTTCATCTCCCCCTAATGCACATGGATTATAGGACCATTTTTGAGATATCATTTTTGAGACAGTGATAAAACTTTTGTCTCCAAAGCTTTACAACACATTTAAAAACACTGATGCAATATGAACACTTGTAAGGGTGAGGTAAGAAAAGAACGAGGTAGAATGAGCTTTATTAATGAGTGCAGGTGTAGCCTTCCAAAACTCTTGGCTCTTTAGAAACAGACCAAGTATAATTTGCAATCTGGGAGTCAGAATATACAGGGGGCACCTTTTTGTTCTCTACAGCTACTTGGCAGTGCCAGGGGCACAGCAGGGACTGGGACACAGCAATTACTGAATTAATTCAATGAAAGTAATAGCCTCTGCAGTTAATTAAATTACTGTATTTTGATTTTGCTTTATTTGGTCAAATTATGTCCTCCCTTATGTCTGCAAATCTGTTTTACACCTTCATTCTTCCCCCTCACTTCAGGCTCAAACAACCAAATTCCACGCTGTGAGCCTGACATGAAATCAAAAAGCACCATCAATGCCCTGTATCGCACGATTAACTGTCACTGACTCAACTTGATTCCAAGAATCCACATTTCACCTAGAGCCTTTCACCTTTTTATTTTTCCCACTATTTGCATGCAACTCTTCATCCCAAGCCAATGGAACTCTGCCCAAACTGAAAACTCTTTTAAACAATAGCTCTCAAAAGTATGACATGACCCATAACAGGTTATTTCTGAAAACTGTAGAAAGTTTTAATAGCAGCATTAACGGTTATATATGGCGTAAGAAAGTAAGAGTTATTACATTTACTGCTATAATTCTTCTGCTTCTTTTTGCTATACAAGATTTCCGGTGTCCTCTCTTGCAGCTGCCCAAGTTCCAAATTTGCTTTTGGTCAAAGTTATCAGAGATAAAAATCTATAAATATAACACATGCTTTAAAATGTGTGAAAAACAAAGTTCTTTGTCCACTGTAATTTGATTTGAATTTAATTCATTTTGTATCTCAAATATAACTGCAATACCAACTTTGAATTTTTTTCTTTACACATCAGAAAGATTGCAGAGTATCATGTAACATGAAATATATCATCCTACAGTAAAACTTACACCCATCAATAAGAAGACTGACAAGTTTTCCTACTGTAATTGACGCTTTGGTTTCTTCAAAACACAATTTTGGCTGCATTATTTATATGGATTAAATACTTCACAAAAAGCATTAAATTAAGGTAATATTCATGCTCAAGGATAAAGATGTGCATTGCCAATTACTGTAAACAATAACACTTCCACTGTTCATTGTATTCCTCAAATGTATCAATGCCAGAAAGTGCTTAAGTTATGCTGCGAATACACTCTCAACGAATAAACATTAAGGAGTGATGTATCAGTTAATATCAAAACCACAAGCACAAAATTCCCACAATTATAAAATGGTGTTGAGCATAAAGAAATTATGTTTACAAAAAGCTGAGATTAGTTTCTCAAAGCAAGATACAAATTATTCAGGCATATACATAATCAAACAACCTTTGAGAACCTTTATTAATGAACTTAGAGCACTGGAAAAATGAGCTACATTTGGTGGGGAGCAGGATAGCCATGCAGGACACTTTTTTTAGTAACTGAAAAGTTACTGTAAGTCACTGGACTTTCCTTCGAACAGAAAGGCTGAAAGAATTCAAAGGCATTGCAGGCTTCAATTCAGAGGATAAACAATTTTATACACACAACCTCACACTCAATATGTCTAGAAAATAACATTACATAGGGCCTTAAGAATCAGCAGGGTTAAGACTAAAGGCTACAACATTGTCCAGATGGTACAAGGATTTTCCAAGTAGCAGTGCACTAAGTAGCAAAACACCAGCATTGCCCATTTCACTAAGATCACACACTTAAAAACTGGAGCTTTGATTACAGAAACAATGGCAATATTTTAAAATATAAAACCTATTCAAGGAAAATAGCTAAAATAGGAAGAAACTGCAATTACAATTGCTCAGACAACATAACATCAATTTTATTAAGCTTCCACTGTCTTCAAAGTCTAAGCACCAAAAAAATCATTAATAGTAGTCAATTTTTTGGCAAGAGTGTTTCCTTAGAATTTATCCATTAGAGACACAGTAATGATATACACGGGAAAAGTACAACAAATACGTTAAATGTAGATGTTGAAAGAACGTGGCTTTTTTTTCTTTTTTAGTATTAAAAACCAAAAAAGTAAAGGGAAAAGCTACAGCAAGACTTAAAGATTGATCAAGAAAATTCTGTACCTAGGCATGTACTTAGGAGAGTATATGGGAGAAATACCATTTCTTTTATCAAAACGTTAATTTTTTTTTAATTAAGCATAATGCAAAACCAGAAACAGCATTATCACATACTGACAAATAGGATGGAGAATCTTCATCTCTTCCTATGTTATTTAATCCCACATCCAAATCCACAACCAAAAGAAAAAAATTGTATTATCTACCCAGATGTGCTCTAACACATGAAAATTTTGTAGTTTATTTTGCTCATTGCCCAGTTTAAGGAAAAAAAAGCAAGCCCCCCCAAATTATTTAGGAAAGCAGGCTAAATGAAATGAACAGATTTTTGTTTTGATTTCTTCTTCTTGGGTTTTGAGACAGAACTTAACAACTTATCAGCTCTGTTCCTCTCACCTTGTTATTCTTCTCACCTTGTTATTTTCTCATAATAAACCAGTTTGCATTTTTTCTTAGTGGATTCACAGCCTCGGATTCTTTTCACTGAGCAGATCCAATTGGCAACAATACAATGCCAAGTTCTTGATTAATCATTAGCATTGTTTCTCTTTTTGCTCCTCAGAAGCTGGCAGTAGAAATTACACAAAAATCAAGACCCCTAACAGCTCCTTGACAAGTTTTAGAGAAGTCTCAATCACTTGACAGCATGCTTGGTCAATCTATCCTTTTTTGCACGTAGCCACCACTAGCAAACATCTGTGTACCATCTGAAAAGTACAGAAGGTATGGCAGTCTACTTGGTACAGATAACCAGAGATATGCGCTAAGAGAAGCTCAGACAGAGAATGTTATTTCTACAAATCTATGACTTTTGTCATTCTAATGCTGTAATTCAAATTCTATGCCACATCTTCATTCTTTCCCTGTTATTTTTTGACCTGTGACGCACAATATATATTGTTAAGTGGCTTCATATTAACAAGTAACATCCAAGCATCATCTCTAATTTACCTACCTAAATTTTCAGAAATTTCCACTGTTTGTTAGGAACAGTGCTTTTTGTTCATACTTATGTATAAAATGGAAGCACAATCTTACACTTGATTATGAATGAATGTTCTTGTCAGCTACAAGCAGAGGCATGTCCATACTCATGGAAAGCAGAAGTGGATCTCCACAATGCAAGGTCTCCAAAGTCAGGAAATATTTGCCACCTACATTCAATCTAATTTCAAGCTCTGCTTAGCAAAGCAATAGCAGAGGAATGACAGTTACCAATCACCTCAGAGTACATTTCATCTGCTGCACTATTACAAGCATGAAGTCTCAAACTTCAGAAGTTACTTAGGTAGAATCAAGATGATTCTAATTAATCAACCAAAAAAAAAAAAAATTATACCATCACTACCTCTGATACAATGATCTTTCCTGGATCTGAAAAATCTTTGTGAATCAGAGCCAGCAGTCAAAAAGAAATAAAGAGATTTATCCAAGATTAACAGAAATGCTAGTATTGTACCACAAGCACAAGTAACTCAAACACAACCAAACTCTTTTCAAAATGCTTAATCCAGGATTAGAAGCTAGGAAAAAGTCTGCAGAGAGATGGGTTTGCCCCCATTTTGGCACAGCTTTCGCAACAACAGAAGCATGACAACATCCAGGTAAAACACGTTAGTAAGGTTGTAACACATGAGTAAGGCAGTTACTGAGAGGGAATGGAATTCTTCTGATTCAAACTGCTGAATTTATAACGATACAACATTTGTAAAATTTAATAAACTACAAAAGACTTCTCTGCAGTACACAAACCCATGCCATCTTAGAGAGGAAATGTGTTGTAGCAAGCAGTAACAACTCCAATTAGAGAACTCAACTGTATAGAGAAGTAATTTTTACACCATAAATGAAAAGTTGTATAAAAAACTTGTGTTCTGTGTCTCAAATACTGCTGGTATACAAAGACTGTAGGAATCTAGTAATTATCAAGTCATTTTAAAGGCAAGAACATTGAGAATTAAAGAAGGTTACTAAGCATGATAATTTTACAATTATATTTACCAATACAGTTTAGAGTTTAGAGTACACTTCAAAATAAGAGATTTAAAATTGCAATTTTACCACATTGCTTAAAAGAGCTGGTGTAAAATTACTAACCCACCATGAAAGTGAAAACATGCAAGCCAAAAGCTATTTTGAAAATTAAAAAAATCCTAAGGTTTCTGAAATCACCTTTGGATTTTCTGAATTTGCCTCTGAATTTACATTCAAATTCTAATTTACTACTTCATTATTGAAAAAAAAAAAACCAACAAAACAACAAACCCCAAACCAACTTCATCAGGATTGAAAATATTTATTGCAAGGCTTAAAAAATAGCTGTTCCTACCTCCACTTTTGTTCTGTAGAGAATGAGACGCTTCAGGCTGCCCACTTTGGCTATGTGGTTGAAAGCCTGAGGTGGTATTTTATCACATGATGAGAGATTTAATTCCTGAAGATTTGGACACATTTCAGTGATGACCTCCAAGCATGTTTCATTGAGAAAATGGCCACAAGACAACTCAAGACGTACTAGCTCAGAGCCACAGACTTTCAGGAACCTGTAAAAGAACCCCATGCTTTAAGTGAAAAATTAAAACCTTAACCACATACACATAATTCCTTAAAAGAAAGATACTAGTCTTGAAAATTCTGTTTTGGTTTAGGAAGTTAGAACATGTTTTATCTAATATTAACTCTGAGACAATGGAGCAAAGTAAAATGCTGGTCATGTTTGAAAAGCTTATAAACAGTCAAAAGTAAAGTTTACACCAATAATTTCGTATTTATCTTGGAAAAAATCTGCAAATGTAAAAATGAGGTTAAACAAACTCTTTTAAATGGATGAAATATTCAGAAGTGTTTTAAGACTTTCAGGAAAAAAAAAGATGTCATTCTTTTCATTAACAAGCCAGAATCAACACTGGCTAGCTGCTCTAGAATACAAATTCCTGAGTCATATTTGACTTTTATTGGAATTATAAAATGTAATACATCATATGATATAAGACCAAAATTTGGAAACTTTGATGGTCTCTATATTTTGCTTTTCTGTCAGAGATCTCTTGTCAGAAACTCAATCTCTTTTATCTGTAATCCAAGCCTTAACCAAAACCCCAACTTGGTCTCTTTTTATTTCAAAGATAACCTCCAAACCATAAATCAACCACTATGCTTGTAAGCTTGATATTTATTAAGACAAAAAACCCCACACATTTGCCATGTTTATGTTTTATTCTGATAGTTCCTCCAGCAGAAAAACTAGTTTCCCAAACTATACGCCATAATGAGTTTCCCATGTTACTTCTAGAATAATGGAATATATTCTGGAATGGCAATATTTGTGAAAGAGCATGAATTAGTTTCTCTTAGCAAATATTCTGATCTGCTCTCTTACCAGTTCTATCCTATAAAAATTGTTCAGACAAAGCAGCTTCAGGTTCTGACACTTCAACCATGAAGTTAGTACTACCTCTTGGGTTTAACTGATGCACTAGAAATGCCAGACAGACACAGACTCCTGCTTGCACAAAAATTCCTATTGCTACAAGGAAAGAGTTATTAGCCTTCCTAAGCTTGCTCCTGCTAATGTGACTTAGAAGATACATTCAGGAAGGCATTCCTCAATGACACCAACAGTAGCCCAAGGTCTGAAATCCATCTTTCAAGATTCAAGTTTTCAAGCTGCCTCCTTTCTTTTCTTTTTCATTACTCACTCAAGTCACGCTTGCCATCATTATCACCTTTCTTTATTCCTTTCACCTTCTATATTATATGGCGATTAGTGTGATTATGCAGATCCTATGTAATACAGAGGGAAAAGGAGATTCCAGGATGGCATCTCCATCCCTGGATGTTTCCAAGAGTCACCTTAAACCTTGACTGACCTGATCTAGCGCTGGGGACAATGGCACTTCAAGTAGGAGCTTGGAGTAGACGACCTTCAGAGGTCCCTAACATCCAACATTTCTATGAGCCTAAGCAAACAGAAACAAAGAGAGGGTCTGAGACACGAAAGGGGAGACATAAGCCCCAGAGCCACAGGAGTTCTGCCATGTATGGTCTTCAAGTCTATTCCTCCACAGCTTTTTTCTAACTCTGCAGTCTCTATTTAGAATCTATTTCAGCTTTTAAAGTCAGAGTTTAATCAAACACCAAGCAGTTTCCATATTGCATACAGTGAATTCACAGAGACTGGTAAGTCTTCCTGTGGGAATGTCAGAGCTGAAATGACACGACAATTCACAACAATTAACATCGGGTATTTAAACATTTAAGTGCTATTTTAGACTAGCAATAGAGCTCAACACTGTTATAGAGAAATGCAGGATGGAAATCCCCTGGAAATCAGAGTAGAGATATATGGATACATTGCTGATTACTAATTAGCCAATTCCTCTATTTAATGAGTGCTTTAACAATACATTCACACAGCTTCTTTCATCAACAAATTATCAGGTTTGTTTGAATGATGGTATTTTCCATAAAACTTTGTCAGTCACCACTTATTATACTTCTAGCTTTTAATTTGCTAACAAATAAATATTTTATGAATTACTCCATTACAGTAATGGATGTTAGTTTAACTGCCATATAATTTAACAGCCTTGGCTGTTATAAATGTTAGTAGAGATCAATGCTTTTCTCTTTCTAGGACTATTAAAAGTTAATATTACCAGGTCAGGGAAACACCCAGTTAACCCCCTAGACTTGGAGAACTCCAGGCTTACCTGCTTGAGGAATTATTATCATCATAATGTTTTATTTAAACTCATTACACTTGAAACACACAGGCAGAGACCAAACAGAGCAACAGCTACAAGCACTGCCCTTCATGGCTTTGCTACCCTGTTAGAAAAGATTTAGGAGACATGAAACAGAAACAAAAGGGGGTAAGTTACATGCAGCAGCAGGGTACAAGAATGAGTGGATATGCATGCAGGAAAGAGAACAGGAACAGAATGAGGAATCTGAGGAAATCACCAACCAGCACAGGACAGAAGTGCACAATCCTCTGAATGATGGGGACACCCTGATCTTTGTTTGCATTAAACAGACTGCTCAGGATAGAGATTTTTGCTGCTGTCTTTCTATATGAATCTCCACATAGAGCCATATGGCAAGGTAGAATATGAGTTCACACGCTTTCAAAACAAATGTGGCATGGTCCTCATACTTCTGAGATTTAACAGTCTCTGAGTGACTGACTCAATTTAGCTAATCTGAAAACAAACAACATTCAAAAAAGCACCTTCTACCCAAATCAAAATCTCTACACTTTTCTTCACATACCTCTCCTTTAATCACTGAGGATTGACTGGTTCCTGTTCTCAGTCTCGCCTCTGCTCTGCTGTCATCTGCACCCTTTTGTTTTTATTATCAATATTTTATACACATCATTTCTGAAGTGATTTCTCTTCACTCCTTCATGTTTGCTATAAAATATGACTGAACAGCCTGGGATAATGTAAACACGTACATTTCTTTTGCTAGACACTGGATTGGGCCTTGAAGTTTATCCTCACTCTAGACTGCAGTATTTCAGGCCTTTCAGTTGTTCATTTTGGTTTTTTTCTAGTTTTTGGTTTGTTTTTTGAAGGGGGGACCATTTTGTTTGTTTGTTTCCTCCAGCAGGGAGGGGATTATTGTTTCTAATTAAAAAAAATGGAATCTCACTTTCCATCATCTTCCGCCTACTCTGAAGAACTGCTGCTTATTTTGCCCTTCAGCTTTGGGGAAGTAAGCTCTAGTGAATTTCTTCCGAAACATCGAATATATCTATTAGCAGGTAGCATGACATTTGCTCATGGTGATGTTAAACCCATCATGACCACAGGGTCACTTAGTCCACTAAAAATTTCCAATCTTGTACTTAATGTGTACATTATAAGCCTATCTCATGATGCAAAATTAAAATCCATGGTACAAGAGATGGTACTCTTCATGTCAGAAGGTAAGACATCCCAAAATTCTCAAAATCTCTTTATACAGCTACTTTATGCAGGTACTGAACATATCACAATTCCTCCAGTGGTTTTTCTGGTGGAACTGTACTGGCTACAGAATCTACACTCAGCTTAATGATCCTCACTTACTCTATATTCCCCATTTTAAAGACCCTACAACAATCAGGAATCAGTGTCTTGTTCTCTCTCATCTACTCACCCTCCCCCAAACAAAATTAGCTACATAGTTTTGTATTACTTTAGTGTAATTAACACAACAGTTTTCTACTATGCTGGTTTTACCAAATCTTATTTCAACTAAAATCTACTGATTTTATACTCATTGACATTTATTTGAATTTGGTATCCAAGAAAGAGGGTGGAAAAGGGAAGCAACTTCCATTTGTGAAGAACACGGGATTGGACAAAATATTTTTTCTTTAGCACTTTCCCTTGTAGTGGTACCTTACATTAGCATACATGTTAGGGAAGTTACCTCTGCTACTTGACAGACATAATAGTGCCCCATTTGCCAGGCCTTCCTTGATATCAGCCTCCTAGAATCAGTATTTCATAAAAACAACCATTTCTTGTCTGCTTGTGGAATTCCATTTTAATATCTCTCTTAAAGACATGTTCATATATTTTTAAATATTCACAGTGATGTTTTTCCTTTCAAGACTGCCACACTACACAACAGCAGCAGCACTTAGCACAGGTAATTGTGACACAAGTGTTAAAGTTGGTATGAGTGAAGAACAACTGGGTACCCAGAGGTGTAGAAGCATGAGAAAGAACAAATGGAAACACAAGGGCTGGAACAGAGGTGTGTGTTGGTGGAAGTCAGATTAGCACAACACTTGTGCAGGCAGTTTCTCAGGGTACACGGATCAGAAGATTAAGGACAGGAGCAGCACAAAATGGTGAGACTGCATGCCAGAAAATTTGATTTGGACACACACCCTGGTTCCCTTGGCACAAGCAAGTATTTGTGCTTGTGAGACTTTGTAAGGTAATTTGTAAGGAAATAAAATTAAGTCACTTTCCCGTCCTCCAGCAATTCTAATTGGTACAATGTTATTTTTTACTCTAGCATGTATTACACCTCCTTTTTGATAAACAAATCCTAAAACATGGCATGTAAGTAAGTAGAATATTAAGTATCTGATCTTGTGCTTTTGTCAACACATACTGAACTATTTCCAAGAAAAACATGCAAAACAAACACTGTAACTTACTCTCAGTTACAGCCAACCCTAGCTTTACCAAAAATCTCTGGAAATTAAAGTAAGAGACAGACCTGACTTTTAAATCAAGAATCCCTGTAAAGTCACACATTATTCCTATTTTCTGCAACTGTTTGGTGCATATTTCAGTAATTTCTCTAACTCCCCTGCTAGTTTGACTTCTAGCAAAGCCTCACCAAATTAAACATTGTCAAAACACACTTCTACTAAAGGTAATGAAAGCCTTCAAACATGATCAACAAAACTGTTAAAGAAATATTCCTGGATGTGCTTGGCATGCAAATACTGCACCGCTAACCTGAAAATAAAACACTATTAATTCATTTTCACAGCGTAAAATGTCAGATGTAAATAAAAATCCTAATTCCTCAGATATTTAAAGCAAAAGAGTTTAAACAAGTTAATGATATTATCAGTGATCCAAGGAAATCTGCATGCAGAACTCTGTTTTTAAACTGTCATTGTCCTTGAGCTGTTTAAACCTCAGAGCATTTATTCAGCATCTCAATGTTTAGTACTCCTCCAATCAACTCCCCTCACTCTTCCTATATAGGTCCTACCCTCCCACACTGATATTTCCCCCTGGCATGAAGAGATTCACCATGCCTCTAAAGCCAAGAGAAATGCAGTACTGCTTATGTAATGCTTGCTGTGAAATCTTTGCTTATTCCCTGTCATTTTGCATTCCAGACTCCTGAGACTGCTCAGATACTACTTTCACTTTTTTTGTACACTTTCAGTTCAATCTAATATAAAGTTTAGTTAATTTATATTATATGCTGAAATGAAAAATTGATGATAGCAATTTTTAGCCCTAAGGAGTAGATGTTATCAATAAGTTAAAATACCTTCAGCTTTGCCTCAGGATGTTCATATGCCTGAAGCATTCTGTCTTCTCATGATAATACAGTGTTTGCTCCAGTCCTATTTCCTAAAATTACTTCTAACTTCTTTTCACTTTAATACATTTTTGAAGGTAATATGTATTTCAAATAATTTCTTAGTATTTTCAATCATTTAATGCCTATATGAACATTTTAAAATGACAAATTTATACAAGCTACTACTTTTAAGGCTGTCATAAGAAACAACAGATAAAAACATTTTTGAAAGATATTTTCCAAAATAAGATTTAAGCAAGAGTACCATTTAAACATATCCTGACTTGCACAGATCATAACTTAAACTGTACAACTGTAAGAATTAAAGCAGCTCTACCAGTTTTGAATTCAACACTACCAACTGTAACTCCAAATACTGAGAAAGATGAAAAAATATGTGCCCTGGTTTTAGACAAAAGGAAAAACAGTGTGAGTTCTGGATGCTGTAATATTCCCTAAGTGGTGGTATCTTAATGGCAACCAGGGCAATAAAACTAAAGGATTTATTGACAGATTTATCTGTCAAGGAACAGTATCTCTTACCAGGAAGCTCCTTTTTCAACAAGACTTATATTAATGCTTTTGAAAAGCAAGTCTTCTACTAATGAGTCTCCTCTATTAGTAGATACTTTCATAGCAAATAAGCAGCACATTTTCCTCTCCTGGAGGCCAGCAAATTTGACAAACATGCTGATGAAGACTGTTAAAAGAAAAACTCGTGTTGGGGATTTTACTAGAAAAGACTTCTACAGAACAAAGAGTTGCAAAATTATTTCTGTAATAAAAAAAAGTTTAAAACCAGACCTTGTCACAGTGGAGAATTTTTGTTTCAGAAGGGAAAATTATAAGCCCAATTTAGATATGCAAATTATTTAGCTTATAACTTCCCAAAATTTACAATTGAACTGCATCTCCCATTCCCAGACTGCACCCATCTTTTCAAAGAAACACTTTTTTCTAAAACTAAAATAACTTCAGAATTGAAATAATGCCAATTTTTTCCCATTTGTTACAAATAAATAAAATCCCCTTTAAGAAATACAAACTGAAAATGTTTACTCACAGAATATTAATACACAAATAATGAGTATTTATTATCTTAAACCACTGTATACACATAAATGTTATTACTAGTTCAACACTGAAGAAAAAGAAATTAGTAATACTAAAGAGATTTTTGGCTAAATGGAACTCAGAAATGCCAGAACTGTAAAGTTTATAAGTCTCCAAACCTGGCAATAATTTCTTCCAAGACTACAAACAATTTTAGCAGTCCCGTATGCTAAAAATAAGTTAAGTTTTCAAAAGACAGACTTAATAGTAAAGCATCAGAAAGTTGGCATTTTATGATTTCAGAGCTGAATTTTAAATTAAAGCTTGCATATTTATCTTCTGCATAAAGTATCTAACATGAAATCCAAATTTAGGAGAAATTTCTGCACCCAGTTCAACAACTAGCTGATGTCTATTTTCTAATACCAATAAGCACTAAAAAGGCATAGGATTATTGCATTATACTGGAGGCTCTGGAAGAACAGAAGTGACATTCCAATCTCAACAAAGGATTTCTTCAAAATATTTTACTTCCTCAGGTAAGGAACTTAGGCACAAAAGGAGAGAAAATGTCTGCATACTTGAGTTAATCTTTTTATGCAGAAAACAAATGAGAGTTAAGACAACTTTTTCAGATATATTAAACATTTCTGTTTCTTATCAGTCAATTTCTGCTTTCACCTGCCATTGCTGATTACATCTTAGTTGAAGCACCAACTTTTGTTTAAATGAAATGCATTGATAGAAGGTGTTTAACTAATGCAAATGAGCAAAGAAGCAAGAAAAGATATCTTAAGAAAGCAGAGAACATGGCTGTTATACAGAGAAGGATCCCTGCAAATCTGCTATCTTAATGACCTACACCACAGTCATATTTTCAGCTCATTGGAATATGCACATGCAACCCCCCTGTTTTCCAACAGGGCTAATGTTTTAAATCATTTTTATGAAAATATTTGCATTTACATTGGACTCCAGTGATTACTTGGCTCATACCATGTGAGCATGCAATCAGTATATTACTGCAGCCTTTCTAATACAGTCCTACTGATGACTCATCTGTACAAAAAACAACCACAAACATTTTCCTTGTGAGATGGATTTTTGATAGCTCCGTTCTTGCAGAGCATTTTAGAAGCCCAGATGAAGGCAAAAAACACTGCTTCCCCTGGAGGAAGCCTTTCAGTCACAAGCAGCTTGGAACATGCAAACTCTACAGACTGCTATGGACTTCTGCTATATTTAGTATCTCCTACTGTTTTAGCTGTTTCTTTTCTCTATGTCGTAACAATCACGCTCTTTATAGTAAATCCAAGACATTTTTTGCCTTTTAATAAAGTTTCAAATACTTGGTGTAACTGCCGTGCAGCAGCTCTGCAAACAGAGCTTGTCAAAACATTTCTGTACATTTAACACTGACCTGCTAAATCCAGAAACAGAGATGGCTCCCCTGTTTCCAGTCCAAGATAAATTCAGCCACTGGATGAGAGTGCAGCGAGACTGTAGGTACTCCAGGGATGTGTCATTAATCCTCGCCCAGTAAGGTTGTAAACTGAGATGAATGTACTGTAGAGGATCACAGCAATGTTGATAGAGTAGCTTACAAGTTTGTGCTAGTCTACACAGGTCTGGTACTGTAAGGTGACTCAAAATCAACTGGATGAGCTAGATTAAAAACAGGAAAAAAAAGTCACAGATGGTCATACAGCGCTTAAAATGTTAAGGGAAAACTGCAAAGAAACAAGAAAATATGTTCTAACCTCAAAGGAAGTAAAACCTTTTACTTAAAAGTAACTTCTCAAATAGATCAATTAACTATTAAATAGAACTTCACTGCCTTCTCAATTTGACAACATGCTAAACAAGAAAGGAAAAAGCCAATCAGAATATGAAAGTGACAGGAAGCTTCCATATCAGAAGTTTCTTTACCCATGCTAATTTAAACAGTGATATATATGTAAACATTATGTTTATATATTTCCTTTCACTAAGTCTGCTATTTCATTGAAAAGAACACAGAACTGGCATCCTCCTTCTCCTCAGTATCTGGTTTTTAAGATGAGAGATACTTGCAAAGTACATGGGAAAACCATAGCATGTCCCAGTTTCCCCACATTCTGAACCAATTTCAGATTTATTCCTCTTCTCTCTGTTTTAAAAATCAGTGCTTTGTCTTCTTTCTTATGTCCTCTCCCCTAGACTACACAAACAGGTAAAAAGATTCAGCATAATCAGATCTCCTTTTACAATCTCTTCCTGGCTTTGAGAGCATTTTTGTTCTACACCAGAGACAAATCTGAAAGGCAAACCCCCTTTTTAACTGTATGAGTTGAATCATCTCAGCTTCAGAATAATCACCAGCCTTTCTGACTAGCATCACTGTAACAGTTTTTGTAATAACTTATATCACACCCAGAAACTAAGAAATATCCCTCCTCTCCCATCACACTCTGTTTTCCTTTCCAAGGAAAGATCAACAACACACAGAGACATAAATATTCGCTTTAGGAAATAACAAAAATGCCCAACAAAATAAATAAATATCCTTTAGCTTAGGAATTGAGAGAAGATGCACTTGAAATATGAAATCTAAAAATTAATGTTTACTTTACCAGAGCAGTCTCTAGCAGCTACAAGTACCTGCACTCAAGTTATGTAACTTAAATTGACTGTTTTCAAGCACAGTGGGAAATGGTAACTTCCTGAAATGAATCAGTGTAAATTAAAAAACCGCAAGTCACAAATCAACTTAAATGGAAGAGAATCCTGTGGTCCTTTCAAAATACCAACGTTTCATTTTAATGTCTTAGAAGAATTCATCAGACAAATCCGCCAAAAATCAGAATAAAATCCGTGACGTAAAATGAAAATGGAGCTTTTTGTGAGATCCAAACAGATTGTTCTTCCAATGTATCACTTTATTATGCAGCTACTTTCCACTTCCCCTCCTCCCCTCTTCATTTTTGGAACAACAAAGCAATTCAACTTCCTGCAAAATGGAAAATGTTACTTCCTACTCAGCTCCAGATTTAGTATTTAGATTTCCAACAAGAGCTACATATCTTAAATTTTAGTCCAACTCCAATGCAAAAATACAGTGTTTGATGTACTCCAGTTTCTTTCATGCTTGGTTTTAAGCCTTTCATTTTTTCCCTTCCTTGCTTGTCCTTTCCCCTAAACGCAGCCCAGGCTTTTGTTTCTGCAGGTGTCTGGAACTCACAGTGATGCAGAGGACCAGCACACCTTTCAATGTACCAGTATATATAGATATATATATAGATACATATAGATATATATGTATGTGTGTGTGTCCATATACATAAAAATATGTATGCACTTATAATAACTGCAGTTATGTTATAACCAGCAAAGTTTGCACCCAACTGACATTTAGGAACCACTGACATTTTGAAACTTAAAATAACCAAAATAACTAGCAGCTAACAGACATAATCCCAAATTAATATCTGGATTTTTGCAAACTTACAGCTAATCCACGCTTTGTAATTCAGCTAAGTATCTATTTTATTAATGCCTCTTCCCTCAGATTTTTCTCCCATGGTTACTTACTATGTTTTCTGGAGTTGAAAGCTGAGCAGAGGCTGCACAATTAGCAGAATTTATGCCTACAATTAATGTGGCATAATGCCTGATGAAAGTAATACAAATTTCATTCAATGAGAAAAAAGTTATTTTGTAACTTCTGAGCAATACAGAGAATGGTGAATGAAACTATAAATGATTGAACAATGTCCATTTATACTAATTGATTGCTTCAATTAATATTTTGTAACACACAGGATATCTTTCCACAACTGAGATGAAATCTCATGCATCGCAATCAAAAAACCGCGCCTTTAATTTTTCCTGAAATTATACTACTTTATAGCCTATAGAATGAAAACATGCAATGAAATGTCACTCCTATGATATTATGTTATAAAGTGCTTTCTCCCTGGCTTTTGATTAAACAAAAAAACCAGGTTCAAAACATACAGGCCAATAACAATTAATCACCATTAGCCAGGAGTCTGGTGTCTGTCAGGAACACGCTTTTTGTGTCTGTGTGCCCTAGCATGAACTACAGTTTGATATCATAGTAAGTATGTGACATGATGTGCTGTTCTGTGCTACACTGTGTTAGTGGTGATTCCAAGAATGCTACAGAACTGAGTATCTGCTTTGAAAGCAAATTTCATAATGCAGTTCCTCACAAACAACAGTTTTTACTGTGATTTTATGAAAAATTAGGACACTCATTATTATTTCACACTTTCTTATGAATCAATCAGTAAAAACAAAGTTTACTGGAAAAAATAATAGAAAGAGGAAAACAAAATGTAATTTATACAACACTGGTTGCCTTTTTAGTTATGATGGACTAAAAGCACAAAAGTACTTCATCTCCCATTTCCAGGGCAAACATGACACATACCAGCTGTAAACACCTTGTACACAGTTTCCAAATCACAATTCTCCACAATTCAACAAAGAAGAAGTACACAGAAATCACAGAAGTACACAAAATTTTCTGCTTAGCACTAAAAGGATCCTGATTCCTACCCAATCCATATTTTTAAGATCATGGTAGTCCCTGATTGCAGCATCTCACAGGTATGTTTTTTGAATTAACAAATAAAAAGTATAACATCTTAAAAGAAAAAGAGGGGGGAAAAAAGCTTCTCACCCACTGCAAAGTTTGCTTATAAGCCCTGAAAGAATTTCCACTCCTCAGTGCAGAGGGCAAAACTGTACCAACGGTGTAGTTTCTAATAATACTTAATGAACCAGCAGTTTCTCTAGCTTTTTAAGCTTTTTTTTCTGCTGAAAAACAGCAAGCAACAACCTTTTGTACCTAATAAAATACTTTCTGTGGCTAGAGCATAATAACACACAACTTGGTTTCATCAGAAGAGAATGTCGGGATGCTAGTCAAACCTACACTATCTGTACGTCATTGCAGAACAATTTTCTACTAATTTCCTTTTTCAGTTCTTCCATGTGAAGATGAAAGGGTTTTCCAATAAAAAAAATACACTGGCCTATGTAAACCACTCATTCAGAAATAGACAAATGAGCAACTTGCAATTTTTTGACTCTCGCAGCTAGACTTGCTACAGCTTAGAATCCATTTAATTAGAACTCGTATTAAAACATGATTAGGTAAAGTACAAAGGATATGTGCACAAAGACAGAAGGCAAGAAGAAGATGGTGTTCTAGGGCTTTTGACATTTTTCAGATTAGTTTAAAAAAACACACATCCCTGGCTCCCCAACAGTACGACTTGCACCAGTCAAATGCACAAACGTTTAATAGTGCACGTGAACACCAGCAGACATGAACAGCTCATGAAGTTTGTAGGCAGCTTTCAGAAAAATCAGCTTCAAGGAATGACAAAGATGTCATTTATATATTTTTATACCAAAATTTTTACAAAAAATATGTTTTGGACTGGAGCATGTAGAGTATTCTGACTCTCCTCTCTGGAGAAAAATAAGCTGGGTTTTTAGCAGCCAGCATATTTTGGTGAGTCTCAAACTGCAGAACATGTATACAGGTATTCCTCAGCTTTCCCAAAAGCTTTGAATTTCTTTAGGCCTTCAGGCTTCAAGTATTCCTGCAAACCCAACTAAGACTAAAGCCTTACTCCTTCCACTTTGCAAGCAGCACAAGCCAGTCAATGAACTGGGAAGGAAGACAAGGACATGAAGTCTCTCCTCTAAAATCCTTCCCCAATTTTAAGGTAGCTCTGGAAAAAAGATCATAGCTACTACAAGTGCTTGACAGCTAATAAGTGCTGATTAACACCATCCAAGATCAGGGAAGGAAAATTCCCTCACTAGCTCGTCCAAAAATTTAGTTTCTTCTACAGAAGTCTGTGCCCCAGGAAGCTAAGCATTTTTCTCTTTCTCAGACAGCAGCAATCTTAAAATGCCTTTAAAGTTCACACTGCAGCAAAACATTCCTAATGCCATTTTGAGGAATAACATACTCTATGAAAGGACAGTCTATGGAAGTTTCAGAAATACAACAAAGGCAAAAAAAAAAAAAAAAGCTGGAGGAATTGCAGCCTACACAGCAAAACCCACTCAGCTGGCATATTTTGTGAATGATAGAGGGTAGTATGAAAAGGCTTCAAACAGCTCAAATAAGGAACAGGCATGCTCATGGAAACTTAGGACAGTTACACATTGCCAATCAATATACACCTACAGAAAAGGTACAATTTTTCATGTAATGTATCAATCAAAACCAGAAGGAGTCAACAATTGTCTTATTTCATCCACAGTTTGAACGCTTCCCATAAAAATCTGACATTTTTCAGTCTTAAATACGGCATGCAGAGTACTGCTTCCATATCCAATGTGATAAAGAACTGTCCCACTACCAAGTACAACGTTGTTGTTGTTCTGATGCCCAACCCTTTCAGCTGGACTAGAAAGTAGGAAACTGGAATTTCTGCTGTCACAAACCACTAGAGAAATTTTCTTTTATAGTTTTCTGACAAATATCACACCCATTTTTTCAGTTTCTTTAAATCAAAGCAGAAAAAAAAGTTCTTGGTATTGACAGACCATATAAATTTATCCATGCAACTAAGCGTTAAGAAATGGATAAAAAAGGAAGCTGGTAGACAAACAGAGCAGAAAAACACAATAAAGTACATGGAGACTGAAGTTCATGCGAGTAACAAGACTTCAAAAAATACTTCCTAAATTAAAGTTTTAATATGTGTAAACAACCATTCATGGTTTGATTCAATGGTCTTGGAGGTCTTTTCCAACCTTCATGATTCTATGATATGTGGAACACAAAACAGATTGATTAATCTCTGATACTCTAGTATACTACAAATAAATTTATCCAGCCTTTGAAAACAAGAAAAATTCCTACATTTAAATAAAGTTTTTTCTACAATTAATTTCCTTGAATCACTAAAACAAACATGTTTTCAAACTTTCAAACAATTATGCAAAGTACTTTCTTTACTTCAGTACTGCCATGCAAGCACCAATCAAAAAGTATGTTAAAATCACGTGTACTATGGGGAAAAACAACCAACCAACCAAACACCACTAGAGATAACTCATGATAAAGTTAGGATCCTCATTTATTATTCCATTGCATCAACAAAAAAAACTAATGCAAACCAAACTCAAGAGGTTTGGTTTCAAGAGACCTCTCAAGAGAAGACACTAAGAGTTGTTACATTCTCTTCCTTTCTGTTTCCTCTTTACAAGCACAGCTAACTTCTGCAGGGCTACTAGGGCACATGGCCACCCAACCATGGCCTTCATGTGTCAAACTGGGTTACTTAGAGTCAAAAGATGTGTGGTAAGACCAAAATACTATTTGATTAGATCAGGTATTTCTGCAAGCACCCTTCAATCCACGGCAGCACACCTCATCACACTCCCTTGCCTTCCAAAGTTGAGTCTGGTTCAAGCCACAAGCACACTGAGCATTTCTGAGTTACCAAGTGAAGGAACACTTGCTGCCTCTGCCAGGTTGCAGCACACAGAAGAGCAGGAATAATCTTGTCTCTGCCCAAGTCTGAAGGTCTGACCAGCAAGTAAAGACTCCTTTCCACGATGTGCCAACAGTTTATTTCAGGAGAGGTGAAGATAATTGTTTCATCGCTCAATTCTTACTCCAATCAGGGTACCAGCTCTCATAAACAGTGCACCCCACTGAGAACTGCCTGGCCTGCATATGATATTCAGCAATCATACTCCACAATTTCATAATACTGGAAATTAGAGGAAAGAAAACACTCATCTGCTGACTCGGAGCATATTTGCTACCATCGTGTTGCCAGGGGATCTGAAAGGAGCTTATTCACAACTGTTTTCTGTGCTAATGACAGAATAAAAAGTAGCAAGCACAAAAAGAAGACAGCATGCAGAAGTCCAGTTATAAGATATTTTATCTGCACCACTATTCAAAACTTAGTTGGATGGGAAAAGCTCATTTAATAATAATGTAGAAATATTATGTCACTTTCAAGAACAAAGTTTTCTAAGAAAGAAAACAGGAAAACAAACTTTCAGTCTATTGGAAACTCTTTCCACTTCCAGATGTTGACTGAATCTTTTAATATCTCTTCTGTGTATTTTCTTTGTCAAGCATGAGGACTAAAAACATACTGGAAAACTGCTAAAAGCTTCTAAGTTCAAGAGCTGGAAACTCAAGGCTAGAATAACTGGTGTAAAAACTGTGTGTGAATGCATAGATTCTTGAGAAGTAAGAGTGCAATAACTATGCAAATACCTGACATCCACTCATTGAAGCAGACAGACTTACAGAATTCAGAATATACAGTAAATGCAGGAGATTCACAAGGAATGCAACGAGTTGGGAAAAAAAAACAATCCTGACCAACACCCTCTAAAGTACCTTTGCACCCTTAATAACAAAGACAATGAGAGAGTAAACATGCTTTTCTTACCTCATAAGGCAGTTTATCAAAATATCCATTAGTTGGCCACTCCCTGAGGGTAACAATGCTGAACTGCTTATTAAGGGTGTCCATTCCACATGCAAATTTTTCTTCATCCTCCTCTTCATCTATATCATTCATATCAATCATTGAAGTCTTAAGTGAAAGCACAGGCCTCTCTTTCACACCATGTAGTACTACTGCATCCAATTCAGTGTAATAGTCCAGAAGGGAGCTGTTCACTTCCAGTCGGATTAAGTTTGTGGGAAAGTTTATCTGTTTGATACAAGGTGTGAACTGACGAGCCTGAGGACCATTCACCTTCGTAGGTGCCTCAGACCAAAGTATTTCCCATCTGTGAAAAAAAAAAAAAAAAAGACACACATACAGTACAGGAATTAAAATCAAAGTTATGTAAGCAACTCCACAGCACAGTAAGAGGGCAACATCATCTGTCAAAAGAATTTAACAAGCAAGAAAAGATGACTTATGAAATTTACGTTTTCCCTAGATTTGATAAATATCCTATGGATGAATTTAACAGGACACACTAATTCACGGCCTTAGCATATTTTCCCTGCATCGCTGAATAACAAATGAGCTGTAGACTATAATCACTTGTGTTAGTGTTATCTGTGCCCAAGCTCTTCTAACATCTCACAGGTAAGGTAATCAAAACAAATGGATTGCTGATGTCCTCACAATGATGGCATGTTAGTGTAAGTACACAGGGAACAGTCTTGCCACAAAACTCAAAGAGAATCATCTGACCTCTTATTTCTACGAAAGAAAAAAACCACATCACTCAGACTGTGTAATATCAAGCCTGTTCAAATTACAATATTACAAATTACTAAAAAAAAATAAATTTTACTTTATCTGCCTAGGCAAGCAAAATGTTCCTTTAGAAGTAATTCACTGACAAATCAGCAAATAAAGTAGAAACTTCAAGTCATTTTTGAAAGGGTCCTTTGCAAAAGACATCAGAATTTACAAACTGCTGAACTGAAAAATCTTTCTCCTCTTGGGTTCAGTGACAGAAGTTCAGGGCATAAACAGGACTACCTCACTTTCACACAGAGACCCCAAATCGCCTTCAGTAAGCGACAGGGAAACGTGCTGTCATCTGAGTAATCTGGAGGAACCAAGTCATACACTCCTTAGAACTTCAGCACCCCCAAACCTGCCTAAAGGCCTGAAAACATCTTTTACATCTGTATGAGTGCTCTCAATGAATAGAGGTCCTTCACTCACTTATATTTTTCCTCCCTCAAGTCTAGTTAATTCCTAAAGAAGAAAGCCTCCTGCAGTTACTACTGCTACTCCCTTTGATAATATGCTTACCTCAATACTAATCCAGACACTTCTACATGTACGTCATCTATTTCCCATCACCCTAGTCCCAGCTTCAAAGATTTCTCTCAGACTTCTTGTCCCATCACATGAATCTCAGAAGTGCTCTACCTGCTCCCCAGTACCTCAGCATCTTGGCTTTCCCTACCAGACACCAGTTCTTTAAATTTAAAAGTATTGTTCAACACCAGTACCTATGCAGAACACTTGTGAGGATAAGAGAGGAAATATTAATTAGAAAATAAAATTAATCATGCTTTACTTTCAGAACCAAATGCTTAAACTCTTTCCATCATAACAGAAAGCAAAACAAATGTAGGGATTTTCATGAAAACACTGAACACTGCATAAGTAAGGTTTAGAAAATTGGTATTTGCTCGCAGGAAAATTAAGAAAATTAATCCATATTGGCTGAAACTTCCATTTCACAATGGACATTTTCAGGTATGCACAGATAAATTTTCCTATCCTACATCATGCTGCTCTCCAAGTACCTCATAGCAGAATGGCAGACTTACAGAACTTTTATGTCCAAAGGAAAAGAAAGCACCAAAATTTCATGAACTAAAAACAAACATCAAGAGTAGTGAGCATATAGCAGATCAAAGTACTAACATAGGGGAGTGGACAGCTCTACCCAAAATTAACAGTTTTCATAGGAGAGATATAGTATTAAGAAAAGATTTCATTAATTTACAAAATGAATGCCAAGTCATGGCAAAGTAACAGCTGTAGTCCCACTGTCACATCCTCTCACATGGGTCGATTCTCTAAGCAAATACTTAGTGCTGGCAAGGCACATGACCTTCCTTGAGCACTTTCATATCACCATCTGACATTTAGCTTAGACACATCCATGTACCCACTCAAAGTATCCTTAGGGAAACCCAAGGCTATTTTTTCACTAATCTAACACACACTGGACCATCAACTTCTAGCAGAATGTGTCTGTTATTGACTTCTCCTTTTGGACCTTGGAGAGAAGATTACCTACAGCAGCAGCAGAGCTCTGGAAAAAAATAATGCAACTAGAGACCTGGGCTCATCAAATGGCAGTGCAATAAACAGCTCTAGCAAGCAGTAGCCAGTTTCCAGTCTTTGTAATAAACTAGAGAAAATGGAAGACATATAGCATGACTTCACAATCTTGTGAATCTTCACATTGCATATCAAATGCTGATGAACAATAAAACCAGTGACAATTTTCCACTGTCCTTGTCCTACTATTTACTTTTCATCCAGAGCCCACCAATGTAACTTCAAAGGAGTTTGCTCTTGGTTTATCTGGAAAACCTCAAGTTTATCCGGTTGATTTGATGACGTTCTCTGTCTTGGTGGCACCACACACAAGTGCAGGCAATAGAAATTTCTCTGAGTCAGAGCTGGTAAATCCTTCCCACACTCTTCATCCATTAGTACAAGTGGAAGTGATCTCTTCCCGTAAGATCACCACTGTGATCACCACTGAAAAAGGCTGCATGTAATCGGAAAGGGAGTGAAGAATTCACATCAGACCAAAAAAGTCTAACTTTCTAAGAGGCTTCAGCAAGAATTTCATTCTTCTGTTCTGAACCATTCTTTTGTTATGGTAAAACCTTAAAAATCTTTCATAAGAAAGGCATTTTTACAGTCAGTCCTGGTTTGAGGATATGTATCAAAATCAGTTTCCCTAAGAAGGTTGTCTGCATCTGTTTCAAGCTTACAATGCTCAATAAACTATTTAACCCAAAACAAAGAGAAACTGAATTCCAATAAATACCTTTAAAGAAGTAGAAATATTTCTGCCTGGCCCACAACCCAAGCTAATTAGGTAGCTCTCAAAAAATCAAGTAGAATCAAAGAATTCAGTTAGTACATTGTTTGTCCTCCAGTCCAGAGGACACAGTAACAGCTGATCAAGGATGTCACAATGACAATGCTTAGATAAGGTTTCATCAGCAATGTGCTAGAAAGCCTCAGTCTTCCCAGCAAGGAATGCCAGGCAAAGCCTGAATAAGATTCAGCAACATCAGTATTATTGTCAGATGTTTTATTATCTACAAGAAAACATCTCCTGCCTGCAAACATGCTTCAGCACACTAGCTCAAACCAACCTGGAAAGTGTACCTCTGACCTCAGCTGGGAGCTCATAAATACGAAAAGCAGGGAAGACTGGGAAGATGATGAGCACAATTTAAAAATCATTCAGATTAAGCTGATAAGCAGAGTATGCAGCAGGAAAATACAAAGCAAATTTTCATTTCTGTCAAGAGTTTAATTCTGAAATACCAGAGACAGCAGACAGGACTCCAGCATTGCTCAGGACATTTAAAATAGCAAAATATACTTCAAGTAACTGCTCTGCCTTTTTAGGAGTTTCTCAAAGATGACTGTATTCCACAAACTCAAAATTCATTTTTCTATGACAGGCATCTGAACAAGAAAAAGCTCTTTGCCTGAAAATGTCAAAACAAGTTTTAAGTAACGATGCAAATGTCTAGAACTTGTGTGCTACACATAGGTGAGATACAGGCCCGAAGGTTCCTTATCACACCCTAATGTGTTGATGGTATCAGCAGTGTTTTGGGTGTTTTTATCTGAGATTCTCAGGGAATAAAAGGCAGAGTGAAAGAACCATCTGAATACCACTCGCTACAAGTAAGAACTCATATATTTTACATTCAGTATGCTGCCTTTCTGGTTTCATTCCCTTTTTTTGAAGAGGGGAAGCAGGGGGAGCTAAGTTCCATCAAATATTTTGATCCCTGTTCAGGCTGCTTAAATACAATAAATTTCCTTTTGGAAGGAGAGGGAATCCTTTATTTTGTCCATCTTTATCAGCCTGCTCCTCTGGTTTTTAGCAGCTTCTGCTTCTACAGGCTTTAAGACTTTCAGAAACAGAATGAAATTTTGCATACAGCAAACACAGTTAAAGCTTGGAAATACTAAGCCATGCTCAATTTTCTAGCAAAATTATAAACTACATGAAATTTAAAAAAATTAACAGAAATAAACAACAGGAATATATAAGACAGAATGAAAGTGGTCCCAGTAAAATGATCATGGTATCTCCACCTTGGGAAAAAACCTAGTAAGTGTCACACCTTATCTGCAGAAAAACAAGAAAAAATTAATCACAAGATAATCTCTACTGAAGAAGCAATCACTGCATAATAGGAAAGACACACACTATGAAATATCACCCAGCTACAGCCACAGATTCCAGACTAGTTAGCAATCTCTGATTTTGAGCTTCTATAAAAGCACATGAATATACATTGTCAGTATAACAAATATTATATAAAAACAATAGTAAAATTAAACCACAGGAGAATAGGGATCAATTTTTTGTTTCATATTCCAAACTGAAAAACCAGAGTTATTTTTATAAAAGGGAAAAGTTGAAAAACTTATGAAAAAAAATTATTTTTGACTTGCTAACTCCCATTGAAACAAAGACTAACAACAATTAACTATTAAGAATATCAAAATTAATCAAAAGGGCTGACACTGAAGAAGCCATTAGGGAATCACCAAGAATAAGCCTTGTGGGTAAAGAAAGGAGGAAAAAAAACAGGAAAAAAAATTTTCTCATCACAAAAGCTAGCTATAGCTTACCCATCAATCTAACACACTGTGAAAAACAAAGAAAACTCTCTTGTCTGGGTTCAGCTCAAGCTGCATTTGTCCCCACCACATGTGTGAAAAGCTCTGCCTCTTCCACTGGATGAAACTTGGTGACAACCTAGTATTGTCACCAAATCCTACAAACACAGAATGTGCACTACAGCACAAAGCCCCAGGGGCACACTAATATAATAATCACAAGACAACACAATCACAAATACAAATTGAATTCTTCACCACATAAAAACTGAGAGTTTATGTTACAACATTTCCCTAATCTCAGACTATCAAATTTTTCTTGAGTTTTCTGCACTGAGGTAATTGACGTAACAAATCTGTACATGGAATGTTAGTACAGGTTAAGGAACTACCTATGCTTCTCACCAGTCAAGGTGGGAGAGGCACAAATGAAAAACACAAAAGGTTTCCATGTGTTAGAACAGCAGTTACTCTGACAATTTTTAAAAACTGTTTTAATTGGAGAAAAGTTATGTAATGCCTTTTGTGTTTAAAGCAGAAGAAGATATGAGAGGACAGAGAATCCTCCAGTTCTGGATGCCAGTTAATCCATAATGAAAAACACTTCAAACTAACTGTCCTGTTCTAAGCATGAGGATTACTTAGAAACAACTACATACCCTCTGAGAAGTAAATTCTTATTCCCATTCCATAAAGATCTGACCCCACCTCCAAAGACAGTGAATGAAGCTCACCTGAGACATATCACACAAAGCTGCCAAAACAGTACTCAGTGCACCAGCAATGAAGGAACATGACCAAAGACTATTTTCTGAACACCTGCATGAGTAGCTCTTTCATGCAACTGAAGCATAAAGTGAATAATATATTGACCAACTATGTAGGTGTTAGCCATTTTTTAACAAAGATTCTCTGGGGCAAGAACTGTGAGACATTAGCTCCTCACAAAGACTCATGTAGCCTAGAAGTTTATGTACACAGCAAAGTTTTAGATGAGCTGATGTTTTAAATACTAATCAAAAAGAAAAAATATTACCTGGTTGGAGCAGTATAATCCACTAAACATAACATTTAAGCGAGTCTGAACAGACTTTCTCCTCTCAGTACTTTTGACTTCACTGATAGTTTGGCCTTCTTTGTATATCAAAAGCAGGAGCTGGTGGAAAAGAACTTTCCTAATGACCTGGCCTTTCTACATTGGTGTTCAGAAACAGATACACATCAGCTCATAAAGCAGCACTAAGAAGTTTCATTGGTAATAAACCAAGTATCAAAAAAGTCAGAAGAGGAAAACAAGGTTACAAATGCCTTTTGAGTAAGTAGGTCATGGCCTTCTTCAACAGAAGAAAATAGTATGGCAGTGCTTCAAGACCAAAACATCAGTTAAACAAGGAATCACCTGAGATTACAGCAGCATTCCATCTTCAAAAAAAAGAATTCTTCGCTGATATCTCAGAGAATTTTTGGAAGTAAAAACAAGAGACCAAGAACAGAAGCAGAAAAGAGACTGCACTCTTGCAACTCTTCAGATTCCCCTCATAAAGGTGAGCAAATGAACAGAGAAAAATATTGTGTCCCTCATGTGGAGAAAGGGTTCCTTCATCTTTCCTTCAAGACACCACACATAAGAGATTTGCCTCCTTAAGAAGTAAAGAGACAAACCAAATGTGCAGCTCCAAACAGACAAGTCCTGCTGAGGAAAGCTAAGAAAAAAAACAGAAAAAAAGGGTCTCTCTAACACTTCTCTGGCATCAAGACTAACAAGTATTGAACAGGCAGCACAGACAACTCCTTTCAAGGATGCCTGAGACAACCTTTTTCCAACCAGAAATGTTAACCTATACAGGTAGGACAGGGGATATTCTTGCCCACAAATTAAAAAGCAAGATCCTACAGCAACTTAATCTTTCCTTCTGAAGAAGGGCATCTGAGCTTTCACCCTGACTACACCTGAAGAGAAGTCATAAAGCATATATCCCAAAGTTTTATACTAGTATTTTCACTTCCATCTCCTTTTAGCTCTCTGTACAATTTTCCTTTTTTTTTTTTAAACAGGTCCTTCAGTTAACTATTTTTGAGCTTTCCTCCATTCTGTGCTTCACCTTAAAGAAATAAAATCTACATCATAAAAAAGTAAAATGAAAGTTCACAGAGTAATTGCCCAGAAGTCCTTTCACATTAGGTTCTGAATTTGAAAGTCTTAAAGCTGCCTTCACCATATATCATTCTGTAAATAAGTTCTGTATTACAGTGCCAAAAGCACTCTACTTCTAAAGCTAGGTAGCCTATTATTACTTTGACCTATCACTTGAATTTAGATGTTCCTTGAATTCAGACGTTTACTTTTGAGGTATACAACATATTCTCAATAGATCTGTAAAAAAAGCAACTGCACTTAACAACAGTAAATAACATAATCATAAAAAATATATTAACTTGGAATTTTGAATATAAACCATGACACCTGATTTTCCAAGGGTTTTTGAATGGCCATCAATAGCCTAGCAGTAGGAAGCAAGGGATAAGAAGTTAGACCTAAAAATGTACTTTTTAGTGGCATCTGTAAAAGGCAAGTCAGTAAAAAGTCATACAACATCCACACCAGCACTGCTTATACCACCAAAGTGTGTATATCATAGCAATACAGTATTTGTTGGTATACTAATCTTTTACAGGACACAGTTTGAAAAGTATTTCTTCTATCACCTCTCACTTCCTTTATATCTTGGTAGCATTTAATCTCTTTTTGATATAGAATACTTCAGTTGCATATACTGACGGCTTTTCTCAATGTTTTCCACCACTACATGCTTAGACCTGTCCACTTTCTCCTTCCATTCCTATTTCCTCACCTCCTCACTAAGAGCTTCTCATGTCACACAGTGTTTTTCTTTACTATCTTACCATTCCCCAGGTTACCACATTCCTGATCCTGCAACTGGAATTTCATCAAGACTTCCTAATATAAGGAAAACCAACAGGAGCAAATCTGCTTCTTTTAGCTGAAGTGAGTGTAAAAACAAGTGCAGCTCATACCCTTTGACCAGACCAAAATAAAGATCAGACAAATGGCATTACCTTTTGTCTGACTGTTCCATGCTTCTGGTTTCAGCTTCATTTCCATACAAATAGTTACAGTGCCTGATTGTACTATACATGCAACCTAAAGCATGCAGGGAAGAGTCCATGGCTACTTGAAGCAGGATGATACAGCAGCCATGAATCTTCAAACTCTTTTACACAATTTCCTCTTCCTACTGGAGGAAGATCTCAGACCGGTCATTTCAAAAGTAGTGTTTTATACAGACATAGTAATTATTGTCCATAAAAATCCCAACACCAAAACTATCATTACACAAACTAAATTTGCAATTAGGAGATGCATTAACTCCTACAAAACACCTACATCTCTGAAGTTGCTATCAAAACGAGTCACCACCATTTTAAAAACATGAAGAAATAAAGAAAATTCTAGTGAGACAGATACAAAATTGATAAATATTAAGGAGTTTACTAAATCGCCCTACTTGTAGCATTTAATATCTTACAGGAAAGCATAAAGAAGAAAAAAATTACCTTACTTCAGCTGGTGGATTTTGTGAGTAAGGATTTGCAGAGCATGCCAAAATCCTGACTACAGCTCCAGGATGATATGTTTCCAGAATGTGCACTGCAGTGGGATAAACTGGTTCTTCAAAAGCAAGTTCCACATAGTCTTGGCTACAGAAGGTGGATGGTGTCCTCTTGAAAGGCAGCCGAGCGCTCGGGCAACGATCCCACCAAGTCCCGTAAGTTCTAAAGACGGCAGTCTGGGTGAAGTCACCAGAACTAGGGTACACGTTGGGAATACCCGCTAAATTCCACATGGTGTACGACATGCTGTTCTCACTGCCATAGTGAGAGCTGAAATCCAGCACTTCTTTGGCATACTGAACTATTTCAACATTGATAGGTAAGGCTCGGGTGTTGGATTCGATAGCCCTGCGACTGTTCATTTCTCCTCTCGTCGCTGTCCTAGCTCGGCGCCGAAGGCACATGTAGTAAAACATGCTCAGAACTGTTAACATAGGAAACACTGGTGACATTTAGACAGGACTTGGGAAGATGCAAAAAGTCAGGAGTCCTTTATAAGTTGCATTAACTGCCTGTGGTGTTTTGAAAAAGAGCTGATAAAACAGAATGAATAAACACAGTGAGCAGATACAGCATTCTTAGAAAGCAAATTGTGCTGTTTTGAGTAACATCTTAAACAAAGTAGTGCTACTAAAATATTAATAAATTATTATATTTTATTGTAAGACAATTGTTTATTTGGAAGCTACTAAGTGTGGCTTCCTATTTACTCTTTACCTTACTTCCCATTTATTTTTCATTTAAAAAAAGAGAAGACTATGAAGAAACATTAGCCAAAACCAGTCCTCAAGCAACAAAAAAGCAAATGGTCAAAATCAACATTATCTTTAGGGATTTATTACAAGAAAAAAAAATTGCCCTGACTCAGGGAAATTAATTCAAGTATGAAATGAAATTTGGCCCACACTGTAAACAACTGTGAAAGACAGACCTTCCCTTTGTAAAGATACAGCTGCTTAAAACCATTGTGAATGGTTTTACTTTCTTTAAAAAACAGTGTAAATAGTTTTAAGAATGAAAAGTACAAGCTTTTGGGCTGTAAATCTAAACTTAACCCACTGCTTCCTCTATCAGAGCACTTATCTGAAACAAGAGTCACAAAAATACCACCATTACCATTTGAAGTTGTCCATGACAGCACACACCAATGACAGAAGGGTCACCAGCCTCCTGAAGGATGCTCAGAATTCACTAACAACATCATCTTCCTTTAAACCATGCAACAAACAAGGTCTTCAAAAGAGTCCTGGCATCAGACGCAGAAGTCCCCATAGAAAGCATTTTAATTCTGATAAGAAAATACATTTTCATTAAAGTAACAATTCAGTTACACACATTTACATCCTTAAAAAACCCAACGCAAAATATACTACTGCCTACACAAACACAAGGAAAACAATCAAATAAGCAGGTTTAACAATTAGAAAAAGCTAAATTAAAGGTAAGTTGCTTTACTAAAGTTTTCTGTTTGCAACTGTGAAGAAACATTTATAGCTGAATGTTCTCTACAGGACACAGGAGGACTGTATCATATTCCCTACTAATAAAGATCCTCTTACATATGCTTGTCCCATATTGAGCAGCTGCTCCATACCTGTGAGATGTAAACTGTTTTACCAACACACAACGAAATGTACAGTGTATTCTCCAATTTCTGCTGGCACTACACAAGACACTTGGGCTACGAATTCACATCCTCCAGCACCACAAACTGTTTCTCACAAACTGGCCTTCTCATTGACTTGTCCATCAGCTTTACTAAGAGAGAATAAGAAGTAATGCCTGTAACCTGTCAGAGGCCAAAACAGGGATGACTAAGCATGTCTCAAAATAGAATAAATATTTCTTCAACAACCCATGCTGGAGCTGCCGCTTAGTCTACCACAGGATACACACTGTGGTGATCTCTGAATCAACAGATGTGACCCTTCTATTGCAGAAGACACCTCAAGTAACAACTAACACTGCCAGGCAGACAAAGCATGTATTTAATGTTTGCAGTTGGTACAAGTGAGACCCTACGACAGCGTTTCTGGAAGCGTAAGTTTAAAGTAGGGTAAATAATTAAACAAATAGGAACTTTTAAAAGTCTCTGCACAAATCCAAAACGTGTGGTTTTGGGTCAGTTGCTTGTTCCCATACTCACAAACACACAGATGTACAAACAGCTCTCTTTCCCATTAACGTTTCTTGTGGTAACAGATAAGGGCAGGCTACACTATTTGTCCATTTTGCTCCTGACAGAAAGAAAATTTACTAATGAAGCACTCAATTCTCACTTTCTTGCCTCTTTTATTACTAGCTTTTTGTTTAGTTTCACATGTTGGTGTAGCTGTCAACAACATGAATTACTCCTGATACTCAGTGAAGAAGGGAATGCATTAAAACAATATGCCAAATTTACATCAAGCTCCCTTGGAGTGCCAACAACCAGTAATGTCAAATTTCCCACAAACAACCTGAGGCACCTTTCAGAAAAGACGCTGGAAAAAATGTAGTACAATCCTGAACCTCTCCTACTTAAAAAAAAAAAGAAAAAAAGAAACAACTCCAAACTGAAAATTGTTATTTTTTCAAAGCAGAGATCCCTTGATGTAAGATGTAAGTAAAGACTACAAATACATTCTCCTTCTGGACTTTTCCCCTCTCAAAATGAAAAATCTATTTAATGAATATGCCAACAGACATTAAACTTCAACAAATGTTCTGCTATCAAGCCCTAGAATCATGGCTAAATCAGCATACACACCACCTTCAAACTCAAAATTTTACTGATTAACATGATTTGAAGGCTGCTCCACAGAAGCTATGGCTTTACAGATCTCAGTTTTAAGGATCATTCAGCTGTGGTACTTCAGGATCAGGTGGGGATCACTTATCTCACATACACAATCCACACAATTTCACATCTGCACTGCACACCCCAGGCTTTGGCCACAGCCTGCAGCTCCTGTGGCGCTGCTGAAACACCAGGCTGCACTCCTTATCGAAGCTTGCCCAAGAGCAGCAAAACCATCCAGCCCTTCAGAGCTGTACGTCAGCTAGCTGACCAGTTTAAGCCAGGTCTAACAGAGGAAATAACCTGAAATTATGCTGCAGATTTTCCATTGGCAGTAATGTTAATTTGGGTCATTCTCCCTCTAGCAACTTGAAGATTTCATAAAACCTGTGAAAATTTGAAAACCTTGACTGGCACAACTTCATCAATTTTGGCTAGCATTGGTCAACAGAGTCAAAAACAAGTAAGTAGGAACAGAGAGCTTTAATGAAAATTTATTAGTCTAAACAATAGAAGTGGGGGCAAATTACTTTTAAAGACGTAAGAACAACATCAAATATAATAGTTTATAACAAGTAAGACAAAACTATTATAAAAGGAGGATTAAATAACCATTAGAACTACTATACAAATAGGAATTCTCCTTCTGGCATTTCAAAAGAAGCATTAAGAATTGTGTGGAGTTAAAAGACGAATGAAAAATTGCTTCAGAGGTTAAAGGATAAGCTAGTGAAAGAATTACATTAAATACAGATCAGTCGGGGAAGATCATACAAAGAGATTTTTTTCAGGAACTACCAGAAGTCAACCTGATTTCTAATTAAAAGGATTCAACTTTGAAAAAAAAAAAAAAAAAAAAAAAGATAAAATGCAGACTCAGGTCTATATGCAAAGCATCAAGATAACAGCTCTGGAGCTCATGTACATGCAAAGTTTATGTCGAAAGCTTCACCCTTCCTCCAACTGCGTGATTATTTTAAAGAGATCCACTTAGGCCCACGCAACTATGACCTACGATCTCTGGCTGGGTCTTTGGCCCATTGTACATTATTAATTTTTTTTTTTTTGTACAGGCATAATTATGCCAAACTAAAGCCTAATAAGGTTTCTTATAAGTGTGTCTTTTTATCCTCCTCCCAAGTACAGCCTTGTACGCCTTTTGTTTCTTTTACATCTAATTTTTTTTCTGTCAATTTCATTAAATGGACCGAAATAGTGCTATTAAATGCCAGAACCTTGAGCAGGCACAGAGACTAGCACAAGGCCCCAACGATTTGCTTAGATACAAAAAGCACTATGCCATGAACACTCAATGACATTGTGAGCTGCTGTCCTATGCCTATGTGCCCATTTTGCACTTTAAGGCTGGCTGTGATTCCCAGCCACTCTCTGAGGCTGCATGAGCCCTGTCCTCCCACCTTGAGGACCACGCAGCCCATCCCTCTCTGCTTCACTGACACCTTTCCAGCCAGCACTGCTGGGGAGCCAGGTGAGTCCTGAGGCTTGCTCAGCCAGACAGGAAATACAAGCACATGTAATTTTCAGTCTGTTCTTCTCCCCAGACTATTTGTGTCAGTGCTGGCTCGAGGGGGGAGCAAGACTGCAGAGGTCCCAAGTCAGACCAGCTCAAAGGGCCACCAAAATGTTATCTCTACTTTTACAAGACAGACAGGACTCCAGAAAACCACTCTGGACAAGATTTGGAATAAAACTTTTTAAAGAGATATTTTCTTTCAAAATACATTAGAGTCCACCACATTATTTACAATAGCTCCTACCCAGATTATTATTTAATTGGTAACTATTTCAACTATATGGGCAAACTTCCTTTTTCTAATCTGAATAACCCTTCTTTTCTTTGTGCTATATATACAGAAAAGCTTGTAAGACTGTCATTCACTATTTCCTTCTTCCAAGCACAGCAAACCTTGATAAAGTAAAATGCTTTACAGCTTCTGTACAAATTTCATGGGGAAAGGCACTAATTAAGTTAAAGCATTCAAAAGCACTAAATCTCTTCAGTCTATTTTGCCTCTTTTTACAGGGAGATTTTGTATACAAATCTATTTTCTATCTTTGAAGCAATTCATCCAATTAATGATTACTGTACTTGAAAAAACAGCACGAAGCTGAGTCAGGGCAGGTTTAGGCTGAGTATGAGGAAAAAGTTTTTCACCCAAAGGATGATTGGGCACTGGATCAGGCTCTCCAGAGAAGTGGTGACAGCACCAATCCTGTCCAAGTTCAAGAAGTATTTCGACAATGCTCTCAGGCACATGGTGGGATTGTTGGGAGTGTCCTGTGCAGGGCCAGAAGTTGGACTCAGAGATCCTGATGGGTCCCTTCCAACTCAGGATATTCTATAATTCTACTATTCATTTTGGTGTTTGGCAAATGAAACTCCTCAATAACCTCAATTTTATCCCATACAAGCAGAAACAGGACAGAGTTATTCACCAACCAGACTGCTGAGAAAAGGTGGGAAGTACACAGAAAAATACTTGAGATTTCAAGGGGCTGTGAAATGAAGGATGTGTGTGAAAATATAACAAGTAACAGATACCAGATTTAGGGAAAAAAAAAAAAAAAAGAAGAAATATGGCACATTTCATCCCTCATCCCTGAGCCATCCCTGGAAAAGCACATGATAGGCAAGAGTTCGTACTACTTCCAGAGAAGCAAATGTTGTACATGCAAGTCATGCATACACTGGGTTTGATTTTTAAAGCCAGTGAAGTAATAATTCCTGTTTACACCAGTTCTGCTAATCTCACATTTGGGAGCAGTGAGCGGTTTTCTTTCATTTGATTATAAAAGAAACAGCAACATTGACAAATTACAAAGAATGCATAAATGACAAAAGCAATGGATTGTATGATCTCTGAAGAAAGATTAATGCAATTTAATACGTGTGTCTTAGATAAAAGACAGTAAATGGGAAATCTTTTAATTATCTTTGTACACTAATGCACAGAGGGAATACTGGATCCTTATATTACAGTCTAAAACAGAATACTTTTACCACAGGTTAGCATCTCTTGCTGTTAATTACCTAGATCATACCAACATCTACATTCAACTTGTTGAAAGTAGAAGCCATTATTAATTAAAAATTAATAAGCTCTCACAGTAAACTCAGGGCCCATTCCCTGTGTTTCTTCCCATAATATATTTTGGCACTAAAATGAGCCATTTTACACATTCCTAACTTATAATTTTATTGTTTGAAAAAACTGGAATATATGGCAATTTTATTTATCTAAAATCTTGTGTTGCCTTCATGAGCACCAGAACATGCAAAATCCGAGAATTTCAGATTACTTCACTGGCAGCATTCCTGCTAGGACCAGATTAATTGAGTGGTTTAGCACTGAGATACGATGGAGACAAAAGTTCCTTCGGCACCTATGACACATTCAAAGTGGTCACCCTGTTTTATGGAGGCATCTTTCAAAGGTAACAGAAATTGTTTCTCAACATGAGTAAATCATCAGGTAGACCTTTCTACTGACAGCTTAAAGTTACCAGGATTACACCACTTCATTCTGATTAACTACGGTTCCAGCTGTGGTGAAACTCTCCTCTTCATATGGAAAAAAAAAAAGTTACAAATTTCCCCACTACTTTAAAAAAAGAATTTACGTGCATCTGTCTTATTTGTCTTTTCACCTTTCTTTTGAGGTATCAAGCTGCCTCTCCATGCAGGCATACTCCATACAGCGCTTACTTGCTGGTCAGCTGCTTCCTCACTGCACGGAGCACAGCTATTAGGCCATGTAGTTATCTCCCACTGCCACCGAATTACTGAATCACTTGGGTTGGGAAAGGTCTCTGAGATCATCAAGTTCAACCCATGACCTAAAACCACCATGTCATCCGGACCATGGCAATAAGTGCCACGTTTCCTTAAACACCTCCAAGGACAGGGACTCCACCACCTCCCTGGGCAGCCCATTCCAGTGTCTAGTCACCCCTCCCGTGAAGAAATTCTTCCTCATGGCCAACCTAAATCTCCCCTGGCACAGCTTAAGACTGTATTCTCTCGTCCTAATCATGTCCGTTCACATCCTAGTGACGCCCATTTGTCAGCCTGCACTGACAGGCTGACAGCAGCAAATAACAACCCATAAGAAGTGAAGAACCCCAAAGTACACACCTAAAAAATAAAATAGTCCAGATCCTATCCTGCTTTCTGTCGTGGTGTGACCGGGCAACTGGGTGAAGCCGTCTAAGTGTGTGTCACCGCAGGGACCGAGCAGCGGCGGCGGACCCGCAGGTGAGAGGAGCACAGCCCGTGCCCAGCCCTGCCCGCTTTACCTGGTGCCAGCACTGTCCCTGCCTCCGCCCTGCTCCATCCACCCCCTTCCCACTCCTTGGGGCCCGCGCTCTCTACCGACAGGGCTAGTCCCCTTCCCCGGGGGGCAGCTCCCGCCGAGGCCCAGGGACAGCGGCGGGCAGATGCGGGCGGGACTTCCCGGTGCCGCCGCTGCCTTCCGCGTCCCCTCCCGACAGCACACGGGCCCGGCCCGGCCCCGCCAGCCTCCCCTGGGCGGGTGGACGGGGAGCGCACACCCGCGGCCGCCCGCACCCGCCGCGCAGGGCCGGCCCCGCACCGCGGCTGCTGCAGGACCCGGAGCTGCGGCCCCACCGAGCCCGCCCGGCGCCGCCGCCACCGCCACCCTACCCCGTCCGGAGGGCGGAGCCGCCCGGGCCGCCGGAGCCGCCGCCGCGCCGGGCGCCGCCGGAAGCACCGCGCACGGAGGGCGGCGGGGGCGGGAACCGGGGGAAGCGGCGCGGCGGGGGCGGGGCCGCCGGCTGCGCCTGCCCGAGCCCCGGCGTGGGGCGGGCCCGCGCTGTCCCGCCGGGCCAGGGGGGCTTGTAAATTAACCCATTTAATGGGTTAATGTAATTGTCGTGGGCTGGGAGAATCCTGGAATTATAAGGGTTGGAAGGGACTTTAAAGATCATCCAACCCCACTGACATGGGAGGGGACCCCTAGTACTAGACCAGGTTGTGCAATGCTGTATCCAGCCTGGCCTTGAACAATGTGGATGGAGCATCCACAGCTTCTTTGGGCAACCTCTTCCAGTGTTTCACCGTCCTCACGCTTCAGTATTTCTTCCTAATGTCTAACATAAATTTCCCTTCTTTCAGTTTGTGCTCATTACTCCTTGTCCTGTCCAACAAGGACAGATGCAGAGTCTCTCCAGCTACGGTGTTGGCCCCTTCAGATGCTGGAATGTTGCCATGAGGTCTCCACGAAACCATCTCTTCTCCAGGCTGAACAGCCCCAACTTTCTCATCATTCCTAGGGGAGGTGCTCTAGTCTGGACTTGCTTCAAAACTTTCATGTCCTCCTTATGCTGGGGACACCATAACTGTACACAGTACTGCAGGTGGCATCTCAGGAGAGCAGAGTAGAGGGGGAAAATCACCTCCCTAGCCCGGCTGGCCACATTCCTTTTGATGCAGCCCACTGGTTCTGTGGGCTGTGAGTGCACACTGCTGGCTCATGTTGAGTTTTTCATCAGCCATCACATCTAGGTCTTTCTCCACAGTGTGGCTCTCAGTCACTTCTCCACCCAACATATTGGTGTGTCTGGTTTTGCCACAATCCAGGTGCAGGACCTCACACTTTGCTTTGTTGAATTTCATGAGATTCACACCAGCCCACCTCTCAAGTGTGCCAGGGTCCTTCTGGAGGGCATCCCTTCCCTCCAGGGCGACAAATTATTGTGATGGTGTGGTTTGCGATTCAGGCCCACTCTGCCTTGTGTCTGGTTACCTCTGCGGGCGTGACGGCCGTGGTGAGCTCAAGATGAGCTTGGTTTCTCATGGAGCTTTTTACCAGGCAGTGTGCCTTGCCCTAGCCCCAGGCCAGTCAGGTTATGCTTTCAATGTCGTGTTTGAGTTCCTAGCATGTCATAAGGGCAGCCCTGTTTTAAATGATCTTAATGAGTCCTTACTCCAGCACACTGTGCTGCCTCTTGAGTTGCTACCTGTGTATTGCCAAAGAAGTGTCTTGGAATTTAATTTGGTACATGTGTCCAAGCAGGAGCGCTTTCTCTCTCAGCCATCCCTTCCGGTCAGAGCTTCTGCAATGATCACCAAAATTGCAGTTACTCCATCTGGTCTCCTCAGCAAGGCTCCATATTAGATGATACCTGGGATCGTTCAGTTACAGTAGAAAATAGAGTTGCTAACTTGGACTAGATGGTCAAATATTATTCTAAAAATCCAGAAAATATGCAAATAATTGCTATGTAAGGTGCTTTTTGTATAATGCTTTAATATAAATTCTATGCATTTATAATAAATTTCAAATATAGAAATCTATAAGTTTGGTATAGAATACATATAGAGAAATCTATAAGTTTGCTATTGAATACATACTGCAGTGGCAGACAAGCCACTACACAACACTGATTTCCATAAGAGACATGCCGGGATGACCAGCTTATAGATGACTCGTGCACCTGCATGCACCTGTGTGCACACATACAGAAATGCACATATATACACACACGTTTTATGTGCCTCAGACACCATTGTACTTATTTTAAAATAACAGTTTAAGCCCTAAATTTTAAGGCACTGCTTCTATGGAAGAGGAAGCTAGACTTTTTAGGTTTCAGTGACAGCAATGTGGAGTGCCTTTTGGCATCATTTATCTTCACCTCAATCCTACAATTGGATGCAAGCACAAGAGTATTTCTAAAGGTGCTTTCAATTACCACCTTCCCAGGAAATGTCCAATTCAAAGTTTGAAATTTTAATACAAAATACAGTTGAAAACAAGACTATGAATAAGTTTGGTGAGTCAGAAAATAAGTTAGGCATGAAAATTAATTTTTGAAGTTTGTTTTGTTAATTTCATTTTAGGTTTTGTACCTCTCTTTTTATCCTCCCTTTTCAAATTAAATGAAGAAAGAGGGAATACTTGAAAGGCACAATTTATCTGACCCATTTAATAGGTTAATTTAACCAATTATCTAAACCCTTCTATGTTAGCATTCAATCTATCACCTAAAAACAGGAACACAAAAATTTCTATTTCTGTCTGTTGTCAGGTGTAAAGAGAAAGCAAGCAAGAGACACCAGTACAGAGGTCTATGTTTGGCCAAATCATTCCTGTCCTTTGTTTATTTTAATACTGTATGGAGGTTGAATTCTGTTTCAGTGCAAAATGTAGGTGGATATGAAAAGTTTTTCTCTCAGTCCACTCATCTGCCAGTTCACAGAAGCTGGAACAGATTGCTCTCAAATTTAGCAATGTCAAAGTTCTGTGTTTGTCTGCTGGGCTTATTCTATAAATCACAGGGAGACATGGATACCTCCAGGTGATCCAACATATCTCCTTCATTCCTATGATAGGTGCCTAAGGGGCACAGAAGTTGTCACTGTTTGGAGGTACATCTCTCTTCACTTTACATAGACTGTCCTCAAGCTTTCAGACAGAAAATAGGATGTGCTATGTGGGAACACATCCTTAACAAGTTAGAGAAATTACAAAACCAACTCCATCATTATTCACAGTGGCTGCCCAATGGCATGTAGCATTTTAAAACTGCAGAGAGACTAGTATTTATTGAAGGGGATAGAGGACATTGGGTGACAGTGTCCTTTTTGTCTAGGCTGCTGTCTCGAAGTCATGCTATGTGCATTCAAGATGTGCTCCAAATTACTGTCAAATTGTCATTCCACAGCCTTTGCAAAAATCAATTGATGATCTGTTTTTATTCAACAGTTATCCACATCTGGAACTGACAGATAATTTCCAGTGAGCTATGGCACATGAAGACTTTATACATATTTCTATATCCACATCAGCAGTAAAGCTAGGCATAGAATATGTCTCAGGAATAGTCCACTTGTGTTGGAAGGAAATGCAGTGGTAGAGCAGTACAGGAAACCTGTTTGTAACATAAGAGTGAGACTTGACTTCTGTGTGTTAATCAAAATTTATAATCACCAAATTCATGTCTTAACATCCTGCACTCTGCTTCTCCTTCAGGTTTTTCTCATTATTATAGGGTGGTTTGTCTTGCTTATGAGGGGAAATCTTAACTGAAGTCAGTAGGAATATTTTTATTTCAAAAAGAGATACAGAGCATGGAAAGGCCATGGATAAATGCAACTAAGTTATGTCTGTGTCTATACCAAAGGCACATAAAGGAGTGATATGACTGGTGACATTTCAATTACTTTTGGCTCCCAAGACAGGTGACTAAGCCTTGAGTCCACAGTCGGGTACTTTAACTCACCCCAAGGCACCATTGTGATAACCAATTAAGATGTCCAGAGGACAATTTCCACAGGAGGAGAAAAAGATCCCACACACCAGCTATTGGTCATTGGAGGTCAAAGGCTCATTTATATTCTGCACTCACAAAAGATGTCCAGATCCACTTTTTCAGGCAAAGCAGTTGTTGGAAAAGCATACATAGCAGAGGGATTTATAGTGAGAACAAAGAATCTGCTGATGAAGCAGTGAGGCTTACCTGAGCCTTCTGTAAGGACTTAGAAGATAGCTCCTACTGGAAACAGGATAACACTTTAGTTAAGTTTGCAAACAAGGAAGGCCTGTGTTGCTATTTCTAGCATAGCGTTTGAGAAAACGTTTTGTAAGTAAACAATTCATGCAGAAAACTTGATGACTTTTAAGTCACCAGGTCTTGCTTCCAGCAGGGAGCTGATCTGAATTTTGTTATCACTTTGCAAAGCTTTGTATGTTAAACTGTTAAACTGAACCCTAAAAATAATGAAATCATTTTAATCAGTGAGTTATTTTTAATACAACAAACTTAGCCAAGTGCTAACTGCGAAGCAGCACTGAGTGCGTATGCATAACACCAGTGCCACTGGTGTGAGTTGTTCTTTCTGGCTTCCTCTGCATCCCAGGATATTAACCCAGCATGGAAAACATCTCACTGCCTTTTGGACCAGCACTACTGCTTTTTGATATGTGAAATTACATATATTCTTTGAAATGGAAGAGAAAGTATACTAAGTCAGTGAGACTGAATAAGTTTGTAGGTGTTTCCATGAGCCAGGCCTAAAAGTTCTTTGGCTGTTATGTTAGCTGGAACTCTCTTTTTGAAAGGAAATTTTTTTGTTCCCTGTGGGTTTTTTTCCCATGTAACAATATTTTTGTAGCCTTCTCTCTTGCTCTGCTGTACTTCATGAAAAGCCTATATTGTGTAGTTGATCATAGTTACTGCATTATATCTTTATTTTCTTGTATTTTATCAAAAGATAAAAGAGAAGAATGTGCCACAGTACAAGTATGTGCTTAAATTTTATATGCTATTAAACAACTGCTGTGTTTCATCCGTGTCTCTGCTGCTTGTTACTAGTTCTTGGGAGATCACATACATTAGGCTATAGATTCATTGAGCAAGGGTGACGTCTTGCTTTGTCTCCTGTGAAGTCCTTAGTATACATGATTTTATATATTTATAAATTATATAGCAGTAACAGATTCAGCATTTGAATGGCTAAGCACTGCCCTTACTATGTAAATACTCCACATGGTATGTAATTAAGCTTTAAGAAAAAGCATAAAGAGTGAGAAAATCCTGATTTATCAAAATACAGTATTACCTGGACATATCATGGTTAAACATCTTTTTTCCTTTCTGTCTTTCCGCAGAAATATGAGCAGTAGTCCTAAAGCCTGGCAAGGATGTGCTGACTGAAATCTTTATGAGATTTTTAATGAGGATTAGGGAATCTGAGATAGCAAAATCTACTGTATACAGGGAGGTTGTTGTGCAAGAATCTTCAGACAAGTTTTAGACCAAAATCCTTTGTCAGCAACAGTAGGATCCAGTAAAGATAATATGCTAATTTTAACCGGCAATAGGCTTCATATAGGGATCTAAAGAGACAGAGATAGATACAATCTTATTAAGCTTTTGTGTTGACACTGCACAGCTTGTTACTGCATTCATCTGAAATTTAAGAGCAGGACTGTAAAACCTATATAACATTTTAGAAAGATATACAGCAACATTGAAACCTGAATAACAATTGAACGAATAAGTAGAAAATTCCCTTAGCCCTTGGGCTACCACCAGTTTTCTATTCCAGCAGACAAGTAAATGCTCTAGGTGTCTATGCCATAAAAAATTTTCCCAGAGGCAATTCTGGCAAAGCACCTACTTTCTTCAAACCAGACCCGCTGCTTTAACCTTCTGAATGTCAGATTTCTAAAACTAAGTGCTCCTGGTGCACTGCTGGCTGTTTCTAGTCTAGGCTTTCCTTGCAGCCTGCCAGGAGTGCAGAGAGGTATCACAGGCAGGTACACTCAAGGAACAGGGACAATTGATTCTTTACCTATAACAAGAGAGCTGTAAGGTGTGCTTAAACAATGCCTCATTGTAATTTCATTATGAAAAGAAAGTCCTAACAATTAGAAGGACAATTAGTGTTTTATCAGACTTATGATATTGATTGGTAGTAATTGCTAATCAGTTCAAGTATCATTTACCATGCTATTAATTTTTCTTAAGAAATTTATCAGTGATTTAATATTTTAATGTATAATAGCTGTATGAACTGTCTGGCAGCAAGGAGCAGAGGTTAGGTAGTTTGAGACAGATGTGTATAATGTCCACACTGCATTTTTTAGCACAAAAAACAGGGGAATAGATACAGCTGCAGTGCAGTATTTGAGTGTGTGCACATCTGAGTCATATTGATCTCAATAGAGATATGCCATTTAGCCTCACAAAAAGACATTGTCATTCTCTCATCAAGCATCACATAACTATTTTAAACTCTCTACAATATGTTCATATGACCAGAGATATTTTATAGGTCAGCTATGTTCCATGGCTACAAAACCGACTGTGTCTCATCCACTGCTGCCACATTTCACAATGGCATGTCCATCAAATCAGAACTCAGCAGAGCTGAAGAGTTACAGATGCTAAACAGTAAGATGATTCCAGCAAGGGCTTAGAAACCTGGAAAGCATTGAAAAGTACTATGAAGTTCCTATTGCTGTTCAAATTGGATCAATGTTAGCATTGTTATCAGCAGCACTGAGTGCAGAAGCTGGAGGTGGTTCTTTGCAACTGATGTCTTAGGCTTCTGATATGATAGATCAGATGGGCAAAAGTTTTCTTTCAGAAAGAGCATGTGCATCCACAGATGCAGAAAAGCTGCTTTCAGCCTTGTAAGTATGTCAACAGTAAAACCATATGCTTTTTTAGTATCTTTCTCCATTGCTAGAGATTTCACATGTAGGAAAAGTAAAATTGATGGATCAAAAGACAATATAAGGAAAGGTATCTGTAAAAAGTTGAGGTTATAGTGCTAGCTGTGTTTTATTAAAAAAGAGAAGAGGAAATATACAAAGCACTTTGAAAAGCTTATTTTGTGATGGAACAGTTCAGAATATATATTAGAATTCAGCATACTATTTTGTTGCCTTATTTTAAAACAAAATTATTCCTGAATTTTAATGAAGGAAAATCTGGCACGCCTGAACATATGCAAGCTTTAAAAAGTCATGGGAAATCTACCACAACTTGGGCCGTTAATGACCTAATGACCTCTTGGTTAACCTAATGAGTCCTCTTCAGCAAGCAAGGGCACAAAAAAGGAAGCTATCTTCTCAAACAGATAAGATCAATTTGCCAGCAGAAATTATTCTCCTCTCAGAGTTGAGGATAAATGGTTTCCGGTTGTCCATCTGAGCTTGTCATCCAAGCATTTTTCCAGACTGTAGAGCAAACTAGGGAAATGGATTGAGAAAGAGGTCTCATCTTGCTAGGGCAGGTATGTAAAGCTGGCAAGAAGACTCTAGTTTTGATCTTTGTCCTTTTTGTTTCAAGCAGATAATGTGTAAGTAAAGAAACTGACACTTCCCTAAATACATAAGCTTTAGCAGCCAATTTCTGGAAAGACTTAATGAGCTTTAGCTTCTAACTAGAAGCTTGTATCCACCTTCTTTTCCCTGCTATACCAACAGCTAAAGCATACGCTGTGTATGAGTAAATTGTAAATTCCGTATGTGTAGACACACATTTGGGAAACACTTCTGATCTTGATTTGTGGAAGTCCCTTAAGTGTGGATATGGTATACATACAAAATAGCACAGCCAAATGTCTGACCCAAGTATTCTCTGCTTAGTAATGAACTTGCTGCAGCATTAGAAACAACTGGACCGTCACTTCTGAAGTGACTGCATGAGTACCATGTTGGCATTCAAATGACCAGAATATAAAAGCCATGCGTGGGTCTGGGGTTTTTCATTCTTGGCTAATAATTACACTGGAATTTTCTACATTAGTGGGCTGGATGCTCTATTTCCGCCTTACAGCTGGTTAGAAACAAGCAAGCTTTTAGTTACAAGTAAATTGGGTCAGTTTATTTAGCTATCTCCTTCTGTTTTGCAACCTTTTAACTTTTGAAATAGTCATATTTTCTTGCAAGAATTTGGCTGGTAAGTACATGATCTAGGTAGTGTTTATAAAGAGAGGTTTAATAGGAGGCAATATCAAGCAACATGGTGTCGTATTAGTACACAGAGGAATTGTAATGGGCAGAAGATCTACATGTAAGTTCTCCATTCCGCATTTCCAGGAAGCAATACAGGAAAGTGGGTCTACATGCTAGCTGATCCCAAACCAGAAAAACTAGGCATCTTTTAAAATAAGTCATTTTGTACATCTACACATCATGATTGCTTTGGAGAGGTCTTATAGCATAATGGGAGGTAATGGTTATAAAATTACCAGTACTGAGAAACTTAAAGACCACAGGTATGTTCAAGCTGAGTCAAACACAACAGAGCCACACACTGTTAAAACTGCATGGTCTCTGATTTTGTCAGCTGTGGGTTGATTTCTGGTGTGTTAATGAAGACCTAGGTACAGTTTTCTTGCTCAATGTAAGGCTTGTGACTCCTTACTTAAGCACTAACAAGATTTAGTTTTTTGAGCTGTTGCATCTGATACCTCAATTATTCATCCTGGGAATTAATGTACAATTAGCATGAATTCGTGCTCTCATGGAAATTGATGGTTATGTTCATTTGGATGCAATTGTTGAAAGAATTCTGAATAATGAACAGGCAGATAATAATATCTTTGTATTGGACACAGCTCAGACTGTGTAAGGAACAAATTTTTTTAATGTAGAAATATCTTCACAGTTTGTTTTATTTGTTCCATTGTCCCTTCAGTTCCAGGCTATTAGAGACATGTGCCAATGATTTCCCCTAATCATGACCTCTCAATAGTTTTTGACTACAAGTGTATATATAAAAGAATTGGCCTGCTTCTGTACTAATTTTTACACTTTGAGGTGACTGGAATTAACCCATTATAAAATAGCATAAGGAAGATCTTAGGTAGGTCAGTTCTTTCTGAAGGTTTTTTCCTCCACCATACCATGGGGTTTGTCTCTGAGTTACTGGTAATGGAATTAATTAGTTTATCTAAAAACAAGGCAAGAGTGTGTAGTTGCTAAGAACACTGGAATATGTTTTTCAGGGCAGAGGGATTTTATTCTTAGCTTTTAAATAGAGCAGTTTGACGAGAAGAGTGGTGTTTGGTTTAAATCTGTTGGTTTGGGGTTTTTTTAAATCGTTTGTTTTCTCTGTTCCTGCATCAAAAGCTTTCCTTACTGTTTGGAGGACATAGCTAGTCTAAGCATGAAGCTGCAATGACATCTGCAGTTCCTGCATGGGTTTGGGATTTCTCTTGCACAGAAAACTGCTTATGTGCAGGCAGCCCACTCACCTCCACACAGGGGACGCAACTTACTTGGAATAACCAGCAAAATTAAACAGCGTTGAGGTTTTTTTTGCTCCCTGCTGTTAGCTTCCAGTATTCATTCATGAAAGATATTTAGCATTGTTTATGAATTTTTTTCCCTATTCTGTTATTATAACCCTCTAGACTGAGTGTTGTCCTGTCCCTGGTTTCCTGATGATCACTTATTCTGGGCACATAGTTCTGAAGGTGGCATTGTTATTGACTGAACCTTCTAACTGCTTGAGAAAATCTTGATTACTTCACATTCCTGAAAATTAATCCTGAAACCTTCCTGAACTGTATTAATCAACTCTTTTAACTTTTTCTCCAGTGGAGAAGGTGGAGGCCAGCAATGTCATCGAAGAGCAGGTGCTCCTCCCTGCTTCATTAGCACTTTGCTTTCTTCAGTTGCAAAATCCTCAAACCCAAGAAGGCTATTTATAGCTTTTACAGAGCTCCCTTGGCCTGCCCTGTGTCTGCAGCTAACCATTTGTCTGCCTCTTCCACTCTGTTAAATCAGCCCCTTGTGACAGCACCCTCAAGATGCACAGAAGCAACGACTCCGGAATGTCGTGGCAGGTCTGAAAGAGATGGATGGCTGCTGGAATGGGAGCATTTAAACACACCAGCTTCTGAGAGAACGTGTCAGAAATCAGAAGAATGAGGATGATCAAAGAACCTGAAGGCCTAGGAGGGAGAAAGAGCAGGGACTCCCATGAATAAGAGCTGAATGTATCCCAAAACAGGAGGGTAATGTCAAAATGCCTACAAAGCAGATGCTAGTAACAAATTACTTTTAATCTTTTAATATGTGTATCCAGAATGTATTACAATCAGAGTGAGAGAGGGCACTTAGCCCTAATAATAGAAGCCAAATGGGAATATTTTCTTCCCTGCCTTTGGAATAATTATCTTCTGACAGTTATCCTTGAAAAATGTCCCAAAATTGAATACTGTGTTGGATTGTGATGAGCAAGAATCTTTGTAGTCCTCTGTCTGCAAGGTATACCTTGACAGATGTCCTTATAGTTTTAGGATATTCATGGAGAATTTTTCCTTCCATGAGCAAGGCAACACACCCTGACTAACCAAGGGTATTAAACACCAGGCCAACCTCCATACACGCTGGGTACTGGGCATAGGAATCAGTATTTCAAGTTGGAATGAAAAATTCTGTGTTTCTAATGACAGTAGTGATAACCACGATGACAAGTGCTTTTTTTATGACATTAAAAAGCTGTTACCTTTAAATGTTGATAGAAGAGGTGTGCAGTGCAAGTTAGTTTTCAGCATATATGAAATGTCTCTGTTCATACTCCTGCTTACGGTAATAGCTATGCACACACATGGAAAAAAATGCTCTCGTAATAACATGCAGGTTGGCTGCAGCCAGCAGTGACCTTAAATATCTGTCACTTACCTATGTATGCAGATGCTCCCCCATCACAAAGGAGGATTAATGATGTTACTTCACAGAGCTGGTGAGAGAATGAATCACTTAATGTTTGATTCACAAGAGCTGTAAAGCATTATATAGACACTGTTTGTTTTTAATTCCTCCCTCTATCATTCTGGCTAATAGGTATTATTTTTCATATTCATACAATTATTGAAATCACATTGCATTTCCTGGATAATCGAAAGAATCTTTCTGTTACTCCTTTTCTTGCTTCTTTTCCACTTAGCATTTCTCTTTCAGGCTACCTGGATTGAAGAATCTCAGTTCAACAATATGCAGTGGTCAGAAGATAGAGGTGGGTAGGATCACGTGGGTTAGGATCATCTCTTCCCCCAAAAGTCACAATCAAAGGGCTTTATTCTCCTCTTACAATACCTAATGATCTCTGATTTTTTTTCAGTTTCAGGATCTCATTCTTGAGATCCAGTTTACTCTTCTGGATGAAAAGTGTTTAAAGGATCTGACTCAGAATTTTTCCTCCCACTTCTATAAAGCTGAAAGAGGTCATTCTCAAATGTCCACATCTAGACAGAGTATACTTTTCCATCTGGTTCTTGTACTAGCTAATAAACATGAAATGACATCATCTGCAAATGACATGAAGCATCATGTGTCATTTCTTTCTTGTTTAATACCAGGTGACAAGATTTTGTAAATTTTTGTAAACCTGTGTAAAAATTGATTCATATTAAAATATAACAGATCTCCTGTGCAAGCCTGTGCTTGTTAAAATAAAAGGTAGCAGCAATTACACACTTGTGATACAAATAAGAATTCTCATCTATGTTCTTCTGCTTCTTTTCATTTTTATTTTTTCCAGTAAATTTTCTGGTTCTCAGACTCACACATTCCTCAAACAAATCAGGCAATATCCTGTCCTATTACAAGCATGAGTGTTCTAGGAACGTAGTTTAAGGATGAGGCAGGTCCTGTTTAGAACTCCCAAATGACTCTTGCATTTTCTTTAAGAAAACAAAAAATAAATCACTCTTTTATTTCCTTCTGTTACATGCTATTAGCCTTGCCAAGTCGAGATGCTTTCTTGAAGCAACTAAGGCTGCAGTTCATTTGAAGCCTGCATTAAAAATATCTTTTCACACAACTCTCTTTCCAGTCAACCCAGTTAGGGAGTTTCTTTTTACGCTGAACTTTCCATCTGGATTCAGAGCATTGTGAAAAATCAGTTCCCACTCTTCCAGGGGTTAAATTTCTGCTAACAAATATGAAGTATTTGATATGAAAACCATTATTGTTTGATATGTCAAATAAAACATTTGTCAATCAAAAGTCTTTAAGCACTGGGCTATGTGACATTTACTCTTTTATAAACCGACATAGTCCCTGGTGGCATGCCTTTCTTCCTCTCATTTAAATAGTGGTAGGAGAACAAATCACACTTCAGGGCAAGTTGATAACTGCCAGTCACGATTTCTGCCTTGTTTACTATAATGAGCAGGGTAATAAATGCATCTGACCATTTCAGCTGGCATTTGCATAGATGAATGATTTGTCCAGTCAGTCGCTCTCCAGTGATTTGGGCCTTTTTGTCAGCACAAAGAGCATTCAGTCTCCCTGGAATTTACAGCAGCCAAGCTCTCATTAGCAAACATCCTTTACCATGAATGATTCAAATAATTACCACTGAAATAATAAACTGTTTCACAAAAACATTTTATTTGATGGCTCCAAACATCAACTTTTCTGAATTGTTGACATTCAAATAAGCCAGAGAGCTTTATTGTTGAGCAACAATGATCCCCTTGTAAAAGGCTGGGCATTGTTTTACCTCCAGCAGACCTTTAAACTTGGCCAGATATCAAATGTGTCCCTCAAACAGCCAGCCAACGTGCTGGGTAATTGGAGGGCACGTACCAGATGGAGCTATAGTAAAACTGTATGTTCAGGCTCCCAACTAATTTTCACTAGATTTACTGAGGATATTGTGAGCGTAAAATTCCAGACTAATTAGCAGCAAGTTATCTCTTTGCTTCTACAGGAGTTTTGTAATTATTAAATGCTTCTGCTTTCACTGAGTGCTCAGTTCTGAGTTCTCTTCTGTAATGGTATTCTAGTGCATAATTAAGTGTTATTTGATATAGTTTTGGAGTTCAATCAAATGAGCAAGCAACAATTATATCCCATTATGATCTCCTCTAGTGCCTGGCAATAGGAATGATGTCACTGTATTTCCAAACCCATAGCATGAGGCAAAAAGAATTTCCTGCTATCTTTCTCCTTTACCCTTTTAGCGTGCATAATTAGGAAAGTTTTATTAGTTAATTTAGAGTAAAGCCATTTACTATTGGTTTTCATAGGCTGCAGGAATGTATTTAGTTTTCATTACAGCATTGTGCGTATGGGTATGTGCATGAAATTATTATCTTAATATCAAGCAAACGGGTTTCCATTGCACATTTTATGCTTCTTTTAACTGTAAGGAAACAAAATAGAACAACAGAAGGGGGAAATATTTTACTCATTCTAGCACATTCTTCATTGCATGATTTTACTTTCACATTATGGCTGGGTAGGAAACAGTAATCTCAAGCAGCTTAATACCTGAGACCTTGATATTCAGAAATAGAATAATTGAGCCCTGATTTTCATTTAGAGGCCCTTTATATTCCTCTGGCAAGATAAATTTCTTCTGCTGCCAGCAGAGGTAGAGAGCTCTTAAAATATGGGAAAGTCAGGCCAGTAAAATTAAATACATTAGAACACATGACTGTTATTTGCAAGCCATAAAGCATACTCCCTAAGATATAATGTCTAATAATTGTCCTGAGTCAGGAAGGCAAATATTTAGAACTCAACTTTTCAAACGTAGGTATTTGCAATAGAATGAACAAAATCTACTTCGTTTTTATTCACCCAAGGGTTAGTGCCCATTGCAACATCCAAATTTGGGACTATATATTCTATTTAAGCACCAAGATTTGCAAGCTGAATCCCGGTGAACAAAGTTATTTAGATAAATTGAACACCATCTTTGAGCTTTCCAAAGTTGTCCATGGACATTTCTTCTTCCTCCAGCCAAGACCTTCAAGTTCAGTCTAGTTCAGTTATTTTTTATTTCCTCCTGCTCTTTCTCTAATCTGTAGTCAGTACCTACTTTAAATAGACTATTTCTCATCCTCTTTTTGACTTTTCAGGTGCAACATCAGAAGGAAATTAAGAAATCCCTTAACAATTCACTTTTGACAGATATAAAGGGGTGTTTTTGCATAAATTTCTATTCCATTTAGGTGTTGATAGAGCTACGGAACAAACAGAATTGGCCGGAGCCATTTACATGTGAAGAATATTTTCTACACCTTCTGGTAGTCCCATGTCCTTTCAGGCTGAGGGGAGCATGCACTCTTGCAATGAAGAAGAGTAAACGCCCAGTTAAAAGCAAGGCTGCTTTCCAAAGCAGTCCACTGAGCACAGCAGCAGGAAGAAAACCTGCCTGCTCATATTTAACTCACAGTTTGCTCTCTGTAGTCTTCTGTAGCAAATTGTTCATGCTGTTACCATTCTGCCAGTGTGGCACAATGTCCTGCTTCTCTCACCACCAAGCTAGACTTTAAAGTTGAGTTAATTTATGACCTGTTCAATCTCAAACTGCAGACTTCTTAGACGTCAACACAATTTAAACAACAGTAAAAAAATGTCCTGTTTCAATGGGAACAAAAAAACCCCACAATTTAAGCCAAAATTTAGAGTGGGATTCAGCTCCAAATGCAGGTGTGTATGAGGCAGGTATGTAAGCTCTCATCTAAGCTGACACCTTGCCAGTACTGTTGGAGAACCACAGAGAACAAAGTCTTTGTTGACTGTAAAGCCTAGAACACCACAGGTTCCAAAGGAAGATGAGATATCTTATTCACCTGTGGAGTTCTCGATATGGACATCTAAGTCTCAGCTTAGTCGCCTAGATATAGGCACTTCGTGTTATTTGAAATATTCTTTGGAATCTAAGTCATCTGTGAGCAATTTCCATGCCTCTGGAACAGCAGCTGGAGGCTTAGTGCAAGCAAAACACCACTAAAACTCATGTCTGCCACTCTAACAAAATCCTTCCTCAGGTCTACAAATCCACAGATGCTGAAAATTCTAGCTGTGACAAAACTAGAGCACCCTGAGTGGAGTTGATTTCAGACAGAGGCAGAGTAGGTGCCTGCCTAAGGCTACACACTGCTACTGGCAGGAAAGTAGCATGCCAAGGACCATTTATATATTCCTCAGCTTCTTGGGAACATGATGCCCTCCTCACATCTCCCCAGTCAACCTCCACTGCTCCCATTTATACCTAGTAGTAGAGTACAAGGTATGGGCTCAGTACAAAAACTATTTACAGAAAGAAGTTGTACTTTATTTTTCCATCTCACCTTGTGCTTAGACTAGCAACCTGATTTATCTCATCAAGGCATTACAATTCCTTGTAATTGTAAAACGCAGCTGCAGTTTATTAGTTAAGTATTTTTAAAATTTCTTACATATGTTTGTCTTTCTAATTAGGAGACTTCCTCCACTGTGTCTGACTGTTCGCTTTTACAACTGACAAACATAGTTATATTAAGCAAGCTTAGTGAAATGAGTAAGTCAGCCCAGTATTGGTAGTGAAAGTGCCATCTGTAAGCACTGGGATATGTATTATAAGAAGTTTCTTCAGATCACCTTCTTTGTGACAAGGAAACCTCAATTAACATCCATGTAACAGAAAAATAACACCTTTTTTTTATCCACTGCTGTGGCAAGGTTTTAACTGGTAAATTTAAAACACTGAACACAGACAGCTTTCTGTAAATGTGTTTTGTTTGCACTTATATTATCTGTAGCAAAATTGGCTAATTAAAAACAGACTTGCAAAGTACCCAAAGGCTGTCAATCTGGAACTGTTGTTTTTGAGTATAATTCAGACTATTTCAAGTCATATTTTAGTGTAGCAGACCCTAAATTTATCATGAGCAGGTATCAAATAACTTTCTATCCCATGTGAAAGAGATTGTTCTGAATATGGAAATGTTGCATAACAAAATGCCTACCAAAATTTTTATACGACTTCTCAAATGGAAATAAATATCAATTTATTTTAAGTCATTTCCTATCCTTTTAATTTATTGATAAGGTTCTTCTTGAGAAGAACCAGCTATATGGTAAAAGTAAACTTTTCTTTAGAACTGTCTCATATTACAATATTCCCGGTTACAGACAGGCAAACAAACTTAATTAACAAAACTAGTTTTCAGTGATATCCAGGGTAAGTTAGGAGTTTAATGTGACATGTGTAGTTTACACTGCAGTAAATGCTAGAACGACTTAAGGTATAAACTACTGCAGAGAATGTGAAGAAATTCAAGGTGATGCAACTTTAGAGTTATGCTCCAGTCAGCCCATTGTATTACACCTTGGTCTATATCTGGCTGTTTGTACTGGATGTTCATACTTTTATCATTGTGGTCTTTTCCTGAACACCCTGGCCCTTTTTTGGCAGTATATTTAGAAACTGTCAGAGTTAGGAGTACACTAAAGCACATTAGGTGACTCAGTTTTGTGAGACTGCTCTCCACTTGAACTTTTTGGCAGAGCTTCAATGAGACCTGAGGGGAAGAAGCGAGACAGTTCTCATAAGAAGCAAACTTCTATCTTTCAGGATGGGTGCTTTCACAAATGATGTGTTTATAACCAGAGGCAAATGCTCAGTTTGCTATTGTCACATAAACAAGCACCAGGGTCTTATGATCTGGGCAACAACAAGATGCTAAGACCCTGCTTTTCTCTTCCTTTGTGGGTAAGTCACAACAAGTGACCACTGATGAAGTCTGTCCCCAAACCTCATGACTCTGAAGACTGTGTTCTTTATGTATGCAGATTTACTGTTTAAGAGCTAAAAGAAGCTCAACAGGCCCTGAACAATAAATAAATCCCAGCTACTGGATTTCCTTGTAAGTCATGTCCTCTGAAAAACTGTCTGACTCCTCCAAAGGTGACTCACTTGGCCTGAAATCTCTTTGTCAGTAAGCCAGATCCTGCCTTCTTTTATGTCCCTCCTGTAATGATCTCTGGCAATTGCCCAGTGCAGAAAGAGTAAATCAGCCCCATGGCTGTGCCTTTGCCACAGGGCAAGTGTTCTCAGTGTCCCTGCTAGAGAGCATTATCGCTTCCTTGCTTCAATGCAGTCCAGGCCTTGGTGGGATGCTAAGCCAGTTTTCTAGTGCTGCAGAATCTACATTTCTCACATTTGTACTGCTCTTATGTCTGTGCCATGGAGTCTCAGATGAACAAATATAGTGAAGAGAGGGAGACGGTGGCTCATGAGTGGGAGAAAATGTATTTAACGTACAAACTGCGCATAGTGGCACAGACCATAGCCAGTACACAAGGTTGTAACAGCAGAACAGCCACAGAGGGCAGGGAGTAGAGGTGCACCTGTGGCACCCAGATCAACCAAAATTAAGAAGGTAACAAAATCACAATACTGTTTGTTTTCATTCCAGTCCGAGTAACCCAACATTTTCACATCAACTTCTACTGTCTTTAACCTGACTCTGGAGTCAGAGAAGTACTGGAAAATAAAAGAAGAGCCGTGCAAAAAGCTTAACATAGAGATATTATGCCTTATCCTTTAGATCCATAACAATTGAAGATGCAGCCTGTTAAGCCTGCAGAGCCCTCCAGCCTCAGAAAGCTAAGTGCTTCTAGGGAATCCTCCCTACCCAGTACCAAAATTATAGCTGCTGTACAGCTGTTTTGCAGCTGTAAGAGTGGTGCTCTTTCTTTCTGGGACACAGCACTGAGCACCAATAGAGCTTCTTCCCTTTCCCTCTGTGAAAGATCTGCCCTCTTTCCAGGAGAGCAGCAGCTGCTGGGCTTTCCCATGAAACGTTCCCCCTGCACTGAGCATCTACACTACAAGTTCCCTATGCTGGAGACAGCAAGGAGTTAAACTCCCACTGTACTGAATGAAACTGTACAAAGAGGATGTTACTCCCACATATCCCAAACTTTCAGATGCCAAGCATATTTTCTTGAATGAAAGCTCTTTTGGTATTTTTCATTGGAGAGGGAAAATGCATTTCAGAAGAATCAAAACCAACAAAGAGATTACAGATAGCAAATATAACACTGCACATATTATGATGGATAAATACAGTAAACATGGATGGCTAATTAAGGGAATTCTTGAGAATGTCTTGACACAGGATTGCTGTGTACATTTCTGATGAGCATCCTTTACAGGCATCACATTCAGGAAGTATAATGGAAAGTCTTATCCCTTCCTACCAGAACTACTTTGTCAAAAAGCTAGCCTCATTTTTATTATTTACTAATCTTACAGTAGGCTTAGAGTTTGCAGGTGTTATTCTAGCTGTTTAACAAATCTTGTTAAAGACAGCTGCTGACTCAGATTTCTCAGGGAGAAAAACTGAAGGAGATACTCCTCTCAGCTCCTTCCAGATCATCCACCTGGGTGTCTTCAGGGCCAAGTAGCATCTCTGAAGATCTTAGGTAAAGTCATCATTTCCTCCATGTATTCCTTCAGTTTGGATTACTAGATTAATATGAAACTTGTTCTGCAGCTCATTAGAGCAGTATTTTTACAAAACTAAATGCAAAATCTTCCATCCTTTCAGGAGCAGACCCGAGGATGAATTCAACCAGGAAGTCCTTGTCTGTGAATGACTTGCCTGCAGTGACCCCAAGCAAAGCCAGCAGTGGGAAGGCAATTTAGAGGGTGCATAGCTGAGGCCCCTAGTGCTCTTCTTTACTCTTCATTCCTTTAGCAGTACAGTTTGACTCCTGTAGAAATGAGAGAAGTTGCTGGGACAGAGTAGAAACTGGAGCTGCATATCCTGAATCTCAGACCTGTTAATGCATCCACTGGAGAATCTCTTTCTCATGTCATCTAAAAAGCCACCATCCATTATTTATAGCTTTTTAAAAACCCAAAAACCAAACCAGTTCTAGTTTCTTATTTAGTATTTAGTGCTCTCAAAGGAATAAAACTCTTTCTCCCATGCTGCTGTCACCACTTTCAGCTCCCCACTTCTGTGTTCCAGAGTTACAGCAGAAAATCTGTGCACAGAATAGATTCACTAGAGGTAAATTGTGCTTGACCAGCCTGGTCATTAGAAAAGAGCAAAATGTCATTGTCAGAACCTGAAGCACTCTGAGAATCAGCAAACACTCCTACTTACAGAACCTACTTTTGGAATTTTAGCTGTCTGCTTCTAGCTTCTTTGAATCTAATGAATATAAGGGCCATCTAGCCCAAGATGCTTTTTTTCAGCAGATTGGAGGGCAGATTGGCTACAGAGAAGTATGAGAATATAGAAAACACCAAGTGATATTTCCCAAAAATACTCTCCTAGCAACCACAAATTGTCATCTCAGAGGCTTTCTGAATCAGAGAGAGTGTTTGGTTTTTAACAGCCATTGGTGGATTTCTCTTCCATGAATGGCTCTGAAATAGAAGCAAGGAACAAGCCAAAGACACTACTTCATTTACCAATCTAAATGCAGGGGTCAATGGAATAAAAATGTCATTAAACAAAATTTGGCTTTTCCATCTTAATACAAAATGCACTGTTTTTCATGTTGATGGCACCACAGTACATAGTCAGCTAAAAATTTAACTATGTTTTGTTAATCTCCATAATGTGGATACACCAGAGGAGCCATGCTCTAGTAGTATAAAGTACAG
>VRYO01002297.1:61803806-61837848 GCA_009812075.1 Sialia sialis | reverse complement strand
CACTTCCGGGTTAATATTTCACTGGGATTGTCTATAAATAAGCCATACCTGATGATTAGCTGCACTTCTGGGATAGGCTGGATTCTTCAATGAAAAAGTGCGGCTTATAATCGTGAAATTACTGTACAAGAATCTTCATGAGGTCAGTGAGTTTCCCTGGATAAACCACAGGAAAATTTGGCTCACCATATTTTCCCCTGCTTGAGTTTCTCTTGATAAACAAGGCTATAAAGAAATATTGCATATATTCTTGAGTTGCAGATAAAAATGTTAGAGGATTTTGAAGATAAATTGCTCAAAAAATGTCAAAGAAAAAGAACTGCACGCTCTATGTTGTAATTAAAGGAGTTAAAGAGTATCTTGGATAGCGCTGTATGATGTTAGATAGTACAATTTTATTCTGTTTAGGAAAGTTTGCTATCCAACTTTATGAGGCTCCACAAAATTTCAGTATGATATTTTAAAATCTATCTAAAACAGCAAGAACACAGATATGTGCAACACCATGAATATAAATGCAAGCCATTTAAAATATATCTAAGCGAGCAATCCAGTAACAGTCTGATCATGCAGGAGAAAAACAGATAATCTGAATTTGTCTATATCCATGTCTCTCTCTGTAAATATCTATCTATGCATACTCATAAATATTTCATCTGGATCTAGTTTGAATTTGGATTCAGCTCCTAACCTAGATGGGCAGAGTTCACAAATTGCCTGTTCAGTGATCCTGCTTTGTTTTGTAAGTGTGTAAGGATGTCATTCTCACAACCAGTAGAGACTCAAAAATCCTCAAAGAAGAAGAACTCCTGAAGGACAATGCCTTTGGCTCTGATTAGTCAAACACCCTAGGTTCTTGCTGCAAAGTACATTATGGAAGGTAGTCAATCCACTGCTCAATTTCATATTAGAGGGACTGAAGTGAGGGCCTGGTTTCTAAGTAGCTTTTTTTATTGACCTTTGCAGCTGACCACTCAGGGCACTCAGTTGTAACACTGTTGAGCACCTATGGCTTGTTTGTTCTGTGCTTGGGAAGATTTTTCTTAAATCAGGAGCAGTATGAATAAGATATTTTTATCCCCAGAGAGGTTTGAGGGGATTGTGTAATGCGTAAAAAAATGAAGCACACCTGTGACATTTTTTATTTGCTTATATAAAATTAGTTTTCATTGGTATGACATATGGAACAAAGAACCACATATCTTTAGGTGATCTTTACTAGAAAGTTTTTCCTTTTAAAAAATTGTCTGCTGCAACACGCGTGTTTGCATATCTGGATCCAGGAAATCCAATGGGCTTGCCCATGAAAAGAATTTTAGGGTGAAAATCACTGGTTTTCTCTATTCTGTTCATTCTAAACTTTGGCTTTGACTCCTAAGCTTTGGCTGAGGAGAAATGGTTGAATTTATTTCTAAAAGGTAATTTTTCAGGTAGATATTGGATCTTGAAAGCAAGAACTTGGCAATAACTGTCTGCTCAAACATAGTTATAGCATTGCTACTGTGATGTCAAAGAAAACCTTTCAGCCTTACATGTCCAGCCTGACTTGAACTGTCAGCACCTGAAGTGCTGCCCCCCAACACATTGCCTTGGCTGACCTAACAATTTTTACTGAAGACTTCCACCACATCTGTTTTTATACATCACCTAGATGTGTAGCACCAAGCAAAAACATAAATATCTGGAAAAATCAACTCAAATCTTAATTGTGTCCTCATAAAGCTTCACAGAGAAGAGCACTTGAAAAAAAGAATTGCCCAGTTGTCCTTTAATAGACCAATTTTTAATGAATTTTTTTCCTCTTTTTACACTTTAAATCAATTGAAAACAGACTGTGTGAAATGTACCTCCTGTTACATAGTACTGCTGAGCTCTGGAGTAGCTGAAATGACAGCATGCAGCACATGAGAACTCCAGGCAAATGTGCACACAACACAAATTTCACAAATTTGGATCCCGATTCAGCGGAGTCCCTAAAACATGAGCATAATATTAAGGATACGAATAGTCCCAGTGAAGCCTGTGGAATTATGTTCCTTCCAGTTCAGGGCCGTATTCTGAGGCACATGTGCACAAACAAAGCCATACAAACCCCCATCCATCTTTCCAATAGCTGCTGCTGACAGCTGCTGAATGCGGACAAGTATGCCCAGTGCCACTCCGGCTGCTGTCGGCGTTATTGCTTGTGTCACCCCGGCGTGAGGCCAAGGGAGCACTGGCAGCTGCTCCAGAGGGCCAAAGGAGACTGTAATGAACAGGAGGGAAGCAGGCAGAAGGGCCACATGGAGCTGTAAGGAGCAAGGGAGAGAGATGTGTTGGCTGCAATAAATCCCCTTGCTGGAGCCATAAAACTTGGATTTTTCTGTTAATAGGGCTCTGAGTTCCTCTGTAATGTCATCAGAAAAAAATTACAGCATTTGGGACGAACAAAAGGAAGTATCTTGAAGGTCTAAGCTGTTTCAAACTAATTTGACCAGACTGTTTCTTCATTAAGACAATATACTCTTAAATACATCAGACAATACTGATTTCAGTATTCTGTTCCCTTAAAAGCAGGCAGTCTCTTCCTAAGCTCATCTACATACACTGAGAGAGGAGGACTGGAACAAAGATCTATCACAGTAATCTCTGAAGAGATACCTGATGTAGGGTTGTAATTCAACACAGCATGGAGCAGTTACCCATGTGCCTCTAGCATCCCTGTCCCCTTAGGGAAGCATTAGATAAGGCTGCCAAGGCTTCCACAGTCAGACTCAATCTAATCTGAAGACTGTAGATATATGTCTTGAATGTATAGTGTGAAGAAACTCTATGCATGCTATATTGCCCTTGTTTTCAAAGGAAATGAGGTCGACATTGTCATGTTTTGTAATTGCATGTGCATCCACACCCTCTCTCCACACTCCAGTGCCATCTGAACATAAACCTTTGGCTAGTTCTGAACACAGATTTGGCAGAGGGGCAGTAGGCCCAAAGATGAAGGCTCCTGTGGTTCTGTGAAGGAGGGCAGGTGTCCAAGGAAGGGAGATCCACCTGAAAGAGAGGCAGGAGTGTGTGTTCAGCCCTTCTTCAATATGGAGAATCTGTGTGACAGAGAGGCTCAGAGTGCTCAGAGGTCCCTGAGCAGAGAGCTGAGAACCCAAGCAGAGACACCACCAGTCCATGGGAAACCAAGCTCTTGCAGTCCTACTGAGCAGGAAACCACCCTGCTTCCAAAAAGGAGAGAAAGGCACTGGCTGGAAGATAACAATACTTATCAACTGATTTAATTTATTTTTACTGGTGAAATCTTACCACTTGTCACAATTTTAACTTTCTAAGGTAGATCCTGGGCTGCACCTGACAGTGCTGCTCAGCCTGCCCGCTGTACAGCCAGGGGAAGATAAAAGCAAGCATATTCTGCACATCAAGCTGGTTCAGTTCCAGTGCTGAGCGTGGACCTGCCTGAGTGCAAGTGGAGCTGTCAGCTCGTACAGGCTTCACTGTCAAGGGCTGTGTCATCTGTCAGTGTCGGTTCCAGCTCACTGTACCACATAGAGGCGATGCACTGGTGCCTCCCAATTGATAACACGCTGCCAGAAGCATGTTACTTTCTCATCTGTCTTCTTGTAGCTGTCAAAACTGGAATCCATTAATTAGTTTGTTGTTGTGAATTTTATTTGTTCTGAAGACATGTAAATTTCAAAGTAAGACACGGAAAAAAAGAAAAAAAAAAGCAACCAACAAACCACGAGGAAGGTGCCAATGGGGGGTCCACAAACCCTAAGTGGCAGCTATTATGAACAGTAAGTGCTGGCTACAAGAGCCCCTTCTAAGTGAATATAATGATGTGGCTAGTTTCACCACATTGCTTTTAATGAGACTGAGCTTCTTACAGCAGGCGAGATGTAGTGACAGCTAAGGAAAGGCAAGAAAGCAAGGCACAAGCTAGGAAAGTCACCTGGGTTAAGGAGACTCTGCTTATTGTTTGTGTGAGGGGGTTTTTCATCATTTGCTTTGTTACTTAGTGGAGGGAAGGTTTGACTGAGCTTCATTTCCCCATATATCTGATGAAAGACATACTGTGATTTCAGAATGAGATTTTGCCAGCTCTGTGTGTTAAAAATGAGGTGCTAGCACTTGAGTGCACAATGCCATCTCTAAGCAGAACAGCGGCTCCACTGAAATTTCAAATATCAAAAAAAGTTTATTTTTATTTTACATGGTGCTTTTGTCCACTCCCTCACTTTCTCACGGTGTCAGCAAAGAGACTTAAGGTTAAAATTTCAGAAGCTCCCTAAGTGAGTCTTCAACAGTGAGTAGGGGATTGTAGAGTCTGCACGACTGGAGAATCAATGGGACCTTGGTGCAGCTAAGTGTGGTGTAGCAATCCCTGAAATGGCAGCACGTGAGCACAGCCTTGGAACCAGCCTCACCACAGGATCAGGAGAGCTTGCTGGCTCCATCACAGGCACACAGACACCACCAGGCAGAGGCAGACTCAGGCAGATGCTGCTGCAGTCTGAGCTGAAGCAGCCATCAGCATTTCCCAAGCCATGGCTGACACATGCTCTCTTGTTCCTAAGCTCATTCCCTTTCAAATTTGTAATTAAGCTCCTGCGCTACTTAGTGTTTCTGAAGTTCCCATCATAAAGAATATCACACGCAAGCTAACTTCAACTTGAATGTCTCTCTTTGTACAAAACCCTACAAGGTAAATTACCTATTAAAAGTCACGTGCTAAAAGTTTTGGTACTATAATTTCCTCTACTGGAAGGGCAATTTGCTAATGCATTGTTAGTATTAAAGACATGATTTGTTTTAACATTTTCTTTAAAGAAATTAGAAAATTATTTCCTAGATTCAGTCCTCAAAATAGCTGCTTCTCTCTGAAAAATCAAGATATCTTCTTCTTTTTGTCCCAAATTATGCCGACCAAGGGCATATAAATATACTGGCCCGAAGTAAAAGGTGGGACTATATATTAACAGATAAGACAAACCTGCTTCCAGGAAATCAGATCCTTTCTTTGCTTTTGCACTGGTTACAGAAAAGGAAATGAAGTCCAAATTTGCAATTCAACAAGGTTACTTCGGTGTCAATAAAATACCTTTCATCAACGCTTTATGGCCATTGTACTTGGATATCTTCATTTGCATGCATTTGCCTTGTGTGGCAATGCTGACTTTCCTAGGTATGTGCTCATCTTTTTAATATCCATTGAAAATTTGGCTCAGAATCAGCTCTTTAGTAGTTTAAGTTCATCCACTCACACAGGTAATCCATGAAAGAATAGGTATTTTAAATGCTCCTCAGAGAAATAAATAGCTGTTTTATGTGTGGTTTGGGTGTTTTAGGTAATCCCGTAAAGAAAAATAAATACTGTTTATGATCACCAGTTATATACTGAAGTCCCGAAATCTCACAGCCTGGATGATGATCTCAATGTTATGTGCAGGAATGGAGATCTATGCTGTTAAGCAGTGCTTGGACTTTGTCAGAGCTGTTGCTGTTGCCTGTGCCTTCAAAGCCACCCAAATCTGTCCAGAGCAGCAGATTGCACACAGCCAGACCCAGGGCTGTAAGAAAAAGGCTAAAAACCAAGTGTTTGCACTGTGCCAGGAGGAAAGGGACAGCCAAATGCAGCCTCCTTGGTTCTGCTCTTTGCTTCTGTGCTCAGGTATCAGTGCTCCCCTTCTCCTCACCTGCACACTTGAAAGACAAGGAAAGTGCCTACATGCCCATCTCTACCAGCTCAGCGCCAGCAGGCTGGCAGGCAGGGTCCTTCCCAGGCGATTCATCTGCTTGGAAAAGAGACTTGGAAGAAGCAGCAAGCTGCATTCTCCTGGCTGAGGGACAAGGGTTACCCCTCTAGCTGGGAAGAAAGCAGCAGGGATAGCTATGAGGGAGTGAGCACCAAAATGCCTCTCTAAGAGCTGCCTAGACTTGGCCTGTTATAAGCATCTACATTTTTATGCACTGCAGTGATGATGTGGGGCCCCCGTGCTGCAGGTGCTCGTAAAATAAGCAACAGCTACTGTGGATATTTATTGCCTTATTTTGGGAATCTTATCTCTCAAGTAGCAGCAAACAGAGTCATTTGAATACACTTGCTGGGTTGCACATGAAATCAGAAGTATTTATTGGACAGAGTCTTCTTAATGTTTATAGCACTACAGGACTTTCTGGAGAGGGATGGGACAGAGGTGCACTTGAGGAGGGGCTGGCAAGCAGCAGCCACCTGGCAGGGTGCTTTGATGGGAGCCCCCAGTGCTGGCAGACAAGACCCAGAGCTGTGAGGCTGCTTCTTCATCCCTCATGCCCGTAGGCACAAGGGCAGGACCTATGGGTCTCGTGGGGATCCTGAAGTCCATGACCATCTTTGTCCAGAGCCAGTGTGAAGCTTTGCCTCTGTGTGCAATGGAAGATTTTAAAGAGGACTCTTTTCAGTGGGATTTGTCCTGGGACAAATCTGGGACAAATTCTGCAGCGCAGAAATGGTACCATTTACAGCTAGATTAGAGATAATCTCTTCATGGTCAAATTGTATTGCATAGGGCAGCTATCAATGATATAACCATTTGTCTTATTGTAGAAGGTAGAAACTGGATTGCCCTAAAACAGCCTCACCTCACTTCCCCCAGGAACAGAGAGGTGTATGCACCCAGCTGGTAGTTTATAATAAAGTCCTTCAGGAGTACATTTGCCTATGAATACTTAAAGAGAGCTTCTGCTTTCTACGGTGGATAGAAATTCATACTTTTATTCACACTTTTTTCTTAATGACCTTCTGCCATAAGAGCAATTTGCTTAGTCCACTCCAGGTGATTTTGCATGATTTGCAAATCTAATTTTTATCTCCACGTCTCACATTTGAAAATTTTTTGCCACCATATTAATTTAACATTTTTATCTTTTACCTACCCAGACAGCTCATCGTGACCTTTAAATTCACTTACAAAGGATAACCCATTGGTTAATCTGGACCAATTGGCCTCAGTTACACACTTGGTGACAAACCATTATTTCTACTCCAGTTCTTTAATTGGCCAGAATGCTCTTTTTTATCAGATATATTAGCTGTCAGAAGTGTCTGCTAGCCTTTGCGTACTTCCTGGATGGTGTCCAGGTCATTAAAGCAACATTTTCTGTTCAAGTCTGGAATATTTATCCTGTGCCAAAATCCTAACTTTCTCCCTGCTTTTAATTAATTAAAGCCTGAAGAATGCTGGATGGGTCATTCTACAGGCAAGCCTTTTGAAATGGGAAAACTGATATGAAATGTTTCATGCTCCTTTTTCTTTTACTCGTTCAGCAGTTTTGCTTCACAAATCACAATTTTATACTATTTAAATTTCATCTGGTTGAAGTATTTTACTTTTATTTCTGCTGAATTATTTTGCATGACAATAAGGCAGGCACAGTTTCATGGGCAAAGAGGGAACAGCAGGAGCTGAAGGGGCTGTAACCCCCAGCATATGATGGGAGAGCAGCATCCCTCTCTGCAGTCATTCCTCCCATGCATAAAGGGAGGAAGTCTCATCAGGAATGAATCCTCTGAGAATCAGAACCAGCTTTTGAGGGAGGAGAACACCCCACAACTCTGGCCACTTCTCACAAACCTCCACACACCTGCCTGCTGGGAGCAGCCAGACAGCTGAATTTCACCTCCCATGTGGTGCAGCACCTGATACACCTCTGCAAGGTGCTCAGGCACTGCTTGCACTACTAGAACAGATGACCCTCTACCTTTCTGTATTTAATGTCTAACAGAGATATTGGTAACATTAACAGTCCTTCATCCCTTGCACTCCCAGAGCAGTAACATCAAGATTTTGATTTCCTTGGTACCATAAATATTGTATTTACCAGTAGAGGAGACCTGGTAAAAATAAACTTTTACAATGAAAATTTATTTATTATTTTATACTACTGTGTTTATTGCCACTCATAATCTGTATTCTCTAGAAGTCAGTGACTCACAACAGAACAAAGGACTTCTTGAAAGGAGATGTGGTTAAGCGTGGTGATTTCTTCATTTCTATGTAGTAAAATATTGTTCATTGAAGACACATCTTGTAATATCTCTTGATATTTCCTTTGTGCCAGTCTTCAACATAAAATTCCAAAGTCATCCTATGATAAAAATGGATTGACTGTCTTCAAAATGTCAAAAGTTTATTTCAGTTTTGTCACTGTTATGTGAATTTGAAAATGGACCTACCTTGGTGAAAATCTGCTTTTTTACAAATATTTCTTGCAGCTTCATGTTCTTCCAACTGTAATATTAACACTCTGTGAAGTGTAAGACTGGTGTCTAATGGTATGCCAAATGGAGATCTTATTTGAATGGCAAATGATGAAAAACTAATGTAATGCTTCTATTTTTGCTTCATGTTTTTGGCTTATGGAGCAAAATCAACGTGTTTTAAAAGTAATTTTTTGTATGCTGGTACTTGGTACTCTGCTTTCTGTGTATGTTTCTTTTCATATTTATTTCTTATTTGGATTTGAATAATTTTTTAATAATTGAAGAACATTTCTGGGAGAGCAATGTTCCTGCTTTGCTGTTGGTCAGGGATCAGACTTCACAATTGTTTGGATTTTTTCCACAAAAAAAAAAAACCCAAAACCAAAATGTTTTTCAAGCAAGACAACAGCCCTTAAGTGAAGTCATGGGGGCCGCATGACCTGAGTGAGGCAGAAGGGCTCTGCCAGACGTGCCCCCTATTGAAACCTGCAGTGTCACCTATCAGCGAGCTCTTCAATCTCCGGCACACAGTGTGTTTAAATGCTGTGTAAATACAGCTTCTGCTCTTCCATTTATCTTTGTCTCGCTTCTGCCGTGGCGCTGCCAAACAATGCTGGGAGCAGCGGTGGGGGGAGCAGGGGCTGGTGCGGGAGCGCATCTGCCAGCAGGATGCTCAGGATGCTCGGGATGCTCAGGATGCTCGGGAGGTGAGCGCCCACCTCGCCCATGCAAAGCGAATCCTGAGGGTCACAGAGCCTGGCTCACACCACCTGGCACAGGCTGCGAGGATTTTCAAGCCCAATGTGTTTTTTGTAAGGTGAGGGCTCATGTTTGCAAAGGGTCAGAAGATGCAGTTGCATAGATCCCATTCAGGAGGAGACCCTAGACATGCGTTTATTCTTAAGGAATTATTTTGCTGGAGCTCCAAAGCAACTTGCCCATGTTGTTGATTTTTCTCTTATACATTATAGTACAGTAATTTCATGGTTATAAGCTGTACCTTTTTCATTTAATAATCCAGCCTATCCCAGTAGTGCGGCTAATCATCAGGTGCGGCTTATTTATGGACAAATCCCAGGGAAATGCCAACCCAGAAGTGAGAGCCAGTGGGGGAGAGAGCTGCTGCGGAGCCGCTGCCAGGTAGGTGGTGAGCGGGAGCCACTGACAAGCGGGGGGTGGGCCACCGCTGGATTGGCGAGGCCAGCCTGGCTTCGCCGCCTTCGCATGAGCAAGCAAGTCGCCTTTGCCGCCTCCGCTGCCACAAGCGAGCTGGGGCTCTCCCCCTCTGCTGCCACGAGCAGGGCGCCTTTGCAGCCTCTGCCACCATGAGCGAGGCACTGCCGCCTTCGCTGTCGCTGCAGCGCGCGGGATCACCACCCCCAGGCACCACTGCCTTCACACTGGGGAACGTGCTGCCGTCACTGCCTTTGCACGGGCGAGCAAACCGCCGCTGCCACTGAGCAGGCAGGGGCTGCGGCAGCCAGCACTGTGCCGGAAGTGCCGGGGCCGGCGGCACAGGGCGGGCGCCTGGGGCTGCGTTTAAAGGCTTTGCTGGTCTATGAAAACTGTTTGTAACTTGAGCACCTGACACCAAACCCCATGCTGGTGTGATTCTGTTACTAACTCGTTACTTTGTTGCACATGGGTCCTCGCTTTAAAAAAAAAAAGCGGCTTATATTCAGGTGTGGCTTATATATGGACGAATCCCATGGTCTACCCGGCTACCTGGATGTGTGGCTTATAATTGTGAAACTACTGTAATTGTAAGTCGCTCAGAATTGCCTTTCGTTTTGACATCTAAACCTGATGCAAAACATCTAAACCTGATGCAGACTTTTTTTCCCCTGAAACCTCGATTTCTCTGTCTGTTCCGTTTTCTGATTTTTAAAAATGGATAAGCAGTTCACTTAATGAGACTATTTCAAAGGTGGCAAAATCAGACTTTAAAAATTATTGTATTGCAAAAATTGAGCTTGTATTTGAAATATGAAGATGTACCCTCAAGGAGCATCTTGCAAGCTAGGAAAAAATCCAAAAAATTGCCTTTAGACCAAAATAACAATGTGAACAACATTTGGAAAATACAACAATATATAGAAAATAAAGTATGCCAAACCTAGGAAAACAATTAAAATGCACATAGTTGCTGAGTTACTTGGCTTGCTTCACACAGTTACATTGGGTACATTGGGTGGGCAAAGAGAAATTAAACTTGGGCTGTTGTTTAAGTTTTGAAATTGTAGCTTAATAGTCCTTAATACATTCTCTTTAGATGAAAAATAGGTATAAAGTGAATACTCTAGCTCAGTGATATCCAAAATCCAAATGGAGAATGAATAAAAAAGAAAATTGGGAAGCCTCAAGGAAATCCCCATGTCAACATACTTAACAATTCAGTTTCATAAAACCAGTATATTAGAGGGTATGTATTAATTACACTTTTAAAAGGCTTTGCATGAGAATATTCAGAATAACTGCAAAAAGCAAATCTTGTGCAGAAAAATCACTCATTCTGCCAAATATGAAGGCACCACTCCAGAGCATTTGCATTAGAGTTCCTCAAATAAATTATTTTCTGTTAACATTGGAAGACAGTCATTCTACTAACCTGTCCTCAGAATCAGCTGAGTCATTTTTAATTGGATTCTTTCAGATCAGCCATCCTGAAATAAGCTGCTGAATGAAAAAATTTCCACTCACATGGTTGGAGCCTGAGAGCTGAAAACAGAATGCCCATAGAGAGGATCAGTGCACCCTAAGCATGGCAGGAGCTTATCCTGTTATGTTCCTGCAGGTGGTGAGCATGTGGGACACAACACCATTCAGGCATCATTTCCAAAAAGGCTTCCTTCCAGAAGCTGAGGAACAGTGCTTCCACTGGCAGCACCAAGGAGCTGAGCACAGTGCTATATCTCTGACACATGGAGGTATATGACTCAAAATATCCATTTTAGCACCAAATCTAGAACTCATGTTTTGACTCAAACTGAGCTATTCATTATTTTCACTACACAAGCTAATCAGCAACTGAATTGAGGAGACTTTCATAGGCAATTCTGAACTATCTTCTAACTTCTCCGCTTGCAAAGAAGGGGAATAAATATTCAGTGAAAGCAAGATTAAACTAGATTTAATTTTATGCCATCTGAGTCCACAGAAGTTTACTCCTGTACTTGTCAGCAGAACTGCTAAGTTCTATGTACAGTAATTTCACGATTATAAGCCGCACCCTTTTCACTGAAGAATCCAGCCTACCCCAGTAGTGCGGCTAATCATCAGGTGCAGCTTATTTATGGACAAATCCCAGTGAAATGCCAACCCGGAAGTGAGAGCTGGCCGGGGAGGGTACCTGGGGCTGCCTTTAAAGGCTTTGCTGGTCTATGAAAACTGTTGCAACTTGAGCACCTGACACCAAACCCCACGCTGGTGCAATTCTGTTACTAATTCATTACTTTGTTGCACATGGATCCTCGCTTAAAAAAAAAAAAAAAATAATAATGCGTCTTATATTCGGGTGCGGCTTATATATGGACAGATCCCTTGCTCTACCTGGCTACCCAGAGGTGCGGCTTATAATCAGGTGCGGCTTATAATTGTGAAATTACTGTAATCTACTAGTGCTGCAGCCTCTCAGGATATGTAGATGCATTGTGCTGGGTACTCCAGCACTGCATTTGGTATAAAACCAGCTCTGGATCTCTGGATAAAACCAGCTCTAAAAGTAGGAACAGCAGCAGTGTTTGTCAGTGCCAAACTCCGTGTCTAAAGCCTCCTCAACACTGTTAGCTGTTGAGCTCTTGGCTTGTTTGGCTGCTTTTTAAACATGCTCAGCCTATGAACTCCTCTGGATGTCAAACTGCAGCCAATGATCTGCTGCTTGGAATTGGAAACATTTGGTGGGATTTACAGGAACCTGATGTAAGCAAAGAACTGTGGAAATCAGGTGCAAGCCACTGCCTTTGGCAAGAAAACTGCTTTAAAGCTTATTCTAAGGCAGAAGTGAGGGATGTAATCTGGGGGCAATCTTTGTCCATTTCTCTGTTTGTCATTTCTGATCTGTATTAATATTCATCCTAACCCGACCCCAGTGGGAAATTACTATGCATTTGTTCTAAATCGGTCAAAACTCCTGAACCAGCCATATGGTGTGAATCCCTGTTTGTCTGGTAGCACAGAGTCTATCTTTCACAGCCCTGATGCACATACAAAACTGTCTGCTTTCACTGCTTCATAGCAGTGTTGTAAATATAACTGAACTTGTGAAAGAAACAAGGTGTTAATTGATGGTGTACATATTCGTCCTCATAAACGTCTGCTCCTAAACTACTTTTCACGGTTTCTAAGGAAACCCTCATTCCTTAAAATGGCCAAGTTTCTTGCTCATAATACAGTTTAAAATCTTAATTATCTAAAGCACTTTTTGCTGCGAGGGGAAAGGTGTAGATATGGCCCATCTGTATATTCAACAGTTACTTTGAACTTGGAGGACGGGAAGTTTTTTGTCAGCACTGACTGCAGGAAACCATTGATTCGCACATTATGGGAAATGTGATACTGTATTTTCAACTCCAGCTCCCAAGTTTCTCAATTAAGACTGTGCGAGACATGCCAGAAGAAGGGGACTGTATGTCTGATCATGTGCAGGCAGTTGAAAACAGTTGTCTGTGGTTGCTTTGCTCATTGTACCTATTAATTTTATCTGCCTGTGCCAAGGTGGGTTGGCATCCCATGAAGGAAAGGTCACTGCCAATAACCACAGCGCCTTCCCTTCCATTGTGGTTCTCATTGCTCTTCTTCCCCTCCACCACTTCTTTTTGCATCCCACCAGCCAGGGTTGGAGCACAGGTATCAAACAGAAAGCTGGAGACCAGCTGTTTGTTGAGGCATCTCTGGGCAATGGATCTTCTGCATTTTTCCCCCAGCCTACAGCACACTAACTTATTAAATTCCCCAGGATCATGTTCTTTTTCTACAAGAGAAACTGCTCTGTTGGTCACAACAAGATTAAGGTTTCTAAATCAGAGCATGTGTCTGTTATGCTATGTTTGATTTGCATTTAAATTTTATACAGGTGCCTCTGGAACTCACAGGATGTAACCACTGTAGCAAAAGCCACGTAAGAAAATCCCCAGATCTGAACAGACCTGGTAGGATACCTGAGCATCAGGTGTGAGTCATGTGCCTGCTGACTTACACTCTCCACTGCAGTTATCTCCTTGAAACACTGCATATCCTCCAGCTGCTTGGGCATGTGCTGATTCCTTCCCTTAACAGAGGCAAAGGAAGGCATGTTCAGGAAAGCTCAGAAGTCATATCAATCCTTCTCACAAAGCTGTATGACATAACCTGAGAATCTCTTCATTTGCTTTTAAACAAGCAAAGTTTCAGAAAAAAAAAATTGAAGATCTGTGCTTTTGTATTTCCGGATAATTACTGAAAAAAAACAGACTTCGAGGTCTGGCAAATCCTTGGCTCTGCTAATAACTAAACCTTCCCAGGGCCGTACAAGGATGAGCAGTGTTCTCTGGCCCTCAAAATCCTCACAGTTTCAAGGCATAAAATGAAGTGTCCTATATTTTTGAGGCACAGAATCCAAGTGGCATTGTTTTATTACCCCCTTGCACTGCTAGTCCTTCCCAATTTGGTTTTAGATGGGATTGTATTTTCCCCCAGAAAGAAAAGGGAATTGTCTGGACTGTATTGTAACATCTGAGTCGCTGCCAAAGAAGATTACTAAACCATGTGGATAAAGCTGCCCAATTGCAGGTGGACAACTTGTTGTTGTTATCAAATAACTCTCCATCAGTCCTGTCTTTCAGCCACTCAACAACTGCCTTGGTAGAAATTACTGAACACATTTTCACTGCCATAAAAATTGGCCAGGGCTATATTTCTGGATTCCAAGAAAGCTTCTGACAGCCAACCATGATACTTTATGTAATAAGTTGTCAGCACACTGTGTATCACCTAACGCTGTCACTTGGCTTAGGTCAAAGCTGTCAAATTGCCAACAAAATATTGTTACTAGAAGCACTAAATCTTCTTTTCAGCCTAGTCCTGTTGGGGTCCATCAGACATAGTCCTTGGCCTGTTATTGTTTATGCTGTGTTTAAATGACCTACCACATGAATATGCAAAACAAATATGAAAAACAAAGCTTACATATATGTAGACAACTTTGCCAGCAGATGCTGCAGTCACATTTCAAAAAGATCTGTGAAGCACCAAGGAAGGACCACTTATGGTCTGTTTATGGTTTTAAAAGCACACATATAAAATGTTGCAGATCACCATCATATCAAAGCTTAGACTTAGAGCTTCTCTGTTTTATGTGCAGTTTACATTTATGTTGTACATTAAATTGACATCTGAGTTATAGGTAACCCTTTGGCTATAAAAAAAGATGAATTTTGGAAAACTCATGCAACCCTGGGGTGAGAGGCCAAGAGAAAAGAGAGACAGCTGAGAGGGGGATTTGGGAGCTGTCCTGGCTGAGATGCAGATGTGAACTGCCACAATGCAGCTGATCTCTGAAGGCTTCTTCTTCTTTCCTTTCTTCTGATTTGTGGTGTAACAACTGCTCAGCTGATCCTAGAGGTGGAGACAGGATGGAATGAGAAGAAGGAGCCTATAGTCAGGACAAGATCTCTGTTGAGAGTGTGAGACCATGAAGGGTGGATTGTGGATGTGATGCTCACACTGCAAGAATGGCTTTGGAGAACACAAACAATTCTGTCCCTGTTATACAAAAGGAAGATTTGAAGGGACCAAAGCAGTGCATTGTCTTCTGTTTTCTCAAGTATCTTTAGTCAGCCTTGTAAAAACACAGCCTTCCTAAAGCGCTGCACACAAACAAATAGTTTCAAGAGCATGGAGGTGTTTTAAGGATGTGCATGTGCCTGTCACAGCCAACACATGCTGCAGAGTGCAAAACAATATTGGGCTGTCTTGTCTGTTTGGCAGCAAGTAGAGGGAGGTCAGCACCAGTGTCAGTGTGATTTCTTCCTGACCCCTGAAGCATCTGTGAAACTTTACATTGATGAAACCCCTTTATCATTAGTGGGAGTAATTCTCCTTATATTGGAATGAGCAAGAAGTGAGTCAGGCCCTTGGAGAAAGTACAGCAGTGAGATATTCTTACATATCATAATGAGGTATCATACAGATAGAGAAGACTGAGGAGACCTCAGTGAGGCATTACAGTACTTAAAGGGAGCTCATAAAGAAGAGAGAGCGACTTTTTACATGGGCAGATAGTGATAGGACAACAGGGAACAGTTAAACCAAAAGAGCAGAGATTTAGATTAAATTATGTAAAGAAATTCTTCCAGTGAGGCTCTTGAAAAGGTTGTCCAGACAAGCTGTGAGTGCCCCATGCCTGGAAGGATTCAAGGCCAGGCTGAATGGGGTTTTGTGCAACCTGGTCTGGTGAGTGGCAGGGGATGGAAACTTTAAGGTCCCTTCAAACCCAAGCCATTCTGTGATTTGGTGAACAGACCTTCAGACCAGGAATTTCAAAAGTAACCTATGAATTGAGGCTACTCAGTTCCTAGTGCCTGGTGTAAGTCTTAGTTTCCATAATTCTGAGAATTAACAATGTCAAAAACTTAAGACATCAGCATTCCATGCAGAAAGCCTGCTCTGGCCTAAAAAAACTTTTGCAAATGGGATGAGAGAGCTCGGTGCATCACCTTACATCAGCCCTTGCAGAAGAATCTCCACCTGAGATGTTTGCACTCCTTGTCACAGCAGCTCTATCTGTACTGCTAAATTAAATGGAGGACCTGTTCTCTGGCTCTCTGGCTCAGACAGGCACAGCCTTTCCAGCTGTGCATCACTAGGCTCTGGCTCTCCCATGGGCCCTGCAGGATGCTCTCACAGGCCTGGGATATAAATGTGACATTCTGGGCTTTGTCACTGCTGTGTTTGGCGCTGAATCACGAGGGTTGCTGACTATGATGGTGATGTTTTTCTAGCAGGAACCCCAGGCAGTGTGCTGCAGCTGCATGGCATGAGGCTTTGAAGAGAGCATCCTGGATGGCTGCAGGACAGAAGCAGCAGAGCCTGGTGTGCCCTCACTGACTGGGTCATCCCGGTGTTCCCTGAAGGAGGGAAATTAGCACATCTCAAGACCTCTCCGATATGTGTGAGCTCACATCTAACTGCAGAGCAGCCTTGATGGCCAGCAGTCAGGCTTGCTCCTAGCCCTGTGTAATTTAGCAGCACACACACAGCCTGTGACAGCTTGACTTTTGCTTTGAGAGCAAGAGCCAGGCTCATCCATGGGGTGTAATCTGTGACTGTGGCTCCTGGATCGCTCTGCCAGTGCAATCCAGGTGTGACACAGCCTGCAGTCCTCTCCACTGCTGCCCTTCGCTTTCTGGGAGCCCAGCCTGACACTTGTGGTAATTTGTGCCTAGTCGCGTGCTGCTCCAGAGATGAACAAAGTGATCAAATAATTTTATTTGGCAGCTTTATGTAGGACTGGGTGGGGAAAAACCCCCAAACTTTAGTCCCCTTTTCCTCTTTAATATAAAACCACTGTTAGGAACATTTACAGATCTATACATTTAAGTTCTTATTGCTTTGATTAGTGATTTGATTTAAATGGCAGCAAAGGTTCTACCAACTCTACACTATTGATTATATGCTCAATAAATGGATACAATTATGCCAAAATGCATTCTTATATTAATGCTGATGTGAAGACATTTCAAAATATAAAGCAGCAGTGGATATGTTGTGACTCAGAGCAGAGAATCAAAGTCACAGCATGGGATAGCAATAAAGAAAAGAACACAGTAATGAGGAGAAAAGTCTAAGAGAGAAAAAAAGGCAGCACTTGACAGACTCTTTGCAAGTTAGAAAACAAGCAGTTCTGAGAGCTGCATTGTTAATGAAGCCTAGTTTACTATGAAATTGTGTCCTATATTCCTGTTCCACTCCTCCTCCCCACCAACCATCCCAAATCCTCCCCACGGTCCCTATGGCTTTGATGGCCTCCCACAGCATCCTCCCCCATCCCCCTGTCCTCTCCAGCACTGTCACCTCTCTGCCATCCCCCACATTTCCCAAATGATAGCATGTGCCCTGGCCGATCCCAAGGGATGAGGGTGCCAGTTGTCTGGCAGTGATCACCTCCTGCTTGGCCAGCTGCCCACCAAACCCCGCAGATAACTGCTGGGCTCAGGCTCCTGCCACCGAGCTCCTCCCGCAGGAAATCTCCAGCACAGCATTGCCTTGGACCCTTCTTCCTTTTGCAGATGCTGCTTTTCACAGTTTCTGATAAAATCGCGTGTCTGAGAGCTACGCTCTGTAAAACTTGTTTACATCAATCATCAATGGATTCAAGAAGTTAAGAAGAATGAGATGGGCTAAAACGAGGGATTGAGTCTTAGGCAGTAAAGGTTTAAGTGTTTTTTTTTTTACTTGCAAAACAGGGAAACTTTGGCAGAATTCCTCCCCTGTATCTGCTTTTCCAAATGAGAGCTACAACAAACAGCTCTGATCAAAAGTCTCAGTTACATCCCCTTTCAAAATCTCATTTTCCCTTTAAAGAGATAGTCAGTTCAGCTACATAAAGTCCACATAAATAAGATCATCAGCTAAAACATCTTCAGTTTTCCTCAGCCATTGGTGTGCCATGGAAAACGTAATGCTGACCGCTCAAAAAACTGCAGCTGCATGTTCAGCTCAGCCTGAGCTTTGGCTTGTAGCCAGATTCCTCATTTTAGCTGTGACTTGTGGAGTCATGAGGCTCTCACTCTTTCATCCCGGGGTGTCTGGGGATAACTGAGGCAGATATTACATGAGAAGTAATCAAGAGGTTTCGGCGCTCACAGCGACCCAGGATTCTGCACAGGACTGTTTGATGGCATAATTAAAAGTCTAATTCAGAGACCAGAATTAAAGTTCATCTGCTGCTTTTAAGCTTTTTCCCTGTTTTTGGACCTTTATTTTTATTTCATTAATAATATTTTGAGAAAATGCCTATGGATATATTTCTTTAAAATGGTTGGAATAGATCTAGTCTGCCACATCCATTAGTGCCAGGAGGTACAACCTGGGATCGAACTTTCTGTCTCATTTAATGTAAAATTTCGTGGGTTATATGGATAAATTTCCTGAGTTGTATGGATAAAACTTGGACACCAAGCAGTGACATGCATCTCTCTGGCAGCTTATCGGAAAGATTTCCATACAACTCCAATAGCCATTGAGAAAAGCAAAGTGTGATTTATATACTCCTACACTAGGCATTCCCACAGAACCACTAGCTGTGATCACAGCACATTATTAAATGTAGAGAACATGACAAAACCAGGACATTTTATAAAAACCCTTACCATAATTTCAAATCACAGCTAATTTCCACCAGCTGACAGGAAGCCCATTTTGCTCTTCTACACATCCTTGTTCTCAAAAATGTCCAGTTTATGTTTGTTTTGACAAGTTTAGTCTCATTTTTAAAAAGTGTTAGGTTTTTTAAAGTTTAAAATATGCCCAAGCCAACCACCTTTCCAAATAAATGGATAAATAAATAATTACAGAGCTGAGAAAATTCTGACAGTTGCAAAGGAAGAGGTAAAGAGTAACAAATCAGGAGCAGGTGAGAAGGTGAAATGGTCCTTAATGCAGGCATTGAGCAGAGTTGTGTTTATGAACAAGTTCAACATACACACATGTCACACTTTTAGGGTAATGACAGCCATATGGCAGAGTGTGGAACTGCCAGGAGTGACAGTCTGACTAAATCATGCCTGTGTATTTGACCACTTCATTGACTCCCTGGCCATCCATCCATCTCTGCTGAAGCTCTTGAGATGTTCCAAACCTCTAAACAGATAAAAGCTTTTCTTCTAAACTAACTTGCTAGATCATTTCTTTTGTATTTCCTGCTCAAGCATCAGGACAGATGCTTTATATCACTGGGAAGGAAGCCTCTCCTTCCCAAAGATGTAGAGGTTACCAGAGTCACAGAGGAGGTTGAGGCTCTCTTTGAGCCTGGGAAGAATGTGAGGGAATGGACTTTCAATGCAGTACAAATCTATGGGTTAAAATCTATTGTAGGTTATTTCAAGAAGCTTTTATGGCTTCTTCTGGATTGTGGATCCATATTACTTCCTTCCTGGCAAAAATATGGTTCAAGGTTATGGATCCACATTGAAGTTTAATAGTTACTTCCACTTCAGAAATATTTGTTTCACTTATATCTCCCAATGTCATAGGAGTTCAAATACTGCTGCAGCAATATTTTAAGGGAGAAGACCGAGTTAAAAATTTGAGGCCAATAGGTCAAATATTCTACCATTAAAAAAAAAAAAAAAAAAAAGGAAGGAAGCTGAGATTCTATTTCTTAAAAGATATTCAGAAGACCACCAGATCTTACGCAGAAATTTGCTTTTTAGAAGATGTGTGTTTTAAAAATGCAAAATAAGAATCTTAATCAAAGAAAGTTCACTTCATTCCCTTCCCCTCTTTTGAAAGAAAATAAAATATGAAGATTCAAATTGAAGAGTGTAACTGTGAGACATTGGAAGATGCTACCCAAGGGTGTTCACTGTAGAGAGGAGGATAGCTGTATTAAAATGAATAATTTTGTGGGGAAAGGATAGAGAGTTGTTGCTATAAGAAAAAAATCTTTTTGATTGACATGAGAAATTGCTGCCACATGAAACAGTTCATCTTCTTTGAAGGGCTCTTTTGTCAGTGAGGTCAGGTCAAAGAGGTTTGAAAGGTCCTCATCAAAGGAAGTTGCCCTTCTAGGCCCAGTGCATTCCCTTGCTGGAGTAGTCTTGGCTTCAGGAACTGTATGGAGATGTGAGAAGCCGGGGGATGGCAGCTGCATAGCTAAGCAACCGGGGCTGGCTGAGCCATGAATCAACACTGTCACCTGCTGTGGGTATGATAATCTCCTCCTTGGCCAGGCTGGTGGGTGCCTGCTGCAGACGGGCGAGTGCTGCGCAGCGCTGACCACAGCACTGTCCTGCCCAGGTTGTGTTTGTAAAACAGAGCAGGAGGGGATCCCTGTGCCCCACAGCCAGAGTTTGGGTTTGCAGCTGAAAGAGCAATGTGAGCCCCTTCCCACCTTTAGTGCTGTTGCAGTGCTGTTCCTTAGATACCCTCCCTTATCTGGGAGCAGGACAGTCAGGTTTTTTCACTAGGTGACTGAGCACTGTCCCTGAGGAGGACACAACACCTCTTTGCAGTAAGAAGAAGCAACAAATATTAAATTCTAGCCCTAACCCTCTAGTCCTACATGCCTGTGTCCCCTCTCTGCCCCGATGTCACTTAGCCACTAGTCTCTAGTTTTGTAGGTGTCCCCCAGCGCCCCAATCAATAACAGAGGTGCTGAATTACCAAACCCAGGATCAGGGTGTAGGGTCTCAGACCCAGCCTAGCCAGTCCCTGTGCTGCACTGGACTCAGCCAAACCAAGCCAGTGCTTTAGCCTGAGCGTCCCATTCCTCACTTTCACCCTGCTCCCACAGCCTCCTGCTCCAGTGGGACCTGGTGTCTCCCTGCAGAAGGACAGTATAGGAATTAGCATCTCATTGAGATGGGAGATGCAGCTCCCACCTCGCCAGCGATGTGCAGAGCCCAGCCTTGGTAAAGGTCAGTTCATTTTTTAACATTTTTTTTTTCAGAGTAATCTTTAGAAAGGCTTGAAAATTTGGGGGTTTCTGTTTGTTCTCTGAAAGGAACTTGCCCTTCTGATATAATTGTGCGACTCCGGGCTCCGCTTGCTTGAGTAGGAATTTCAGATGCTCAGTGCCCTAAAACCTCACTCAGCTGATTGCAGGCACTTCTCCCTGCTGCTTGCTCAGCTCACATCTCAAGTTATGTGAAAAATCACCTCTGTTGATTAGGACAGGGCTTTCCTTCCTGATTGCATTGCCCTGTTTACTGTCATTGAATTCTTGAATCAGGAGGATGTTTTGTTTGTTTCTCAAATTTTAATTGCTGTATGACTTTCCTCTTCTTTGCTAACCTGCTCTTATGTTTTAGCAAACAGTTCCAGAGGTAATTGCCGAATTTATATATTCATGGAAATCCAGCAGATATGTACGATAATAGCACAATTTGATATTTATGAAGTGCCACTTTTCTATAAAGGTAGAATTTCAGTTAATTATCACTGGCCTGTTTATTAACACTTGGAAATGGAAAAATAATGAATGGGCACATCGTTTATTCATTAAAATGCTGCTGATGAGTTGCCCCATTCATAAATTAGTCTTGCATTTCACTCCAGCATAGCACTGCCTGTGCTGGTGGGTTTTGAAGGTCAATTGTACTTTAACCCATGGCTTCCTGCAAAGGGGGAATCTGTCACCTTGGACTGTGATCACAGTGACTCTTGTCAACCAAACAACAGTCATTCTGTGAGCAGTTTGGCTGGCAGGGTGTGGAGGCAAGGGGGGAGAGCTGCAGCAAGCAGCACTGCTCAGAACATAATTCTCTTTCACTTGGAAGCAGTGCATCTGTCTCTATCAGACAGCAAGGATTGATACACTGGGCTGGGAAGGCACTCCTGTGGACATTCTGATATGTCTCCTGAAATCAATGCCCCTCAGACAACATCCTAACTGTTCTTGGGGAAAGTGCCACTTTGCTTTTGTCCCTCTGATGAGAAATCCCACCCCTCTGACTGGCTGAGCTATGTGGCCAGTGAATTTTAATATAGGTGCAGCTGAAATTCAGAGCAATTATCTGAATATTTTGGGCTGACTATTACCATTTCCATTTGGGAGACCCCTCTTCCATCCCTGGGAGGAGTGTGTGAGGGCAGGCAGAGCCTTGTGGGAGAAGAGGGACAGCAGGAGCAGAGCTGAGACAGAGAGGCTGGGCAGAGGACACCTCACTGCTGTTTGCTATTTGCTGTAGTCTTTAAAATTATCAAGGACTTCTTCCCAGTATAATCTTAGCCCTGGGGACAATATAAAGTTGTATATTTCATTCTGCCCATCCTCAGGCTGGTTGTTGCCTGGTGAAGTTAAGGAAACACGGATAACTGCTGCACTAGGGGCAGCTGGACACTTTCTGCAAAGTTCGCTGCATGCCTTTGTGCAGAGGTGCCACTGAAATGTCAGCTGTTATGAGTGCAACCACTCTGCCAGATGTGCTAAACATGACAAAGATGAGAAAGTATGTGATGAAATATTCTGTGATGGTTAAATGGAGAAAATGTCTTTGAAGCCATCTTGAGCTGATGCCCATTTCCAATAGGTTTGGAGTAATCCACAACACAGCTGGAGCTTGAGAGAGACCTGAGGTGTGAAATGACACAATGAATAGCTAATAGTGGCTGCTTCCTGGACAAAATGCATGTCAATATCACAAGTGAAGCAAGCACTTCTGGCTGTGGGCTCTGCTACTGGCAGTAGGCAGCTCTCTCTTCTGGGAAAAAAAACCAACTGTATTGCTAAAAGAAGGAAAGCTGATGCAGTTTAGCACAGTAGCTCCAGGTCTGGAATGAGCCTTCCTCCCATGTGTCTGTGTCTGGGTCAAGCTCTGCTAGCAGGCTCGAGATGTCCAGGTCCTCTGAGGGTGGTCAGCAGTGATGTTAGCTGGGTGCTCCTGTGCCACTAAGGCATTTTTGCAGGATTCTGTTCCATTCTAATAGCATGGTCACTACTTACTCGGTTAAGGAAGAGTGAAAAACTTGTTTTAGGAATGACAACAAGGCAAAAGAATGATCCCAAAGGGCCACGGAAGGACAGATGTGGTTATCTAAACATGAAGCCACCAATAAGCAAGGTGGGTTTTGTGAAAAACAGGTCCATGGTGACCTTGAACAGGACCAACATCTCTCAAGGGTTCATGCAGCACAGAGCTGTTCAGAGAAACGTCCAGGCTGCTAACACTGCTTGCTAAGACTTTATATAGGCTTATTTTTCCTGTGGCATGTTTGAAAACAAGAATGCAAGAATCAAGTTGAGGGTGGGTTTTTTTTAGCTGTCTTTAAAAATGCATAAAGTTTTGCTTCAAGTGTCACTGTTGGAGTTTTACTATTATGCTAACAATCCAGACTACCTGCTGAATGCAACTGGCTACAGGCTTCATTTGGGGATTTTGCCTACTGTGAGCATTTTTTCATTTCTTTTAAAATAAAATACCATTCTCAAGTGCCCACCTTTCAGAGTTTCTTTCATATTTTTTTTAAATAAAAGGAGGTTTACAGAAATTATCTCTGCATTCATACATGTTTCTTATGAAGTCAAAGAAAAGTATTTCTCCATTGTTTTTTCTCTCATCAGCTACAACTGAAACGCAAAACCTGGCCAAACTTTTACCCAGTACAAGGTACACTGCATTCTTTTAAGCACTGTGTTTCTTCATCAAATAGCCAACTAAATTTTAAAATACATGTCAAATAAAATGACTAGCAAGGACAAACTAAAGTTAACATTTGACTTTTTCTTTTGAAGTACAGCTAATTTTTCTGCAAAAGTACAGCATCAGTTCCTGCAAAGCAGTTCTTTTGTTATTGATTGGAGAGATATAATATATAAAGCTGCTGCCTGTACCACTCTACAATAATTAAAAGTACTTAATCATGCAGCTTGGAGATTTATTTTAAAAGCACAAAATATGTTCCTTATTGTGATTCACAGGAATTTACTGGTCTAATTTCTTTAGAGACCAGCAGGAATATATATTGACTCTGGTTTATTTATAAACCAGCTATTTAAATTACCAAGTTATTTACTTTGCTATTGTCTCCATCATTTAGTCACCATTTGCAAAGATTTCACATTGCTCTTAATTTGGCACTCCCTAGTGCTGATAGTACTTATGAGAGAGGGTTATTTAGGAGGTAGTCAAGCAAGCCATCTTGGTATGGGTCATCTCCTTCTTGCCCCAGACAGGTTTGTTCTCATGGTGACCTCCTTTGAAAAGAGACAACATGCAGAGCTCCGCCCTGGAGGGGGTTGCAGCTACTGATCATCACAGTACTAGAAGGAAAGAAGGCAAACTGTGAGGACACGTGGATCCAGGAGGCTCGATTGCCCTCAAGGTCTGGTTACAAAAACCTCTGGCCAGGTGTTTATAACATTACCTGGCTGTAAATTGTTCTGCTGGGGAAGGCAGGGTGCACCAAGGGAGGAGCATGGTGACTAAAGTCTCCTGGGATTAATTCTGGGATTACATGAAGGAAAGAACAGACTTAGTCCACCAAAAATATATGCAAAACATCAAGACCACAGGCTCGGAAGTTGCTGTATGATTACAGGAAAACAGTTATTAAAGGAATATTTCTTTACTGATGGTGAGGACATTACCTGTTCTTTATTTTCATTTCTAGCAGCAATTTTTTTTTTGGTCAAAGTCTAAAGCACACAGAACACTACTTATTTTCACAGCGCTCGCTCTCCCTTTCTTCTTTTCTTTTCTGCCTTGAAGTCTGTGTGTGGAGGACCGAGGATAACAGCTATTATTTAACGTGTGGCTTTTATCCCATGGCTGGGTCTCGCGCTGAAGGACCTCCCTGAATGTCTCTAGTCGAGAGACAACTGCTGAGCAGACCGTGCTGAAGAGCAGCCCCCGGCCCTGTGGGGAGAGGGCAGCAGGTGCCTCCCACTTGGGGAGCTGTAAGGGACAGGGTGAAGTGCCCTGGTGAGCAGAGCTGCCAGGCACTGGCGGGGCCGGGAGGTGCCACCTGACATTGCGCCAAAAGCCTTTCAGAACAGATGAAAGGGACTGCAACTCGAGTGTTTGCACAGGGCTCTGCTTTCAGTCGGCTTTAGGATGATTGTCTCCAGGGTGAGCTTGGAGAGGCAACTCATGTTTTAGCTTGGGCTGACCTCAGCACTGCAGGGACTGGGAGCTGTGTACAATTACACAACTCAGTTTTCATTTTCAACAGCAAAAAAATAAATTGATTCAAAGCACCCAAGTAGGAAAAAAAACCCCACAGATGTTTGCAAGTACAGTAATTTCACGAATATAAGCCGCACCTTTTTCATTGAAGAATCCAGCCTACCCCAGTAGTGTGGCTTATATTCAGGTGCGGCTTATCTATGGACAAATCCCAGCAAAATGCCAACCTGGAAGTGAGAATCGGCCTGGGAGGGCGCCTGGGGCTGCCTTTAAAGGCTTCACTGGTCTATGAAAACTGTTGCAACTTGAGCACCTGACACCAAACTCAGCTGGCAGCGATTCTGTTACTAATTTGTTACTTTGTTGCACTTGGTTCCCCCTTAAAAAATAAAAAAAAAGAAAAAAAAAAGTGTGGCTTATATTCGGGTGCGGCTTATATATGGACAAATCCTGTGATCTACCTGGCTACAGGGAGGTGCGGCTTCTATTCAGGTGAGGCTTATAATTGTGAAATTACTGTACTGATGCTCCTTCTAGATGCTTCAAGAAGGAGTATCAGCCAGAGGGGAAAGCGCCATAAACACCACACCATCCAAAAGCAAGGGCAGCTTCAGGACAAAGTTGTCCAAACATCACCTTAAAAATAAGGGCTGGTGCAGTGCCCAACCAAAGTGTTCACCAGTCACAGTACCTGCCATCCCATGTTTTGTTGTGGCTGCTGCTGTGATGAAAAGGCCAACAACAACAAATAAACTCTCTGAGATAATGGTCTCTTCCATAAGGAGATGATCTCTTCTTTCTTAAAGGGGAAATTGCTGAAGCGCATGCTGCTTTGTTGCCTTGTATTTCTAAACAGCCCATTCCACACAAGGAATAAATCCCTTTCTCTACACAATGCAGGCAAATTCAGAGAACATTTTGGAAAAAGGAGAATTAAGTTTTTTTTCTGTGGTCTTTGGATCATAGCATTGGAGTTTTTATATTCAGAACAGTTTTAAGGGAGCTGAAAGAGTTTCAGAGGTATGGGTCTGTTCTCAAGCCAAGAGATGCTGATCTAGAAATTTTACAAGACTGTACTTTCTCTCGAGATATCCAAAATGCCATGAATTATGTATCCAACCTTGAAATGTTGTTAAAAATATAATAGAAAGTCACACATTGTGCATATTTAAGTTTTCACAATACTTACACTTTATAGTTTTGAGCCAGATTTCTTCCCCTCCATGACATTTGTCCACACTGAGAACTGAGTCAAATATATGCTTAAGGGCAATTGAAAGTTGTTTGGAATTTTTCTGATTCAAAGCATTTACTTACTGTGCAAGCTGCCAAAAAGCCAAAGAGTTTAAAAATACTGGGCACCTCATTTTCAGTTTTTCTCAGCAGTCATCCCATTTATCTCTTTGGATCTTCAATATTCTTGAAGGTTTTATTTAATTTTCACATCGTGCATTTCAAGTTCATTTGTGTGGAGTGCCTTTAATAGATATTGTTTTAATTCCCAGCATACAGATCTTCATCGTTATTTATTGTTAATGTTTCCTGTTGGACTAAACCCAAGAAACTGAAGAACTTGGCTCCAGAATATGGCAGACACATAGAGGGAATGCTCTGACAAGTGAATTTGGGATTTAATTGGCTTGTACCACTAGATGCTGGATTTGAAATGTATTGACAGAGAAGCCTTGAATACAAGCATTATTACCCTTATAAAATGGAGAGCAAAATGAGTAGTGACATTCCTTTTTCTGGTTGTTATCAGCCATCCAGCCTCCCCCAAACCAGCAGAGAAGCTGCTCTTCAGTAAATCTTCAGCTGGTGTAAAGAAATTTCCTTTTCAAGTCAGAGCAGGTATATCCTTCTATACTACCCATGCAAGTTCACTGCCACCTTTGCAAGGGAAAAACAGATAGTAAGATGAATATTAGGACTGCATCTGGCAACAAAAGAGAGTCTCCAGTCCAGAATCTGACTGATCTGAAAAAGAATACATAACAGTTTCATTTTGACCCAAAAGGCCAGTAGATACAGTCATTCATTTACAGATAGGACAGAGGATAATATCTACCCATTCTCTGAACTTCATAAACTGAACTCTGTGGTAAGATTATAAAAAGGTTAAAAAACCCCAAAATCCAAAGAAAATAAAGATCCTTGACATGTTAGGGGAAATTCCAGAAGAATCTCTGCTCAGAGCACCAGTTGCAGTCAAGGATTCTGTTATTCACCCATCTTCCCTCTTAAAACCTTTCATTATCAATAATAAAGATAATTCAAATATGGGTAGATCCTATTTTACACTCAGAAGGGCTAACTATAGTCAAGGGCAAGTCATGAAAAAAATCTATTCTGAATTTTCAAATCGTGAGAAAAGGAGACCTTGTGTCGCACTAAAAAGAAACCTTCATTCGCATAGGTATTGAAATCCTGACCTTTCCTGCTCTGAACCACATTACTCAGATGGGAGGATGGAGGGAGCGAGAGAGAGGCAGAAAATGAGAGGTACAGATTGCCTTATGTCATCAATTTGTGCATTGTAAATGAAATTAGAATACATACTTTTATGACACTAAGTGCTAATTCTTCAGATCTTAATTGATGCAGGGGGTGGATTTACTTGATTAAAGAGGGTAAAACCCAATCCAGCAGAGATTTCTGCTTAAAAGGAGCATGCATGTTAGGGTCCGTAAAGGAACCTGAGAACTGGAAAATTAAGCACACTACTATATTTCTTAACATAGAAGAGGTAGGTTTATTCCTACATGGAATGTAATAAATTATTACCAAATCCATTTTCTCTGAAACTCTTAGTTTCAGTAACCTTTCACAGTGAAACAAGAGCTACATTAAGAAGTCCTAGTGCACTGTGTGTTCTGTTGCAGCAAAAGGAAATGCTACAAACATCTCTCAGATTTAGAAAATTACTTATTTCTTCTTCCCCTTTCAAGTCAAATTATGTGCAGCATTTCTGAGAAAGGTATTTCTTGTCACTTGGATTAGCATAGGTGTACACAGCAGATTGCCTTTGTCAAATATCAGGTCACTTCAAAAGCAGCTTTTACTTCTGCAGGGAGGATTTGTCAGTCTGCTTTGCAAGAGCATTCTGATTCACTTACACATGTTGCCAGAAGCATCCAGATCACCTGCTACTGCTGTTTATTATTGGAGGGGGTTTTTAGTCTTTCTTCTGCCTCTCCATATAGGTCATACAGTATGTATGCAATTCAGTTGTTATTACACAACAGAATGGGTTGAAACTTTGCAGATTTGAGGACATTTTGTTTGGTGGCTAGTGAAGCAAGAGAGGAGGGTACTGGCTTGTAGTGCTTCTTTGTCTTGCAGGCATCAGCCAGTGCAGCAGATGGATCAGTCCTTAAGCAGAGACCCTTGATAAATCCTAGTGCTTGTCTAGGTGTCAGTGGGGACATAACAGTGTCCTGTCATGCTTAGAATTTAGGATTATAATAAATAAGTACATAATAAATTTTTTTATCTGTTTGAAACTGCTTATCCATAACATAGTTAGTGAGCGCAATAAATGCAGGTCTGTTCCTGCAAAACCCTTCCCACAGGTTTTAACATATGTGCAATTTTTGCACAAACCTGGGTCCATAAAAATCAATTCACTAATCACTATTTCACCAACTACCTGCACATTGTATCACAGATAAGATCCTGACACTCCCACAGGACAAAGTAAAGGTGTGAGTGCACAAGGGATAAGTGCAAGTCTCCCTCTGCCTCTTACACCATCAAACCTCACTTTCACAGCCCTGGGAAGGGGATGTGCGTGCCAGTCACTGCTCTGCTGAGTCAACAAGCAGCAGTGCTGGTCCAGCCCTTCAGCCTTTGTAATAAAGACATTTTCTCCTGAAACAGGAGAAAATTTATTTCAAGTAGAATTCTAAATAGTCTTTAACTTATAAAGTCATGTCATGCCAGGGATGGATTTGAACCAGTAACCTACAAAGGAAAAGGCTTTATATCATGTGTTTTTTCCCTTAGCAAATAAGTAACCTGCAGCCCAAACATCGCTCCTTGGATTTAAAAATACTTTGCTGCATATTTATAATCTGCTTTTTGTATATTTATGCTTCTAATATTTGTAAATTCTTATTATGCATCCCTCTCCCACTCTTAATCATCACCTAGCAAAGATAACTAGCTATCTTTCCCCTTGTAAATGAATTCACTCCATGCCCCTAATTATTTTTGTAGGTCTCGTTTCTCCTGTGAGACAGAATCTTATGATTAAGGAAGTGCCTCAAATGAATTCATTTTTCCTGAATTATGTCTGCAACAAAATCTTTCTGAAAGGGTCTGAGACTTTACTTCTGGTCTACTGTATATTCAATTTCAGCTTCTAGAGACATTTTTATTCTCATTTTCATACCTAAGTTGCCTTTTGCCATTCCTGATAGTTCTGTTTCATTGCCACTTCTTCCTACTTTATCTGCTTTTCAGAATATCTGTATTATGGATAATTTTTCGCTAGCAGGCTTTTCTTAATCCAAGTTATATATATGTCACAATTAGGGAATTATGTGTTTGGGCTGCTCACAAATTGTTAGATTGGGAGGGCTTTGAGCAGCCTGGTCTGGTAAAAGATGCCTCTGCCCATGGCAGGGAGTTGGAACCAAATGATCTTTTAGGGTCCCTTCCAACCCAAACTATTCTGTGGCTCTGTGATTTTTTGTGTCTTTGTGTCAGACAGAGAAAATCCCCTAGAAGAAAGAATTTTTTTTACTTTCTCAGCTGTCTTGATGGGTTCAAACTTACACAAGGGGCAAGAATCACTCACGTACCTGACTCAACTTTGGCCCCTCTTAAGGCTGAAGTTTTGCAAAGGGTTTACTGTTCCAGGCAGGCTAAATATTATTTTCCCTAAAACAAAGGCTTTACTTTGCCATTCACTGATATTCATCCCAGTCTTCTTCCACACAGCAACATGACATGATTTCCAATTCATTTATAGATCCAGTAGCTTTAGTCCCATTTCCATCTGTTGCACTCTATTGCTTAAATGAAGGACCCGACAGAGGCTGCAGGCCTGAGGAACAATTGGCATTCAAAACCAAACATGTTTTGATCAAGACTGAAGGAGAAGTGATGAAGAAAACACAGACAGGAGAATGAAAGGACAAAAGATAAAATATTACAAAGAGTGAGAAACATAGAGATGGCACCTAATTTCAGTATTTAAATTTATTTTAAAACATTCAATTGTCGTTTACACAGATAATTACTGGCAACTGCAAGAGAAATATTTACAGGAATTTTGATTCTCATCTGTTACAGTAATATGAAAGAGCATTGATCCAAACCTGCTATCCTGCTTCAACAGATTCGATCCAAACCTTTTATATCACATCAGCCAGGAAATTTAAATTGCGATAGGGTCAATTATATTCATCAGCTCTTGCTTTGGCTTCTCAGAGGGACTTGGGGTTTATGAGATACTGAGAACCCACATGAAAGGCAACAGCAGTCCTATGGTATCTTCTCCTTTATATGTTTGTTCAGAGTCATCTTAATTTAAATGTGCATTGTATTCTCCCATTCAAGTCTGTACTACTTTTTTTCTTGTATAACCATAAGAAAAGGTTATGACTTTGTCAAAACATTTACCTCATCAAACAGTCATATTGTTCATTCCCTCCTTGGTAGAGCATTTTCTGGAAAAGATGAACAGAATCCCATCAGTATTTTTAGGTAAGTAAAAATGAAAATGTATTAAGATTTTAGAAGGCTTATGGTAACTCTGCTTGTTCTTTGGTGCCACAGTAACAGCAAAAAATACTGACATCTGAACTGCAAATGGTGTGCTTCCTAATGCTTACCAAGGAGCCTGTTCTTTCATACCCTTAAAAATATACTATTCAATAAATTTAAGCCATTTGATTCTTCCAAAAGCAATGTGTTACCCTTGTGTATATATGTCCAAAACTAAAGTAATTTCACACTGATAAGCCACATCTATTTCACTGAAGAATCGAGCCCATCCCAGAAGTGCGGCTAATCACCAAGTGTGGCTTACTTATGGACAAATTCCAGCAAAATGCCAACCCAGAAGTGCGAGCCGGCCGGGGAGGGAGCTGCCGCTGAGCCGCGGCCAAGGAGCTGCCGCAGAGCCACTGGTGAGTGGGCAGTGAGCCGCCACCAGCTTCGCACAAAGCTGAGCCACTTTCCACGATCAAGCAAAGCCAAGCTGCTTGCTGGCGTAGCGTTTGCGCAGCCAGCCCGCCGAGCCGCAGCTTTTGAGCGGTGCAGGGAGCCACAGCAGCCAGCGCCGGGGGCAGGAGTGCCATAGCCCACGGCACGGGGAAGGCACGTGGGGCTGCGTTTAAAGGCTTCGCCAGTCTGTGAAAACTGTTTGCAAATTGATCACCTGACAGCAAACCCCGCGATCACGCAATTCTGTTACTAACTCGTTGCTTTGTTGCACATGGATCCTTGCTAAAAAAAAAAAAAGTGCAGTTTATCACCCGGTGTGGCTTATGAGTGTGAAATTACTGTAGTTAAAAAATTCACTGAAAGGCAACCTTTTTATTTAAATTTCCTCATAATTATAGGCCAGAAAGGAAAGTAAGAGAACCATTACTACCAGTGTAATCTTCAAATAAAAGAAGATATTTATTAATAAAAAATTGTTATAAATTAACATATTTTTTCAATTTTTTTTTCACTCAACCTGTGAGCAGGGTGCATGGTCAGCTACAGGATGTGTACAGTGTCACTAGGTAAAAGAGCAATCAACAGGAAGTCCATAGCAAGGAATATTACATACAGAAGAGGTTTCAATTAGTCAGAGTTTTAATGGGATGGAGAAGAGAATCAAAAATTGGTAATGAGGGAGGTATTAAACTATATTAGAGACAATCCCTTGATCCCCAGGGTGAGAAAACATAAGAAGGAGACATTAGGCTGAGTGGTAACAGAAAGAAACTATGAGGAAAACAAAGCTATTACGATTATTGAATTTACTCAAAATACTTAGAAACACACAACTGAGACCAATCCTGCATATTCTGTGGTTAGAGGAGCAGAGATGCATATTTCATCTTGGAGAGCTATCTGCCACACACCAGAACTAAAACAAGCATTTTTCAGAAAGCCTGATAATCCCCATACTCAACTTCTATGGATTAGATGAAATTTCCTCTTTCTTTTCAGCAATTTTGGCAGACCACTGTACATTACCAACGGCTGCCATTATCTTCCTCTGAACACCAGCAAAATGGTTTGTAATTTTATCTCAGTATTACCAAAGAAACCAGTAATCTCTAGCTATGTTATTTTAAATAATGCAGCCCAGCAATCACATCAACAAGCCGAATCCTCACAAATTAGGAAGATTTTATCTTAAAGAAAACAACATTATTTATTTTCTATCGCTTGCCTTCAAAATAAAATCACCCAGACATCTTAAGAATGTAAACAAGTGTAAATTCTACTTTTTTTTTCCTTGTAGAGGAAACACGTTGGATAGATACAAAAAGCCCTGTACTAAAAATAATGCATTTTGGTAGAACTGGTGTGACTGGCAGTGTGTTCAGCACAGTCAATATGTTGTAGTCTGTCATTACACACTGGACTGCTATCAAAATGCCCTCTGATAACTGGGCATCTAGATGGATATTTACTAGATCAAATCTCCTTCTCTAGCAGAGCTTTGGAATGCAACGGATTTGGTTGACATTTCTAAACAAGGCTGTTGACTGGTATCAGTTTCAGCAAAACACCCTGCAACTTAGGTATTTCTGACTTTTTCTGTAAAATTAAACTTTTTACCAAAAAAGATTTCTGGTTTCCATTACAAAACACTATGGTAATTCAAATTAACCCATTCTGGTCACCTCCTGAGAGACGTTTCCAGGGTCCTAAATAGGCAAAGGATCACAATGCCAAGCAGAGTAGGAATTTATGGGAAGCTGAGTATTACATAGCAGTCCATCAGTATTAGCTTCTCAGATCAATACTTTTTAAAAAACAGTAAGTTAAAAAGTTATTGGAAAAGGGCTTTTTCAGATGTGAACATTTTAGCATCAACAGCAAAAATAATGCTTTATATGGGTTACAGTAGTAAACTAAAAATAGGACTGAACTGTTATCTCATGATCTTGTATAATGAGCTCTGTGAACTAATGAATCCTAAATCAATTCAGGGCCATTCTTATTTTCACTGACACAGAGAATTCCTGCCTCTGTGTGTGTGCATGTACGTGTGCCCATGTCATTATATATTGTGCTTATTATTTCTGCTTACCTCCTTAATGATGAGCCACTTCAGCATTTCAATACAGTCAGCAAGAACACTCACTCAGGAAACTGGAGGGAGGTTTTTCATGGGCATTCATATTCCTCTTGCTAGAATTATGCCTGTACAAATATACATTTCACTGACCTTTCCCTTACTTAACATTAGTGTGATGTTTCCATTTCCACAGGTGACCTGCAGTGGCTGGGGATAATTTTTCCTTTCCTTACCATACAGTTTGGCTTCTGGCAGGCTTTTTTCTACCTTACTCTGAATCAGCTTAGACTGGACAAAGCACTGTGCTGGATGCACCCATTATCTGACTGCTTTGGTGCTACTCATCACATTGGCAGGGACTTGAGAAAAAGCAGCAAGCCAACTTGTCTGTGGCATGTAAGAGTGATTCATATCTTAGAGTTGCTCAGATGCTTCCAAGTAATTCCCTCACTGTTGTGGGACTTCAGATAAAGGTTCTGCCTTTCAGTGCCACAGGTCTCTTCTGGTTCTTTGCAGCTTTCTTGAATCTTGTATTAAATTGCTTGAAAAGGTTGCATGACTGGCAGCTCTTGGGGCATGTGAATTAGGTGCTCTGTTCCCCCATCCTCCTGGGCACAAATGTGTCACCTTGCTGCTTACTGCTGGACACGAGGCTTGTTAACCCGTGCAGCCTTTCTTTGCAAGCAGTAAGTGGGAGTAAAAGAGAATTGTTTGCAAATTCAATATACAGTAATT
>VRYO01002297.1:61762593-61802806 GCA_009812075.1 Sialia sialis | reverse complement strand
ATCTCAACTCTAGGTGTTTACAAACTCTCAAAAATTCTCTTCATAAGCTGCTTTGGGCTGGAAAATCCTATAAAATTATGAGGTCTTGTTAGTAAACTTTCCTTACCATTCTTGTCTGGGTAGGAGCATAGATACCATGGTTTGGCTAATGATTTCCAAGGAAAGCAGCTGTACTAATAACAAGATGTATACACTCAGGCTGGGATCCTTCTCGGTCACTGTGATTGCTCCCCCCCTACCCAAGGCATTTTGTAAAATATGGTAATTAACGCAGCATCTTCAGACAGTCGAAATTTATTGCGATTTATATGTTCAGGAGTGTTGGTAAAAGGCCAGTGCTGGCGTTTCTTTAACTAATAATTATTGTGTTTTATTGTTGTTGTTCTCTAACACATTAACGAGCAAGGACCCAGCTTTATTAGAATTCACTTGGCCCCACTGTTCCATGCATATTTATTATACGAGAGAATAGGATTCTCTTCCTATAGCCTTCACTAATTTAAAAGAAGATATCCTCAATGAAATGTATTCAAATATTTTGACATTTTGCTTCACCTCACTTACAGAGCAGAAATTGTTTCTGACAGTTATTATACAGTACGGGAATCCTGCTGTTTCACTCTGCTGAAGCGCAGGTTGAAAAGACACAGCAATTGCATTTTGTTCAAAGAGTGATTCTCTGGCCTAGAAATAGCAACACTGTCAGCTGTGATTCACTGGAAGTTTAGATAATATCCACTCTGTACCTCTCCACGAAGAACATGGAATATTTTTTTCCTCTTCTTCTACTTCTTAAAACAGAAGAAAAATGAATCAAAGCATTGGGTTGGAAGGGAAATTTAGCCCCTCCAACTTTGGGATCTGAAGTAGAGGGATATGTAGATTTTGAAATGTAAGTGGAAACTGGGAGAAATGGGAGTGGGAATTTTTTCCTTCTTTCAGTTCTTTTCTGTGTTCTGAACAGATCTATTTATAAGATAAATTCGAAGAGGTAACAAATATAAACACCTGAGTATTTTCAAATATTTAAAATTACCAAAATAATTATAGGCAACACCTGCCTAATTATTCTTTTGTATCATGCTTCCAGTCATGCTACATGTGTGATAACATGTTTTTTAAGTACGATAATATTGTATGTAAAGCACAATGTCAGATTTCTTAGCTAATGCTCCCAAAATTGCCTTGTAACATGAAAACCTCAGCCTTTTTTCTCCCTGTTTTAGAATGCATTTTGGTGGTCTCTTGAATATATATAGGTTGAAAAAAGAATTTTACCTTTAGATCTATACAATCCACTCTGAGCAGAGTTAAGAAGGATCGTAGTAGCATATTTAACACTTTAATTGAGCCCAAAGTTTCACAAGGGTTGTTTATTCAATGGCAAGTAGAAGAACACTTGGGGAATCTAAAGCAGGAGGAGGAGGAAGATGGAAAAATACAAGGAAAAACTGAAAGGCTCTCCTGCATGCTTTGCTACTCCCCTTATTGTTCATGATATGCAGATCCTATATCAGAGCTGAGGGTTCTCTTTTCAGAATAAGAAAGAGAAAGCCAAATGCTCAGTGAAAAGAAATCACAATAGTGGTATTTAATACAGTTCTTTAAGATTTCAGAAACTGAGTTTCTGTCAAAACCACAGAATATTGCAGAAGGGGGTAGGAGACAGTGATAAAGGGCCTGTTCTTGTAAAAGGGGATTGTTCATCTGTAATCTCTGTTCATGCTCCTGTCGTATCATGGGAGAATCTGACTATTACATTGATGAGAAAATAATGAATGTAATATCTGAGAAAATCACAGGACTTGAGTTGCTTCCTAACTTTTCCATGGGAAAAAGAAAAAAAAAAAGCCTCCCCTACAGAGACAGACATTATTAACTGGAGTGAAATAATGAGAGCAGCTGCAGGATGTAGCCCTCCTAGTCCTGGAGGTGCAAGTCTGGACTGTCATATGCGATGAGCAGCAAGGCATGCGAGCTCGGATCACACCCTGGTCTATTAAGGCAAGCGAATGGAAGCCGTAAATCACATTTCGGTTTCTGCCGCTTTGTCAGTGGGCTGGAGGAAATAGGACACGTGTGAAGGGTTCCCCAGAAGGCTTGGAAGGGAGCGACACGCTGCCACTCTCTTCTGCCAGCCGCTCAGGCATGAGGCACGCTCACCCCTATAGAGCTGTGCAGACACGGGGTGGTCACATCCAGAGCCCTGCCAGAGCAACCTCCCACCAAGGAACCACCCTGGTTAAAGCATGGGCGTCACTGACTGTCCAGAGTGTCTGTTCTCCCCTCATCAGAGCCACATCCAGCCCTCCTCCAGGCACAGAAGCTTTGTCAGCCTCCCCACCTCACGTTAAAGCTCTTCTTCACAAAGCATGAGCCTGTCCATATTCCTGACCATGGGTCCCCACCATCCCTCAAGAAGTGATCTGCCTGAACACCTTGTCCCACAGAAATAATCATCACACACACAGACACAACAGGATGTCAAAGCCTGGAGTAAATGGGTTGATCTTAATTGCACAGTCTGCTTTCGGAACCTCTGCTTTCACATCATATTCCTAGAGAATCACAGTTTGTAGATGGCAAAATCTCTCAGGGAACAGTAGCTGGCAGAACAGGGTGTCTTCTGGAATCATGATTTCATCATTTCATAGTAAAAAAAACTTGTATTGCCTTTGATTGCCCTATTTATGTGAAACGCCAGCTGATATTTATGTAACTATATGTGCCAGCTTGTGCAGTGGATGACACCATTGGAATGGATGATTTAAGGGGCATTGGCCGTGATGGCTTAGAGAAAGATACAGTGCATCTGTACAGTGCAGCATCAATGCAGATATGTAATTAATCAACTATATGTGCTGCCTGCACCCAGCCCTCTTAGTGGGACATGCCACTATCTTGCCTTTCACAGTGCCTGGAAATGTCCCTATCTACTTTGTGCTCTCAGCTGTTCTCCTATGCTCTCACTAAGCCCAGGACTGACAGAAACAGCAAGGTAAACTGCTTGCAGACAGGGTTTAATGAGCACTGTTCACACACTCTAGTTCTCCATAGGTCAAGAAAATAAGCAGTAGCAGAATTAAGACTCATTCAATACCAGCATAATGCCAGCATTATAGCAAAAATTGATTATGCAAAACCAAAATTCAATTCTAATAAATGTCAACTTATAGCCTTCATAATGAAAGCGTATGGAAGCATAAAAAACCAAACAAAACCAACAGGATTGCCTTAAAAAATGCACTTTTTGAAGCCCAAAGAGTACACACACAGAGTCCCAGCAGCTGATGCTCCATGGCATTACTTGCCACAGCTGCAGCAGTAGTGTGTAGTGATCTCCAGAGCTGCTCTACTCACCTGAGACATTTTTACCTATCAAGAGAAAGCATGTGCAATGACTGAGTTCAAGCTGCCCCTGTCCCATGTGAGAAGAGGTGCCACAAGATTTCAGGGTGCCTCAACACAGAAAGTCTTATCACTTGAGTCAGAGACTCATGATAGGATGCAAAAGAGCTTAGGAGAGTGGAAATGGAGCAATGCAGACTGTGATCACAAGTCATAATATTTGTACCTTCTGTTCTGCTGATTTAAAAATTATGTTCGCTTCTAGTATCCATTGCAATAAGATTTCTAGCCAGTTTCTTTTGAGCATCTGTTTCCACAGCTGACCTTTAGAGACAGGAATATTAGTGGGCTATGCAATTCCTCTTCAAATCGCGAGCAAATTCTGCTGCTCATATTTCAGCACTGATTTCTCCATAAGTGATTGTGCAAACCGCTCCAGGCTTATGATTGTTCGGGTGCAACCTTTTCCATTCATATTAATTGGTACTGAGTTTATTTAAACACATCATGAGAGGTCTCAGAGATTACTCCTATTTTGTAAACCACTGGATAATAAAAGTAACTGAATGTATCAGAGAATTCTGCTATCCAATTACAAAATCTGCAGTTTTTCTCATTTAAGCAGGGTAAAATCCAATAGTTCAGTTCTAGTCCTACTTAGTAAGTTAGAACTATGGCCTTTTCTTATTTTAATTGTTCAGAGGGCAATTAAATCCCTCCCAATACCTTCACCAGCTGTTTCCCTAAGAGATCTATCTGGGTATTTCTGTGATCCCAACCATCACAGTCTTTCTGCTAATCCCAAGGACTATATTCATAGATTTCTGTTTGCAAAATCCCTGTGGGATGTGGTAGTGTCGTTATCTCCACTGTACAAATAAGAAACAGACACACAGAGAGATGAAGGATTCCCATCTGGGAGAGAAGGACCAGATTCCCTTGGGATTAGTGCAGTGAAAGGCTTAGTACTCCAGTGCTCCCTTCCACCACAAAAGCCTGCAATGCAGATGCTCTGCCCATGAGCAGAGGAAGACTAGAGACATCCAGCAGCAGAAAATCAGGAGTCTCACTCAGGGCACCTGGGGGCTGAGGAAGGTTTTCTTAGCCCAGTGCGCCAGGCTCACTCAGTACAGAACAAAAATGATCAGCAAGAGCAAAAAGTGTGCTATTTTTCTTTTCCTCCATGATCAGGTGGGATGGATCTTTGTTCCTGTGAGATAGAGATGTCTTGCACAGAGCAGAGCCTGTTGCTTAGATGAGCCATGGCAAAGTGAGGCCAATTTTGACTGGGGTTAATGTACCCTTTTACAGATTTGGTCCTGTGATTATTCTGGGTCATATGTGAAATCTGTAAGGCTGGCAAGGCACCAAATTCCGATCTCCTAATCGATGTGCAGTTTCCTAATTGCTGAGCAGTCTATGTTTTTAAGCTTTCAGACTCCATATTAACATAAAGTCCTAGCATCAGTTGCAGCTCTTCTTAATGGAATAGCACTTAGAGCAAAATTGATGCCTCTTTAAGAGCAAGTCAGTCCTGAAATGACATGTTTCTGCCAGATGTTGGGCGTGTTCTTGAAAAGCAGTGTGCTCACTGGGCATCATAACCAGAGAACAGTTGAAGTCATTGCAACAAATGCTGATTTGGTCACTGTTTCTTCTCAGAAGTACTCCAAGGTTTTGCCTATGTGAGGGGTTCAGGATTTAGCCCAAAAGTAATAAAGAAGAAAACCAAATCCCCTATATACCTCATTTTGAAATGTAAAAAAGCATTTTTTCCCAGATTATTGAAACAGGCCTCACAAGTTTACCAAAAATTTTACGTTCTTCTTTTAGATGACAGGGAATTGGCAGCATAGGACTTGAGCTTTCTGCCTGGGTCATGAAGGAGAAGTCAGCGTAGGTTTTGGACTGGACTCCAGACCTCTGCAGAATGGTAACTACCTGAAAAAAAGCACATTGTTAATAAGACAAGACTGCAGCAAGACAGTCAATGAGTACATTAAAATATAGGCTGGGCTTCTTCACTGATTTTGATTGTGCCTACATCAGTCACCAGTGCAGACCAGGGTGAACTTCTGCGGACCATGGAGAGAAACAGGTGGTTCAGAAAACCTGATCTCAATCCTGTGCAAGTTCTTGAATGCCCCTTTGTGGCTGAGGTGCTTTCCTACTGCAGGTACATTCTTAATGCCCGTTTTGAGACTGGCTGTAAACTGGTACTATTTGCTCTCAATTTATTTAAAGAAAGAAACTGCTTCCAGGCTGGAGGTGTCACTTGGTTCATAATTCTGCCATGGCTGCTTTGCCTTAAAAGTTTCAGACTGTGCTGTCCCACTGATTAGTGAGAGCAGCAGTCTTTCAGCACTGCATACCTCAGACATTTAAAACACCTTTTCAGTCTTCCAGAGCATTAATTCTGCATGGCACATAGCCCTGCATCAGTTTCAACTTTGATCTTGAGAAACCACTCAATGCAGAGGCTAGTATTTAAATCTAATGCCCTTATTAGTTCACTCTTGTTCATCTTCCAAATCAAATATTTTGTAGACTTTCATACCAAGTGTTGGAATGCCAGTGGTGTGGATACAGAGTGATGTGATGTGTACTATCATCCACAGCTAACAGAAAACACAATGACCTTGATTTGAACACAGGCACCTTAGGTGACAGACCTATGCTAAAGGGCAGTCAGATCTCACATTGTCATTTCAAAGTGTGTATTCAGTGTAACTTTTTAGAAAACAAGATGAAATATAATTCTTTAGCTTCAAAGGAGTCTTTTTGAAAGTTGTGATATTTCAACAAAAGATGACAACGTGCCACCACAGAATAACTTGTGAATGCAAATACAGCTCACCTCATTGTTCCTGGCTTTCTTCAGAAGCTGCACATCTTACTTTTCTAAAAAATGTAGGCTGGAGAACTAACAGAATTTAAAAGAACTTCCTTTCAATGTGAAGAGTTGTAAGAGTGTTAGTTCTACAAGTCTTTAAGGAAATCCAATTATAAGTTCCTTTATATTCATACACCTTGCCAAAAGAGGAACTTTTTTCTCCATTGATGTCATATTCTCAGTGGGGACTCCACCGTGACACCAGTGCTGAGTTTCAGTGCCTTTCTCATTAGGAGACGACTGCCATTGATTCCCAAGAGACTGGGGTGGGACCCTGCCATGCTGTCCTAGCCAGCAGTGTGTTGTAAAAGGGCCTTAATGTTCACAAGTTGTGCATAAAGGTTCTCTAAGGCCACTGGTTTCAAATTTCTAAATGTGTCCTCAGCTGAGAAAGGCACAGTGTACAAGTAATTGTTCCCATATTGTACTGTGAACCTCTGAGCAAAATGTTTTCACTTCCTCTCTCTTTACAGCAGTATATAATCACCAGTGGTTGCTAACATCATCATTATTACTACTATTATTATCATCATCATTATTATTATTATTTTATCCTAAGCAGTTTAAAACAGGTTTCTTTTTTCCCAGACTTTTAATGAAATAGTAGCATCACACTGATGATATCTGATGTAATGCCAACAGTTTTACAAGCAACAGTGAATTTGGGGAAATCTGGAATTACAAAAGATCAGGAGAGTAATAGAAGGAGTATTAATTCTATCTGCTGCATGTCATTCTTATGAAAGACTCTTTTAATATCCACAAGCATGCATAACTTTTTCAAATGAAGAACCTCCAATCTCCTTTCCAATCCCATTTGCTGCAGTATTTTTGGTAACACTTCTTTCCTTGTAGGCCCTGGTGCTGTGATGACAAATTCCACTTCTCTTTATTAGTGAGGGTTTAGACATTTATATTTCCAGCAGATCTGACAGAGATACACCAAGCCCTACACAGCCCTTGTGCCATTGCACTAGCATTCCTGGACAAAGGCTCCTCTGGACCTAAGAGAATACTGAGCCAGAGGGATGTAAAACATCACAAATGGGAGGATGCCTGCACCATCCATTTGGCAGAAGAAGGATGGGTCCACATCAGCCTCTCCATTCAGATCCAGAGGGTGGTTTCACCATAAGCCTTCCCAGTGCATTCCACTTACAGAGCTCTGGTTCTCACCACAGCTCATGCCCAGAGCCGATTTGCTCTATGGGAGAGGAAATTCATGTTCTCCAGCACTGTGGGCATTCAGTCCATGGCACAAGACCTGATAATGCCCTCTAAACCTGGTGAATGGAAGACTTTGGCACCACTGAGTAATGTTACCTACCTGCTCCTGCCAAACCATGCTGGCACAGACACAGACAAGTAGGGTGAACTGGGGTGAAATCTGTGACTGCTGCCACCAGACATCAGCTCCAGAAGCATTATATTCTCTTTAAACCTCAGAAGTGTGCAAAATGCTTCATCTATGGCAGTTTTATACAAAGAGTCTGGACAATCCAGAGCTGTTCCATGAGATGACTTTCATGGTCCTTATGGATCCATCCACCAAGCCAATGCTCTCATTCAATACATTTCAAAAAATCTATCATGGTGCTGCTGCTCACTTAATCACAAATAGCATGCTATTATGATTATTAGAGATTTCCTTTTAAATAATTAAGGACATTTCCTGAGGCTTCTCTAAGATCTACAGTTGAAAGCTTTTGTATCAGTATATCAAAGTGACTACACGTGACTGAGGCAGAAAGGAGAAGATCACACTTAAATGGCAGGAAGGAAGTGGGAGACTCTAAAGCATTCTTCTGGATCAGCTGGAGCCATGGATGGCTTTTTTCCTCTCCCGTCACAGCTACTTGAAGCAGCTGGCAGCAGCAGTGCTGGACAGAAGCAGGCAGAACACTGCCTAGAGGCTCTGCCCCCTCCAGAGTGGTCCCTCTAGAAAATGAACACTTTAGAACCATGTCTTGACTCTTACATTCCCAAAGCACCAGACAAACCACAGCTAATTATAATCTATGAGAAAGGATTATATATTTGGCCACTTGTGGTAATGCCTTTTAGATATTTGCTCAGGACATTTAGAAATCTTATACTTTGTTGCCAAAGCAGAATTATTGTGCTTGGACAAAAGAGATCCATAGGAAGGATAAAGCCCCATTTATCACTTTTCCACGGGTACAATTTTATCACAATTGCCAAAATATTCAGTCAAGTGTCAGTGACCACTCTACTGCAAACAGCAATCTTGGCCTCTGCTGCTCATGGAAATAGGACTCTCTTCAGGAAACCTCAGCATTCATGCCTAGCAACTAATTCTTCATTGCAGGCACCCAATAAATGCATAAGGCTGGGGTCTCACTGCTGGGAGCTGATCAAGGCGACTGATGGCAGCTTTAGATCTGGCCCATAGCCTATTGGCTGGTGTAGAAAAGCACTATTCTTAAAAATAAAGTAAATGCTGCAAAGTTCAGGAAAAGAAACACATAGGCATCCACTAAAAACCTGCTATTATCTTTTAAATCTCCTAGTTACATATACAGTAATTAGAATGGGAAGAGAGAATACAGAGAAAACATCTTTGAATGGGATATTTTCAAAGAATTATCTATTTTGTGCTTAGAAAGAATACTGTAATTTTTCTGATAATCCTCCTCCAATGTACAAAAGGCTTAAACTGTGAGTGCCACCTTCAGCTGCAGTCAGTTTGGCCTCTACAACAAATAAGAAGCATTTACAGCTACATCTCTGTAGCCTTCCTGGGAAACCCCACAGAACTGACACAAACGTACTGGAGGATGAGAGGTGGGACCAGAGCCAGGAAAGACCTAACAGGTGTGCAAAAACAGGCAAACATTGCTAGAGAAAGTGGTGTGGACATCTGCTTCACTTTGGGAACCAGCTGAAGCATAGCCAACAAGTTTAGTGGAGAGTTTAACTTCTAAAGCTGAGATGATTTGTTAAATCAGTGATGTGGTCAGACAGATTTCTGCAGTCAATATTGAGCACTAGCAGAAGCTGTACTGATGATGCTGAAATGTTTACTGTGCCATCTACCTTTACTCAAAGGAGTAAGACTTGCACTTTGTTTCAAAGCATTTCATCTGCTTGGTTCCAGCTTTTCAGGATTACTGTTTTAGTGGAAACCTTTGGTCTTACACTGCAGGAATATAAAACAGACTGAAGAGTGTGACCACTGCTAGCAAAGCCCCATATGGCACAAGGTGTGTTCTGCCCTGAGGAAGGAGGGCAGGTTGCTCTGGGACAAAGAGTGGGGACTCCACATGCCAAGGAAAAGTATTAAGAACCTCATCAGGGAGCTGTGCGCTAACTGAGCATGGAAGCCTGTGCAAATTACAGCCTCTAAGTGTTGTGGTAGCTGAGGCAGATACATTTCACACAAAGCAAGGGAGCTGCTCTTCAGGTGCAAAACAAAGGACCCTTGGACTCTCTGTTCCTTGGCAGTGACCAGGATTAGGCACTAGCAAGAAGAGTGAGAAAAGAACCAAGCAATACCCTACCCCAGTAATTTTCCATTCCTCCTACCCCATTTTCCATTTGTCCTGTTCTTGTCTCCATTCAGGAGAAAGTCGCTGCATCACGCTTTCTGACAATGTCAGTTCCTCCAGCTGTTGAAATCTCCCTGTGTAGCAGAGGGATTTTTCCAGCAGCTGTTTCAGAGAACAAGAGCTAAGCACAGTTCCTACCACAGAGCAATGAAATCTACTTCTCTCCCTCAGTCACACTGGTGACCAGCTTTGAGTCTGACAAGTGATGAGTGTATTACACTAAATTCAGAAGCATGTTTAAAAAATAATTGGCCTAGTAAAAACTTGGTTTATTCTTCCCTCCCTCCCTCTGGAATACACCCTAGAACACAATCATCAAATGTTAAAGAGATTTATTTTGATTCTTTCAACTATTATGTGTGGCTTTTGCTTACATGAAGATATTTTGAGGGAGAGAGATTCTAGGGACATGTATCTCCCTCATCTTGGAATTACTTCAGTGGCCTATTTCCCATTGTTTTACAACTGCAAAATGAGTAAAAAAGTCTGTACACCTGAATATTTAGCATTGCAGATGTACGGTACCAACATTTCTGCTTTGTTTAATGTTTGGTACAGTTTCAAAAGATGTGTCCTATGAATGCTGTGGCCAAATTTGGCCAAGCTTTCAGTATTCTCACTACCTGTGAGCAGAGCCTATCTGCAGTATTTTCAACAAGTTGCAGTCTTGCTGTGCTATTTTATATGCTGGATTTTGTGGGGTAATCTTACTATATGAGGGCTAGGGTTAAAAAGTTGAAAGAAACCATGACCACACATAGCCGTGGACTTGTTGTCTTCTTGGGAACATGGTGAAATGGCAAAAGAAACACAATACACAAATGGTCTTGGTTCTTCTGTTTGAAGAAACACTCAAAATAGTCTGTGCACTCGTATCCTTCCCTTTGAGAGACAGAAATTAAGGCATGGTTACACCAGCTTTTATATCACACAATTCTGGGGGTCATCATTCTACTTCTTATTTCAGAGTTATTGTCCTAAAATGGCATTTTGTGCTTTTGACTTTCTAATTTTCTTCCTCTCAAGTGCTCCTCCCTAGCACTCATTGATGCTTTTAGCTACTTCTCTTTGCCTATTAGCTTTGCATTAGTACCATGGGCACCAGGTCTGCTCAGGGGATGATGAAGCCCTCAGTGCAGTGCACGGTGCTTTCATCCATCTGTAACATTGGCAGTAGGAGAAGTGCTTTGAAAAAGGCTGGTAAAGGATGTTACTCATGGAAGAATACATCTCAGCTCTGCAAATTACTTTGTCTTTGTGAAATAGCTGTGGGAAAACTGTGGAGGAGTCAACAAAAGGGGAAAAAGAATAAGTGATATAAAGGGTTTAAGAAGAAATTGCCTCAATACTGTTTCTTCCTTGTTACTGTGAAAGAAAAGAATATGAGGAACAATTACCACCTCAGAAACAGAAAACAGCACAAACACAAGTGACAAAATGCGCTGTTTCTAATAATCAAGATTAACTTTCCCCTATAATCAAGACAGCATTGCCAAGTTTGTTGTCAATTCTATTTCAACAAAAATAGAGGATTTCCACCAAAAAATCCCTTAAAAGCCCTCATATAGAAACAGGAAATCAAAAGAGCTTTCTGGAATGCTTTCTGTACAGAACCATCGCCTTAATTCTTAAATCACAGCGCTTCATTGAGGCTCTTTTCTCAGAGAAAAGGAAGCTGTGACCAAAAAGTACCACAAAAGACAAACCTCTAGTGAATGGCTGAGCTTTTAATGACTGATGAGAACAAGGAACAGAGACTGAATTAAATCATGAGCAAAATTTTGATGTCTATAGCACGAAACCAAGAATGGATTTAAAAGACAGCAGTCATAAGGCCTTCACAGAAAACACAAAAGATTTTAAAATATGAACTTGAATCAAGTCTAAATTTATCAGACAGGCTTAGTATCTGCTATAAACTGATAATAAAGGAGGAAAGATCAAGCATACTCTTATTGCTAGGACAAACTCATAAATTCTTAAGGAAAGAAAGAGAGGTACTGTATTGGGTTTGCATGGCCAGGTTTTGGTAGTGGGGGGGCACCAGGGGTGATTTCTGTGAGAAGCTGCCAGAAACTTCCCCCATGAAGAGCCAATGCCAGCTGGCTCCAGGACGGACCCACACTGCTGGCCAAATCCAAGCCTGTCAGCAGTGATGGTGGCACCTCTGGGATGACAGATTTAAGAAGCGGGGAGAGTTACCATGCAACAGTGACTGCAGCCAGAGAGGAGTGGGAGCATGTGCGAGAAACACCTCTGCAGGCACCAAGGTCAGTGACAAAGAGGAGGAGGAGATGCTCCAGGCACCAGATTCCCCTGTAGCCCCTGGTGCAGATCAGGGTGAGGCAGCTGAGCCTCTGCAGCCCGTGGAGATCCTCAGTGGAGCAGATTTCCACTGCAGCCCATGGAAGATCCTCTGCTGAAGCAGCTGGATGCCCAAAGGAGACTGTGACCCTGTGGGAAGCCTGTGCCGGAGCAGGCTCCTGGCAGGACCTGTGTACCCATGGAGAGATGAGTCCATTCCATGCTGGAACAGGCTCCTGGAAGGACTTGTGACACAGAACCCATGTTGGAGCAGCGTGTTCCTGAAGGGATCCACTAGAGCAGTTTGTGAAGACCTACAGCCACTGGGAAGGACCCACAGGGAAGAAGTCGGTGGAGGACTTTTTTTTGCGGGAGGGACCCCACTCTGGAGCAGGGAAAGAGTGCGAAGAGTGAGGAGGAAGTAATGGCAGAGACAACCGCAGCCTCCATTGCCACTGAGGGGGAGAAAGTAGAGATTTTGGGAGTAAAGTTGAGCCCGGGAAGAAGTCAGGGGTGCAGGGAAGATGTATTAAGATGCAGTTTTATTTTCTCGTTATGCTACTTTGATTTGGTTGTTAATAAATTAAACTAATTTCCTGGGTCTGTTTTGCTTATGATGATAACTGAGAAGTGATCTCTCCTTGCCCTTATCCCAACCCACTAGCCGTCCTTGTTTTCTCTCTTTGTCCTGCAAAGAGGGGGGAGATCGAGCAGCCTGGTTGAGCACCTGGTGGCACCTGGTGGCCACCATGGTTGCAAAAAGATTTGAAAAAAAATTCCTCCTTTATATGTGCTCATTTACCTTTCCTTTGTGTATTCACAGTCACTGTATTAGAGAGCAATGGGATCTCTAAATCCAGGCTCAGCATCCTCCCCAGAAGCTTGTGCCTGCTTTCTGCCCCATGGACCCCAGCCAGAAACATGGTAGGAGACCTGTGAGTATCAGGCAGTGACGTGCAGACCAGGGAGCATCCCTCAAAGATGCTTATGCTGCCTTATTAAAAATGCAGGGTAGGAAGAGTGGACAGTAAGTAAATGGACAGGCACCCTCAAAGAAAAAGGCTGGAACCTGCCTTTTCTTTCTTTTTGTTTTGTGGCTTCTTTTTTACTTGTTTTTGGTTGGTTGGTTAGTTTTGTTTGTTTGGGTTTTTTTAGTGGGGGAAAACCACAGCTCTTTAAGCTTTGATGTTGTAAGGTAGAAATGAGAAAGCTGGGATGGAAGAGAAAAGCAAGGGCTGTTCCCTGCCTGCAAGGGAGAGAATACAGGCAGGGATTACCTTTGACATTGCCTACAATTAAACAGGGAACATCTCCATTTTAAGTATCTTGCTCTGACTCAACTGTTTTAACTTGCATAGGTCCTCAAGAACTTTTCTTTTTTTTTTTCTTCTTTTTCTTTTAGAGCAATTTGCAATTTGGTAATGCAGATAAAAGGTAAATGTAACAAACCTTCAGTGCCACTGGTCCTTGAAAGCTGCAATTCTCACTCTCCGGGAGTGATGCAACACAATCACACCACTCTCTCACCTCACCCACCAGAACCCCCCTCCCACTCAGCAGGGCCCAGGTGCACTGAAGAGAAGTGAATGCTATAGGCAAAGGGTTAAAAATGAGCTATCAGATCTTAAGTTGTTTACCAACTTCTCTTCAATCTCAAGGATCTTTGTAGTGGCTGAAGCACAGACTAAACACAAATCCTTGCTTTAGGGGCAGCCTCAAGAGTTGAGACAAAATACAGTGAGCCCACCCAGGGACCCAGACCACCTGTCCTGCATCGTGCACCACCTCCCTTGCCACGTGAGGAAGGAGCTAACTGCTGTTTCCTTGACCGTCACCTGCTCTGCCCAAGGGAGGGAACAGCGCTTGTGCTGCCCCTTCCCACCTACTCCTGTGGAAGAGGGCTGGGAGCACTGACGTGATTTACATCACCCCCAGAAAGGTCTCGGTAGAACCCGGCCAGTGGCAAGGCAGTGAATTGTCTGAGAGCGAAGGAGAGGGAAATGCTTGCACTGAGCTCTCCACTTCACTTTACAGAGTACTGTCAGCAGCACCATCTTGTGCTGCTGCCTGCCAGCATCCTTCCCTGACTGACAGCAGAGCGCTCACTGCTGAACAGGACTCAAAATGAAGACCCAAGTTTATAGCCCATGGTAAAAGAGGAGGTCACACTGGAGAGCATGCCTTGGAAGACAGCTACTGCCAATCCTCATATTTATTAAAGTGATGCTGAAAAATAAATCTGGGTGGAGAGCCTTTGCACAACACTGAAAGGATTACAGGGGCGATGGAGGGATCTATTGAGTTCACCCCACCTAAGTCTGTACCTTTGGCAGCATGCAGGATGAAATTGCTGTGTGGACTGCCACACAACTGTTCATCTGGAGACCTAGTTAGAGATGGTAATGGACACCCAGGTGTTGGACTATCCCTAAGCCCAGAGTAGGTTTCATCCAAAATGCTGTCAAAATAAAACTACAAACACAGGGTCTCTAATCTTGTTGTCTCCTTTGTGGCTTCACGAGCACATTTGTGTGGCTCCTTTCTTGTTGCTTCATGCCTCTATGAGGTGTTCCTGACCCAGAAGGCTCCAATCCTGCCCCTTGCTCCCAACGGGGCAGTGACAATGGCCTGGGCAGAGCCGGGGTGGGGTCCATCAGTGTGGGGAATGCTGCTACACCACCACACAAATGGGCTGGCTCGAAGTGCTGGAGCCCACACCCGCCAAGCAGCTCCTGCACTGCCTGTGGAGGCACCCTGGCTCCTCTGAGAATGGTTTCCTGCAGCAGCAATCTCTCCTCCCTGAGACAAGCTGCACCCGTGAGTTATGGTTTGTGGATGCAGCAAGAAAAACCTGCTCCGCCAGGCAGGGCAGCAGCTCTATTGCACTGCTCAGCAGCAATGACAGTGACAAGATCTGGCACTAAATTATTAGTATTGAACACAGAATCCATAGAGGTAGCAGTCAGGGCCAGGCAGAAATTATAACTGAATCATCTCTACCTCTTGGCTTTGTTTTTGTCATTGAGACCTGAATCTTTGAAAAAATGTTTACCCCAGAACCGAGTGGGTTTGTCTTTAGTATGAGCCTCAGTACAGAGGGTGATGTTTACATACCCATCGTTCCTTCTCAGCTTGTGATCCCCTTGGCCAGAGCAGAGAGGTTTCGCAAAGATGTGGTATTCTGACAAGCTTTGAGAAAATCTGTGGCTGGGTAGAGTAGAGACACAAATTGCTGCCACACAGTGTGAGCTCCATAGCCAGTAACTGGCCATAAATCCCAGCAGCCTGTGGCTGATCTGGCACTGAGGGGACTGTGGGACACAAGGAGGAGCAGTGGTAACATGACTCAGTGACACTACGAGAGAGATGCAAGGGAGTTGTAGCAGAGGGAAGCAAGATGTCTGTAGCAAATCTACCTTTGCTAGGGACAGCTGCCTTTCCAGGTCCTGTGATCACAGAAAAACACTGGAAACATGATCTTAGAAAATTGCAAAGATTTGAAACTAAGTCCTATATGTGTTATTCGTAAAATCTCTATTTTCTTAGGCTAGCTTCATTATTTTGGGGACAGATTTCTGGGTATTGTAATTTCTGGGTACTTTACACCACGTCAGCCTTCTACATGAATGTCAGTACATGAGACAATTTTTAGGTACCCCTTCCTTAAACATTGCACCGTGGAAGTCTCCCTTCCTCCTAATCAGTTCATGCTGGAGTTGGACACAGACATCTGAGGATATCCAGGCAATATCCCTCCTCTCAGTGCTTTCCAAAGTCCCTCAGGTATTAGTATCTGTTTGGACACAGCCAAGTTTCCAAGCTACGTTGCAGCACTGGCTACTTGTTTTTGTTGAGTCCTTTGCTGAAGGGGGTCCCTAGGGGTGGTGGCCTGAAAGCTCAGTGGGTCAGATGACAATTTGCAGAACTATAATTTCTGGGCTCAAACATTTGTTCTGGCTCCATTGGAAGTGTAGGATCTTAAGGGTGAAATCTGTGGTGTGCCACAGCCATTCAGAGCTTCAACACTGCATGTCAAGACAGCCCCCACTGCTTTCTGAAAACTTCAGGAAAACAAGAATGCAAAGCTGTAGTCACTGACTCTTCTTATTAATTTTTTGTTTCTTCTTCCCCCAAATTTTTAAATGTGAGGCAAGTGACAGAAGTCTGAAAGAAATCATGTGATATTATCGATTTACTTCTGCATGAGAATGGTTTAGAACAGTCACAGTTAAAAGAAAATACAATTATAAACAAAACAATATTTATATGGGTATTTCAGTAAGGAAAATTATACCCTGATCCATTTTTTTCCCCTCAGTAAAGAACATTTTATATCTTTCCTTTGCCTGGCTTTATAACTTGAATCTTCAAGCATTCAGATGAGTGCACACCAAAGAGGGAAGTGCCAGCATGGGACCCTGGTTTACACCAAAACCTCTGCCTTACTCTTTGTACAGCTCATAAGGCAAGAAACCCTTGCCTCTGATCAAACTGGAATACATTTCATGCACTGCATATGTCTATCCACCGTTCCCACCAGGCACAATTTTCATAGCACTGCCATAAGCTATTGAGGGTCTTTTTACCTTCCTGTAATCATTCCTGACACTTTTTTTCAACAACATAAAGACTATGAAGATAGCTAGGAGTGGGTGGTATTCCTGTTTTTAAGCTGAACAGAGGAAGGAGAGAGTTTGTTTATTCTACGTTTCCAGTCTCAAGTGGCACCAGTTGTTTTATTGTATTGTTTTTCTGACAAGTTATTTTGAATAAACAGAGCTGCTGTTAGTGCTGTTTAAGGTGGCACTTGCTACATCCTCAGCTTACAGCCTCCTTAGGCTCCTTTGATGTCCCCTGTGGCTGTTTCTCAGTTCCCTCTTCCTTTTGAGATACCTCTGGGTCCTTGTTTCATTATGTTGAGTCACGCATAAGACAGACCGATGTGCTTGTGGTGCGATGATGAGGCTGGTACTGAGCCTGCACTGTCTGTAGTAGTTTATTATTGCTGCCAGTGAAAAAGAAATCTAAACCTGGCAGCTCAGCCTGCTGTGAATCAATATTTTACAGGTAGTGTACTTTGAAGAGATGACACAAAGACAGACTTGAAGGAGGAGAGATGGGGGAAGGGAGGAAGGAGAGGAAGAGAAGAATTTACCTTGACATCCGTTGACATACTTTTCCACCAAAAGTGAAGGAAAACAAGCACCAGACACTGGTGCTGAGATTCTTTCACATAACAGGACTCCGCAGCCTTTACAGGAGCATTTATTCCCTGGTTGTCTTCCCTGCTATTTTTCTGCTGCAAACAGGATAAAACCCAGAAGCGATCAACTTAGCAGAGACAGGATCTGCACTTTGGGATGAGTACAGAGACAGAGAACAGAAAGATACCCCCTTGAGGGGATCCTCAGAGCCAGAGTTTCTGTGCAGCAAAGGATGAGGAAGGGAAGGATGTGATGCACCAGCCTGTGCTTTTTTCTACTTTGGTTTTCAAGCTCTTGGCAAAGTTTGTTTATTCTTTTAGGTTTTTTTCTCCTTTTTAGATTGATCTGATTAAGCAATTTTTAGTTCTTTGTCACTGTTCAATGAAGGAGCTTTCTAAGGTACTGTATGGTAATAATGCCTTTCATTACTTTGTGCTGGCCACCTATTTTCTTCCTGGTGAAAATCAAGATATCAGTTACAATCTGTTAAGGCCTAAATGGCCTGACTCCAGATTATCAGAGAAATGATCTCTTCCTACCCGCCTCATTTTTAGACCTGCTTTTAAATAGGACACTTTGGCTGTTTAACTCAAAGGTAAAGCTGGCAGGAGCCAGACTCAGACAGCCCCTCAAACTCTGAAATTCCCTGCTCGTGGAAAAAAAGTTTGAATCCTTTTTTTTTTTTTTTTAAGTACATCATACTGGCTTCTCTTATTTGCCCTCATTGTTATTAAATATCCTGTTGGCTGGCACCTAGAATTCAGCAGTCTGACCAGCTGCAGGCTTCAGCCTCCAGGGTCTGCTCATCCACTATCAGAAGACTGCAAAATCCCAGGGGGGACCCCAGAGTAGAAGCCTTATCAAAAATATGCGAGGTATAATGTCACAGTGACAGATGCATCTCACAAACACGTATGGGGATGTCAGTCTTGCATTGAAATGAATATTGTGGTTAAAATTACAAAATGGTTTGTGTTTTACAGGATTTGGATCAACATGTGAATGGAAGGGGGAAGGAAAAGTGTACACCTCAGTATTCATTAGCACAGGAACAATAAATTGCAAAATGTTGACTAGCACACCAACAGTTACTATGTTTTATGTCGAAATCTGAATAAAGTGAAGCTTTCTAGAAAAAACTAGAATCATATTTCTCCACCTGTGCAGAATGATGCCCCAAATGAGAAACATAGCTGGGAGATTTAATGCAGCAAGAAATCCCTAGGGACAAAGATATAACTTTACAAAGATTAAGAAGTTTGCCCACAGTTTTACCAAAGAAACAAAAGGACTAAAGCTTAAGCTTACACTTTCCCACAGTAATTTAGAGATTCTGCATTTTTACTTTGACACAACGTGTATCAGAATTAAAAAGATAATGATAAGTCAAATAAATACTAGATTACCAGTTTTTAAAGTTGGCTATTATCCTCATCAAGAGAAGTCAGTAAGATTAAGTCAAACCAAATGGATACCTGCCGCAGAAGAAGGAGGATGGGGTCATGAAGGTACCATGACATCTTTCTGAACTTGAAGGCTGACTTGTAGTTTGCAAGAGATTCCAATAGTGGACACACTTGTGTCCAATTTAGGAAAAGTACTTGTGTTTCAGGGAATCCATCAAAAAGAAACATAAGGTCTCTAGTTCTAACATCCTCATCATAAAAATGTGTATAACATAATGCCTAATAGTTCAAAGACACACTGTGATGATAATTATTAGCAATAGCACATGAACCCTACAAAGCAATTTTGGTCAGGTATAAAAGGATTATTTGATCTGATCATAGAGAGTTACAAACCAAATTACTTCTGATACAAGAGATGTTATTAGTGATCTCCATGGCCTCCCCGACTCATCTAAAAATTATTTTTCAAATTTGAATAATGGAAAGTGAAACAATACAGATTTCTGCTCCACTTTCCCAAACTGTATAGATGAAAAGACCCTTAATCCATATGTGTGTACCTAGAATAATGACTGATCCAGGCTTACTTTTAAGTCTGCACTCCCTGATGAGTTTGATAATGAGCTGACATGAATTAAAGTAAATAAAACTCATGAGACCTATAACCTGGAACCTCTGTGCCTTGGAATTGAGGTCTTGATAATTGCTTAACTAACACCACCATATCATTTTAAATGCTGAATTACAAACAATTTGAGAGAATGCTATGCTGTGCCATGACATAACAGCTGTGAAGTTCTACATGCAAAAATGAATGCATCTCTGCTGCAGGTTAGTTTGACTCAATTCTTCAAACAATATGAACACACTTTCCATATGAAATGCACGATTGGCATTGTTATAAACCTTCAGATTTGTCTTGCAGCAGCCCTTGCAGCACAGACAGTGCTGTTCCACATGCACGAGCGCCTGCTGACAGAGGCTCCCAGCTCACAGCCTCCAGCCCCCCTGCCCTGCCAATGGCCAGCGAGAGGACAAGGCTTGGCCACGGACACCTGATGCTGGAAAACAAACTGAGTTCACCAGTGTGTCAGTGACCCACAAGGGAAGCAGAGGCAGCTTCTTTTCAGTCCTTCAGGGTCACCATTAATAACAGATGGAATAAATCCAGGGCTGATGCAGCGCTGCTCACCAGCCAGTCCCAGGGTCCTGAGCACTAGTGCTGCAGGCAGGGAGGATGATGTGCCCAGGCTTGCTCAGAGAGCTGGTGGCAGGGCTGAAAAGTGCATCTGGCTTCCTGAATATGGTCAGTTTTTTGGTGCAGTGTCCTCTCCTTATCCTCTCCTCCCAGCCACAGGGATAAAAGTTTGAACGGAAAGGGAGATATTTAAAGAGCTGAAGGAAAACAGAGCAGGAAAAGCCAGACAGTGAAATAAAATGTGTATGTCTCTACCCAGTTCTTATGTTATACAAAGACCTGAGACAGACAGACTTTATATCAAGTGGATGAACACAGCATATTGCACTTTGTTACTCCTTTCTATGGTGCAGACATAACCAAAGCATTTCTCTTCGAACTTTTCAGAGACAGGGCTGTCAGGTCAACTTTGCCACCCTGTTTAACACACAAACTATCATCCACACTAATTTTTGATCTTTGAGCAGTGTGAGAACATCTCACACATCAGCATCCTCTATCTTTTCCTCTGCACTTCTATGGCCTTCCTATTTATAGGCTTCTAGTTTCCATCTCAGCAAACCTTGCAACCTTCTGTCTGCTCATAAAACACAGCAGCTGTTTTCTACTCCAGAAACTCGCTTGGGTTTTGGAACTGAAGCCCACTGCTTACAGTTGCTCTTAGCTGACCATTAATCAGCTGGGTTTCCATTATAGTTATTTGTTTACCTAGTGTGAAAACCTAGTATCTCAGTGCACTTACATGACATACACTAGACACTTAATATGTGCTCTTCATAAATTATTGAGGAGAAAGTCTTTCCCTTCAGCTTGTCCTGCTGAAACAATGGGTGTTTTTAAAATCTACCTTTGAAACTTTGGCAGTTTTATAATTAAATCTCAATTGTGGAAGTCAGAAGTTATATACCAAACTATGAAAAACACATTAAAGGATTAATTTACAAGGTAAGAAGAAGGATATATTCCTCAGCTGAAGTTCAAATTTTTTATTAGTATTCTACTATTTTCTCCTTATATTTTCATCACTGTAATCAAATTCTGGTTTATGGATATTTTAGGTGCAGAGTTTTGCTCTCCAAGAGTTGAAACTGCTGCATTTTTTCATGTCAGCATAAAAAAAAAAAATCTAGAAGGCTTTTTGTTTCTCTGCTTACCTGTATTTCTGCAAATTCACTGCCTCAATTACCTTGACTGCTGCTTCTCTGTGTGAGCTGAGGTGGTCATCAGAGCCCACACAAAGCCTTCCAGCTCTTGACAGCCCATCCAGGGCAAGCAGAGCAGGCAAGAGGCAGAGCACACACTGCAACTCTCTTGAAGCAGGTACCTAGGAGCTGTCCTTCAATACACTTTATCTCCCAACAGGACACGACAGTAGTCACATTTTTTCAAATAGCCCACTGAAACACCGTAAGTTAAGAACAAGAACCAGGATAAGGCCTTAAGCTTATAACCACAATCTATTTTAAATGCTATTACACAGTATTCCTTCACTCAAACCAAAGACAGTTTTGGTGTAAAGAGAAAATCAGATGTATTAGAAAACTATGCTATCCCTCACCTCATGTGTTTATGTGAAACAAAAGGAATAGGTGCTCCTTTTAAACTTGTTTGAATGGGCTGGCTTGTTAAAAGGCATTTTAATCTATTGTTTTATAGTACAGTAATTTCACGATTATAAGCCGCACCTTTTTCATTGAAGAATCCAGCCTACCCCAGTAGTGCAGCTTATATTCAGGTGCGGCTTATCTATGGACAAATCCCAGTGAAATGCCAACCCGGAAGTGAGAGCCAGCTGGGGAGGGCACCTGGGGCTGCCTTTAAAGGCTTCACTGGTCTATGAAAACTGTTTGCAACTTGAGCACCTGACACCAAACCCAGCTGGCAGCGATTCTGTTACTAATTTGTTACTTTCTTACACATGGATCCTTGCTTAAAAAAAAAAAAAAAAAAAAAAAAGTGTGGCTTATATTCAGGTGCGGCTTATATATGGATAAATCCCATGATCTACCCAGCTACCGGGAGGTGTGGCTTATAATCAGGTGCAGCTTATAATTGTGAAATTACTGTAATCCTCATAGATTTTTAAGAAAAGCTTTATTTACATCTGGATTCCCCTTTAAAATCAAAGCAAATTTGCTGGGAACAAAATACTCGTATCTTTATGAATAACATTGTTATGTTACGTGATTTAGCTTTCACACTGAGAAAAACAACTATTTAAAAACAAGAGCTGAAATAATTGCATTTCACAAGGGTAACATAATACACTGAGCTCTGAAGCTCACATCATTGTTACACTTAACTCTACCCTTCATGGTAGTTGTAAACACATCAACCTATCTGTTCAGCTCTAAAGTGCTGAATAGGAAGAGCTCTTTGGAATTTGAAAGGAACCAACTTGTAAAAAGCTGGGACAATTTTGAGACTCTTTCCCTGCCTCCAAAAGGAGGTGCATAAGCCATTCCCATTCCTGTGCCTGTATTCTCCAAATGTGAACAGGCAGTTTCTGCTTAATAGGCTGATGACCCTGGCAAGTTTGGAATCTTCTGGGGGCAAAACAGGGAACTGACCTGCAGTGCTGCTGTCAAAGACAGGAAAGGCAGCTGTCAGAAGGATACTTTTCCTGCTTTAAAGCCAACGACCGGTTGCAAGGCTTACTAATATTGCAAAAGAGCAATTTACCCAATTCCTGCTTACAAACCCAGCAAACTCAACAAAAAAACCCCAATATGTCCAGGCACTCTGCCAATCTGTCTGAATGAGAGTCCCAGCTTCAGTGAAGCACTGTGATATAACAGTAGCACAGTCATTATGGACCAAGCACCAGCTATTTTTCAACTCCTTTGAAATCATCGGGCTTCCATCTGACAAAAATTGAAAATCTGATACATACAAATGTGGAAGAAAATCCCTCCCTTCCCCCACATGAAAGGTTTGCCCTGGATTTTACTTCAGGAGCAAGACTGGGTACATGGATGGGTGTTACTTTTTATATATTCCTTATGCTGTATTTATTGTGTTTATAGCAGCCAGGATAGTAGACAGCCAATGAATTAACATAACAGCTTGCAAAGCTGGTGTGAAATATGATTTTATATACAAAAATCTATCTGAGATCAAAGATACAGCATCAAGCCCTGTGAGGCTGCCGGTTGGAAACTCAGTTGATAAAGGGCATAAGAAACAGCTAGCAATACTGCATTTAAAGAGAAACTCAGCCTCCAAGTGAGCCAAGCAGGTATAAACTCCCTTGCTGAGAACTGCAGATCTAATCTAATCTGCCCACCCATTTATAGGATGCTACACTTGCAGCATTTAAGCACCTTACAAAGATAATCACAGTCATAAAACAGGCACATGCATGTGGTCTCCTAATCCACACAGTCCCCATTTCCTTTCATTCCAGCACCAAAATACCTGCAATAATATACGTACGCCATCAGGACACAAGGCTATATGCAGGCATTTTGGAAAAGAGGCTGTTTTTCTGCCATGAGGAAAGTGAGAAATACCTACATTAATTTTGTATTTATGCCTGCTTCTGCCCTGCTGTTTGCTATCTGGTTTCAAAATGTTGGCTGCTATCGGACTTTGCCACACACTGCAGGAAAGCATTCAATGACTTTAGAGAGCTCAGCAGCTGATATTCACCTGGAAACTCACATATTAAGTTTGGTCCTGTTCAAACTGAGCACAACCACCCTTATCTTAAGGCAGGGCTGTGGCCCTCCAGATGGACAGCCTCAGAAAAATTACTGAGGGAGGGATACGGTGTTAGTAGAAGTAATGCCAGCTCCCAGAAATGGATCCATCAGTAACAAATCAGGCCAGCTCACATCCCAAGGGAAGTGGCAGAGTGTGATCCAGGCACGGGCAATATAGGTTGTTTCTTTATACACTGGCTGCTGCATAAAAGAAACAATTCTGTGGTGTGACAATGCTGATTTGAGTCATTAAAACTCACTCTGGGGACTCTGCTGTGGGGGAACAAACACAACAGACCTCCCAAAGCAGCAGATTTGCAAATAGGAGTGGGAGCCAGCCAGCATGAGGGAGCTGTGTAAGGTCTCCCAGGTCTGTGAGGGAGGATGTAGGCTACTGCCCAGAGCAGAAGCTAAGCGCTCACAAGAGGTGAATAGGGGTTCAGCTCACTCTCCAGTGGTGACCCCTTCCTCATCACCCATTCACTTTCTACTTCTCATCTCCTTAGCATCCCCACAAAACAGTTGCAGTAATTTCACGATTACAAACCGCACCTTTTTTATTGAAGAATTGAAGAATCCAGCCTACCCCAGTAGTGTGGCTTATATTCAGGTGCGGCTTATCTATGGACAAATCCCAGTGAAATACCAACCCAGAAGTGAGAACCAGCTGGGGAGGGTGCCTGGGGCTGCCTTTAAAGGCTTTGCTGGTCTGTGAAAACTGTTGCAACTTGAGCACCTGACACCAAACCCAGCTGGCAGCAATTCTGTTACTAATTTGTTACTTTGTTACACATGGATCCCCGCTTTAAAATAAATAAATAAATAAATAAATAAAGATGCGGCTTATATTCAGGTGCGGCTTATATATGGACAAATCCTGTGGTCTACCCGGCTGCCAGGAGGTGCGGCTTATAATCAGGTGTGGCTTATAATCGTGAAATTACTGTAATTTTCTTCCCTGACATCTTTTAAATACAGATCAACCGTCCTGGCCTAGGAAGATACACAGCTGCATTTTTGCAGGGTACAAATGCAAAGAAAATGCTCAGTATCTCCAGTACAGAGTATGCTGATCTGGAAGCCACAAATCTCTAGTGGTGAAGAAGAAACCAATTCCTGTAAAGAAATATTGAAGGGAAGCAATTGCCTAGTGCTTGGCTAGCTGTCCTGCTTCACTTGCCAACAGATGAGATGTAGGTTGTCAGCAGTCAAATAATTCTTCCATTAAATGTAATAATAAAAGCTGTATAGATAGCAAGGCATTCTCCTTGACCACACAAACCTCCCACATGGAGCCAAAATCTAGGTTTCCTCACAATTTAGAACCCAGAAGTCAACATTTAGGAGAATCCTAGCCAAACTGCCCCCTGACACCACTGAGGGATCCCAGTCGTTACTCCCAGCCTGTGCTCAGGCCCCTCAGGTTTATCTTGCCTGTCATCCCCCACAGCACTGCCGGCTCCCCAGCACATCCTTTTTCTCCCTTGGGTGCCTTACAGTTCACAGGGGATCTTGGTGAAACCAGCAACACCAACCAGTACTAAAACAGTTTTGAAAAGAACACTTGAATCACTTGTACAAAAGCAAGAACACAAGATACAGGTAAGATACACGGCTATGGTACCCCAGATATCAGTTTTCCATAGCACTGTTTGTTCCTCATTAGTAAACATTTTCTTTAAATTATCTTGGATACTCATTAAATATTATCAGCTACTTAGAACCAAAGGATAATTATGAGTTTAATGAAGCGTGTACCAGCTTGCTGAAGTCTAACGTTTGTTTCTCTGCTGGGACTCCATTTTACTTTGCACTTATCCTTCAGCAAAGCTCCTCTACAAAGTCACTTTGGCAATAAGAAGTATTTAATTAGATTAATGAATTTTTATCACCTCTCCTAGGGATTAGGCTTGTTAAATCCTGGCGACTAAAGAACAACAGATTTTTTATTACTAAATGTTTAGGGATGCATTGGTTGTATTGCTGTGGCAGTCCTCATAAGTCAGGCTGCTTTGGGCAGGTCTACCTTGTATATCCCTCGGTAGGCGAAGGATATTTGGCAGTGACAACCTGTGCCTTCAGTTAAATCACAGAAATCAAAATGCAAATTAGGGTGTGCAGACTCCATACAGGGTTTCCAGAAGCTGACTTTATTTCAAAGTTTTCTAACTATCTCTGTGGGAGGATTAATGAAACCACTCATCATGGGGTCCTCTCAATAAAATAAAAAAAAATTTAAAAAAGAAAACAGAAAAGGATGGCTGACAATCTGTATTTGGCTTTGCTCACTAGCTAGAGAATACTGCTAGTGTCTAAGCTAACTCTCAGAGTATTTGGTCTTTTGGTTGCTTTTTTGTCATAATCCTAGTTATAGCTTGGGAAACTGGTTTTAGGTACTGCACTGAGACAAGAAGCAGAATGGCCCCTTCATCCCAAGGAGTTTCCCGTAAAGGATTCATCATGTCATGTCACACAGGATGACTGAAGTACACTTCTTACACACCACCACTCAGTGATGAGCCAGGAGGCTCTTGAGACTCAGCATGGAAAAAAATTTGTGCCCCTCTCACCACTGCAATGGATGCACTTAATACCCTGATCATATGCACTTCCATCATCCTGATCGTTTGCACTGTCAAAGCACAGTTGCACTTTTATAGAGATGCACTGGAGCAATCTCACAGCACAAGTAAATGAGTAAAAGATCTGGATAGCTGAGTCCCCTCCAGGACTGATGAACATTTGAAGTTTATTATGAGTCTTTGCAGTGGCTGACCCTGGTTACCAACACAGGATGGGGAGAATTTGTGTGATTTGTGTGACTCGAGCCTTGTTTCAGTTGCACACAAGTGATGGCTACCACCATTGCTCAGATAAGACGCCATCCAAAAAGATCATTCACAAAATACCACAAATTTTAAATAGTGGTAAATGGGCCAAGAAACATAAACCATACAGCTAATAGAATTTCTGTTCCTAAATCATCTGTATACTTTAAAATCTCCATCTTAATGACCTTTTAGACTTGAAGGACAAGCTTTATATTGGTGTTGGGACCAGAATGGCAGAAGTCCTGCTGGTCACAGCAGGGAACAGTCTCTAGTTATCACCATTCTGGATTTGTCCTTAAACATGGAACATTAGTATCACATTTCTTCACTCAGCACAGCCCAAAATCCACCTGCAGAAACTGAGCATCAAGCATCTAGGGTCCTCTCCTCAGCCGGGCTCTGATGGCAGCCTTGCTGCTTTCCCTGCTCATGAGAAGGCAATGCCACTTCCCAGACAAGCAGCTTCAGACAGTTTGCAGGAGGACAGGAACTGGTGGTAGCAAAAGAGGCAGCAACAACATCAGTTTTGAAAGGCTGTCACAAAGCAACAGGGAAGGGAGAACACAAGGCTGACGCAATGAGATGACTTTTTTTAAAAAGTCGTGTCTGTGTGATTGTACCTCTGCACAGGTCTGATGGCTATGGCCAAGCCTGCAGGACCATGCAGGATTCCATGTGCAGGCACATGTGCCACCACGGGCCCCCAGCTGGAGGTATCAGAGCAGCACGGGGTCACCAGTGCTCCACAAACTCTCCCTAGGCTCGGACAATTTCCCGGGTGTCTGGACGCGGCCATGCAGCTGTCGGCCTCCCTTCCATGGAACGCCTGCATCCAGCCTCACCCGCTAATGTATGCACACTTCTCTGCCCATCTGTCTTCAATAATCTGTCCCCCAGGACCAGGAGAAAGAAGGAATAATTAAGCTGTTCCATTAAGGAAAGAGGATGTTTTTGACCAGGGGAAGTAACTTACCCGTTTAGCACGTCTCACAGACTTAGTAAAACGTGCGCTCATTGACCACTGATGCTGCAAGTATGTACTGATCTGAACTTGTTAATGAAGATAACTCTCTGTGCTGGGAGTGCTAGAAGAGGACAGAGGGTCAGAGGGGAGCACTGGAGTTTATCTGTATTCTGCAGAGTGCATCTGAGTAATAAAAGTCACCTTCCTCAGAAACCCTTGCCCAAGAGTGAACTCAATTCCTCACAGCATGTTTAAAAGAGTCCTGTAAGACACCTGCATGAATAATACTGAGTAGGGCATGCTCACTGAACTTCCTGGGATGCTGGATTCAAAGGGGAAAGAAAAGATGGTGAGAAGCAGAAAGAGGAGGAAAGTGAAAAGGAGGGGGAGAAAACCAGGATATGGGTAAAAAATTGAAGCAGGATATGAAGAAAAAACTGGAGCTGTAAACAAATCTTACTGATGATTTACTGAGGGAACAAGGCAAAGGACAAGGCAAAGGGGAGCAAGAAATTAATGGCATTATCTCACATATTGAAAATACAATGGGTCTCTTTCTCTGAAAAATCTGTCTTGAAATACATTGAGAGAAGCTTCTTTCAATTACCAGCACATTAAACTCCAGATTCCATGGTGTCACAGCAAACAGAGAGGGGGAATGACTCTGAGGGGAAATGAATGGTTAGGACTCCATCCACATCCCAGCTGCGACAGGATGTGTTTCCACAACACATCAACTGTTTAAATCATTTGATCTTCTTATTGTCTGACAGAGAATATTAAATATGCGATCTGCTTTCATGCGACTTCCTGATTCAAATCCTGCAACTTTCCATTTTTATTTTTTTTTCTCATACGTTTTTTAAGTTAATTAGAGCTCAGCTTACAAATCCCACAGCAGTGATCCACAGGTGATCCTGGGTGAACACCTTTCAACTTGAGGAGTAAAAGGCTTTTTATAGCTGTCTCTGCTGGGGAGGCTGAGGGCACAGAGCAGGCTGTGGCTGCTGGAAGGCTCCAAGGCTTTGCTGTGACCCAGACGTGCAGCTGTGCTCATAGGCAAGAGAAAAGGTGTGCCTGCTGCCTGCAGGGCTGCCTTCCCTGCACTGCCTAATTCAGGAGGGATTGGGCTCTGTGGAGGTGGTAAGAGGGCAGGGGTACAGGGAGTGGAGTGAAAATTGCACAGGGGGTTAAGAGCAAAAAGGGGGAAAAGGAGCACAATGTCCAACAGGTTGGGATCCTGGCCAGCTGCTGCTGTGGAGGCTCTGGCAGACACCAAGAAGCACTCAAAGACCCAAAAATGCCTAGAAGGAGCAAAAGCACAAGGAATAACAGGCATGCTAGCACAGATTTTGAACATAAAAATTCAAACATGTCAGAAGTCAGCACGTTTTTCTGGAGAAGTGGCAGTGAGGGACACAACTTTCCTTGAAGGGAATGGACAGGGAGATGTAGGGGACTAAGCACATTCAACAAGCCCAAGCTGCCTTTTACAGATGGAGAAGTAATTCTGACCTGGGGGTAGACTTGATTTCTTGATGCAGCACTGGAGGGCCAGTCTCTGGACTAATTGGTTTATGTTAGAAGTGAGTCAGAGAGGCCAGGAATTCACACCTAGGGCAAGAACCTGACTTCTATTCCAAGGCCTTTTGAGGCACCAAATTATTCTGTTATTCTATGACTACTGGGAGATGAGCATGACAAAATCACTGTCATGTGATTTAGATTCAGTGTAAATTCAGTGAGACACTGTACACTGTGATGCTGCACACTTGTAATACATATATATATATACACACACATATATATATGTGTGAATGAAAAAGATCCTTTGACATATAGGGGAGGACCATAATTTTATTCAGTGTTTGTAAAGTGAGTAGCATAAAGGCGCTGCACATCCATACCGCATCTTGTAGTTTCAACAATAATAATTAATGTATGATAATATAAACATTCCTATTCCTTCCATATTATTGAAGGTGCCTCAATCAAGTGGCTTTTGTTTACATTTAATTCAAGACTGGTTTGGCACACAGTATTCAAAGCTTCCACCAATAGTTTCTGTTCCTATCCACATAAACATTGCAGTTCTCAGGCCAAAGAAAGTGTCCTACTGTTGTTCCAGGGGACCAAAAAATAGTCACTTCCCTGGTAATGAAGAATGTCTAGCTCTTCCTAGCAGACTGCAGTTTGCAGAATAATTACTTTAAAATGTTTAAATAGAATTTACTAAGAGATCCTCAATACTACACTTCAGCACTGCCCAGGTTAAAACAATGTAACTGGAGGGTGAAGCAGACTAGTAGATTTGTACCTTAAAGCAGGATCCACTGTGTTATGGTGCATATGGTGTTTCACTCCAGAGCATAGCAGGAGGTACAGAACACTGCACTGTGCAGACTGTACTACTTTCAAAAAGCTTTTGAAAAATATATGCAGCTTAATTCAATATTGCCAGCCTCTGGTACTCTCTGGCAGGAACTTATAAACCCCTTATAAATCTCTCTGTTTATCAGCAAGTACAGAGATATGGAGGTATGATGGATACATCTTAATACTATCTTTGTTGTTGCACATAGGTTTTAATTTAATTTTACATTATGTGGCATTTACTTTATCTACTCCAATTAAACTAATTCTTCAAGGGACACAAGGAAGGTGACTGAAGGTAATACAGGCAATCTCCTGTGGTCTGGATCTGCAGAGGCAGCCCCTTCCAGCCAGCTTTGACTGGAGCCACCAAAGAGTGTGATTAGAGGGGGAGCAGCATCTCCAGTGCTGGGCGTTGGGACAGATTTAAAAACTAAGAGAAAGTCAAGGTAAAACTATAATCTAATTTTGAAAAATGAGGATTAAAGGTTCCATTACTCATGCTGTTTCCACTGTACATATGGAGGTAACAATATGTGATTTTGCTGGATAAAAATATTGGCCCCATGCAGCTAGTGTGGTGCAAGTAAATCCCTACTGTGTTTGTAATGAGGGAAGGTTAGGATCATGCAGATGTGTGACTGTAAGCCGGTTTAGTATTCGAGCTGGCATAATATGAAGAGATTGTTCCTTGACTTACTGGCAAGTCCGGATATTCTCCACCATGTTGCGACAACAACAACAAAACCACCAGGAGACCGGCACAGCTCCGCACTGCATCTCCTGCTTATCACCCTCTAATGCACAAATTTTGTGTCAGCAGGGAGGCTCCTGCCTGGGGTGCTCCAGGCTTTCTTTCCCATGAGGCTGCTTTAATTTCTTATATTTGGTAAGCACCTGTTTTTACAAGGGTAGCACAATGTCTAGAAGCGTGGAGGAAAATACTGTTGCTGATGTTTCTAAGTAGTCAGAGCCTTCTGCCTTAGTAGTCCAGGGATGCCCCAGTGGAAAGGCTGCCTGCCTAGATGGGCTTACAATCTAACTTGGAGAATAACACCGTCATGGATACTCATGTGGGAAAGTGGGGGAAGAGGAGGGCATCTCTGCTGAATGAGGAGGTCGCTTCACATGTTTATCCACTGTTCATGCAGGATAGTGCAAAAAGAGTAGATGAAGGAAGCAGAAGTGAGACATCACAACTAGGACTGCTTTGGACAAGTGGGAGAAAAAGCTACAATAATTTCACAATTATAAGCCGCACCTGATTATAAGCCACACCTCCCGGTAGCCAGGTAGACCACGGGATTTGTCCATATATAAGCCGCACCTGAATATAAGCTGTACCCTTTTTTTTTTTTTTTTTTTTTTTACAGAGAGGATCCATGTGTAACAAAGTAATGAGTTAGTAACAGAATTGCTGCCAGCTGGGTTTGGTGTCAGGTGCTCAAGTTGCAACAGTTTTCATAGACCAGAGAAGCCTTTAAAGGCAGCCCCAGGCGCCCTCCCCAGCTGGCTCTCACTTCTGGGTTGTCATTTCACTGGGATTTGTCCATAGATAAGCTGCACCTGAATATAAGCTGCACTACTGGGGTAGGCTGGATTCTTTAAGGAAAAAGGTGCGGTTTATAATCGTGAAATTACTGTACTTGAGATAACCTGGTGCATCATTTCTGCATCACTGAGGAGGAAAGGCAATTTTGGCTAATAATATAAACAGAGGCACAGAGATGTGTGCGAGAAATTAGAGGTGGATCAGTGCCTGTGAGAGGGACACAAGAGAAGGAAGATGGTAAGGAAACAGCATATCAGGTGGTCATGCAGGGGAAGCAGAAAGCAACAATTACAGCTGGAATGTAGGGGGAAATGGGTGTCTTTGAGACTGTGTGTACTGAGGAGAGACAGCAGAGCTTGACTCTGAGCTCTGTGGAAGGTGAGGAGCTACGTGCTGGTGCATGGGGCTGGGGGCGTTGGCAAAGGCAAAGGAAATTACATATCACTCTAATCTGCAGCACATTCCTTGTTGTCTGGGAATATATATGTCAGCTGGGGAGATACCTGTGGAGGTTACTAAAATTAATTGTATTTTTGCATTTCCGTCTCCCTCCCCCTCACCTCCCACAGATGCACGCACACACAGAGATTTCTAGATATATAAATGTAACACTGAAGTTTCATTATGGTTGCCATCATCACTTGTCTTGAACCATCACATTCCATATGAACATCTTTTGATTCCACACCTCCCACAATTCTCTGGGCATATAGAGAAGTTGTAATTTCCAAGGAAAAGAAAAATATAAAGGAAACAAACAAACAAACAAAACCAAAAAAAACTAAAAACCCAACCAAAAATCCCCAACCCTTTAGGCCAGGAATCATTCCAAATTTTTCTATCTATTGGATCACCAAGAATTTTCTGGAGACTGAATTTTCTGACCTATATGGCTTAACAGATCTGGATGCCTGAGGTTTGCAACTGCCTTACTGCTGGCAAGATTTTTCCCCCCTCTAAGCTGCAGTACATTAATCGTGCGTGGGAGATAATTAAGCAGGGACATGTTCACTGATGCTGACCAGACAGACAGAAAAGGGCTGATGAATAGGAACCAAACCAAAAAAAGAAATCAGAAGATCCACTGCCCCAGTACACTTGTAGGTCTCAGATGCTGGAGTGAAGTAGGTCCTCAGTAGAGTTTTTATTGCTTTAAAACAAGCAATTCATTGTGAAAAAATGAAAAATTGTATTGCTAATATATCCCTAACCTGACAAAGCAAATATGAAACAAGGAGACATTTATTTCAGTGAGTGTGCCTGTTCTTTATTGAACATATTAGCATATTGAATGCTGATTTTAAAAGACATAATACTTGTTCCCCATAGTTTATAATTTAAACTATAAATATGCTACAATATCAGAAGGAGTATCAAAATAAATTCATGCCATCATTCACTGTGTCAGCACACTGACTTGCAATGCTGCTGCCATACAGGCTTTTCCTGCATGTGAAAGGAAAGCATCTGAGTCCCAGTGCTCTCACAGAGTTTTGCACCCACTTCAGAGTGGTGGGATTTCATTTGGGAGCTGTTGTAATGTTCTTACCTGGTACACTCATGTTCTGTGCATTTATTTCATATTCCACTCTAGAAAAATATTTTCCTTATTTTTTTGTAAAAGTAGCCAGCACAGATAAAGTTTTATCCAAAATTAAAATGGTGCTGTGTTTAAGTAAATGACATCTCTGGAGTCTTTAAAATACCTACATCCCATTTTTCCTGAAAGACAAAATATCTGGAAACCCTTTCTTTTAGCCTTTTATGTTTCTTTTTTAATTAATAAAATCTGAGAAATCTATATTACTACAGCACAAATATAGAAGAAATCTACATTTTTTAAAACTTGGTGGGCAATATTAAGCAATCAACACCAATTTAAAATTGCATATTATGATAAATACATATTTTGCATTTAAAGAATTCACTGGAGAAGTGAATGTGACAAGTGACACCTACCTTCCATTTACTTACCAGGCAAATGCCACCTTTAAAACAATCATATACTTTCTCATCATCATCAGGGTAAGCTATTTTCAGATACTTTTTGTGAGTGGCCAAGATCGTGTTTGTCCTGCTGCCAAATGAACTAACGTGGTTTATTTTACACTGTTTAAATGGTGCTTAGGGCATGCACACAAAGTACAGTAATTTCACGAATGTAAGCCGCACCTTTTTCATTGAAGAATCCAGCCTACCCCAGTGGTGCGGCTTATATTCAGGTGCGGCTTATCTATGGACAAATCCCAGCGAAATGCCAACCCAGAAGTGAGAGCCGGCCAAGCGGAGTGGCAAGTGGGCAGGCCAGCCCCTGTGCCACCGGGAGCCATTGGGAGCAGGGGACTGCCGGGAACGGGGGCTGCGCAAGGGCGGGCCGGCCCCTGCCGCTTGGAAGCCGGGCTGTGTGGGGCTGGGCCGGAGCGCCCTGCCCCCTCTGCTGCGCAGAGTTAAAAAAAAAATAAAAAAGCACGGCTTATATTCGGGTGCGGCTTATATATGGACAAATCCCGTGGTCTTCCCAGCTACCCGGAAGTGCGGCTTATATTCAGGTGCTGTTTATAATCGTGAAACTACTGTATGTAATCCATGTTGCTTTTTGCCACCTCTGATCACAGTATTTTCCCTTTTGTGGGCAGAGATTTTGCTTCCACTCCTCCAAGAGAAAGATTGTGGAGAGACATCAAAACTTATTATTCAATGGAGGTGTCACACAAAGGCTCTTCTTTGAATGACCATGGCAGTATTAAATTCAAGAAAACAGTGCTAAAGGGTACATGGCTACATGAAAGATTTCCATAGGGTTTTTTCCATATTGCAGGGTTTGAGTTTTGGTTTTTTGACCAGTAAGATTATTTTTATGTGGCCACCTGAAATTAAGAGTTTCTTACCTCTAGATGACAGATAGGTAGCCTAGGTGTCCTTTCAATAATCATTGAAAAAATAGACAGCAATTTTAGTACTCTCTTCATTTCCATAAAATATCTAACTTGCTGTTTCAAATGCTTGACAGGTAAGAGATACATGAAGGAGGGAACAAGACTGTCCATGCTGTGAGTCCTCTCACCAGGGCGAAGACCAGGCAGGTAGCAACTGACCCTTGTGCCAAAGAAAAGCATGGAATGCATTTCGGTGACTGTAAGAGCAGATGGGTACTGCAACCACCAGACCCATCCCACTTCTATTGTTCTTCCTGCCTCCACCACCTTGGGAGACTGGTCACTGCCAGCCCTGGCAGTGTGGCTTTTCATCCTGGTCTGGTTCCACCCTTGTGGAGCAGTATGCAGGCTGTATTGCTGTGGACAATGTCAAAATTCCATTGATGGTTTAGCTCCTGTTCTGACAAGATACAAAAAGGCATCCATCTCCCAGGCTGTAAGCATTGCAAGCAGAATGAACTCTAAATTCAGAAAATGTCAAATTTTAACAACCAGCTTTGTTGTTTTCAGCCAGTTCCCAAGTGAAAAGACCAAATGTTTTCTAAAGTCTGATTTTTTTAATAAAAAAATAATTTAATGTACCAGGACAAGGCAGCTTTAGAATTATGTATGTTTATTACATATACAGGGATCAACTGCTTCTACATCCTGAATCATTCCAGAGATGGATTATATGTAAATAGGCGACCTTGAGGAAGCACAAAATATAAGTAAGAGAGTGAAGTTGCTCTAACAACAAAAAATCCTTAAAGTAAGGGATGGTCTTCAGTACCTAAAAGCGTTAAAAAGAAAATCTGGCAGTTTTCCATATAAAGACACTGACAATGGAAGACCAGTGAGAGAAAAGGGAGCTGCCAGATAGAACATGCCAGTACAAACCTCTGCAGCATGGCAGAACACAGAGCACAGGAGGGGACCTCCTACACTCACGCTCCTTCCTAACAGCACATGGACAGCAGCGCCCCTAAGAGGGCAGGGGAACAAGTCTGCCTTTAGAGTTTCTCACTCCTAAAGGATTTATCTGCTCTTTCCAACACAAATTCCTCTAAGGTCAGACCCTTGGGGGACCACTGGTGGCTGTGACAGAAGTCCCACTGCATCCAAAGAACACCAGAGGGAGGGTGGGAGGCGAGGACAAACAAAATGGCAAATTTCTATTTTTAAGGGCAGCAGCAGTGCCCTGTACACTCACAGGGACAAAGTTTGAAGGCAGCACCTTGGTTTATCAGTGGCAGAGCAATGCCTTGCTCTGTCCCAAACCTGCTGTAAGTGCATTTTAGTAACTTGGAGAAGCTGGCTCTAAGCATATGGAGGAAAGTCTGAAATATTACTCCATCACACAGGTTTTCAAGAAAGAAAAGACATTCAAGAGTCACCTTTAGGCAAACTCACAGGTGAATCAAAGCACGGGGAAAATGTTCTTTGGAGACTGAACAAACCACCAATCCCTGCCCACAACAGGTAGCTGCAACATCTTCTGTGAGAGTTTGGACCTGTTCATCTTCATTTACCCTTGGAAAATAAGTGCAGAGCATTTCTGTATGGTAGGATGCACACTCCCACACTCTACACAGGGCTGAGCATTTGAAGAGACATCTCAGACCTGCCTGAGTTGGCAGTTCTGGAGAAGCACTTCTGCAATAGGAGTCTTAAAGCTGGCATAGTGTCCTTGTAACCATGCCTATTGCAGGCACCATCGTACATAGCAGTACAGTTAAGGATTAGACTTTAAAACTCACATGGACTTTATGCCCTCCAGAATCTGGCCATCTGAAACTACAGAAGTCTCTAAGTCAAGTACCCAAGAGAGAGGGAAGTATAATCTACTAAAATCACAGAATCCCCATAGTAAGGAATTATTGGCTCAAGTAGATCACTTTCCACTTTAAATTGTGCCCTTCCTGGGCAGCGTGTCTATCTCCTACCTTTTGTGTACAGTAAATGCAAGCAGTGAATCCAGTTTGTACCAGCTTCCCTGGCCACAAAAGTTGACACAGTGTCTTTTCTTTCAAAGGCAGAATTTATAGAGCTTGCATTGAAGTTCAGCCTTGAGTTCGGGCTGACATTTGTTTCCTTCCCCAAATGAGTTGCCTGGTTACATTTCAAGAAGACTTCTGAAAGTATACAAATGTACTTCTAAAACTGATAATCATCTTGGGGGGGGAAGGCTTATATCCTGTTTTTGCTTATGAGAAGGGCCCCAGGCACCCTGATTTAAAAAATGATCTGACAAGAAGCAAAGACTCAAATGCTCCTTGACACATATACATCTGACACCTCAGATAATCAGCATAGTTTCATGGAATTAGCTGAAACTCCATCCTCACCCCCCACCCCCTGCTTGTCATCTCACAGCAGAAAACATGCTGAATAACAGTGCATCACACCAGGTCCAGGCTTTTATTATATTTTCAGTCCAGAAGAAGAAGAAGAAAACATTCTTTTTTTCTCACTGTTTCTCTTCCATCAGCAGAGCTATTCTTTCCTTGATGCCATATCAAATGCTTAAAAATTTTCCACAGTTTAGTTTTAAAAACAGCTCATGAAGCCAAAGAAGGAGAAGAAGAAAAAAGAGAAGAACAAATGGAGCTATTTGAGCTCAGCTTTCAAACAAAGAAGCCTGATCAGGACCTCAGTACTTTGGAGCTGAAAGCCCCAGCCTCCCTTTGGACAAATGCCTTCCCTTGCCACTGATTTCAGTGACATCTGCACAGTACGGTCATGGACCCATCTTGCTTCAGAAACTATCTGTGCAAGATTTTGCTCATAAAAGAGAACCTAGAGGATGTGTGAGTCATATGAAAGCACATGGATTTGGAAAAGGAGCACTTCACAGGGCCCTGCTCGCCCCCTTACCTGAAGTATTTTTGCAGCACATATATTTACAAGATTCCTTCTTTATTTTCATCCTCTTTGATCTATGCAGTTCCTTTGATGCATGCAAGTGATAAATCTCTGTCTTTCCTCCCAAGACTTTCAGACAGTATGTGCCCTACTCTCATGACTATAGTCAGTACCTCCTGAGATTTGTTTCTCCTCTTCCTCTTCCTCTTCCTCTTCCTCTTCCTCTTCCTCTTCCTCTTCCTCTTCCTCTTCCTTCTCCTGCATCCCTCTACTGTTCCTCCCACTCACCAAATTTATCATTATTTGCCCATAGCCATCTCTCTGTTCCTTGGCAGCACCATATTTAGGTGTCCTTCCAAGTGACATTGATAGAAAAGTGTAATCCTCAATCCTGCCAGATCCACTTGGTTTCTGAGGATGGGGGTGCAAGAGACGAAAAGGAGCTCTGTATGGTTAGGCATCTGGGGGCTTGTTTTCATTCTTCCATCTCCGTTCCAAAGGCAGCGTCACAAAACCTGATTTCCTTCACTTTTCCTGGCACCTCTCTTTTTTTTGATGACCAGTATTTCTGGTCCTGTGTCTGTCTGTACCTGTGTGTATCCTGGTCTTTTTTCTATATGTTGTAGTTCAGAACAGAAACTCACTTCTTCTTCAGGCTTTTGTAGTCTCTGGAGCCACAATATCTCAGCCCATGCCTGCACCTTCCAGTAACTTGAGTCAGGCCATATTGCTGGTGCAGTATTATAGATGAGGGGTTTGGATTTCTAGAAATATTTTCCTTCCTGTATGTTTTTTTTTTCAGCAGACATCTGTTAGTAACCTCTGAAGAGTGAAATATTTATCCAGGCTTTGATCTTGCATCTTACTGAAGTTGTTTTTTCTACCAACCTTCCAAATTCTCACCTAAACTGAATAAAACAGAGTTTCCTTCTCAGGGTTTGCTTTAGCTCAGAGACATTTGAATGGGGGGTGAAAGTTTGTATCCCCATAATAAGACTAGAAAAATTACAGACCACAATATGTTTTGGCTCAGAGGTCTCTGAGCTACCATGGTTTCCATCATCTTCAAATATGGAAGCTAAGCAGCTTTGGGGAAAAGCAGGTCATTTATTTCAACACATTTCATTTGAAAAACTGATATAAAACTGTTCTTTTTTAAAATTCACAGTAGCTTTAACTTCTAAAAGGCTAGGTATATTTAAAAGGATGGTGTCTGCCCCCATATTTAGAGTTGCAGATGCCAGCAAACACTGAAAAATCCAGGTAGCTGAGACAAGGAAGGCAGTGGGGGATTGATGTTCTTACAAGTTTGGCAAGGAAAGTGAAAAATCCAACACAGCAAAAGGACAGAAAATATACAGTGAGTAGATAAGATACTTCACCAGCCTTACAGCATTCATAGATAAAGGGTTGGCAATCGAGCCTCATTGCATTAATGGGGGAAGTATTTTGCAAAAGCACGGGCATCCAGCAATACACACTACTGCACAAGTGTTACTATAAATAGGATTAAGGTTTGCATTTATTATGCTGTGCAAAGATAGCAACTGTGATAAATGAGACTACAAATACTGCCCACTTTAACCCTTTTTATAACCACTCTTATTTTTAGACATCATTTTCCATGCTCATTTCAATACTTGTTTCCATGCCCGTGCTGGACCAAAAAAAAAAAGTATTTCAGGCAGCTCATTACAGTAAACATTAAGTATAAGAGCATTAATTTGAACAATCAGATATAAAATATATCTGTTAATGAAGCAGCTGTCTTCATTACATACTCAAACACACAATTCTACATGTCATTTGTGTATTCACTTGTCACAAAGTGTCTCTAGTTTGTGTCATTTGGAATCACCTGGCATTTTACAGTAAAGGCAGCAATATAGATGCCTTACAAATAACAAATCCAGAAATCAATTGCAACTGTAGCCCTTGCACTGAGGTTCAATGTGTGCTCCTGCAGGTAAGAGATACCATCTGTGGACAAAGTTTGCTTCTCTGTCCAGGGCATTTTGTGCCAGCCAGAGGGCACAGCCTGGGTCCAAGCAGCGTGAGTCACACAGGGCTGGAGCGTGCTCAGCCCTCTGAGATTTACAGCGTGATCAATGGCTTCAGCACCCTGAATTACTCTGGAGATGGTTTATTAGGAAGGGGCCTTAGGGAGCAAGGAATAGAAGGAGAGAGTAGATTCACAGTTAAAGGAAGAATTGGTACAAGGCAATTTATACATGAAAATTCAGATCCCCTTCTGAATTTCCTAAAAGCTTGAGGTGTCTGAGTCCAGGGCTTTGCTCTGGGCCCTTCCCTAGAACTGATGCGCAAGTAAATCAGGCTCCCGTATGAAATCGCTCTTAAATGTGTAAGGCACCATCAATCAAAAGGTGTAATCAGCTTTCCTCTGCTCAGTCCCTGCAGAGCTATTCTTGGCATGCTGCTGGAAAAAAGCAAAGGCAGAGAGATGCTCTTTTTTTCCCTGTGAACGCAGTCCCAGAGAGACGGCTGCCCCGCATAACGAATGCAGCCCATATTCCCTGTCTATGAGCCGAGTTTCACAGTGTGTCATCGCCTCCTCTGCCAAGGTGATCGATTCCCAGTGTCTGGGACCCTCAGGTCAGTGTCTGGTCCGCACTTATCCACAGATATTTCTACCTCATCTGACTGCCAAAAATTTTTTTCTCATTTCTGGAACAGTGCTAGCCAGACATGCCCTAAAATTTCATGAGGAAACTACAGACCAGCTACTGCCTCCACTTCCATGTGCATTCAGCTCCTCAGTGCCCCAGAGCAACACGAAAGCAGAGCAAAAAGAGTCGTGTCCCCTCTTACGGATGGGAAGCAGGACTTAAAAACTACTATGCAGGACTTCTGGATGCCCTCACAATTAGGAACAGTGCAAAACCTTAGTGTGTTATTGCCAGGCCCTGAGCTGGGCCACAGCCACAGACTTTTGCTGCACCTCTTCTTTGAATAGGAGCCTTACACTGGGCATCAGGGAGCCTTGCTTATATGTACACAAACACAGACACTTTGGTTATAGGACTGGTTTTTGAAATAATTTAAAAGATATTTGCAGAACCAGGA
>VRYO01002297.1:61750034-61761593 GCA_009812075.1 Sialia sialis | reverse complement strand
CCGTTGCAGGATTTTATGTCAAGATTTCCACACTGACATTAACCCTCAATCCACACATCAATGTGTCCCTACTGGGGTGTTTCAGAAGGTACTCTGCCAAACAAAGCCTTTCAGCAAAGAGCACAGTGGTGAAATCAGACTGACCTCTGAAATTTTCTTCTGTACTGTTTTGTTGTTACAGAAAAGTCTTGCATAAGAGTAACCACATACCTTGCAATGCCAAGGTGCACATCATTCACATATAGAGGTTACACGAGTATCACTGGGAGACTGCATCCCTTCAAGAATTGTTATAATTAGTGACTTGAGCTTTCATTTAATTACACTCTTTAATTCACATCTTGGAATTACAGAGGTGGGTGTAATTTAATTAGCCAAAAAAAAAAATAAAAATCCAAGACACGTTTCTATTCCCTTAAAATATAGGTTATACTTAAGACATGATAGGATGACACAGATATTTCCCAGGAAAAGGTCTGTACTCCTCCACCTTGAGGTGTGTTTGGATGCAGCCCTGGGCATGTGAGCGTAGCTGGAGGCTGACAGCTGCTCATTACAGGCTGCCAGGGGTCTCAGCCTGGCTCCTGCAGGACAGGTGGCCACATGACAAACGAAAGCCCTCACAATTAGCACTAATTGACACTCGTGTGGCCAGTCTCCAACGAGAGGTCAGGGAGTGGGTGAGCTCAGAGGCTGAGCATCCCGCCCTGGCAGCAAGGGTCTGCGGTGCCACTGCCAGTGCTGCCACCACCGCAGTGCTGTGTACAAGCACAAGGCTCAGCACCGGTATTTTGACAGCCCTGGTATTCACCAGGCCCTCCTGTGGCCCTTGATTAAAACTATCCCAGTTTTAGATCTGCTGTGAATGCCTCAGCCTGGCCTCTTACCCACACCAGCTCCATGAAGTTGCCCTATCATCCATGGCCTTCATCCCCTCCCCATTTATGTGCTGGCATTCTGGAGAGCAGATGCAAGAGTCTGAGTTTGCTAACACCTCCCACCTTTCATTTTTTTCATTTAGAAACATTTCCACATTAAAAATGTGCAATAAACTGACCAGCTGCCACCCCTTGATGCTTAATCCTCTCTAATCTGGTCTGGGAACACTGAAATGTACAATTTTGCTTATTATGCAGCTTCCAAAAATAATTGAATGTAGCAAGTAGAGAGGGTAGCAAGTGAGGAAAAAGGGAAACTAACCACTGAGCTATTTATTTGTCATTTTCTAAGGGCCTGTATGGCACACTCACACTGATGTGGATGATCTCCTCCTCCTTAGAGAGCACATAAGGCTACTCAAGCTGCGGACTGAAAAATTCCCCTTGTCCAACATAGGCCCTCTCCATCCAGGAATGAGATAGCCCAAGCCCCACAGACCTTGCAATTCGGCAGCAAACAACATGGTCCTCAGGGATGGAATTAATTGGAGTTTGGATTTTATACTGGTTGGCTTGATTGACTTCATCTGAGGCCCCACAAAAGCAGTAAGTCTTTCAGAGGGGCTCCCTATAAATTTATGGCTCACAAGACAGGAAAAAAAAATCTCATGTAAATTATACCCTTTGAGAATGATCATGAGGTTTTGAGATGGCCCAGGGGACTGTCGAGGAAGTTTCATCTCTTGCTCATTTAGCATAGGTAAGCAATAACTCGTTATTCTCTAAAAGTAATGCAAAAGCTTGGGAAAAACAAGGTGTTTTATCAGTTTACTTATACCATGTCCTGTACCCAAATATGTTGCTGTCTACAATCACATATCTACAAGGTTTTCCCCATGAAAACCAGCAGGTCTAAGGACTGACTGATGAATAGACACACAGACAGATTGCAGCTGTCCTTTCTTGGTGTACAGCCTTTCTTTCTTTTGCTGAAAAGCCACAGCCATACCCAGATAATTTTGGGAAATGACGATGCCACATGGGGAGCGATTGAAAGTGGATCTGACAGAGCCACTGGCATATTGTTCCACATTGCTACACAATGATCCTAGCTCACCTGGAGCCCCACAGTTTTGTCTTCAACAAACTTCATAGCTCCAGTCATGATTTCTAATCCAAATCTCTAACACAATCTTTTTATTTGATGCTTTTCTCCAGCATTCAGCTCTTCCTGACAGAAATATAAAGCCTTATCATAGAGTAATAGAATATCTCAAGTTAGAAGGGAGCAGGGCTACCTAAAACTAAATCATATAACTAAGAATGTCATCCAGATGTTCCTTGAACTCTGACAGGCTTGATGTCATGACCCTCATCCTGGGGAAGCTGTCCCAGTGACTGATGAACAGCACTATCCTAATATCCAATCTACACTTCCCCTGATGAAATTAATTTCATTTTCTTAATTCTTTGGAGAAAAAAACTTCTCTGAGGGTCTGACTGTCAAACTTGTATAAAAGAGAGTTCATGGCTAAGGAATCTATAGAAAATTAAGTATTCAGTAAAATTCAGCTTGGAAATATTATTTTCCAGTGTAGCTGTGTATCCCTTGTCCCAGCTCTGGAAACACTGAGTCTTTTTCTCGTCCTGGGCAAAAGCTATAAAAAAGGAGTATAGAAAGCTCTGGAGGTCAGAATCCTCTCTCAGTCATCTGCAAACCATCTAACAAAGTCATCAGTTCTTCACAAAGTGCAATATTAAGAGCATATTGTTTCACACATGCTGCTTATCATTTTCCATTTTGAAACAAGCAGCTACAAGCTCTTCTAGAGGAGAATTTTAGTGCTAGGAAAGACAATCAACTTGGAAAAAGTGACTGATTGCTATAGCGCTAGTTTGCATTTTATGTCACCTTGCTTTCAAGTTCTCATTAATTACATTACGTTAATTAATTAAGCCTGATAGCACACCTGTTGTTAAGAATTATCCATACTTTATAGTTAGAGACACCAAAAGAGAGCTATTAGGAGGCTTGCTCAGAATCTATATTAAAATTGAAAACTAGTCCAGTTTTATACCAGACCCAGATTGTATCTGAGTAAATATACGGTCTCCCTCTATTGTTTCCCACTGTACCCAAGACTTCCTAGCTTCTAAAAATAGAGGCAGCACTAAAGGAGTCATGCTCTCCCTTCCCAGTATGTAGGAGAAAGCTTGGCTATTTATGTGTGCACAAAAATTATTGCAAAAAGGTGACACTTGCAAAAACTCCTCTGTTTTCAAGCTTTTTTGGTTCACCCCACCTGGGGCAGGCCACTGGAGCTGGGCCTTGACTTCTGTCCGGGGTAAAGGCAGAGCCAGTGCCGGTGACTGAGCCCCCATGGAAGGGTTGAGTGGGCGCTGGTAATAGCTGAACCAGCCCCAGGCACTGGTGGAAGGGACAACAGATGGAGGCTGCAAGTGGCCAAATCCTCACCTGGCCTTTCCTTCCTGCAGTGCTGCAGAACTCAGAGACTCAGACTGGGCTCCCCTTTCCCTGGCCCCCATGCCTGTGGTGGACAAGGGTGTGAAGAGCAGCCTCCCCTGTCCCACCCACCCACCCAGTGCAGCTCAGCCTTGCCCATGCCCTGGGAAGCCCAGCTGTGGGCTGTGGCCTTTTGTGTCATGCAGGAATGCCCTTTCCTTTCCAAACAGGGCAGATGTCACAGCCAAGCATCCAGATGATGGGGACACAGGCCATCATATCCCAGTGCTGTGTGATCTGCTACAGATTTCCTGGTAATTCCCCCTAGGGAGAGATGGGTTGCCAGCTGTGTCCAGATGAGTCCAGAACCACTCTGGGCTGTGTCCCACCTCGGTCTGTGTCCCAAACAAGGGCCATTCAGCCCTTTTCATGGCTTCCTCACAAACCAGAAAAGCAACCCAGGAGAGCAAAGACTCCTTGCTGCTGGGTTGGGTGTTGAAGGGTGTCCTCCCAATACCCGAAACTTCAACAGCCCAGCTGCACCCTTTTCATTATTTGCCCCTCCATCTCATTTGTTGCAGACGATGAAGGCATTCTTGTTGCCCAGGTGGCTCCTCAAAGGCAGAATCATGCTCTCACATTCTCTTTCCTCTCCAGCAGTGTCCTTGCACCACTCTGATGCCAGCCACTGAGTACTTTCCAGAGAGTTAATTTGTGAAAAGAAATGGTATCGATTCAAGGGGTGTGCAGCAGTAATTCTGTCATTCGGCTTCGACTCTGCACAATCACACTTCATTTTCAGTCTGCAAACAATAAATAAATATAAAATGAGCATTGGCTTAAATAGCATTTAACATGCGTGACTTCCCAAAGAACAGCATAAAAGCAGGAGCCATTGCTGCTTTTCCCTTATGTGAATCAATGGCAAATGCTGAATGAGTTAAGAAAAGCAGAGAATAAAAAAAAAAAATACAGATTATTGTTAGAACAGGGGGCTTTCTGCACTGCTTGTGCTGTATATCCATGATCCTTTTGTGTCCCTCTTTATCCTACCCTGGAATGGAATTAGCTTTCAGTCTTTCCTTTTTTTTTTTTCCTTAAATTTGATCTTATTCAAATCAGCCCCTTAGCAGGTTGGCTGAATTCTTGAAAGCCTAACACAGCCTGCAGATGTCTGTCTGTGCAGCCACATGGCAGAACCAGGCTTTGGGGGTCCCCAGAGCATCACGCGGGATCGGGAACTTCTTGGTGCTGGTTCCAAAAATCCATATCCCTTTCCAGTTCATTACAAACACCTATTGTTTGCCATATTTATCTGCCATCACTGCTGTTTGTTAGCAAATGGAAAAAGAAATGCCAGGACTAAATTTCAGCCTGCCCTTAGAATAGTGGAAAGGGGCTACAGGAATTGAATGACAGATGGTCTTTGAATGATATACAGAACCTCTGCCCCTGGGCCTGCTTTGGAGGAGCTGTTTTGGATTGTTGCTCAGAAGAGTGGGAGGTTGTTGTGTGATATGTGATTATTCCATAATAATTTTAATTATTTTGCCTGTTTTCAAACAATAGTCTCAGCCTTTTTTAATTTTTACACTCACTGAGTTGTGACACGAGCATTCTTTCCTCTGTGTTAGCAGGGATTAAAATCAAACCCTGTATCCCTTCCCATTTTTTTTTTCAAATAATCCATGTTTAAATAAATTACCTCAGCCTGGAAAAGTGAGTTACAGGGCATTCTCCTGACGTGTGGCAGAGAGAAAAGCGAAGGGCTGGGGAACAGGGCTGGGGGGATGGGGAAGGCTTTATTGTGTTTTGCAGGATGAGATTGTCACCGTAACAAGTTTCAAGAAGAGCTGCTCTTTAACTCCTCTTCCTCGGCACAGAGAGCGCAGCTCTGGGAACCTCATTTACATGCATATGGGTATCTGATTGGATCTGTTCAAAGGTACAGTAGGAGTCAGTCAGATTGAATATGATGTGCATATAAATGAAGTTCCCAAAGTGGGGTGTGATGCTTCAGGAGAGACAGGGAAAATATGCTGTCTCTGCTTCATCCAAAGTCCAATAGAAACTTGGGGATTTTATTTTTTTTTAACTGACTTGAGATAAGCAAGAGTGGAAGCCAAAAAAAAAAAATACATATATATGTACAAATATATATGTATGTAGGTAGGTAGGTATTTCTCCCCTCCCCATTTGTTGAATTTACATCTTAGGCCAAAGGCTCATCGCTGGAGCCCCATAAATCCCATTAGCTCTGTGTTATCAGTGCACATGTTTGGTTTGCAGCACAACTGCACACACAGCCCTGCACAGGGCAGAGCTGCAGGGTTCAGCTCCTTTGCAGCGCCTGCGCTTGCATCCATCCCTCTGCTGACAAGCAGGGATATGAGGAAAGCTGTTGGGCTTTGCTAGGCTTTGGTCTTTCTTTCAGCAGATCCTGCTCAGCCAAAGCCAGCACTCACAGTTTTGTGGCTAATCAAGGGACAAGCAGCATGTGGCTTTGGCTGAGCTTTGTGCTTGGGTGCAGGCAGCAAGCGAGAGGCGTGCATGGGGCAGTTACAAGTCAGGCAAATATGTGAGTTAGGAGGAGATTTGGTGCACCCTCAGGAGCTGGTGTGCTCCGGCAGGGATAGGAATTATCAGAAAAATGCAGCACCATAAAATGTAAAGGGCTAAAGGGAACTCTTCTCCTAGCAAAATAATCATTAGCAAAAGCTAAATTTCCAGAATTTAAATAACATTGCAGTGCTAACTTGGGACAGGAAACAACAGCGTGCCTACAAGCCAGGACTTCTTTGGTTTGCAGGGCCTTCTGACCTTGCCAGTGTGCCAGGATTTGGGACATACCCCAGTGGCACATGAGTGCACACCACACCCTCGGGAGACCTGCATAGTCCCAAGGTGTCCCAGCCCTCTCTTCAAAGCTGGGATAACAGTTGGCTCTGCCTCCTGCCCCAAGCTGGCTGTGAGGAGGAGCACATGGAGACTGATAGGTGCCCAGTGGCCACAAGATGTGTGCTTTCCCTGAGCCCAGCTCTTGTCCTGAGATGATGTGGGGAGGGGATTGTAGAGCCAGTGCAATGGGATACTGCACCTCAGCAAGTTGATATCTCACCTCCATATCTGCAGTTTTATTTTCAGCAAATCTCAATCTCTCTGCAGCAGTGTCTCACTTGCACTGCAAGCTAAACTTGTACTTTTGAGCTAATGCCCAGCTGAAATTCAGTCCAGCCAGAGAGGAGAGCCTGGGGAGTGTCCTGTGCCTCCACAGGGAGACATGCCACTGGATGAAATCTTACAGGGCACTCTTGTGCTACAAGCAGCAAGCCCAACAGGCAGAGACCCACCTGTGGAAATGAAAATACTGTGTGCTCCTCTCTCCTCGGTGCTACAGGAAGACAAGAATAAATACAGTAATTTCACGATTATAAGCCGCACCTGAATATAAGCCGCACTTCCGGGTAGCTGGGAAGACCACGGGATTTGTCCATATATAAGCCGCACCCGAATATAAGCCGTGCTTTTTTATTTTTTTTTTAACTCTGCGCAGCAGAGGGGGCAGGGCGCTCCGGCCCAGCCCCACACAGCCCGGCTTCCAAGCGGCAGGGGCCGGCCCGCCCTTGCGCAGCCCCCGTTCCCGGCAGTCCCCTGCTCCCAATGGCTCCCGGTGGCACAGGGGCTGGCCTGCCCACTTGCCACTCCGCTTGGCCGGCTCTCACTTCTGGGTTGGCATTTCGCTGGGATTTGTCCATAGATAAGCCGCACCTGAATATAAGCCGCACCACTGGGGTAGGCTGGATTCTTCAGTGAAAAAGGTGCGGCTTATATTCGTGAAATTACTGTACCTTACATGGTGATGAGGAGGTACATCAAGAGTACCATGAAGCTAGATGCCGTAGTTTCAAAACCTTAAAGCCAATGCATGTCTCTAAGAGAAATTATTCCAATGCAATCTGAAAAACTAAACTTAAAAGCTCTCTCTCATTTTTTCCTTTTTCTTTTTTTTTTTTTAAACCTTCCAAGACTTGTATTCTGGTCTGGGCGTTTCTCATAAAACATTAGATAAAATCAAACATTTCAAGCCATCATTAAAAGGAATTTACTGTACAGCTTTAGGGATATTACCAGACATGAAAAGACACAAGCAGAACACTGAGCACAGGTGAATACAACAGACAGACATTTCCATTCCTACTGCTTTAAAAATATTTATTTCTGTAACTTTAGGCTACTTGCTATTTGGGGTTCAAAATCTAAAGAGCTTTGTTTTGCTTTCACTTTAAAGCTGTGCTTTGAACTCCTTTAGAAAGAACCTCTGACAAGCAGAGCAGGTATCAGGCCTTAATAACAGAGCCTCAACTCCAATGTTTGTGGGGAAATATGAAGAATGGTCACTGCAAGAGGAGAGGGCTTACAGGCAGGAGCACATTTCAATTTTTATCTGCGGTACAGATGATAAAATAAAATCATGTACAACTCACCAGTGACACTAAGATTGGTAGAGTGGTGAGCAAGGAGAGCAGTTTATTGTTACAGGCAGACAGGAATTGCCTGGATGGATGATTGCAAGTCAGCAACAGGCACTTTTAAGATAGGTGAACAAAGTGTAATTTGGGTAATACATAGGGGAGCAGAGAGCAGGCTCTGCCTAAGCCTCCAAAAAGACTCTGAACCACTGAAGACAAGAGGCCTACAGAAGCTCTCACAGCAATGATATTGCAGAAGGGACACTGTGGTCTTTGTATGTGTAAAGAAATACCTGACAGAAATCACAAACTAACTTCCCTCCAGAATTCAAGATACTAATGTCCATCTCTGGAGAAGACCCTTAAGGATCTATATACATATAATTAAAATTAAATATAAATAAATAAAATTAAATACAAAGCAGGGCTAAGAAGAGATTTTCAGCTTCTCCAATGTGGGTACAATACAGATGATGAGCAAGAAGCAAGGCAAAGAACTGAGATTCCATGTTTGCATGTTAGATTCCTGCAGACTTTTCAAAGAAAAGGAAGCATAAGGATGTAATGTACAGGGAGTTTGTGTGGTTTAAAGGAGTCTTTTAACATCTGTAAAATGTCCCTCAGTCTGAATTGTTGCACCAGCAATTGAATAGTTTCAGTGGATACTCAGCACCCACTAAATATTTATAATGAGCCTGGAGATCTCAGTGGCAAATCAGCCACTTGCCAAAACCCTCTGTCAGATTGCTGATAATAATCTGAGGTCATGGACAATGAAGTATGGGGCAGAGATCCTTGTTCTTGTGTTTCCTTGGAGATAGGCTGCTGTCTTACATCTGTCCATGCTTCCATTAGGTCACTGGACTAAACAACCTCCTAAGGTCCCCTTCAAACAGATTTATTCCATGATTCTATCATGATAACTTATAAAAAGGGATAGCAAGTCACAGACCTCAGCCTCATACCTTGCAGGGTTCTTCGGTAGGTCACCCTTGTAAGTTCTCAGCTGGACCCCTCTTACCACTGAAACACTGCAAGTGCCTCTGTAATAAATGGAATTGCATGTAAGGAAGGCATGATTTTGGCCATCTGGGATCATGTTCTAAACACTTCCAGCAGAAAAAAAGAAAGTACCCCAGGGAAATAATTGCCATTCATCATTATTTCCACCTTCAGAAAGAGTTTTGCAAATAGTATACACTGCCTTTATATAAAAAAATTAAACCATACCATACATATGTTATACGCATAATATTTCTTCTTTGAATTACCCAAATATAAGAGAGATTATAAAGTCTGAATATAAGTGGTTGCTTAAGTAAAAATTCATATTGAAGATAGGGATAGTTAACTAGATGTAGCTACCAGCTACATATATAAACAACAAGTAGGAGATTTTTCCCAGTTCATATATCTAAGGCTTAGATTTTAGTGATGTGTAATGTTAATCCACATTGTTTAAATACCTGCTGCCCCTCAAAGTATAATCCACCTGCAACAACGAGACAAATAAGAATCAGTAACCTGTGGTGCTATTAATTATCCTTCATGGATTAAATGCTTCCATTTCACTGAGTTATCACCCTGTAACACTACAGCTCAGGAACTTTACACTATCTTTCCTTGCCCAAACAAGTTGAATCACTTTTTTTTTTTTCACAGTGCTGCTAACATAGTTCAAGGCATCATCTACATAATGTTGTTCCTGGGAGTTGGTGACTGAGAGAGTGCAAAATGTCTGTCCTGAGGGTTTTCAAGGAAGGGTTTAAATGGAATAGAAAGTCAGAGGTCCTAAGAGGTGTTCTGGTAAAGACTGTTTGCTATGCCTTTGAGCAGAGCCCTAAACTGCAAGAGAAGCAGGATATTGGTGAGTTTTTTCTCTGTTTAAGGAGCCCAATCCTCTTGAAGTTGTTCAGACAGTTCTGATTTTGAAACTATTTTTTCTGAATACCATAACTGCAGATTTAGTTTCTTATTTGTAATAACTTAATTAAAATTCATTGACATTTCACCTGGAGGCCAGAGGGGAAAAAAGTGTTACTCAGACCTTACCTTGGACTTGATCCTACAGATCGAGTCAGTAGGGAGGTGGCTTGTGTGAGGACTCCTGGAAAAAATCCTTAGTGGAATTAGTCAGTATTACGTGTGCTAGTATTTCTTGCAAGTAATTGACATATTTTCTTGTAAATCTGTTCAGAAACTTGCTGAAATGGTGCAAAGGATTTGGCTTTACTTTCTCATTTAGATCAGTGATGTGGGAGCACACAGGATCTGCTAGCAGAAAAGACAGGCATTTTCCTAACACTTTCCTAGGCACCCTGGGAGTCCTTCTCTCCCTCTATCATCATCTTACCTCTTAATTTGCTCAACAAACACAAGCAGCAAGAGCTGGTACTGCGAGAAATATATTCAGTATATTCTTACTGAATGCTGAACATCTGTATTTTATTTGCGAAGCCTTTTCCACCACAGACAAGGTACTGGGGCACTATTCACTGAGTAAGATTTAACTGCAGGGCTTAGGGTTTGTCTTCTCCCTTCAGAATCTTTTTTCTTTAGTATTTGCCATTTCAGCTGCTAAAAAGGGCTATCTTTTCCTGACTATTTGCAAATCTGTACATACACATATATATATGTATATCTATATATACACACAGAGGTGGAAGAAATTTGCAAACAGTCTAATTTATTACAACGTATGTTCTCTTGCTTTATGAAACTATGCCCAGTCTGTATTTTTAAAGTCAGCTGTTAATTGGTATGAACACTGAAATAAAAAGTCAGTATGTAAAAATGGGCTTTTCAGCAATTCCAGGAAACTGCAAAATAAATGGAAAGCCATTTAATGCTTACCAAGTACAGTATATATAGATTTAATAAGTGCAAGAATACAAAGGATTTGATTAAAATGTAGTATTTGTTATTAAAATGTACCAAAGGCTAACTGTTCATGCATATGACTCACCACTACTAAAAGCAGAATTGGTCAGAAAATCTATTGCTTAACAAAAGGTTGCTTTGACTGTAAATAACTGCAGGTGAAATCATAGCCAGCTCAGTGAAATTTCCTATATTTAAAAAAATCAGCATTGTGATATAAGAATGTAATTTGGAATCTAAAAATTTTACTTTGGGTTTAGTTGAATTTCCTTTAAGTGCAAATATTTTCTTACTGCATTACGTATTTACATGGTCAGACTAAGGATATGTATTTTAATTATTATATTATCTTGATGGCAAATTGACATTTTAAAATGTCACATAAAAGCACAAATTAAAGAGGATAGTTTAGTACAATAAACATGATGTGTGACTAAGAACAGGTATTTTCAATTTTCTTCTGTTAGCCTAGTAATACTTAATTAAGCTATTTTGGGGATTAATAAAACCATTTCAAACCAGTTTATTCAAATGCACGAACAGAAGAGAGTTGGATCCAGAAGTTTAAATCCCAGATAAGTAGCAAAAACTTTAAAATTCTATTAAATCTTTGCAGCTTCAATTGTTATTTTGCATGATGCTCCTTTAAGTAAAGAGCATAAAGTTTATTTTAAAAATAAAGAAAATTTGAAGAATTTGCTTTTCAGAGTAGAAGTGCCCAAAATTTGCAAAAGGCTCTTGAAATACTTCCTATTTCATGGAGAAATTGAAGATGTTTGACCTCAAAAACACAGTGATGGCTTATTACCCTGAGCATATTGATGTATTATATTGCAAATGGAAGAAAATCACTCTGAATGTTTCAGAC
>VRYO01002297.1:61721182-61749034 GCA_009812075.1 Sialia sialis | reverse complement strand
AGTGCAGACTTGCAGTGTAGCAGTGAAGGACTGCCTGCTTTGTTTGGTCAGCTTTACAGGTACCCATCCACCCATCTGCCCACAGGTCACTGTTTTTTCTGAATTTGCTTGTCACCTGTCATGTGATACATGACATCCAGCAATCAAGATCTATCCTGAATATAATTTTTCTTTCTCCATGATATCTGTTGCCCATAAATTGGTTACTTTGGCTGGATGTATTTGGCTTGATGAGGCAATTACTGGCTGTTGGACACTTTTTTGTATTTATCTAGATGGCTGATTCATTAGCAAATATATCAAATAATTTTTAAAATATAGTATAATATTAGAAATATAATCAAATAATTAAGTTTAAATTAGTCTGATTCCTGGAATCTCTCCTTCTCCTTTAAAGAGAGACAGTAGATCCTCAAGCTGCCATCATCCACGCTTCTGAAGTTGCACAATCCCTTCCCAAAGGCCTGCTAATTCTCCAGCTATTTCAGGCAGCTCCCAAGCTATTCAGCCCTGACTTATCCAGCTGTTTTGAAATGTCTCAACTTTCATGGAAATTTCTTTCAGAATTTATCCAGAGTCCTTAGCCATTAGTTACTCTTACTAACTGCTTTAACCATCTCATTTAATCCTTCATGAAATACAAAGAATTATCAAAACCTTTGCCCTTCTGAGTTCCCTTGTTGTTAGATTTTCCTCACTGATGAAGACTGGACTGACCCTTTTGTCTTGTCTTCCTCTTACCAGTTGCATATTTTCAGATTCATGTCTCTTATAAAACGAACTTTGTTTGCTGCACTTCCTCTTAACTCAGTAAACACCTTCTAAAAATCATTTTTGTTTTTAAGAGGTGAGCACAAAAGGAGGATGCAATTTCTTTCCATAACATAATCAAATAGAGGTTTTTCAAAGTTCCCATGTCAGTTAAATATGCCGTATCAGTAGTGGCATGGTGAATGCCAGTGAAACACCACTGTCATATTATACCAGCACCACTGTGCTGGTAAATTTCCCCATGTAGACAAGTCCCTTAGCAGTATTCCCCGCTGTTCCTCCCATTGTGAGTGACATTTCATAGAGCTGAGAAGAATAACATTGAAATGACCCCAAACCATGATGGAGCGTGGCAAAATTGTGAAAATGCTGAGGCTTTGAACATGAATTATTTTGGATTTTAAATACATCTTTATTTTACTAATCTAGTGGAATTAAGGAGATATTAAATACAGCAGACCAAACAAAAAAGCCAGGAACTGTCACAGAAAAAAATTATTCCAGCCAGAGTGGTACCACCAGGCTAACAACTTTCACTGCAAAACATCTGCAAGGTTACCACTATTCCATATGGTGATAAATGCAAGCTGTGCATATTTTTTTTCTGGGAAATGGATTTTAATAATTATCATAATTGTATCTATCTCTAAAAAGCATGTAGATTCTCTTCTCTTGCCATCCTGTACCCCTTTTACTGGCTTTTGTGTTTCCCTTGACAAGCAGTGGCTTCCCAAGCTGGAAAGGGCTTTGAGAACATCTCCAACTTTTCCTCATGCTCCAGAAAGGATTGCAAAAAGCCACTAAACTTGGCTGAGGAGGGAGCAAGTCAAGGTCAGGGAGTCTTTTTCTTGGCTGTTCTGTAGCAGTGTCACCTCAGCTGCACTGAGATAGATTGCATTAGCTCCCACGTGTCAGTATCTGCAGAAAATATTCATGATTATGACAAAATTTTACAACTCTTCCTTCCAGGTACAAAATGGCCAAATCATCATGCTCTATTCAGTAAATTCTCAGCAAATGATGCACATATAGAGAGAGGAAAATCCCAATCATAAATTAATTCTGCATCAAAGGAGGTCACATCTTGGATATCTGCTCCCTGGAAAAATCATCCACTGCAAATTTTCTCTCGCAAAACCTGGAAACTTATCAGGGTAGGTGATAAACAAATAGCAATAAGCAGGATTCCATCCAGCTGGGATTTGAATCCTGCAAAGATGGTGACCCCACATGGTCTCTGGGCAACTAGTACCCATGTCACCCACCTCATAAAAAAAGCATTTCCTGATGTTCAAGAGGGACCTTCTTGTATTTCAGATTTTGCCCATGGTCCTGCCACAGGGTACCATTGAAAAATGCCTCAATTCTTTGCACCCTTCCTTCTTTATACCTTCTCTCTTATTCAGGTTGAACATTGCTAACTCTAATTCATTGGTGCAGAAACTCATCAACTTTAAATTGCAGTCTTAAAAATAGACTTAACCTAGACACTCATCTGGCATGGGCCCTCTCCAGCATGCCTTTGAGCTACATCAGCAGACCACTACAGAGAAGATTTGGCTGTCATGGGCTCTGCAGTATCTATTTGGGGTTTAAATGGGAGGCTTGCCATTGCAACACCTTCCATCCAGCCTAGGAGTGGTAAAATTTCATTTGTTTAAAAGATTTGTCTCTGTACTTAATCTTGTTGCTTGGTTGCTCTTTGATAATGTTTGTTTTGTTCACACATCTTTTTTTGCATGATTTTAAAATGGGTGGGGGGAGATATTGCACAGGGAAAATATATATATATATTAATAAAAAGAGTTTCATGCAACTATAATTCCATTTAGATCACTGTCAGTGACAGGCAGAATTTACTTAAAGATATTTTCTGTGCTTTACGGTTACTCATTCATGCAAATAAAGATAGCCCTTGAAGCCAAGTCACCTTGCCCTCTCAATCATCCACCTTGCCCTCCAGAGCTCTGGGGGGAATGCTAAATTAAAATCTGTCTGCTCTGGCAGAGGTGGTTTTTTTGATATAAAGCCAGAATAATTATTCAGACATATGTTTACAGCTGCAAGGTTATATTTTGCTGAAGATTTTTTAAAGTAAAAATGTAACTTGGTTGCTAAAGGGTTTTCTGTTTAATCACTGCAGAGGTATGGAAGGCAGGAAAATTTGTGAATCTAGCCTCTTTCATCTCAGCCCTTGTGATTTGTTTGTTTAGTTCACTTTTTTTTTTTTTTAATAACATAAAATTTTGGAGGGTCAAAAACATTTCCAAGTGATATTATTTAAAGAGTTCAGTTCTATTTTCGTGCATAGAAACAGAGTTTTCCCTCTTTTTTGCCTTCTGTGATGAAAATAAACACTGTTCAGAGTGAAATGAAACACTACAGGAAAGTTGTGTTAGTCATGTTAAGAAGAGTTCAATGAAGGGCTTCAAACAATATTTTGAGTTGTTTTGCAGCAGTGAAAATTAGCTTGAAGGATGACAAATGCAAATCAAGAAATGCCTAGTTGGAATTTGCAAACTGTCCTGTAATGAAAAGAGATTCAGACTTTAACTTTTTAACTGTAGCAATCCTTGAAGCAACAAGAACAAGAAAAAGAAGGGGGAAATTCTCAAAAGGAGACAACTTTGATGATTTAAGAGCACTCATGTTGCATAAACTTTGCAGGAACAGGTAATATAATACAAAACAAAGCTTCCACAAATGTGGCAGGATTCCATTTCAGATGTGAAACTCTCGAGTACTGATGCATCACAAGAAACTCTCTGTCATCATGCTAACTTAACAGTGAAATAGCTCTACATGTTCTTCCTCACTTTTTACTTAGCCCTCTTCTCAGTTAAGCTGGAGTTTTCAAATGGTGTCTGTTGCATGGTTTGACAGGCTGTCCCTTTTCACCTCAACAGCTGGAACACACATGCAGTGCATGAGGTACATAGTGCATCTGATTTTTGTCTCTCTCTTTCATTAGTGTATTGTCAAGCTGCTCCTGAGAAAAAAACAACAAAACAATTATAGTTTAGATCAGTGGTCTTCAGGCATTCACCTGCCCTGGAGTTTTCCACTGCCCTGGAAGCACTGCCTTGCGAAGCTGCAAAGTCAAGAAGTTGATGGTCAGGAATGCCAAGGCTCTGAGCAAGTCAAGATGGAAACACTGGAAAAAGCTCAAGTCGTATGATGTATAATATAAAGCTCAAATTCAGAAAATTTGCCTCATAGTAAAAGATTCTGGAATCTTAGGGGTTTTTTAATTTATTTATTGATTATGTAAATTATATCGGTTTTAGAACACAAATTATAAGTATATTATTATATAAACAATACTGCACATTATTTAAACGAACATACTTAAGAAGTGGCTGCTGCAAGCCACTTGAAGGTGCCATGATCTCTTACGCTGCATGGCTTTTTGGTTCAGCAGGAAAAGACATCCAGGTGTTTGAAGACAAAGCTAGAGAAAAAAAGGATAAACATATTTTTTAAAAGGAGCTTCCTTAACATCTAAAATAATCAGGGCATGAAGTTTTATGAATCTCTCAAAGCTTTCATTTCAGGACTGAATAAATTCCTAAAGATGTAGGAGCTGTCTGGGCATAGAGACAGGAGAGGAGCCTGGCTTGTGTCCTGAGAGGTCACACAAGCTGGTCACTGCAGGTTCCTCTGTCCTCACAGCCCCACGGAATCAGAGACACTGTGAAAAGAGTTTCAAGTTCCAAGAAGCTCACAGACAGAGAGAAATTACGTGGAGTCTGTGGATTCTTAACTTGAAGCCAAGAATCACTTCTCAAAATGTCTTTGAAACTAGGCCACATTTTGTGGGTCGAGAATAGGCAAAAGGAGGAAAAAAATAGATTGCAATTAATTCAGAGAAAGTCTACTTGTTTATTTCTCTTCATCTGCCTGTCTCATAATCCATTACACATTTTGAGGTTGAAGTCTTTAGTGTAATCTAATAATAAAGAGAGTTTAAGAAAAAAATTCATGTGCACAAAAAAACTTTTTCTCTAAGCCTGGATAATGACATTACATTTTTGAGACACCAAGATCAACGTTGCAACAGCCCATTCCAAGTCCTATCAGCTTTCATTAACACAGCAATTCATCGCTGCCTTAATCTTTCTTCTTACACTATTCAAACTGTGAACCAAATAAAATGTCTCTATCCACATGGCTTGAGTTTTACTAAAGTCTGATATTTAGCTCAGGGTCTGATTCACGGGAACATCTGCCTGCCAGTCTAGATTTGTACATTGATTTTCAGGTAAGACATCTCTCTTTAAAAGACCAGACCTCATACTGGAATTTAACACTGAGTATAGGGAAAGCCATACTGACATTCAGTTCAGGGGTTTAATGAATCAAACCAGAATGATTCGGGCCTTATTAGCCTGTTATATGCTGTTTCATCTTCTCTCCTGCCCATTCAATTTAAGAATAATCTTTTGTCACAGTTATTTTTTTAAAACTTAGGAATCAGGTGGACTGCAATCACGGCTGCTTTTTAATACAATTTTTTCTTCTTTAATGAAAAGTCAAGGCACTTTCTAGTCTTTCTGAAAGAAGTTCATACAAGACACCTTTTTTTAAAGCAGTAGATTTTTTTCTCTTTGCAGATATTGCAGAAAGTTGTCATATTGTTTAATTGAAAAGCAGACGTGTTTGATGGAGAAATTCCAGCCTCAAGCTGTGGGCCGATGTTTTAAGAGTGTCAAAATGCCCAGTGTTCCGTTTTAACTGTGTGACACTGTGAACTGGCAAGAAGCTGGGTCATCTGTAGCAGTGCAGAGAGACAGACACCATAGAATCATCACAGAGTCATAAAATGGCTCGGGTGGGGAGGGACCTTAGAGATCACCTAGTTCCAACACCTCTGTCATGGGCAGGGACACTAGACCACGTTGCTCAGAGCTCCATCCAACACAGCCTTGAACACTTCCAGGGATGTGTTCCATCCACAGCTTCTCTAGGCAATCTGTTCCAGTGTCTCGCCTCCCTCGTAGTAAAACATTTCTTCCCAATATCTAATTATCACCAGAACTCCTGCATTGCAGGTTGGTACTGCAGTCCTGTAAACAGGCACTGCTGTTGTCAAAGAAAAAAAAAATTCCTTTGAGAAGAGTTATTTATATCCAAAGCAAATCTTCAAATTCATTTCCATGGCATTTATCAATAACATTCATTTACAAGGAGTCCTGTGATCATGTGTTGCTAAAAATGAGGGTCAAGATACTTAGGGAGTACAGGTGCACCAAGTCCTACAGAGAACACCAAATATTTGCCTCCCTTCATGACCCACCCTGGGAATCAACCTTTGAAGTTGTTCTAATCCAATCCCTTCCTTCACTGAGAGTAACTCCTTTTTCCCTGAGTAGCCCTGCTGATGGAGAGGTGAGTAAATGTGTACAGACATGCCTATCTACCAACATATGCATATATATACATATATGTGGCTCTTACAGTCTTACCAAATCTTGCTAATTGGATGGGATGATAAATTTCAAGCAATAATTTTTGCAAATAGCCATCCAAATATCTTGCAACAGCCGAAAAGAAAGAGGCAGAACAAGCCATGATCTGCTATGAAACATCTCTTCCCCTCAGTCTGCAGCCCCCTCAAAAAGCATCACAACTCTATGCAGAGCTACAGCTGTTTCTACACCAAGCCAACCAACCTGGTGTTCTCCACAAGTCACTAACTACAACATGAAACTCTCCAGTGCATTCTGACAGCCACCCAGCTCCATCCCAAGCCTGAGTCCCTCTCCCAAAATGGAATTTTCCTCCTTCCCAAAGGCCCAAGATCTCTGTGCTCTCCCTCCTACAGCCTCTTGGCTCTGATGCCCAGAGCAGATGAGCGAAGCTGGAGAGCTGGAGAGCCACAGGTAAAGGCACACAGCTTGAGGTATGATGATGAGGAGACACAGACTGGTGCAGATGGCATTTATTTCACAGCTGTGCACGGAGGAGTACACAAAATTCGGAGCTGCCTGGTGTGTGAAGAGACTTTTCTGTCTCTCAGAACATTGCTATATGCTAGCAGCAGAGTTTTCACAGATATCCAGAACAAAGATTTGTGATTTTTTGCCATCTCCCTTAATACCACTGGAGGCCTTTGAGCAGGTAATACCTTCTCTTTTCCGCACTGTAACTGGCACCACAGTGCTTGACAGACTTGTAAAACCATAGGCAACTCAAGGTAATATCATCCCTAGGGATATATGGAACTTACTTGTAACAGGTGTTTTTTAGCTTTTGAATTTCCTGAAATTGCCCAGAAGTTAAGGAAGAGAGAAGAAATTTGCACAAAATATGTTAAAATACTTTTGGGTGTGTAGAGAAGGCAAAGATACTGAAACCAGTGCCATGCAGATAATGCTAAAGCATTTAAATTTCAACATTTGAAGCTTCTGATTAGCTGGCTATGGTCAAATTTTCAGTCTTAGAAGCTAAGTAATAAGATCTAAATGTGGACAGTGCAGTTAAGCCCTTGTATTTAGAACCCAAAAAAGTATAGCTGACATCTCCTGAAATGAGGTGAATGTGTGTGTTAAGGACTTACAGACTCCAGTAAGCTCCTGTAGTTTTAAGAGAGATACAGTACCTCATCCTTAATCATTCATGTCTTAAACCAGTTTGTAAAGATGCCTCAGGTGAACTCAGAGGAAAATAAGCGGGACACAGATCTGGATTTTAAAGGTGCATGCACAGCTGCAAACAAAGTCAAAACCAGAAAACAGGTATTAAACAGAGGATTCTGTCTTATCAAGTGATACGGTGGTGGTTCTCTAAATTAGAGTTGTAGCAGCCCTTGTAGAGGAAATATTTTCAATAGCAGATAGAGAGAGAATTTATGTTCTGCACTGATAAAGCCTAGGTAAAGAAAACCATTACCAGTAGATCACAAACATATGGATGAATGAGACAGGACCTCTTTTGAAGAGGAAGTTTTTGTAACTAATTAAGGAGATACAGGTAACCAGTAGAATTGCCCCCAGTAACTGGGACCAAATGGAAACTGCAAAATGTGCCTTCACTGTTTGAAGAGCTTTCTTCACAGAAACCAGATATGTGCTTTCCATACCAAGAGATTGCCCAACTCACGTTTCCTATGTCCTATCCACGAGGATGAGCCCTCAGTCAGCTGCATTAATTAATGTCCCAGTACACCCCAGGCCCTCAGAACACGCCTTGTCTGGATGTGACAAAAATGGCCTTAAAACTGCATGATAGCATTAAATATCTCATCATGCCCCTACGAGATGGAGCAGAATTTTGTGATAATTCCAAGGTGATAGACACCATTTGGACAAGGTACAAAATTCCTCAAAGACAAATTCACACTGGGTTCCTGTCCTTCACTTAGATACACCAACCAGCAAAACTCATTTAATTCTGTGCTATGTTTATTTGCAATCAGATTAAATAATGACAAGAAAAATAAAGGGAGCCTAGGCAAGCAATACCTGCCAATTAAAAACTTTCAGGTGAAAGCCTATTTGAAGTTCCTGGATAAGCTGGTTGTTTTTTTTTTTTTTTTTTTTGGTCCTAATGAGACTTTTCATTCTTGTGTTCAGGACTGTGCAGAAACTTCAGTGCCTGAAGTATACTGGCATGCCCAGATTCTCCCATAACTTTTCCTCCTCCTCCAGCTCCCTTAAATAGCAGCTCTTAGATAAGAAAAGTTTCTTCAACTTTTTCAGCATTTCTGTTACAGCACCTGGCCAAGCCAGCCTGATTACGGAGAAAGAAAGAAGCAGTGTTCATTGCCTCATCTACTTTCCTCTCTCTGCATGGTGTAACCAGCCTGGATAACACTGGGAGCCACAAGCCTGGTGTGCATCAGTCTGATATGAACCTTTACTGATCATGTTTATCCAGCACCTACTCGGTTTGATCTGCATACCAAGCCACATGAAGGCTGTGAGGCAGAAAGTGCATTTCAAAAATGTGATTTTCCTTTCAGATAAATGCGTTTTACTCAGAGCAAGCTGAATTCTAACTTCTCTCCAAGATTTTGCATTTAAAAATTACTCTTGAAAGTTGAGCAGCTAAGCATCCAAATCTATGGGGAAAGTTCCAGCGTCAGTCTGTAAGGCAGGAACTTTACCCATGCTCTGCGCTTTCTGCTTCAATTTTTGGTTTGTCTGGAATTTACTCATTTTTTATTGTTTTAATCACAACAATTTCGGATGCTGTCAAATGCTCAGAGGACTGCTGATCAATTGATGTAATTGCAGATACAACCCACACAAGTCTATGGGGCTGGATGAGATCCACCCAAGGCTGCTTAGGGAGATGGTGTAAGTGCTCACCAAGTGACTTTCCATCATTTACCAGCAGTCCTGACTAACCAGCGAGGTCCCTGTTGACTGGAGGTTGGCAAACGTGAAGCCCATCTACAGGAATGGTCAGAAGGACCATCCAGGGAAGTGGTGGAATCAGCATCCCTGGAGGTATTTTAGAAACTGTGGATGTGGCACCTGGGGATGGTTTAGTGGTAGATTTGACAATGCTGGGTTAACTGTTGGATTCAATGATCTTAAAAGTCCCATCCAACCTCAGACATTGTATGATTCTATGATTCTAAAATTATCAGAAATAGGAAAGGTCTTCTTTTTTGCTGGAGTTACTTCATGTTAGTCATCTTTAATTGATATTCTTTACATCAAAATAGAAAGTAGTGATTGGGAAATGCCCATCCAGCTGTCACTGCCCATGGCTGCTGCTATGGCTTCCTCACCTGAAATGACAACTGCTTTTGGAGAAATTTCACATATGTAGGATATAATGCTGCATGGGACTACATGGAGTGTTGCAGCCAGGGTCTATAGTAAGATCAGACTGATTTTTCCTGTGCTTTCTGTGATGTGGCTCTGTAATACCCCAAGAGCTAAAGAAATATTTGGTTATATGTAACAGAATAGGAAAATGAGCTGAAACAATAGCTGGGCAGATCACAAAATATCAAGCTTGTGAAGAGAGATCCACAAAAAAAGATGTGTCAAGAGAAACTGTGCTTTATAGCTATATGCTTAAATATAAATACAAATGTTTGGGAACAATAAAGCCCAGGTCCCACACATTTCAAACTGATTGCCTGAAAAAAGTCTACCTGCAGCTCCTTTTTACCTCCTCTTCTCATCTGTATGACAAAAATAGCACTGTCACCATCACCACCCTCATTAGAGAGCCATGGAAACAAAACAAGGTTTCTGAAGCACCTCAAAACCATGGTGTCGAACAACACAGAAAAACTTCACGAAAACTAACAACTTCAGCCTGCTGAACCAAGTTTGAATAGTAGGCAGAGACCACACACAGAATAATTCAAAAACAAAGGGCTGAATAGTTGCCTCTTAAGTAAGTATTGCCCCTTCCATGTAGAGAGTAAGGCCACGACTCTGTGGGAAAAATATTGTGCAATGCTATGACTAAAACTTCTTATACAGGGGGTGAATTAAAGGCTTGGAAAACTTGGACAGTATTGATGCATCTCTTCTGAGTACTTATCCACATCGCAATTTCTTTTGAAAGTGTCTTTTAGTGTAATAAATATAATTGAGGGAGAGAAAATTATTTAGAGTCATGTGAAGACCCAGAGATAAAAGAAATATTTGGTTTGTGCTCTTGAGTCAACTCTGAGGTGAGTGCTCCTTACATGGATTTCTCTGATTTCAGATCCTTTATGTGAATTTTCCAAAAAGAAAAAAAAATCAATACATTTCTAGAAACTAAAACAAACATTTGTTTCCTGAATTTAAGTTTCTTCTGTTTCCTTTTCCCTACATCCCCACAACCAATAGTAAGTAAATGTGTTTTCCTGACAATGTTTGCATAAAAGGCAAATACAGCTGTTTGAGAACAGGGTTTTTGATGATCCAGATTGATTTTGTGAAGAGGTTGTTACAGAATTTCTACTCAAGTTCAGGTTTATAATTATACATCCTCAGATCCTGAGGCATCTCAGAAAAACGTCCCAGAAGAGAAACTCTAAAGTTTTAGGATCTGTGTTCATATCTCCATATCCAGTAATCTCTTTATATATCTGTATATAAAAAAAATGTATGTATGTATTAAACCTATAATTGTGTTTATGTTTCTATTTGGATGTATTCATATATCCATATATTTCCATCTGGATATACATAACAAGATGTATGTAAAGAGCTGGAGAACCAAACATTGACGCCCCAGTATGCTGCAGACCCAGCCTGAGTGTGTGGGAAATGCACCAGGGAAAGGGAAAGCACTCATGTGGCTGCAGCCTTACCCCACCCCAGCGCCAGCAGAGGCTGCCTTGGCTCCTGCTGGTGCTCCCAGGGCAGCCAGAGGGGCTGGCGCTGGTGGAAGCAGCAGGACAGGAGCAGGACAGGGACTGGGGTGGGGAGGAACCGATGTGTGCCTTGCCCGTGAGGTCCCCAGTGACGGCACAGGTATCCCCTGCTGCAACTCAACCTTCCCAGGGAGGACAGGGCTGGGGAGAGAACGAGAGGCTTGGTTCCCCAATTAAATTTTATACATCCCTCCACTGTTTCTCAGGTTGCTTTCAGAATCAGAAAATCCAAGAAATATATTCACAGATGTTCCCTTGTTTATTTGTTGACTCTGTGTAATTTGTTTGCCCTAATTTGTTTTTGTCTATCATGGGACTTCCCTTTTTAATTTCCCTTTCTCTGTTTACCACTCTTTGTGGAGCAGCGGTCTGTTAAGCTGTGAGAGGCACATGCCAAATTAAAAAAAAAAAAAGGGGGGAGGGGGGAAAGGCACCGCAGATTGTTTTAAGCACTGGCTGCCCCTTTGGGCCTGAAGGCCTTGCTTGCAGCCTGCACCTGCTCCTCCTCTTGAGACACGGGGCTCCTGATCTTTATCCCCTGCCTTTAAGCTGCCTGATTCCTATTATCCAAACTCAAACAGCGTTCTCTACATTCACGCCTCCAGCACTTGGCATGAAATTAATAAGCCTGGCTGATATATTTCCCTGGAAGCCTGCCACTCTTTAACAGTGGTGTTAGATTAAAAATTTTGGCATGGTTAATGAACAGGGAAAAGCTGAAGCCAAAAGTTTCATGCAGCAATGCAAAGATTTGGGGGTTATGAAAAGAATACCAACTTTGTTCGCATTTTCTGAATGCCGTCCTAATTACAGGGTTAGATAACAGACACAACAAAATAGTCATGGCTAGAAGAAAGGACGTGTTCTCATCCTTCCCTCGCATTTGATTTTATCTGTAGCCTTTTCAATCGCATCCCATTCTGCTGTATTGTGTAACCTGAAACACAGCGGTGCTCAGTTGGATTCAAAACTCTGCATTCACACAATTAGCACTGAAAGGGGGCCACAAACCCAGATACTGCCCTGTCCCACCCTCCCAGGGTCTGGGGGCAGTGCAGTCCGCTGTCAGACTCTTCTGGAGACTGGGAACAACCTCTTCCCCAAACAGCACTCTAAGGTGCATGGCAGGTGGCAATCATGTCCCCAGGTCATTCGGGCCTTTGAGCATTTCTGATCTTCACCCATCTTTGGTTTGAATAGATCTCATTTATAGGATGCTGACAGCATGGTTAGGTTTTTTCACTAGAAAAAATAACCCTAACAAGAAATTGCATGTGCACCCGTGTGTGAGTCACAAATACACACACACACATATATATATATATATATACACATACATACATATATATGCGTAAGAAGTGCTGTTGATTCTTTCAGGTCCAAGCCTTGTATGCAAATTTGAGTGATACATAGCATGCATTCACTGACTTTCTGCTCTCCCACTTCGGAAAGGAATGATCTTAAAGTTTCTGCATAAGAGTCACTTTGTGCCCCGTGGTTACCATGTCAAGGCTATGCTGTTGCTACCAAAGCTATGAAAATACTCTGAAGCACACAGTCCTCCAAACTGCAAGAGACATGAAACTAGTGCTAAAGCTTGCCTAGCATGTCACTTGTGGGCATGAGGCAGCATTAGGAAGAACATGAGACCTATCGTTTTTCCAGACTGTCACGGGTCCCATAGCTGTAAAGCCACAGTATCCTACTAGTGGCAGAAATGCTTCCCTCTTCCATTTCCTATGGGGTCTGGGATGTGCTCCTGAGAATCCCTTGAAGTGCCTCACCAGCCATCTGAACCCCACACCAAGGGCCATCCTCTGCTGCAAAGAGGCCCATGCTGGGAAGAGCTCTAGCAGTCTTTTTGCTCTTGGAAACTGCCAACAGTGCTACTGACAAGAGAAAATAGCAACTTCTCCAGCTCAGTGCTCTGGGGGAACTTGGAGTGAAAGGGCCTTGTATCGCCTTATTATTGTCCTAGCTGCTTTCCTTCCCATGCCCCTTTTCTTCTCTCTTACAAACAGATTTTTCACCATGCCTTGACCAAAGCTGTTTAACATCTCCTGTCTCTTCTGCAGCTCACCCCTTCCCTTTCCCCCTGCATTCTGCGATGCATTTGTACTCTATTTGTTAAGGTAGCTGTTGGAACTCCATTTTCCTGGTCTTTCCATGTAGCTTTCATCCTTCTAAATTTCCTCTTCCATACCCTGTAGTTATTTCCAGCTGAGTGAAAGGAACATCTCTTGCACATTAAAAAACCATTCTGCAACAACTGAGGTGGCCAAGCTACCTTTAGAGCAGTGGCCTGCCCTTGGTACTAGTTTTGCAGAAGTTAAATATGTCCCTCCCTTTAGCTCTGAGCCCGAGGTGCCCTGGTTGGGCTGGCTCTTAGCTCTTCTTGCACCATGCTGGGGGGTTTGGCTCAGAGGGACTGGTGCCCCACAGCAGCTGATGCATTAATGGATCGCTTACACGGCCACGTCAGCCGATATCACAGAAAAGTGTGAAACAATAAGGAAATTGCTCAATCTGAGTGATAGGGCATGGCTCTCTGTGCACCTCCTACATTTCACAGCTGCTCTTTACACAGCATGCCCTTGGACAGCTTCCCAGGCTGCCTCACTCAGAGGGTCTCCCGGAACGCCTCTCCTCTCCACCTAGGGTCAAGTCATCTTCTCCTACGCTAGCACCAACAGCTGGAGGCCAATGACATATGAAGTGCATGCTGAACATAAGAAGAGTTTACAATGCTAATAACTTAAGCAGGCAGCATTTGACCCAGGCATAAGTGTGACATGGCAAAAAAAAGTGATACGGAAGCAAGACTTGTCAAGCTTCATATCTTACATCTAGATGAAAGAGGGCATCTGCAAAACATGACCTTTCCTAAAGTGTCCTGCTTGACCTACTGTGGAGCTATTTCAGGAGGCAGGAGGGACAGGCCCACGGGGAGCTGACTAGACAGTGGGAGCCTTTGTTTCAGAAGTTTGAAATTTTGCTGAGAGCCTAGAAACCTTTTTTTCTTCGATTGTCTGCCAAAGAGCAGCAGTTTATAGTTTTTGTTTTGCAAGCAACAGTTTCAAGGAAAATTACTTTTCTTCTGTGAAATTACCAATTTCCCATTTGAAGAAAACAGCCTGGAAGGAAAGTTTTCCGCCAGTCCTAGCCACCAAGCACCAGTTTCTTCATTCTGCAATCCTTCTTTATGAGCCCTTTGTGCACTGTTGATTTCCACTCTTCCAGCCTACCTGGCAGCCCCAGGCACAGTGAAACTCTGATTTTCTCTGTGCAGCCAGAACAGACTATGCAAAAATGCTATGCATTTCCATTAGATGGTAAGGCAAGGTAGCCCCAGCCATACGCTCCAAATATTTGCAAATTTATGATGTTTTGAATGTCCGGCACACCTTTAATTTTTATTGACGAGTTGCACATTAGTTCATCATTAGTAAAGCATAATCAAAATTAATTGATTCTGAGCTCACTGTGTATTAATCAGAATTGTCTGCTACTGCTGGAAATGGCAATTAGTCTATATTACCACTGTGTGAAAAGCAAACAACTGGTCTAAACATGTGCTAAGTCATAATTTAGTATTACATGGTTCCCACCACTCTGGTCTGTATTCCATGGACAAATGAGCAAAATGGTTTTGCCTTAACTACTGCTGGAATAAACAATAATGCAGAAATTATTTGTTCATGTGATGTTTTGGAAAACATGTGACAAAAATGTTAAATATTTCTCTACATAATCTGTTCCTAGTGTCTGAGTCAGCCAAACTACATGATACTACAAACTCCTCAGATTACATGGAGTTTGAGAAGTGCAGATAAACACAAATGTTATAATTGCCAAAATAAAAGAGTGTTAAGACAGGCAGAATCCAGTTTAAAACCTAGCTTAAGATACCGGATCCATCCTCTTTCTGAAACAGCTTCAGCTGAGCATATTTAGAAATCTCCCTATAAATCTTCATCTGTAGCAGTGCTTATTTCCTCCATTCCCAGCAGGCAGCCTGTTACCTCATGCCTTGGAACTCTTCTTTATATTAATTTCCCATCCCCTTATATTTTATCTGACTAGAAAAAAATTTCCCCCTTAATTTTTATTACTGTTTATGTTGATGTATGGAAACTAATGAACATAAGGGAAAAATACATCTGTATTTAGACTGGCTTGCAGGAATATTTGGCATAAGGGACAGTGGCTGGGACCTGGTTTTCAGCATTTTCCCAGTAGATGCTCTTAAAAGCTTAGCAGTCTGCACAAAACTACGATATTAGTCACTGTGACAAACCTGTTCTGGCACAATTGTTTGCTTTCACTGTCCATCCTGTCCTCACACCTCTCTCCCAAAGCCTGTGAAAGCAAGTCCCAGGATAATTCTGGCACATGGTGAGCAGTAGCAGAACCAGCAGCGCACATCAGCATTTAAGGCTGAATGAGCCGGGGGTGAAAACTCCAGTATTACATGGGGGCTATGCTGAGAACTAGGACTGTGGGGATTACTGAGTGAATCAGGGAAGGGGTGTATGAGAAATGGATACTATGTGTGAATTGTGCATGTGTTTTGGAGACCCACACCAAAGGTAAGTCACAGGGACGATATGATAGAAATGATACACCAGAACTGGACCGGAGGACAACTGTCTGCTGTCCCCTGGCCTCTCCCAAATGGGGTCAGATAATCAGAGGACAGCTGTCAAACAGCAAAGATGACAAACCTGTGGCGATGCAGCATCTTGAGAAGACTATCTGTTCTTCAGAAGCCTTATCAATTCTTTATCTTCCATATTCACAAGAGGGTGATTTGACTGGTTTCTCCAGAAATAACCTGGATCTTCCTTTTGCCCTGCATTTGTATTCCTAGATTTACTTTAATTCTACTAACTTCAAGATGTTCTCTCAGGATTTTTTCTAGCAGAGGAAGTGTCAGGTGTTTCCCATGAGACCCTTACTCCCTGTTGGCCACAAGGCACAGAGGCTGAACCACCACCTCTCCCAGTCCCCAGTCTGTGTAATACCCCTCACTCCCAGTCACACGTGGGTGGTAGGGAGGTGTGGCATGAGTGCAGGGCACCAGCAGTGCATCTCCTACAGGGTCCTGCTCTCTCAGTCTGTGATCTGGCGCATTTCAGGACACAGCTCTTCTGTGATCAGTTCAGACAACTGCACCCATCGTATGACTCCGTATGCCAGATTTCCACCCCAACACGTGACCTAAGAATTATCACAGTACCTTTCACACTCACCTAATTCCAATTTAAATCTCAGCAGCTCATATTTCCTGTCTTTGTGTGGATTTCCTTCTCCTCTGGTTTGTTGTTTTTTTAAGACAGCGGATGGTTGTCAAACATGTTATCTGCACTGATCAATCCCAGTCAAAGCTGGAACACGTTGCTGGAGTTTTTCCCTGGGGTTGTCTGGGAACTTCATGCAGCATTCTGTGGCAAGCTCTGCCTTGCCCTGCAACCAGCAAAAATATCTTTAACTACCCCAGGTGCCAGCTGCATCCTGCCAGATGGTCAGGGATTTTTTCTCCTTTGGTTTCAGACTGACCCAGCAAAGATGGCACGCTCCCATCTACGTGACCCACCACTGAGCTGTGTCCTTACGCTCAGTCAGCTTTGAATGGCTCGTCCCATAAATGCGATAGTGCTATTTTTTTTAAGAGATCTAGGGGGGAAGGATCAATCTTCATTAATTTGTGAAACAGGGACCTTGCTGTTACTGAACGATTTGTTCTGTGGTGCCTGGGAGCACACTGCTACCTCCAGCCCTGGAAAAGCCCTGTTCCAGGCACCAGAGGCGCCTGGTGTAAAACCCCATGCCATGGGCTCACATCTCACCACACATTTGCTGGAACGCCGAAGGCCAGATATGCTGAGGATGCCATGTGCTGTCCTGGGGCCCGGCTGACACCCTGCCAGAGCCAGGCTGGCAGGAGCTGCTGAGGCAGATGCTTGCCCACGTCTCCCAGCAGAAGCCCTGCCAAGCAGTGACTATCCAGCAGAGGGGAAGAGGTACAAATGAAATCCTCCAAGTAAGAGTGTGGCACGCTCATGATATCTGAGTCTTTCCTAATTATTTCACTTAGCATTCTTAATGTTGCCAATTATACAGGAGGGTGCAATTATTCATGCTATAGGAATTGTGACATGAGAGCAGGTCAGTGGACTTTTCATTATTAGATAAAGTTCATCTCTCCAGAAATATTCTCATGGGCCAGTCTGTGGCAGCCGAATGAACTCTCACAGGAGTGGTGAACCATTGCTAATTCCGCCTGATCCATATGCAGAACACATTTCACCATCACTGTCATCTTTAACACTATCAGCAAGGTACCTTTTAAAAAATCTGAAAGGCCCTACAACAAATGCCTCCACAGCTCTTTGCCTTGGAAAAAATGCAAAATTTGAAAAACAAAAAAAATAAACATTACTGAATGTAAGTTAGAAGGAGCTTAGTACAGACATGCTGAAGTTACTGTTACTGTGATAGAATAGAGAGAATAGGATAGAGCAGAACAGAAGTTGCTCCCTTGTACAAATCAATTAGCCTATATTCTACAATTAGAGGTAGTTTAAGTTGATGATACAGTCTGCTATCTCTTTGAGTCATTTTTATTTACAGGCATGTGCTCAAAGCTTTTTTTCCAGCCCACAGTGGACCCAAAAAATTAGTTCTCTTCCCTTGTCTTTTCCCATCATGTTTTCTTTCCTTTTTCTCTAAACTCTTAGATTTTCTTAACTGTATAGTTTACCAACCCTCTCCTAAATAAGTTCATTTCCAACCAGGTATACAAAAAATCTACAGTAATTTCACACTTATAAGGCACATTGGGTTATAAGGCGCACTTCCGGGTTCAGACCAAAATTTTAGTCAAAAGGGTGTGCCTTGTACATGTGAAATTACTGTACATTTTCTTCAACTGTTGAATTTATTTTGGTCCTGAATGCAGTGTAGTTGCCACATTCACAAATTTTGATTGGGTTTTTCCTATTCTCCACTGTAAAAATAGAACAGTCAACCAAAGCTTGATAATGTCCAGTGACAGATGGCTTGAAGATAGATGCAAAAATCTTCATACAGATAATTAAGGAGAAACCTGCTCTTGGAATGTAGGATGCTACATGGAGGAAGAATCTGCATAAACCCTGACTCTTGACTGGTTTTTGTATTCACTGAGGCAAAAAGGTTTATATCAATTCTGCATTTTTCATTGCATCTAATATAGCTGCAGAATTCCTCATTATCTGCAATTGTTCTAACAGTAAATGTCTAATTTGCTTTTAATCCTGCTAACCACTTGGAGCTCTATCATATTGAGCCACCATAACTTCACATATCTATTTTGTAACATGTTAAAAAAGCTTTTATTGTTGTTTTTAAGTAGTAGTAGTGCTTTCTAGTTTAGATCTTCATTTCATCTGGCATTACCAGAAAGAATATGCAATATATTTACTTTTTTCATTTTCAGTGTTATATATTCTGCCAATATGTTCCCACTTCCTTATTTTCTTTCCAAGCTAAGCAGTTGTCTTAGTCATTTCAACCATAACTCAGATGGAAGCACGTTCTATTTTAACAACCACCTCTGCTACTGAGATGGCAGCTTCTGCTTCACGCTTCTTTTTTGAGACAAAAAAAGCAGAACTCAGACCAAAATTCTGGGTGATGTCATCTTTTATGATTTTCAGCTTCTCATATTTTATGATTTGCGTCTGCATGACACGTCAGGTATGACTGGAATGTGTTCTGTCTTCAGCTCCATTCTGTGCACAGCCCACCTTTCAATCCTTTCCCCTACAGCTTCGTAGTGATCAGCCACTTCCACTGGCTATCCCAGTTGTTTTCTCAGTGCTGAACTGAAATCCCAACAATATTTATGAGTAGTTTAATCTACTCCTTCCAATGAACTGTATTAACAGAGTAATTTAAGCTCCCCTGTATTCACTGTTAAGAGAAATCAGCTTTCTACCTCACAATCTATCAAGTAATTTATTTTCTTTTATAAATCCTCTTTTCTAAACCTGATAGTGAACACCAAGAAATCTCTTTTCTCAGGCCATTTTTCATACTGGTCTTACTTTTTACCCCAGTGCTTCCTACCTGAGTTCTGTTCTAGGCCTGAGTTGATGTGCCCACCCTCCTTCATTATTTCTTCACATAAAATAGAGGAGTTGATTTCTCTCCCTGTGTATCATGAAAATTTGCATCCAAACGATGAAAAGTTTATACCCTGGGTCAGTAACACATGATTGTGCTGATACTTCCTAGGCTTTGACCTAATGGTTCACTAAACACAAAATCCAGAAATACATTCTAAGTTCTGGTTAGTTCTGCTTTAAGGCTAAAGTAAAGTTATGCAGAACAAATTCCAACATTCCCACCAAAGGAGAAAGGTGGAGAAACAGAATCATGGCCTGCTGATATAAGCAGGACTGAAATGGCAAATCCTCTGCAGTAAGTGGAAGAATTTTTCTTTGAAGTGTTATAACCATGGACACCACAGTCACCCCATTAACTGAGCCACAATGACATGTCTTCAGCCTGGCTCTTCCAGAGTGTAAATTGATTACAAATGCAGACAAACAAAAGAAAAATGTGCAGTTATGCCTGGCCCCAAAATTCTTACAATAGTATCACCAACCCACTTGCATGACAGAAAAACTGCTGCCTGGACAGTGTCAGAAGACACTATATAATTATGTAATGAGGAAACACCAAGACTTACAAAGAGAGAATGAAGCATGGAAACCACTTACATGACAAAAGGAGCCATCTGACCAAATTTTCAGGGCTGAAAAGAGGGCAAAGCCTGACCTTGTTGATTTGTGGGTTTTTAATTATAAGCAGGAAGAAAAAGAAGTCTGCAGAGGTGATGCATGGCCATCTGTTGTAGATGCTCTCTAGAGACAGAGATACCTGTTCTATACGTGGGACACCGAAGGGTGCCTCGTGATATCATTCCACTGTAGATACCTCAAGACAGTAACACAATTTGATTTGATTTAGACATCTAACTTGAAGACAGCTGAATTAGTTTGGATGTACTTCACTCAGTGTTCCTTTTGTTTAATTCCATCTTCCTTTCCAAAGGAAAGAGTATGACTCCAGTGCACAGTGACCTCAGGTGTTCACCGTGCGCTGGACCCAAGGAGATGCTGAGCACAGCAGCAGCCTGCAGCAGCTGACATTGCAGCAGCTTCTCCAGAAATGAGCTTGGCCACCTGCCTTTTTAGCTAGGAAGACTCCAGGATATAGTTCTGCTTTCTGCTGCAAAACACAGGAAGACTCAGGCTAACACCTCATGTACCTGCATTCACTGCAAAGAATCAAAATTTCTTGCAGGCACGTGAAGAAAACAAAACAAAAAACTGCAAAATTTTCCCTACTACCCCATTAAAACCACAATGAAGAGAAGAAAGGGAAACATGAGCAGCCATGAGAGGCACACTTACACGGCTAGGTGCAGACGGATGTAATCTCACTCCAGTGTGGAAAACAGAGAGCTGCGTTACTGCAAGGTGTGCACGAGCTAAAAAACTCACCCCAGTCTCTCCTCAGACCTGAGTTTCGTTGCAGGAAGGTTGGTGGGGTTGGTAGTTGTGAACACCTTCTTGACAGCAGTGAGCATGAAATGCAATACTGCTTGCTCAGCTCTTTGGCAATGTTAAGTGCCTCTAAAACGCTGCAAGTGCCACACATATTATTCAACTTTTAAAGGTGTAATGGGAACTGGCAATCATTACTGGCCTGGCCAGATTCTGTGTCAGATTTGCTCTTGCTGGAATTAAAAAGCATGGCTATTAAAATTTGAGTAGGAAAACTCAATCATTAGCTCATATAATTGCCTCATAATATATAAGGACTGGTTTATCCCTCTGTGATCAGACCAGGGAAATAAGCTCATAATTCTCATTGCACATATCACCAGCTTTACTACTGGCCATTCACAGGCCAAGAGTCCAGCTCAAATTCTGCTCTGGTAGAAACTATATACAGACCAAGCACAGGAAAAACAGCTGAGTGCAATATAAACTTAAGAGAAAATGACAGAGAATGATAAAAAGCAGAAAACAAGATAAGAAAATAGAGTCCTACCCTAAAGATACAACACTACCAGCCCATTAGTTTGTTGCCACTGAAATTCTCTTGCCATCAGATGTCACCAGACAGACCAAGGTTGTGCTCCAACAGCTGCCCTGCCACACAACATATTCTAGGCAATAGTCTATTATTCCACCAGCCAGTACTGGAGCATCTCTTACACACCGTCCTGGCTCTGCTCTGGTCTCCCAGAAACTTCACCTAGCCCTAATAACCCCATGGTTTAAGGAAGAGTTAATTGAACATATAAATATGGAGATTTCCTAGAGAATTATTTCCCCTGCACAAGAAAAAATTAAAAAAAAAAAATCACAGAATTCCATTAGAGCAAAAATAAAAGCAAACAGGCTCATAAAGATTAGCAAAATGTAAAGTGCTTTTAAACTACACATACTAGAGTCTATCACAGACTTTCCTAGAATTTGCATGTATCATATGCCCATCTTCCTTGGGAGTGGAGAAGAAGGGTATAGTTTGATAAGCATATTGTGTTTGCTACAGGAGAGCCTTCTGTGAGAAGTGACCAGAAGCTTCCCTATGTCCAGCGGAGCCAATGCCAGCCAGCTCCAACACAGACTCTGCTGGCCAGGGCTGAGCCCATCAGCAAATGGTGAATGGAGCCTCTGGGGTGGCAGATTTAAGCTGATGTGAGCAGGAGAAGGGAACAGTGCAATATCAGCTGGAGAAGAGGAGCAAGAACACGTGAGAGAGCTCTGCAGACATCAAGGTCAGTGAAGAAGGAGGGGGAAGAGGTGCTCTGGATGCTGGAGCAGAAATTCTCCTGCAGCCCCTGGTGCAGACCAGGCTGTGGTAGCTGTGTCCCTGCAGCCCATGGAGGCTCAGGGAGAGCAGATTCCACCTGCAGCCCATGGCAGACCCTGTATCAGAACAGCAGGATGCCCCAAGGAGACACTGTGACCCTGTGGGAAGCCTGTGCTGGAGCAGGGTCCTGGCAGGAGAGATGAGCCCACACTGGAGCAGGTTGGCTGGCAGGACTTGAGACTCCATGGGGGGTTCCATGGAGCAGCCTGTTCCTGGAGGGATGAAATCCACTGGGGGGAGATCTGCATCTTGGAGTCCAGGAAGAACTGCAGACTGTGGGAAGGATTCCCCATGGAGCAGGGGAAGAGTGTGAGGAGTCCTCCCCCATGAGGAAGAAGCAGCAGAGACAAGGTGTGATGAATTGACCACAGACCCCACCCCCCATGCTGCTCAGGTGGGAGGAGGTAGAGAATTCTGAAATAAAGCTGAGCCCAGGGAGAAGGTAGGGGTGGGGACATGTTTTTAAGATTTCAAATTGTTTCCCATTGTCTCAAATCAATCTGATTTAAAGAGCAATAAATTAAATTAATTTCCTCAAGTCAACTCTATTTTGCCTGTAATGTTAAGTGCTCTGGGATCTCTCCTTACATCATCCCACCACACTTTGGTTCTCTTTTCTTTCCCCTTTCCAGCTGAGAAGAAGAGCAATAGAGCAGCCTTGGTGGGAATAAGAGAAGAAAGCAATACTAAGTAGAGGCAACATTTCAGGCTGGGCAATTCAGGCATGGATCTCACCAAGGTTTGGTTCTTTTGAACCAAAATGTAAAGATGCAATGAAGAAGGTCCATGACTGACTGCACAGTAAGAGATTAATCTCATAGAGCAGGATCAGACATAGAGGATGAGGATGTTTTTCTGTTTAGAATGAAAGGGTAGGGAAAAACAGGCAATGAGTTTGAGAACACTTAAAAAAATCTTTCCAAGGCCCACTGGAAAGACAGCTATCAACATCTTCATTGGAAGTTTAACTGGGACTGATGTAGCAGGTAATAATACCAAGTAAATTTGGTCAAATGTATCAGAATTCCACTGGCATACAGCAGAGCTGGACTTGATCTACTGTTCTGACACTATAATTATCTGGTAGCTGATTTATATTCTACCCTTTATAAGATATGACAGTGTTCACTGATCAAACATAGCTTTCCTCAATCAGAAAAGGTGGTCAAACCCTTTTGTATTGTGAGCTGGTGCCTGGCCAACCAGACCTCTTTGTATTAGTATTCTGAGGGTGGCCCAGCAGCAGAGTAGCATGGAGGGTAGCAGTTGTTTTGTTTTGAGCCCACTTTGTGCTTTTCAGCCCCAAGCATTGCCTCCAGCCACTTGCACTTCCTTAAGAGGATTATTTGCCAGTGATATTTTCTTGAAAAAGCATCAACACAATGTAATGCTGTTGCTTTTTCTTAGAAAAATAAGAAAAGTTAATGACCAGGCATATGTCCATGAGGGATTACTGATGTCATTAACATTTCTTGTTTGGTGGCTTAAAAATAGCAACAGCAACAAAACCAGACTTGTCTCAAAACTCTTAGTAAAGACTAGCTGATCTTGGTAACCTCATGTTCTTCTCTCCCCTTCCACCACCCACTTCACTGCATAGCCTGGGAAAAGAAGCATTTGGCTTTCAGCTCTACAGGCAACAGAAATAGCTCCCAGAACCAAAATTTTCCTCCAAGTTGACTCAGATTAACTTTTTTTTTCAGTATTGCCAGTTAATTTAGACTGCATTTCAAGTCATTTTTGGTAAAGACTAAATGTCTTGGCTGAAGTTGGAGTGAAAAAATATCTCTCATGAAGGGGTAGGTCATGATGAGGAGGAGTTTGTGCTCTGGTGCTGAAGGCACGGGTGGAGGTTGGGGTACACTGGTGTGGGGCTGACTTTGCTTCCCTCCACCTTCACTTGACACAGGCCTACCAGCCATAGGCAATAACTCCCTTTCCACCCAGAAAAGCATGTTTCTTATAGGAGAAACATCAGTAATCTCTCACTGGGGAGTTTGTTCCATGTGGGAACCTGTATGTACCAAGGCAGGCTTCCAGCCTTCTACAAAGCATCATTTGTCCATGTCTTTACACAATGTCCCCAAGGTAGCAACACTCAATACTAAAAAAAAATTAGATCTACTGTTGGTATTCATACGTCTCTATCTTAGGACACCAAAAACTCAGTTTCCAGTGTATCTGTCTTCAGAAGAAGAAAGAATGAGAGAGTATTGTTTCTACTTTATAGATAGAGAACTTGGAGGCCAGGTGGGCTGCTGAGACCTCAAAGGAGATGAGTTTTTAGAACTGGTTGTTGAGATGCTGGGAGAAGATCCAGATATTAAAAGTATAAAAACAAGTAATACTATTTTTAAAAATTAAAAAATATAATAAAATACAAAAAGGAACTGTCTGCTTGTTGGCAGATGGGTCACAAGTAACCTGCTGACAGTAGGCAATGTTCAGTATTTGAAGCAGCTGAAGTGGTCACAGCCCCTGTTCTGCATTTGCTGATGAGAGGAGGTAGCTCAAGTGTGCAGATATGGATTCTGCATTACTTTCTGTTTTGTTACAAAAGTCATTTACAATCTATTTTATTAGAAGATGTTTCTGTCAACAATCTTACTCCCCTGACTATTGAGGTAACCAATTAGTTAAGGGAACAAGGAACTAATAGCAGAAATGCTCTCTCTCTTTCCCAAAAACTGGTTACTGGTGGGCTGTGTAGGGATTTGTGCTCATGCATCCGTGTTGGGAACGAGCCTAAAGGCTCAGTTTGATATAGGTGTATTTGTGAAAGCAGTGTAAGTACAGATGAATCCCACTTCTTGAAGTTTACATTCAATTTTGGATGCAAAATCCAAACGGATTGGATTTTGGATCCAAACCTTAATTTGGAAGAAACATGTTGCAACCCAAGGCAGATCTGGGAGTCTGTAATTCCATGCAAAATAAGCCAGATTTGTAAATCCGTGTAAACCCACTGAGAGATAAATCACACATGTACCTACACAGCGAGTCCAATCCACTCACAGTGGACATGTGGAGCCCAACCCAGCAAGCATCAGGCTGGCCAAATCGAGATTTTCATCAGTCACCCCATGGTTTCCCATCTGCCCTTCACGGTTAAGGGTCAGGCTCCTTTTGCTTTCCCAGTGCTGCCTGAGCATCCCCTCCTGCCAGCGTGAGCAAGCTGATCCTTGCACCAGGAACTGGTGGCCAGCCAACCTGGCAGCTGAAAGGATGGGTCAATAACCTACTGTTCTGCATCTGGCCAGTGTATCTGTGCACTGCCTGCTACATGGGGTCAAAAACAACTCAGCACCAGCCACAGAGCTCCCACCTTGTCAGCTGCCAAGGGTTGTTTTTCCATCAGAAGCTGGCAGAGATTGTACTTGGGGAAATGTGAGTTTTGCCCCTGCTGTGACCTTTCTTTTCCTGTGATGCCTCAATGCAAAGACTGGCTACTCTATTGTAAATGTCAAAAAGCTCCAAAATGCTCAGAGCTGATACTACTCAAAAGACATCCTCTCCCTACAATCCTAAAGTAAAGCAAAATGGGCTCCTTGACAGACGCTCAGAGGTACTCTTGTCCCCAGTTTGCAATGGGGAAACTGAGGCATGGCAAGCGTGGGTGACTAGCACAAGGTCATACATGCCAGTGGGAGTTCTGGGAATAAAGCCCAGAAGCTTCTGGCATATTGAGACACAGGCATATATTTCATACCGCCTTGGCAGGCTGCGGATGCTCTCCTCTCCTCCACTCTCTGTGTGTGACACAGAAACAGCCTTTGTTCTCCCTAACTTGCTCCCAAATGTTTCAAACATCACTTCTGCTGTCAACTGTAAAACTCATGCTTGGTCTCTATGTCCAGCCAGTGTGCGGCTGTTTCTGCTTGCTGCTGGGCTGGACTTCCTCTGATCATGACTATTTCTGTACCTTTGATCGGTGTATAAAGTCAGTCTGGAGAGCTTGTCCTGACATTTCCTGTTGTTAGAGACTTCTTGTCACTAACACTGATGATGAGGACATTTGTTTTCCTTTGGTTTTACCAAAAATTTCTAATTCTGATTATAACTACAACTTTTACCCTTTGCTAACTCAGCAAAAAGCTAAGGCAAAAGGAGACACCAGCCTATTAGCAACCCACAGGAGGGTCTAGATCTCTGATTTTATTAAACTGTTTGTTGGCTAAAACCTGTATGGAATGTGGGTCAGGTCTTTCAATGAAGAAGGAATAATTTGGAGTGTATCTAGGAAAACTTGTGAGCATCACAGATAGCCATTAAACTGTTTATGGGCTCTCTGTTATTTTTTATTCTTGGGAGGAAGTCCTGACCTTGAAAGTTGTGCAAACACAGGAGTTGTGCAAACACGTTTCCCCCGCTCCCTTCTTGCCCTGCATGCAGCACCAGGGATGGTATCACACGCTCTCCACACACTGATGATAAGCTGAACTAACAAGAATATGAGGAAAATGTGCCAAACCCGCAGAGGGGAATGAAAATCAAATCCCCTTTCTTGCATCAGCGTCAAATTTTTATTTCTTGACAAGATAGGAGCTCACTGGAAGGGAAACGAAACGATTAAAAAACAGATAAGAACTGGAAAGAAGCTGCATATCCAAGTCATTCACTGCCCTCCCGTGGCTGTGGGTAAAGCACATCCAAAGCACTTGGCAGCAAAGGAAGGCCTCCTCTTCAAGCCCAGGCAAATACATTTGCCAAATTAGTAGATTTTTCTTTCTCTTGTCTTTCCTGGTCACTTAATGTTTGGCTGCCGGCTGAAAAATAACTTATAACTTAGATAGTGGTAGAATGTTACTAGAAAATAACAGAGGGTGTGTTACATGTACAACTGAATTGAAAAACCGTGAATAGTTCTCTACAATTTTTAGACAATTGTGATACTGCATTCTTGTGACAAACGGAATTTTAAAATCTTGCTAGAAAAATATTATACTCTGAAATTAACTCCATATTTTTCCTTAATACAACACAAGTGTCCCTGAAAAATTCCTGACCAGGTGTAGCTAGGATTAAATAGTTTAACTCATTTACCTGTGCTGTTGCCAAAGGGGAAGGATTGGGATTGTCAAGTGTGTTGGAATTGTTATTCTGCAGCTTTTAATCCAGCCGCATTTTTGGTATGTGCTGTATTTGTTGTCAACAGATACACAACTGAAACATTTAAGAGATGTTCAGCAATCCTAAATCAAAAAATCTAGTATATTTTTCAGAGGTTTCTGCTGTTTGCCTAAACTGTTTCTCGCTTTTGCCCATTAATAATCTACAAAATGCTAAATTAGTGACAACACCACACAGTGTGTCACATTTCTATGAAAGTAATGGGAAGATGTACTGTCACCACAGAGGCAGAAGCTGAAGGACAGGTATCACAGATGTGATAATTAAGGGTCAGCATCTCTTCTGTGGATGCGCTCACACCATGCAGTGGCAGGGGAATCCAGTGGAGAGATGTCCCTTGGAGCCCAAATCCACTGCAGCCGCCCTGGGAGCTGTTGTGAGGGAAGTCCTAAGCAAGGGCTGGAGAGGGAATTTTCAAGGATGTACAAACCTTCCTATTTAAATAGAGTTTCTCAGTAAGTAGCCAACAGAGAGGGAGAAGGCTGGCCCCTGGCTTCCTCTCCACAAGAGCACAGGAGAGATGGCTGATTTGGTGAGATGCAGCAAAGCCTGGAGGCATTTGTTTCAGCACAACATCGTCCATCCAGAGAGCACGTACACTTGGACAGCTATGCCCAGACACCACGAAATGAAGAGTACAGTAATTTCACGATTATAAGCCGCACCTTTTTCATTGAAGAATC
>VRYO01002297.1:61674228-61720182 GCA_009812075.1 Sialia sialis | reverse complement strand
TATAATCGTGAAATTACTGTAGGTGGTCAGGAACTGAAACAAGAGACACTGAAGAGGCAGATTTGTCAGCGCAGGGGGATCCAGGAGTCAGCCAAGCATGCTGGCAGTGCTGTGCTACCAGCACCTGTGTATCCATCAAGGCAAGCACAGCAGAGGTGTTTGCAAAGGAATGATTCAGGACAGAACTGGGAACTTCCCTGCAGCTGACAGCAACTGATCATCAACAAGGGTTCTGAAACAGAAGAAAGGGGCACAGACAACAGAATTATGTGTGCTTTCCTGATGTATAAATACAGCAAGGTGGGATGGGACATCTCATGTCTCTCTTCTAGGAATAAGACATAACTAAAATCAACAACAATGTCACATGGACAACCCCTTGAAGAAAGATGTCAGGGTCTTTTTTGCAACTTCTTCCAGCAGATCTCTTCAGAGTCTCTCTCAATTTTCCCCAGGAAAGAAAATAGGAATATTTATGATCAAAAGTTTCACTACTCGATCCTCTCCTAGTGAGATGGCAGACTGCATGAACAGGAGGATGCACATCATCGTGTGCAGGAGCAGCCAGCTCTGCTGGAGACTTGTCAGAACAACCAGGAGGAGGCTGAACAGCACAAGCAAGCTGAAGGCAAATGAGGTAGAAGCCCAACTTCAGTCATCCACTGTGATGTTTTGCTGAATGCAAAGTGGGTGATTTATTTCTGCTTCCTCATATATGGCTGCTAAGAGATGAAACACCAAATAGGGAGCACAACACATTTCAAAAGCATGGCATGTCTGCATTAAATGATGTAATTCTGTTGCTGAAAGCTTGTGGCTTGATTCACTTGGCTTGAATGTTAAACTCTGTGACTATACCCTGCTTAGGATGGGGAGGTTACAGGAGGGAAAGATCAGCACTTGAAATTACAAACATCATTCAGTCATTTAGAGTTCTGGATAAACAAAAACTAATTACATTTTTTAATACATATGGAACAAAATGCTGACTAAACTAGACCAGAAGAGGGGCATTCAAGGGGTCTGACATCTCTGGTGCCAGTCAATCACTCATATCTATTTCATTTCATTCACATGTCAAAGAGAAAAAATATTTACTTGCCTAACAAAGCTTTGTGGCTTACGTTAGCAGTGGTCTGATGACATGAGCTACCCTCAGCTCTGGTACAGGGGCAAATAGGCTTAGATTAGAGTTAAAAACAGCACTTCTGTTTGAGGGAGATTACACAGACAGCGAGAATGAAAAAACAGCTAAACACAGACTTTGTTGGGCCTTTCCTTATTTGGGGCACTGTTATACCAGATCAAAATCAGGGTGATTGATGCCTAAGTTGTCATTTTAACCCCAGCATGGAAGTTTGGGGATGTGCAATTAATAACTGGTCCTGGTGCCTCCCAGCAGCATGGAATCAGATAAGGGGCATGGTGTGAGCTACTTCTTGGGCTGGGGCTTTCTCAAACTCATTTCTCAAATTATTTTTTTTTTTTTAGTTTGAAGTATCAATCAGTCCTGAACCAGAATGGAAACAGGAAAGTTTCATAATATTTGCAAGCTGAAATGCTGCAGGATTACTTGTTCTGCTTCAACATTTTTTGCCTCATTGAGTGACACAGAGCATGTGGAGAGGCTGCCCCAGGGGGCTGCACCATCCCAGGCTGCAGGGAAGTATTCACCCCAAAATAAATTACTTCTGGCTCCTTTGAGTAATTTCTACCATGTTTCAGTATCTGTAAAACTTAATCATCAATATTTGTAATAAAGGCTGTATGAATTATGATTTTATAAACATGTTTACCTGAATATTAAGTACTGTATTTATAATTTCCTTCCTCACCCCAGTTTATTTTCCCTCTTCCCATCTCCTCAGCCATCAAAAGCTAGTAGAATACAAGATTGTCTGTAGAGCTGAGAGACTGTTTAATTTAGACAATAGATGAACCTCTTCCTGACTTACAATTCAATGAGACAACTATGCACTTAGATTTGTGCAAGTAAAAGATGTCACAGTATTTAGTTCGCATCCTGAAAGGAAAACTCAAACATCAGCAGTAAATCCAGAAATTTCTCACCTTATTAGCATGAAAAATGCTCAATCTTAAGATAATCTGATAGAAGCTGAAAGTTTCAAGATGCCACCAACTTCAGAGCCCGGTTTTCAGACTGGTAAAAGTTCATCAAAAATCTACCTGGCCAGAAGCAGCTTCTTCAAGACAGCCTGAGCCATAATTGCAATAAAGCAGGCTGCTTCACACAGACTTTGTGAACAGGAACTTGCCTGCTGCAGCCACTTGATCTCTGTTGTCAGGCATCACGGCGTTAAGTCAGATGTGGAGAGAGACCCTCCTGTGGATCTCATCCCATTTCTTCCCCATTAAGCTTTGCAATCGTACCAACTAGAATTTTAAATCTTCACGTAATGACCATTGGTTTGCATGTGCAAAATGATTGCCTGTCTTCTATTATGCTCCTCCTATTCCAAGCTTCTGGTTTACCCCATCTGTTTAAACACTTGCTCTTTCTACCTCCCAATCATAATTATTTGCCAGAGTATATCACTGTAATGGTCCTTTCTGATGCTACCAGGCTCATGTGATGCACGGTTCCAAAGCTCTCCAAAATCTATTTACAGATTTAAAAATATATAATACTAGGCAAGGCATATAATTATGGAGCACTTGATATTTATGCATCCAAAACCACAAAGAGATTAGTTTTACTGTCATACCATTCATTCTTGTTTGTCATACTTTTTGTCTTATTGTAAAATTGGTTGTATTTTCATGGCTTTCAATTAAAAAGTGAAGAATTCTTTCACAACTTTTCTGAGGGATTTGATTTTGTGAACTACTTCCGTAAGGAGGCTTTAAAAAGGCTGCTGTTCACTCTGACGCTCCAAGCAGGTTCCAAATGCATCCATAGCTATATAAATGGTGTATCAGATGGAGTTGCTTTTTTCTCCTCTTCAGTTCTCCTCTTTTGGCCTCAGCAGAAATCAAATACCTAACAATAGTTACAGCAGCTAGAAATTCTTCATACCATCCTCACACTTTTACAATTCCTTGTTATGCTGCAGGATTTTGGTAGCTGGTTATGTGCTACAATGAAATCCTCATGTTTGTCGAGACATGTAGAATAAAGTGAGTGTAATATTTGAATTTTTTTATGGGAATAGCAGGGCTGGCATTGGCTTTCAGAAAATAGCTGGGAGAATATTTACTATTCAGGTAGCACTAAGCTGGGCAGGCAGAGTAGCTACAGTCCCACCTTTCAAATGTGTAACCGTACTTTACAGTTGAAATATTACAGGAAAATTCTCTGGAGCTGTAAAAAGCATGGGCTGTTCACAACTTGCCCAACAACTCAGGAGAGAGAAGGCACAAGCTTCACCCCCTGCTTCATCAAAACATGCACACATTTGGGAGCCACCTGCTCTCGCAGTGATGCTTTCTTCACCAGCAAACCTTCACATTTCCCCCTTCTGAATCATTGTGTGACAGTGAATCACTGATGATCTTCGGCAGCGGGACCAAAAATAGGGCTGGGCACAGAGAAAGGCTGGGGTAGGGGCAACCTTTCCTATGTTCAGCCCTGGGTCTCCCAAGCAACAGTGAGCAGGCTGTTGTACCTCCATACACTTCAGCTGCTCCTGGGAGCAATCACCTTTCCCTGCTCCACAGGCTATTTCTGCAGCGCTGCACTCACAGTGCCAAGGAGCCGCGGCAACAGGAGCTGCATTAGCATGCGGTGAAGTTTTCACCCCGGGTAATTATGGTTTTCTTTGTCACAGTGAATCACTGCATGTGAAATTACGGCAATTTCCCTATGCAGAGATGGAGTTGATAAATCAGAGCTGCTTACTAGATAATAACCATGCTTCAGGTGGCTCCCAAAGAAATGCTGCCTTCCAAACGATGGCGAAGCGCAGCCTACCCTCAAAGCCTAAGCAGAGAAAACTGAGCTCCTTTCACTGCTGTGTGTAAGGTTAGCACACCCTCAGCCACTGCAGGATCTGCTGTGAAGGACAGCAAAACTGCCTCTGCCTGCTGACAGCCCATGTGTCCTCCCTCCAAATGTTATTATTTCTGTATCGCATTTCTCCTGCAAATTTCCCCCGATTTGATAAACAAGTCTTTATTTTAGACCCTCAATTTCCATCCTAATCAGCACTTTTCTAAGACCCCCTAACCCACTTAAACTGCATCTGCTAAGGAACTCTTTGATGCCTATTACTTGTTTATGTCTTTCCTTCTTTCTTTGAGTCCACCCACTGGTGCTTCCTGTACCAAAATCCAAATTTTTGCCCTTAGTTTCAAGGCTCTTGACAACTCTATCTTTCTAGTTTTGTCTATTACTGCATTTATCAACTTGTTAGTATTTTTTAAGCACCCAGAAACCATGGTAATGACTACCACAGAGAAGCTCATGAGGAAATTAATCATGCTGCTTCCATTGTAGGACTTGAATCCTGTAAGGCTTGGGGTTCAAACTTCAAAAGAAATCCCCACCAGCTCATCATTAAATCATCAGTCCCTACCTCCTGCACCAGATGAGGCAGAGGTCTTGAGAAAAAAAACAGTAAGAGATATACAGAATTGAAATCTGCACTCCATAGCTAGGCAAAAAGAGGGCATTAAAACTATATGTGCAATGGAACTCTGGTGTTTTCTAACCATGGAGAGCTCAGTGTTGAGTCTGAAGTTTCCTGGAGCAGCTTCCCCTGTCTGAAATGGTACATCACAGCCCAGAAAAAGCACCAAAGTAGAGGTGATCACCGGGCTTTCAGATAAAGACATAACTAGTTTTGAGTGGGATTCAGCCTGGGATTGAGGTGTTAAATTTGATGCCTGGCCATAGGGTACACTCTTAAACCATGTTCATCTTCTGGAGTCCCCCATGGGGATCTGGGTCACACAGTCAGTGCAGCAGGAGCAGTTCAGCTCAGTTACAGCAGACACTTCCACTCTGCTGAGGAGCCCTGAGGCTGCATGGCCACTCAGAGCAGATCTTCATGGATTACAACAATGGAATTACACCTAGAAAAGCCTAGAAAAGTCTTTAGATAAAATCAAATGTTCATGGCTAAATGCACAGCCAACACTGAAATGAGACTATCTTTCCCTTCCTCTCTTGCTGCACCTTTTTCTGCTCAGACTGCAAACTTCACAGTAGGTAATCTGAGCCATTGAAGAGCACGGCATGTAAGGATTCAGGCTGGCCTGATTATTTGGACCCTACCACAATATAAACATTGAATAATGTTACTTGCAACACCACCATCACTTTCATTTTCCCTTTAGTCATTCCCTTTAGGTAGGATTTGTTTGCAGCCCTTTAGCCATCATTTCAGATGCTATGGATAGCCTGTCTGGCCTCCAGCTACTGCTCCTGGTCTCAGGTCTCACCTGGATCCTGCTAGCCTTCTCTACACAGATGCCTCAGGTCTCCCAGGACATACTGGGCACCCACCTTGCACCCTTGAGCCCATCTCTCAACTGGAAAACGAGCAATGTTAGAATGTCTTCGGGTTGAATGGACCTTTACAGGTCATCCAGTCAAATTCCACTGTGACGAGCAGGGACATTGCCACACAGGACGTGGCAAATAGATAAATGGCTTTTCAGGGAACTTATTCATGCAGTTCCCTGAGAGTTGCTCTCTGGGGCACTCTTGGACCATGTGCCCACCTCCATCTCCTCACACAGAGAACACACACACACACCCTTACCTTTTTTGCAGCACTCTGAAGTAAGGATCCAGTTTACCACCAGTTACTATAATTGATCAAATTCCCACTGGCAAAGCTGCAGTAAGCAGCTGTGTGTGCCCATATGGCCCAGCACTACTGTAGCATCCAGAATTTTTCCCACACCCTCCAATTTAAAGTTTCTGGGAGTAGAGGATAAACAGAGGTTGTGAGTATTTCACCAAGACAGAAGTTCATTGAACAGAGAGAGACCTGAACTTGACAGGACTCTTCTTTGGCTGCCAGCTCTTCCAAGCTTGCAATATTCAATGTTTCAAGTCCTGTACTTAAACTAAGGTGCACGTTTCTAACCTCCGTGTTTATTAAATACATTGAAATTTCTAGCCTTCATGGAGACAAAAAGTCTATAAACAACCTCACCAGCTGTAAAAGATTAAAACACTGAAAGGAGCTAAGAATCTACAAGAATGGTACTACAGGCTTGGGCTTGGCTTGTCTTTGTTTCTTGGGTTTGTTTTTTTTGGGGGGGAGGGTTTGTGTTATTTTTGGTAGGTTGGGTTGAGTGCTTTGGGGCTTTTTTTTGTTGTTTTTTTTTTTAATGCAGCACTGACAGCATCACTTAGGAAGTCAGAGTCGATGTCAGGCCTCTGTGAGGTATGGAAGACCTGTGTATACTTTTGCACCTTAATCATCTGCCTGCTGTTGCCCTGTATTTGTTCCAGCCAGGTCACACCTCCTGTCACACAGCCCCTCTGCTGCATTCAGGGCAGCACGCTAAGCCCAGCTAAGGACTTGCACTTGCTGAAAATTTTCAAAAATATACTGAAACTAGCAACCACAGTGCTCTGAGCAAAGACCTTAAAGCTTCTGCACTCCTGACACAGCTGCCTTCTCAGGATAACTTATTTTCACAGCAGTAACAGCAGCCATAAAAACAGACCGAGGAGAGCAGGGACCCCTCCACACACCCAAGTTTATGTCAGTCCTTCCTGTTGTGCTACAGCCTGAAATCCTTCCTGAGTGTCAAGGGGAGAGGCGATCAGCGACAGAATTACTCCATTCAAACAATGCTGGCGGCTAAAGTATTTGCCTGGGGAGATGAGAGTTTAACTGACTGGTCATTAAAGTTTCATGCAATCCTCACTCTCAAGAGAGCAACTCTCAGCTGCTGGGTTCACAGCTCTACAGAAAGCACAGACACAGAATAAGGACATGAATCAGAAAGGTATTTTAGATCCATTAGTTATAATTTACACACCGATGACATACAGCATAAAGACAAAATATACAGATCTTCATATATATGTACATTGATCAACACAGTGCACAATTTAATGTTATGTTACAATTAAGTGTACAATTTTAAATATGGCTTTATAAACTAGTAATAACAGTGCCAAAATAACGTATGTCTCGTGTAATTCACAGACAAACAATATAATGCAGCTACAGCATCAGAGTCCCCATTTAGAAATGTGTTGCTTCATTTTGTTAGTTAAACCTTGTACACTGCAGCTAGCTGGATATATCCCTCACCCACATACATCTACATATACTTTATTCTTGCTGGATTGCACACCCCTGTCTTTGGGACTTGCATTCTTCAAGTATCCTGAAAAAATAAAAGCCTGTACATTTGAGGAAAGTTTAAGTCAGAAGAACAAATTAGGAAGTGAGGCAAAAACACATACAATCATAGTGCCCAGTGAAAATATCAATGTGACCAGCGCAGCCCGAAAAAAGCACTTTTTTTTTTTTTTTTTTAATTAGAGGACATAAAAAAGAACCACAGTCACATCTTGTTTGCCTTACTCTCCCCAATAAAGCAAAATTTTACTTAAGTATAGACATGAATGAGAGAAGTGGTAAATTCAGGGTCACTTGGAAGCTGTGTTGGAAACTCCGGCTGAAGCAAACTGGCACTTTAGTCAACGACTTCAAAGTGGAGCAGGATTTTATTTATTCCACAGAACTTGAATGCCTTGTGGAAGCATATGTTTCAGCTTTAGCTTGTTGAGCTGAATGTGTAAATCATTACATGAAATCCCACAAACCTTTTTATGCTGAAGTCTGACCAAAAGCCCATAACAATCTCCTTGGCCTTGAAAAACCTGGGAGTGGTGCAACCAGGACACAGAACTAAGAGTTCAACATTGTAGTGACACGCAGTGTTTTCAGTGACTGGCATTCCTGTGCTGTACACAGACTAATACCATTTAACTTTCCAAATTGCTCAGAGAGCTGCAGAAACCCCTGCTGAGAAGTATTTCACACTGGGGCACCTCCGTGGGGAATGAGCACAGAAGAAGCCGTCCCCAGTGACCACCAAAGAGAGGACTGATTCATGTCGCAACCCTTCTCTCCACCAAGGCAAAACTGTGAAGACTGGGGTCACTAGCCTGAAAAGGAGATGCACACATGTAGTGTGGGGGAACACTTTCCCTCCACAGGACACCAGCTCAACACCACAGCCCATGTTCGCCAGCAGGCTCAAAGCTCTGCTCACTGCCAATGCTTGCTCCCAAACAGACCCTTGTCTCTGCAGCTCAGACACGGGATGACAGCAGGCTCTGGCCCCACAGGAGCCACAGCTACCAAAATAAGCCCCTGCACAGTGTACCCTGTACTAAGGAATACCCAAGGCACAGCATACATGGATACCCCATAGCACTGATCAGCTGCTGAAAGCTGCTGCAGTCATTCAGAGCTACCTCTAGCCCTCTGGCTCTGTGGGATTAAACAGTCCAACCTGCGTGCTCCTCCACATCACAGCTGCTGAGATGTATGGGCATGACTCACACCTATGGGTACCCATTTCCATATCCCAGCTACTGCGCTATCCAACTTAATTCCATATTTAGAGAGCATCATTTGCTTTATTAGCATCACATGCCTGAATCATAATTTTGCAGTATTTGGGGAGGGAAGGAGGGTTAGGCCAAACAGCTACTTGTCAAAAAACAGATTCAAATTCTTATTCAAACATCTAAGGACAAGACCCACTTGAATTCATCCCCTGCCACAGAAATTTCACTTGGTGAGCTGCCCTGCATAAATCTGCACATAACACGCTTTTCCAGCAGGCAATATTTTGTAAGGCTTAGCATCTGACAGATACAGGCCTTTCAAGGAAAACAGTATGAAACTGTCATGATTACTTGAGCAGACATCACTGACAAAAGCAAATTTGTGCCTGAACTGTTTGCTGCAGAAATATTTCAGGCAGTATTTTTTCAAAGAGAATATAGATCTGGAGGGACATTGCCAAGGTTTTAAAGATCAAAATGTGTTACTTGCAGTGCTATAATTGGATGGAAACAGTCCTCCAGATCTGAAACATCAGGTTCAGTTTGGTTTTTAAATCAAACAGCACATTTGCAGGATTTCTGTGGGACCTATACATCCCAGTGCCTGTTTCCCCCACTCGGTAACAGTGAGCTCTGCTGACAGAGCCAATGAGACCAACAGGGGTAAACAAATCCCTTCTGACATGACAGGGTGTCACACCGTCAAAAACTGCAATTCACATGAAAAAAATCCAACAGACTGCTTCAAATCTAACTCCATTGGAAATACAGGATTTGCTTTGAACTCCCATTTGCCAAATGAGGGGCAGACCAATTACTCCTTCTTTTAGAGCAGCACTATGGAAACACAAAGGCAGTACTCAGCCTCTGGCAGTATTTCAGGTAAAGTAATCAGGAGGAGCAGTGCTGCCCCCTCACCAGGATATGGGCTCATGCTCCAGATCATAAGTAGAGCAGGCATCCACTGGAACAGTGGCATGAGCAAGGCTACAGATGCAGCCTGAGTCCTCCTGCAGAGACCCAGCATTTGGCAACTCCCTGTATCCCACCATCCCCTTCTCCACTGCCCTCTCCAATGACCATCCAAGGGCTTCCCTGCCCTGCTTTGAGAGGGGCTGGACAGTGCAGAGGAGTCCCAAGATAGCTTTCCTCCTGCCATACCTTGCACCATCATCTACCTGGGCCAGGCCTGTGGCTGGGACCAGGTTTGGTGCTGGCACCTGTGATGCTCTCAGAGGCATCACTGACATCTGACTCTTGTATCAAGGGCCCCTGAACCCTTCCTAACATCACCCCACAGTGAGTTTGTGGCTGTGGCAGAGGGATCCCCAGCCAGGGAAAAACCTTATGTGGTCTGTGTCACCTCAGACACGGTGTCCTGGCATCCATCAGCCTCCAGCTGTATCCCAGCTCACCTGCTGGGCAATCCACAGTTGTCCCAGGTTTCATGGCTGCAGAGACACCTGCTGACCCTCAACCCCACCAGCAGCACAGTCAGGACCTTCAGCATCCTTACAATGGACTCACTCGCAATTTTCATCAGTAAGGGAGGGGAAAAAAAAGAAAAAGGAAAACAAAAACAAAAGGAAATAAAGATGCTCTCTATTTTTAGTTCTGTACAGCCCCTCAGCATTAACTTTAAAAATAGATATGATGGAATGGGGAAAAAAAACCAAAAAGACTGCAGGACTAAGAAAACATTGTTCTTTTAGTAAAATTTTTGAAAGTGAAAAACAGTTGTTCCCTTTTTCAGAAAACACATTTTTCTTTTTTTCCCCCCCCGTGCAAACTAAAATAAATGAATACTTTTTAATTTATTTTTTTCAACTTTTTGGTGTTTCATTTTTTCCCCACAACAAGACAGCTTTCAAAAGAAAATGCATGGATTAAATCCTTTTAAAGAGGTCTGACCTTCCTTTAATGGTCTTTTAAGGAAGGGGACTCAACTGCTGCAAGCACACCTTGCAATGCTGAACAAATGGAGAAAGCACAGCCTTCAAACATGCATCAGTAAATGAGTGAAAACATCTCCATCAGAATTTCCAACAGGCTAATGATTTTAAATAGGAGCTTTTTGATGCAGATTCCTTTTATTCAGAATATCAGTACCTACATTTTTGCAGATAAACCCTCTCCTGACTTGGACATGGAGTTACTCGGGCAGTTCAGGCCATCACCTCTGCACTTTCAAGCTCAAGACTTATCTTCTTGTGCCCTGTTCTTGTGCTTGGTTTCCTGAGAAGGGTCCCAAGTAACTGGATGATATCTTCCTCCTCAGTTTTGGTTCACTTTGCAAATGGTACTTGCCCACAACATTGACTGGAATATGGCTTCAATGCCCAGGGAATTGTGGAGACAGGTGTAATTTCACACCAAACTTGTCAGCTCTCACTGCAGTGGCTCCCATGCATGAACAGATCTGAGGCTCCAGTGCAGATAAAAGTGTCCCTGCTTTCAAAGCCATAGCTAACTCCACGTTTCCCCAGAGCAGGTGCTTTCCTCTGCAGGAGTCACTCCAGGATCCCACAGAGTAAGCTATTCTTTGAGTGCTGGAGCTATTTAAAGCTCCAGACTCACTAAAACTACCAACAATTAACATCCTAAAGCAGCTGTCTGCCCTATCTGCTCTTAGAACATTTGGTACAACAAACACGTTATAAAAATTTTGCTGAGGGATCCTGATTCATCTAACTGTAAATCACCGAGAGTCAAAATTAAAATTTGCCACCAACAAAGTCTGCAGTCAAATACCCAATTTTATATGCATATTTAAAAACACAACAGCCCAATATACTCTACTAAAATCAACTAATCATGGCCAAGCAACGCTGAAGTACATGCTTAACTTCAAAGCTGTGAGTAAATCCAATGGATTCATTCCCATCTCTAACCTGCATTTAGGAAGACATGAACATGAAGCACATCAGAACCTGTGCAATATTTTGAGATCCAGATCCACAGATATGCCAGCAAAGGCAACTTAAATTCAATTCTGGTCATGCTTTCAGTATCTGAATTTCCCCACACACATGGCAGTGCTGAGGGAACTGTCCCATCTCACCTCCTCCTGTGTATGAGCTTTAGGGACTGTGCACTGAGAGCCAGCACAGTGCCCAGCACCCCCTGAAGCACCTCCCTAGGCATGAAGTATTCAATTGCCTGGGCCAACATCTTGCAACTACACAGCGTCCCATGCCTACCAATACCTCAAACTGCTTTGCAGCCTTCATGGGTTTGCTACATCTGTTGGTAAAGAACACAAAGCATCCACTGCTGAGACACACCAGACTTTTAGCAGCAAGTCCCATTAGCCTTGCCTAGAAATAGCAGACAGCAGCCAATGGGCAGGAAGTAAAAACATAATAATTCAATAACACAGAAGAAATCTGACCAACACACATTCCAGATGAGTTAACACTGATATCTCCCTCCTGCATAAAAGTATTCTAGAGTAGTGATTTCAACTTTCTGCAAAGAATAAGAAACACTAACCAGCTCCCTTCTGCAGGGATATGTTTTCCTCCATCCTTCCCTGATCATCTCCAAAAAAACTAGGAGCAGTTCTTTTCTGCAGACCCTGTAATATATGCACCCAAAGTACGAGTAGCTATCAAATAAAATTTCCCTGAAACCTTACCAAATCACAGAATCTTTTAGGTTGGAAAAGACCTTTGAGATCATCAAGTCCAAGTGTTAACCCAGCACTACCAAGACCACCACCAAACAATGTCCCCAAAGTGCCACAGCTATGTGGCTTTTAAATACCCCCAGGGGTGATGACTGGGCAGTCTGTTCCAATGCTCAACAACCCTTTCAGTGAAGTTTTTTTCCCCAATATCCAATCCAAACCTCTCCTGGTGCACCTTGAGGCCATTTCTCTTATTCTAGAGCTTCTTACTGGGGAGAAGAGACCAACCCCCACCTTGCTACAGCCTCCTTTCAGGCAGTTGTAGAGAGTGATAAGGTCTCCCATGAGACTCCTTCTTTCCAGGCTAAGCACCCCCAGCTCCTTCAGCTGTTCAACACCAGACTTGTGCTCCAGTTCCTTTCACCAGCTTCATTGTCCTTCTCTGGACATGCTCCAGCAAATCAATTTCTTGCAGTGATGGGCCCAGAACAGAACAGAGGATTCAGGGTGCAGCCTCACCAGTGCTGAGATGGGGACAATCACTGCCCTGGTCCTGCTGGCCACACTATTGCTGATACAGGCCAAGGTGCTGCACAAATCTGATGCACCTTCAGCACACCACTGGCTTAAAATGAGATGACAGTCAACCAACACTGCCAGGGCCTTTTCATTACAGCATCAATCATTTTTTCAATGGAAAACTGTGCCAGTCATACCTCTTCCATTTTTGTCCTCAACCCGTTGCTGAAAAGGGAAGATAACAACACAAACCAGATGTGACAAATGTTCCACTTCCCAGAAGTTCATCCCACTTGGATGGGGAATCTGGTTTTGAACATGAACAAAAATAGACCTGAAGGTCCTACTGCTCTCTAGACCTCTAGTTTGCTCACTTGTGTTTTAAATGTGTTTACCTTGATCCACCTGAACAATTACACAAAACGAAAATACAGTTGAAATAGTCCAAGCAGTATGTGACAGCTGAATCAAGCACAATGGTCTCTTCCAAAGTGGTACAAACCTCTTCCTGACCTGAAGGAGAAAACAAATCAGAGTGATCCCAAGAAACATCTTATCTGCACAATGGGAAACACTTGTACATATCACTTGCATTGTTCATGATCTCTGTACTCATCCATGTCCACATCCGAGTCAAAGAGGGAGTGTCCAGTGTAATCTGTGTCAGGGGTTTGGGAAATACTGTTCCCTTCCTCATCAAATGTTTCTGTCCTTGAATAAAAACTGAAGTCCTGCAAAGGGGAGTAAGTCTTGCTTGCCTCACTGCTTTCCTCAGATTCATACAGAGTGTTGTCATCATCATGGTGCCATTCTGGCCAAAATTTCCTCCTTATTCTTTCACAGTACATAGCAAGGTTAATCAGTTCACCTGTAACACAACACAACAGACTTCAGTAAATATATCCAGCCAATAATGCTCTAACTCACCTGATGATGCAAAAATACATTAGCTGTGTTTGGAAACAAACTGAGTAGGGCCTTTCCAAAGAAGTTTCAAAATTCCAAGATGCCATCAATCCTCTTAGCAGCTCTTGTTTTTAACTCTAATGTAACCACATACAACAAGAAGGGTTACACAGGAATAAACACAAATGCATGTTCACACAAAGAGCAAAGTATCACGAATTCAACCTCTATGAAAAGTAATCAAGGCAAGACACTAATACTGTAAGGTTTTTGTAGTAGATCTCTTTGCTTAATTGCAAACACTTGGTTCCTAAAGACAGAATTTGATCTTTCAGATGGGCACAGTAAGTTTATTAAATACAGTGAATGTGGGGTTTTCACCACCAGATGGCAGCGTTGTCTGCAACATAAATTCACATTTAATATGGTCACTGGCTCGTTCCTACTGCTCCCAGCCTCAGTATCTTATTCGTCGTTTATAAATACATGTATGCTTACAGAATAAATCATAAAAAAAACTCAAAGAAGAAAAAAATACCAGCTTAGTAAAGGGGAGCTGCATGTAAAACCTGTACTCATGACAGTGCAAGGAGGTTGATAGATACAGAGAATCAACCACGCTGCTTGGGTATTTCTATTATCTTCTATTTATTTTCATTAGAGACAAACTAATTCAACAAGCATAGTAATCTTTCTAAACAGCCATGGGCCCTTCAGAATTTTACCCATGATGCACAGACATCAAGAGGAAGAACTGCATAGCCAATATTTATATCCTCATCTCAAGTGCCCATTATCTGAGGAAAAGAGTAAGTCTGTGCCTCTTAACTGCAGGCTTAGCAGGGCTCTCTTGCACAGAAGCAGGTTTACAGGTCAGATTCATTCCTTTTACACTATTTTACATCCTTTTCCCCCTTAGATCTTCCCATTTTTCATGCTGTGTGGTTTTACAATGAAAAGGGATGCAAAGATACTTTAACATCCGTATCACCTCACAAAAAAGAATCAAACAAAAAAACAACCCTCAGTAGAGACGAGGGGTATGGTGGTTTCCAATTCATGCAAAAGCAAAGTGACTCCAAAGCCCAGTTGGATTTCTTCCTTGTCTGGCATCTTAAAGAACAGCAAAGGCTGTAATTTCAGTGAGACAACAGCACCTGCAGTTCTACTATCAAGGAAAGTACTCAGTTCACCAGAATCTGGCTAATGTTCTGTTTTCTCATACTTTACCCAGCATTCACTCCTTAGAGGCTTTAAGGTTTTGCCACGTTAAAGAGAAAAAACATCAAGTACAGAAATAGAAATAGAAACAGAAATTACTCTGTAGACCATTAAAGAGAAAACAAAGAATTTTAAGAGAAAACAACATTATAGGATACAAATGCTACATCAAAGGCAAGAACAGTCTGCTGAAGTACTGCAGTCATCAAAATGTCCTTCCAAGGTACTCCACATTTAAAGGTGGAAAATGCCACCAAGAGCTTTTAATCAAAGATCAGTTAAGCTTTCTTACCTTTGATTAGTCTCTCTGGTCGAGTCCCTGGTAATGTCCACATTGCCTGTGCCAGATGTCCAAAGACAGTGGCATCAACAGTGGAAACAGTTGATCCCATAATGTACTTCTTGTCACCTGTAAATACAACAGCAAATATTTCTTGACTGGATGCCACTTTTCCCAAAATTAAAAAAAAAAAAAAAAAAAGAAAAAAAGAAAAAAAAAAAGTCACTGTTCCATCTTTAGCGTATTTATTTTACTGAAATAATTTCAATGAAAAGGTTCACTTGTTCAAAGACAGGGATTCCAAAGCTGTTTCTAGGGTTCAGCAGGTAGAACCCATTACTGCAGCTTTCCCTGTGCTCAAGACTTCTATAACCAAGCCAGTTACAGAGCCACCACTGGTCAAGGAACTTCCTCTGCTCATCACAGCTGGCAGTGCTCACACTCATGTACTCATTCTGCTGCATTTAGGATCTGCTCAGCAGCTACAAGATGCCTAAAAGCCCCATTTTGCCTTGGTGCAAACCCAAAACCACTCAGCTACAATTCAAAATCATGAACTTGCTGAAAGAAGCTGGTCACCTTTGCCTCCCATCCATGCAGATCCAGGTTCAATTTACTCATCCGATCAGCTAGAAAAAGAAAAGTCACACCCAAAGCTTTCCTCTCTCCCGCTTGTTCAGGATGAAACTGATGCACCAGTCACACCTGTAGTGACTGATCAGAAATAACCTGCGTCACCAGGAATAGAACAAAGCTGTAGGCAGGTGTGGACAGGTCCTGTCACACACCACCCCTGCAGTGCCCTCGCCCCCACTGACCCTGACAGGTAGGAGTCAAACAGAGCCGTGTCAGGCATGCAGCACTAAGTGAAACAGCAGCATTTGGGCCTGGCGCAGGACGTGTCTGCTCCTCACTGCACTTCTGCTTACCTCTCTGGGCACCCCAGTGCCATGATGGCCCTAAACAGCCTCCACAGCACAAACAGACAGGCAACTAATTAAGGGAAGAAAATACAGTAATTTCACGATTGTAAGCCGCACCTTTTTCCTTAAAGAATCCAGCCTGCCCCAGTAGTGCGGCTTATATTCAGGTGCGGCTTATCTATGGACAAAGCCCAGTGAAATGCCAACCTGGAAGTGAGAGCCGGCTGGGGAGGGCACTGGGGCTGCCTTTAAAGGCTTTGCTGGTCTATGAAAACTGTTGCAACTTGAGCACCTGACACCAAACCCAGCTGGCAGGGATTCTGTTGCTAATTTGTTACTTTGTTACACATGGATCATCACTTTTTTTTGTTTGTTTGTTTGTTTTTTTGTTGTTTTTTTTTTTAAGTGTGGCTTATATTCAGGGGCAGCTTATATATTGACAAATCCTGTGGTCTACCCGGCTTATAATCAGGTGCGGCTTATAATCATGAAATTACTGTACCTGTTTCAAAGCCACTGTTTGCAACAAAACATCCACTTGTTAAACTTGTTTTCCCATCTCAGGCAGGAGACCTGTAACAAGGATCATGCACAGGGCACACAGTGTAACATGAAGAATTGCGAGGTCAGGTTAGCTGGTTGCACTGTTTCTGCCTCGGCCCAAAGCGCTATAAACTGTCAAATGTGGTACCTAATTGAATTCTCAAAATCCAGTTATCCCATCTCCCCAGGACATTCTTCCGAGCTGCCTGTAATTCAGTAGGTTATTCAATGTTAGGTTTATTGAGCAAGTCCAGAGGAACTGTCCAGTGTAAAATGCATCAAATTCCAGCGTACAGTACAAGGCATGTTGCCAATGCCCTGCGCAAGAGCACAGCAAAACAGTGCTCAGGAAAAGGCAGTAACAATAACCTTCTCTGGTCTGTCAGATGTCCTTTGAACATGCAGTTAACTCTCCCCAGCTCTTCCACTGTTCCATCAATTTATTGTTTGAAAACTCTGTACAGAGTAAATGTTGTGTCTTTTCTGCATTTATCTGACACCTAAGCACTCATCAATCTCAAACACAGCTCAAAAATTGGTCCCTAAACCACAGTTAGATGCCAGCACCAGAAATTTAGCACCATACAGCTGGGTCTTGAGATTCAATCCACATTGATGCTGTGCTGGGAAGAAATACTGTCATTTCCATCTTGCTACAACAAAAGCAGGCTCTGAGTGAGGGATAAACCATCCCACCCTCCAGTTCCTCAGGCACAACACCCCACACCTTCAGGTGCATGGAAACAAAGCACAAGAAGAGAAAAGAAAACTGTGGGATAAATCTGGTTTTAAGTCATGCTGCACCATAAAATGTGGCATCTGTGTGCATTTTCTTCCACCATTTCCAATCTGCTCTTAACACTTCCAGTGCAACTTCACTGACAGACCAGCTATCTCTGAGTCTGTTTTCAGGCAAGATTACACAGTGTCTGTCACATCCAGGCTGCCATAGCACTGATCATCTCAAATATCTCTCTGGCTAATCCACTAGAAATGAAATCACACTGGACTTGGATGAACTTCGTACTGCCCAGGAATTCTGAGAGTACACAACTCCACTGCTCACAAATGCATGTACCGGAAGACTCAAAAGCAGCTATTTCAACAGTGGGTCAAGAAACCCCAGCAAGAAGCAGGTCTGTGGGACACAGGCCTGCCCCCACACATAGAGGCAGGTACAGCACTTCCAGGCTGCTCCAGGGCACTTAACTACCTTTAGAGGCTCAGATTAGTCCAACCTCTGAGTTTTCTGCTCTGAGCACCCCTGTCCCCACCAAAGCACCAAATGCTTTTCAAAATCCAATTCAGGAAGCTGCTGCCCTGCAACTCCCTGCTCAAAATCCCCATCTACCAAAGAGCCTGAGAGGTAGACAGCTGAGAGGGCACCAACAGATTTATGGTCACTCACTAGCCTCTTCTAAACAATTACCAAAACATGTATTTTTATATATTGCTAATTCATGTGCTCATTCCCCTCACTTTCTTACACTATTACCAGGCAGTAGGAAACTGCTACAATACAAGGAAATTACATTTGTGGTTTGAAGACTGCAGGACAGAAAGGTGATACCAATGGGACAAGCTGATCCATCGCAGTGGGATTAGTTCCAATTTCCATGTTTATAAGATCTGGAGGAGTCCGTAAGGGAATATACATCAGGATATAAGGGAAATAGAAAAATTATTCTCAAAAATAAAAATAAACATAAAATAAGCATCGAAGATGCGACTGGGAGTGTCAAAACTAATGTCATAGGAACTGGCAGCTACAAAGTTATCTTTCTCTGGAAGCAGCTCTTAGAATTACAAGTTATTCTTGTTCCCATGTGAATGGTCCTTGTTAAAAAAGAGAAGCGTTAATCAGATATTCCTGATGGCTGACAGCTACAGTTTGGTATGCGCAGCTACTCTGCACCATAGGCATCATTTTTAAGCTCTTAAGATAACAGCCAAGTACTTTCTCTTCTGGGAAAACACTCACAGAGACTGTGCAGGCATAAGCTGACTGACTGCCTTCCCCTTCCCCCTTTGAAACAGGGGAGCCTCTAGTGAGGGTGGAAGTCTTCATCCCACCTTATGTCCCCATTCCAGGATACTACCTAGAGGCCACAGCTACTAGACTCAACCATAAACAGATGGCTGGAGAAAAACATGAGCACACTGATGTTAATGAAAATTAAGGAAATTACAGAAAAGTAGATCAACTAACCAATAATCAAAAGAGAAAATATAATGATTCATGTGACTGCACACTGACGAATCTGACATCCATTTCAGAGGAGAAGATTAAAAAAACATACAATATTCAGCTGGTATGTAATAAAATAACAGGAATACAGTAAATGCTCATCAAGGCTTTTTGAAGTACACAGGCACATTCTCAAAAATCTGGAATCAAGAAGAAAAACTCTGCTAGTAATATATGTGTAATACAATTTAAAATTTGATCCACTGTGTTTTCCACAAAAGCCAGAGACTGATTATAGCATTTACCTTCACAGAGAGATGACCCAAGCCACCCTGGAAGGGAGAAAGAAGTAGGAAGAGCATCTGTCTGCAGGCTAGAATCAAACAAACTCATTTGAAACAAGTCCAATTTAGAACAGATTTAGATAGTGACTAACATCTGTCAGCAAAATGTGGTGGCACCTCCACCTGCTGGAATCTTGTAATTAAAACTGTATGGCTTTTAGAAAGCCACCCCCAATCCAGCAAAAAGGCACAGGCCTCAAGACAGTACTCAAGCAGTCTGATCCACAGAGATCTCTGTAAAGGATTAAATTATCCCTTTGAACTTGAAATCTTACAAATCTGAGTGTCAGGATACACTCCAGACAAACAGGCAAATCAGGACACTTTTACAGGTACTCAGGCACACGTTTTTGTTTTCTCTTGGCAGACAGGGATGACTTTAGCACACATACAGCCACTGTGACTCCTTTTCCTGACAGAGTTGTTTAGCCAGAATCAGGGGGCTTTGCTGTGTTACTAAGTCATAGACTGAACTTGCTCCAGCCCTGTCCCAACCCCACTCCTCCCTGTGATGAGCATGGAGCCACGCAGTGCCAATCTCAAAACTACAGCATCAGGACTCCCACAGAGAGCACCTGGAGCTCTGCAACAGGTAAGACCAGATCTCCTCTTCTGAAATTAATTGCTCCCTCCCTCCCTTTCGGAGAAAAGGGACCTGTTAGTCTCCAAACAACAGATTTTCTCTGAAGAGGCACTGGAATAGGTAGCTGTTTCTGTTAACAAACAAAATGCAGCATAAGAAACTGCTGTCAAGAGGAGCTGTCAACAAATCTTCCTCTTGCCCATCGTGTCCATGCACCTCATGGGTTTTTGTTTCACCTCGTTCCCAATGCAGCAACTCAACAGGTTTGTTTCGGAAAATAAAGTTACAGAAAACTCTACATCTATATCCACTGCAAATACCTTCCTTTCCAAAACAGCTTGGAAGTCCGGAAGCACATTTTTTCCCTCCCTTTTCTCAGCAAGAATTCAGCTTCTGACTTCTGCTGGGCTCTCCCTAGCTTGCTCCTTTCATCCACTCCACACCTGCCTCTTCAGCAAATGAGTAGTGTGTCCCCCCTCTGGAGCACATGGCAGGGAGGCATCCTCCTGTCCTCCACTCAACCATACCTTTAAAGCAATTGTTACAGAGAACAACACACAAGTACCATCCCTCTTGGTTTCTCACACAAGAGAGATGTAAGCTCAAGCAAAGTGACAACCTGCACCACAGCAATTCCTCCAAATGCAAGTTTTACACAGATGCACGCTATGCTTGGCTCTTAGTGGAGTAGAAGGCAAGAAACACAGTGCAAAACAGTTTCAGTGCGTATTTCAACCTGAGCCACACAACAGAAATTAGGTTAATTCTAGCTAAGTGAAGTCAACCTTAAGACTAGTTGTATGGGATCCACCCAAGGTAACCAAGAATCTTAAATACAGCTATTTTGACAGTGCAGAAGCATCTCCTACTGGGAGCTTTGAATAAAGCTGCTGACACCAACCAAACACAACAAAGTTCAGCTCATCAAAATAACATCTGCAAAGGGTTTTCAAATGGCAGCCTCATAACAGTCTGTCAAACAGCCACAAATAAAAAACAGGAAAGGGAATACAACCAGGAAATAAAAAATGAGACACACACCCCAACCTCCCTGCAAAAAGGTATAAATAAGAGGTTTCATTTGCAGAACTAAACACTACATTTTCCTAATTTCAATCACTAAATGCTTTTCCAAAACAGCAGGCCACATTTTGCGCCTCTACGTGTACATACTCTGTGCTCAGAGAAGGAAGTCTCTTATGCCTCTAGACACACAACTTGGCAGCAAACAGTGGGAAAGGAAACTATGTCTCTGCCAGAGCAAGGAAGGCACTAAATGACAGCCTCCAGCTTCTGCCAAAATGAAATTATTTGTCCGTGATCAAGCTGTCAGGAAGCACTGGAGGTCAATTCCACCCTGTGGAGAGAGGGGCTGTGCACAGAGCACCATAACTCACTGTACCTTACCCAGGAGGCCTGCCAGAGTCCGCATGTCCTTCTCCATCAGCGTGTACATCTCCTCCTCCGAGAAGCGCCCAATGCCATGGCCGTACATTTCTCGCTTCACGATTCCTTTGGTCAGATGGCAAAAGATCCACTTCAGCAAGTCACTGAAGGGGCCAAAAAGCGAAACCATCTTTTGTGTCTCGTGAAGATTCTCCACCCATTGGCAATAAGCTAAAGTCCTAGAAGGATGCAAAAACAGGTTACAGCAGTGTAACTCCCAGAGCCAAACACCACCCTGCAGGAGCTTGCACAGAGGTCAGGCAGGTGAGTGCTCACTGCCCTGATGGAGAGGTAGCTTCACAAACAGCAGACTCAGAGTTACAGCAAACCCACTTTACAGTACTTAGGCAGACAGCCCAGTGCTTATTGTCTCATTAAATCATGACTCTCTTCAGGAGAAAACAAGATTCATGGTGAAATATTAAGTAAAAGCTGCAGAATTCTGCTAAACTCATGTAACAAAACACAGTGCCAAACAGATTTATTAGCTAAAGACAACTCACTGCACAGACCTGGGCAAAACAACAACAAAACAGCCCCCCCGCCAAAAAAAAAAAAAAAAAATCAATCTTTCCCATCAATCTTTTTCCCTTCTACACTGCTGACACTTAGGCAAACAGTAACTTTGCTCCAATATAAATACTGAAGCAGTAATTTTTCAGAAGATTTCTCCTCAGAAACTGAGAATAACATGATATTTTAAAAATAAAATATAAAAAATTAAGAGGTAGTGGTTATTAGATTGATTTTTTCCTGCACAGTTTCTTCCCTTCAAAATGCTGGTTTTATGACAGAGACATTTCTAAAGGATTCTGTTGCCATCCATGCTTTATTAAATGATAAATAATATCCTTTTAAGAAATCTTTTTGTAAAAATTTGTCTCATCAGCTTAAATTTTTGTTTCCTACATGCATTTTCGTTCCTTATTAATATTACAGGCAAACAGATCTTGATTTGTTACTCCAGAAACTTATAAAAAAGAAACATTAGGTTTTTTTATGTCCAATACCTTCAGAAATTACAAATAAACCAAAAAGACCATAAAGACCAAGTTCAAATATATGAACTTTTGTCACCAAGTTCAAGGGTTGCTGGAAAATGTCTAAAGACATCTCAAAGTAGACAAGATAAACATAGGAAGCCTGCAGGGTCTCACTGGGAATTGATACATATATTCCAATCCAAGCAATTCCAAGGTTTCACTGTTTTAGCTTGGAATATGACTTCAGTTTATCACTGCACGTATTTCCAATTCCACATAATTTCCTTAGTGCTGATATGATTCCCCTAATTCAAGAAAAGAAAGGGAATAAATAAAACGAAACAGTATCTCTTGGAGAACTCCTGTGACTTCTTTTGATAATGCACATTTTATCAAACTCACACTGTCCATTCCACTGCAATTCAACACCTTCTGCTGGTTTCACTGATGTCAGTAACAATGAGGTGTGAACAGATTTTGCTGCAAATGTATGAACAGGGAAGAACAAAAATGCACCTGCTCTACTACTGATGGCTTTGACCCTCAACAGATTACTCCACAACCTCCAGCACTATATAATTATAACAAAAGCATCCTGATGACACTTCACATGCTTCAACACCACTTTTAAAATAGGGTGTTCTGCACAGTCCTGGTTTCTAAAACTTGATGGATGAACTCAAGTCATTGAGCAGGTTTCAGCAATGCAAAGTTGGAACCAGAGACAGATTTAGTAGAGGCATCAGCAATACAGGAAGAATGTTAAGCCAATAAATGCAGTAATAAAGAGCTACTGAAACTTGCAAAGGATTGACTTTGTCTGAAGATGTGGTCTGAGACTGCCCTGTTCCAGGAACAACAGTAACACGGGATTTAAGACAAATGGAAAGAAGGGCTGGCCTGAAGGCATAAGGGCATTCTATAGAGTAGAATGTTGCAGCAGTCATGTTTCACTGGCCTGGCAAAGGACAAGGTCTCTTCAGCAGGTACAGCTCTGAATAGAAAAGCTCGATGTGAACACTAGGAATTAATTATAATACTCTGACTTGGATAGGAAGGGACCTTAAAAGTCATCTACTTCTAACTACATGTCCCTGCAAGGACACCTACTCCATGGGCAGGGATACTAACCACCAGATCTGGTTGCTCAGGATCCCATCCAACCTGGCCTTGAGCATTTCCAGGGACAGGGAATCCACAGCTTTCTGGGCAATCTGTGCCTCATCACCCTTTACGTAAAGAACTTTTTTCTAAATCTAATTTACATCTCTTCTCTTTTGGTTTAAAACTGTTCTGCCTTATCCTATCACTATCTACCCAATAAGAAGTCACTCTCCCTCTTTTTTATAAGCCCTGTTTAAGTACTGAAGGCCACAACAAGTTCTCCCTGAAGCCTTCTGCTCTCAATGCTGAACAACCTCAGCTTTCCCAGCTGTGTTCACAGGACAGCTGCTCCAGTCCTCTGATCATCTTTGTGGCTTCCTCTGCACCTGCTCTAACAGGTCCCGATCTTTCTTCTGCTGAGGACTCCAGAGCTGGAAAGAGATGGGGTCTCACAAACACAGAGTAGAAGGGGAGAATCACCTCCCTTGACATCTCTTGATGCAGCCCAGGATGCCATCTCACACTGTCGGCTCATGTCCATTTTTTTCAGCCACCAGAGCCCCCAAGTGCTGCTCTGAACGTGTTCTTCTTCTAATATGTAAATTATTATTTATTATTTGAATAAGCTAGGAAGAACTTGCTCTCTGAAAATACTGCTGTCTTGCTGCAAAGTCCTCCTTGCCCAGGATGGACCTGACCTCCTTCATCTGGCAACTCTGCAATACAATTTAGTTGCTTTAGGACAACAGGCCAGGCCTGGAGAAGGTCAACAAGAAAAAGAAGTCAAAACAAAACAGAAAAAGAACACAGGAACTCCACTGTAGCATTTTTTTAAGTCGTCCCAGTTGCACAAGATTAAACCTGTCCTGCCATCATTATTTCTTGCTCCAACCACACCAGTGAGCTGGCATCGCACCAAGAGTGATCAACCATGTCCAAAATTATTTTAATTTCGTAGAACAGAATGAACAAGATTTCCCACAAAGCTAATTGGCCCACATTTTAGTGCAAAAATACATTTCCCCAGAGCTCAATTACTTGCCCTGGGAGAGAAGGTCCTTGGGTCTGGAAGAGGCAGAAACCAGATCAGGTGTTTAACGACCAGGACAGCAATGGAGAACTACACAGGGTTTAGGTAATCCTGCTAAAGCTAAACTGTCAAGCATAAATCTTAAGACATCTGCTTGTTCCTCTGAATGAGCAAAATTTTTACATGTCCCAAATCTCAAATTTACATGGGCAATGAAGCCAGCTAAATAGACAATCACAGAGTTTACTTCCAAAATGTTACAGTTTTGAGGAGCCAAAAAAGGAGAAAAGTAGGCTCCAATTCAGGGAGAGTTAAAAACACTTTTAAAACTGGCTTTACAAGCACTTTATTAAAAAATTCTATCCAAGGGTTCATTAATTTGTGTTTTTTACCAAAATATGCTTATCAGCATTTAATTTCACCCATCACTCCTCTAATCAAACTATATTAATGAAGTATTATCAATATTACAAAAGGTTAGGAAATGCCAGAAATTGGGAAGTCTACATAATCTACTTCAGCACAGTATAAGTGTACATTTTACACTGGAGTAAGTATTTATGAGACGACATAATTATTTTAAATATTGGCCTGAACAGAACATTTGTGCCAGCACATCTGTACAAATCTAAGAGTATAAATAAAACAATAATGCATTAAAGAGCAATGCTGTGAGGGTGAAGTAAATCCAAAGTCTAAATGTAACAGCTTAGGCCTCAATACATAAATCAGGCGAGGAGACGAAGAAAATGACTCATCAACAGCAGCTTGCCTGATTATCCCAAAACTGTCTGAACTTCAAGGCAAGGGGAAAGCATTTACAAGAAAGTTAACAATGGGGTTATTTTTCCTATCTGAACCTGTGCAGACTAGCATTTTTTGATATACAAAAGGATTATAACAAAAAACAATCACCTGTAGAAACTCCACCAGCTGTGCAACTTCTTAGAGCAACTGCCTTTTAAGTCACCAGCGGCATTCAAGCCTCATCACTGTTAGCAGTGGGAGAGACACTGCTATTAAAATTGGCTTGATGTATTTATACATACTCACATTATAAAAACATTTTATGTTTAGCAGGTGGCAAGCCTGAATACTGACCAAAGTCAGATTGATCCGTATTCTCAGATCATGTTCTTGCTGTACTTCAAGCATTTGTCATATATGATGCTTGCTTCTTGAATGACAAAGCAAGAAACAAGTCAAATTTATGTGCAAGTGTATATATACATACACACACATTTATAAATCTCACACATACACTCACATTTATAAATCACTACAGTTGTGCTTGACAATACAGCTCACCCAATCTAATGGGCTAGTCTGCTTAAACCGAATATTCAAGGCTTTATGTTCTCACTAAGCACATTAGTGAACTGACCGAAGATCCATCTCCTGAGATCGAAGTGACAGAAAGCATCTCACAGTGACTGCCAGCCCTACAGGCACCCAGGAGCTGCCTGGTCTGAATCCCAGCAGTATTGTTGAGCTCAGCATGCCAGTTCCAGAAGAAAGTGAGAATCAAACCTCTCTTAACCAGAGGTCTGATCCCACAAATGTGCTGCAGTTACACCAAAAACCCAACGCATTCCGGAAAGGTGGCTCTGGATGCCCCACTGGGTTTCTGGGGGTCCACAGATCATTGCAGGCAGTGGAGGTTGACTCAGAGCAAGCCTACAGCAGATGACAGGTATCTGCATTGGATCCAGGACCTGGGGCAAGAGTCACAAAATTATTCCATTTCCATCTCTTCACTGCTGGCTCGCCTCAACACACATTCAGCTTAGAGGACTTTATTTTCTTTTGCCAATTAAACTTAGAGAAAGGTTTACTGCATTCTCCAGGGACTGGAGCTCCAGCACCAGCTCCAAATCAGAGATATGGTGTAACCCCAGCACAGAAATAGGCACACTCACTTGTTGCCTTTCTGCCTGAGCCCTGCCAGGTGCCACAGCCCGGAGCAGAGAATAAAGTGTCAAGAGGCTGAGGTTCTCAACAGCTCCATACTGCTCTCAACTCCAGCCACACCAGTTGCTTCCACATGTAAGAGGCACTAACTGCTGAAGATGAGCCACTACCTTGGCAAAACTAAACTTTTCTGGAGGCAATGCTGAGCATCCACTAGGATTAGCTGCACCCAGAGACAGCACACCACAGGATGTACTTTTCTTCTTTGTCCGATAAATGTTCTACAGTATTACTTATTTATGATGAAGCTACTTTGCAGGCTGCTGGCAATGAAACAGTAGGAATCACATTATGTATCACTGCTTTGGAGGTTTGGTTTTGTATACCTTACTCTGCAGAAAGGCATTCACTGTTCCAAATTCCTCACCATGGGACACGAAGACACCAAGAAAAAACCCTAAGGTTCTGGTGAAAAATGGGAATGCTCAGGGACAGATGTGAACAGATCCCACAGCCACAGATGCAATGCTGTGGAGAATCATGGAGGAGAAATATGGTCCCACACAGTGAGAGCCTGATTTTACCTTGGTGTCAGTACAGGATGGTCCAAGTTGTTCTCCAGGAATTACAGCAGTAGAGCTGCCACACCTCATGGCTCAGGCTTTGCCTGCTACAAGGAATCTACAAGGGATAACCTCACCAATATATATCAAGCCTCTGGTACAGCCAGAGGGACATACAGTAAGACTTATAGTTGAACTTTTTACTGCACTGCAGCAAAAATATATGCCTTGGAGGAACTCAACTGTGTGACTACAAAGGAAAAGCAGCAGGGATACACAGCCAGGCACACACATCTCTGCTCTTGATGCAACTTTGTCCACCTGTTTTAATGCCCTCTCTCTGGGCCAGTGCCTGAATTTGCAATATCTGTCTTCCACACTTGCCTATGTCATGTCCAGCCGTGCCCAGCCAGCTCCAGATGAGCCTGGATGGATGGACAACAGCTTCACAGAGGAGAGCACTTTGTAATTGAGACACAACAGCAGTGTAAGCCTGCCATCAGTAATGACACATTTAACGCAGTTAAATCCCTGAACCACGAAACAACTGACACTAAGGCACAGAGATGAAGCATTAGGGGACTAAAAGGCTTCATCCTCCCTTTGGCAGCTGTAACAACTGAGGGAGGAAAAATGAACCAAAAAAATATTAATTCACAGGCTGCCTGTATCATGTTTGGAAGGCTATGACACTGCAGATGGGTATAAGTGGTGAAGGCCACACTTCTTGGAAGGCAGAGATTTAATTTCTAAACCAAATCACTTCAATCTGCTAATTACTGAATGCTAAAATGTTCTCAGAAGACACTAAAAATTATTTGAAGAACTATATGTACACATATTGCTGCTGATCTTCAATCAAAAGGTAGAAGGAAAAGCAGGTAAACGCATTAAATTTAAAAATCACACATTGTTTTGAAATAAAAAACATGCAGCACAAATGCAAAACTTAGTGTAGCAAGGACTTAAATGCTTAAAACTTAATGAAACCTAAATTAAAAAGAAAGCCTTGTGCCTGCTAAGGCAGCAAATGTAGCATCCAAGATGCATGTCCACCTGGTGCCTCTATGCCCATACTGGAAAGGGCACTTAAAAAGGACTGAAAAGTAAAGCACACAGGAAATCATAGGTATTATTTTCAAAGGTGTCAGTAAGGAGCATAAAGCACCAGAAAGGTTCTATTTCTATTTTCCATTCACATACACACTTCAGCTTCTCAGGATACTGTGACTAATACTGTACACGACCAATAGGCACTACTGTCAACAATATATATCAACAGGAGTATCCTGTGTTATGGGAAAGGCAATGATCCATACTGCAATCACTCGCAGTAATTCAAATCTGTAGAAGTAAGAAAACAATATTCTGGATTCACCACAAACACTGTATTCATTCCTCTATGCCCCCCAAACCACAAATATATTCAGCCACCTTGATCTTTTGGTCTTTATTAACAAGGCTGCTCCTATACAGAAGTCACATTGAACAGAGGAGCATCCCATTGCTGCATCCTTCTACAAAGCTGAAGTCAAAAGGCCTGACTTTACCCTGTTTACACAGCACAACCTTTCAAGGGAATTATCCCTGCTCAAACCACCGTACACATAAAGGAGCAGCAGTTTCCTGGGATGAAGAGAGTTGTGAAGTTAATAACTGGGTACTCAAAACTCCTGCAAGAGGAAAGAAGTATTCGTGTGCCGTGAGGCCCAAGCTCAGGGACACACTGCCAGCACAAGAACACAGCCAGCTTTGCCATGCAAGCTTACCAGTACAGGTGCTCCTCCACCATTTTGGTTACAGCTCTGGAAACAGCCCTTTCATGTGGACCAAGGTGTTTATTTAAGTTCACTCCAAGTTTCTCTTCCAAGAAGTCAATAATGAACTCAGTGCCAGATACTTTCTTGTGATTGTATTCAATCCAAGGCATCTTCCCTTGAGGGGAAAGTTTTCCATCAAAATAGTTCTAAGTAAAAAAAAAAAAAATCAAGTAAACAAACAAATATACAGACAACAAAAGCCCTTCAGGTTCTGTTTGGATGAGAATAAGTATTTTAAATAGTTTTCTGTGTTTTTAAAGAAACAAATCAACAATTTTTGTTTTAAATTAATACTCTAGAGTAACAGTGGCTATTCAATCAGAGTAGCAGCTTTACCCTACATGACAATTCAGATAAAATTATCTCCAGGCCCTGCAAGGTGTTCCATGCTTTTATACTGCATGCCACGTGATATAATATTATTTAAATTATATTATCTTTTATTTAAATACCTGGGTTATTTAAGGGTTGGAAACACTCAGATCTCCCAGAAGATTGGGTCCATTATTCTAAACAAGTTTTAAATCACAGGACTCACAAATAAATACAGTTCTTCTGCACATCTGCACTTTTCATGTTAAAAAATACCTGAAAAAAATAAATTCACTACCCAACTCAGATGGCTGCATTACCTCTAAGGACAAAACACAATCATAGGCCTATATAAAAGGCATACCATTCCCTCCTGTGTAGAAGGGAAATCTGCTTTCTACAACTTCAAAACTTACAAATCTCAGACATTTACACACATACTTGCTATAACTGGGTCTCCCCAGAGCCCAGCACAGTAGAGCACAGCATTACTGAATACTGCTATACCTGCTCAGCATAGCACTCACACCTGCTTTTCCCATGACAAGGTGAAACACAGAGATTAGTGAATTTCCATCTCAAACAACAAGTGCTGGCTGCCAAAACATGATCAGACATTTGTCCTCAATTCTCTTACTCCTCAAGGCAGAGACACAAGGCGCAACCTTTTTCCTTTCTTGTGACTCCCATCCTCGTTATTTAGTGAATGAAAGCTCCTCGCACAGAAAGTTGAACAGTAAATGCTCTGCACTCAGATCTCTGGCAGTCACCCCAAGCATTTCAGGACCTAGCTTCTAATTGCTGGAAGTTTAGGGTTTGCAGTTCTGGATTGATCTGTTTGGGTCTCAAGTATTTACCCTTCCTGAGTCCATTTAAGACGGATTGAGGTACTCTGGCAGCAAGGAGAATACACCAGAACACGCCTCCTGCTCAGTCTGAGAGTGCCAGCATCCTGGCTGCCACTCCAAACGCAGACGTGCAATGCACTAGCATCACGCGGCCATTCCCAAAGGCTCTTCCCTTCCGCATGAAAACCAATGGGTAACGCTTCTGGGAAACAATGCCTGCAGCCTCTTCCAGGGTTTGTGCCCAAACAAACAGCAGAACAGGGATACTGGATGGTATCACGTCTCACCCACTGCAACCCTTGTGTGACGGAACGAAGCACCTGAATCCTTCCCACCCACACATGTGAGCGACACAGGGGCCAATTCCACGGCACAAGCTCTAAAGCTGCTGCACATGTGAAACTGAAAGGAGAGCACTGCCCTGCCCTTCCACCTTCCAAGACCTTTCCTTCCTCAAAAATGGTCTTGCAGCACTAAAACCAATGATACATTTCCATAATTTTTAATTTTGACTTTACTACAGAAGCACAACGTTTTCCTGGAACTACACAGCGTGTTTAGAAGATTCTGAGCCATTGCTGGCTTAATCTTCATTAAGTCCTTCCATTAAAATATTTCCCTTCTTGTTCACAAACACTGGTGGTTTGCAGAAGCCACTGGACTTGAAGATGTGTTTATTACACCTTGCAATTACTGCAGTCCATACCATTTTCAACCCAGAAAAAAGCAAGTTGTTATTACTCAGCTGCACATATCTAATATATATAAATACATTGCCTAAAATAATTTTCATGTTTCATGACATACAGTTTATCAAAAAAAAAACAGGAAACATCTTTCAGTGACCTGAGAAAACCTTAGTCTCTTGAGAAATCTGTTATACTGTTTTTGTACCCACTGTTCTCAGATAGACATTTTTAGGCTTGAAACCTCTGTATCTTTATGGCTGATACTAATTGCTATCAAATATTTATCAATTTTCCACTTCAAAACTGTTTTAGCTGCTAAGCGGGGAAAAGCTATGGTATTATCAAAAACCAAAAGCAAACCAAAAGAATATCCCTTTTCACTCACAGTACATTAAGTGCCTGCAGAGCAACAATAACAATAGCTCTACAGAACCTCCTTTGTAAGGAATTTATAAAAAGAATGGCACAACGTATTTCTAGGGTAATTTTACAGTACTATGCAAAAGAAATTAGATTTCACATTTTCAATTACTCCTGTTTATGATTTTACGTTCACTCTTCCTCTCCTAAGAAGGCTGCCATTTCCACAGACCTGGCATGAAAACAGCATATTCCTGCTGTGCTAATTATTTATCAGATTATATAAAGGCTCAGCTCTTCATGTTCTTGAGGAAATTAAGGAATACCCAAAAGATCTTGATGAGCACACAGACAGGGCTCTTTCAAAGCAAGCTTTATTTTGAAAACGCAGCTAGGGATTATGACAGCCCAGCTGGGGTGGGGCTGCTCTAATCATTTTTCATGGAAACTTGCACATACAGAGGCAAATTCAAGAACATATAAGCACACGACAGTAGCACATGTATTGGGAGAAATGTAGGTGAGAGTGCGCCATTAAAGCATGTTGTGTAACACAAAGCACAGTACTCAACAGTCTGATGCACCACAGTAAGCACAAGGAATCAAAAGCGTAAAAGGCAGCCTGAGCATCTCACTGTCTTCTCTTCACCCAATTTCATGACCCTCCCTTTGAAGCGGTCCCTCCCCAGCTAGGTGATGACCACAGCAGATCTCCTGGGATGAGCACCAGCTGCCACCTGCAGTGCTTCTCCACCACGGCCCCTGACAGCGTGCAGGGACACAAGGTGTTTCCTTCTGCACCCTGCTGCCTGCCAGGCAGCCATCGATGCCTCTGTCACCTACAGCATCCTAAGGGTAACACAGTCATGAGGGAACAGAATAAAAGTCTATAGGCAGAGTATAAAACTCCAGGCATTAAGAGTGCCCCCTTCAGCTCCCCTCCTGTTCAATCCCACAGCAGCATCCATACTTTCCTTCACCTGTCAGCAGCACCATACCCCTAACACAAGGACAGAAAGGTAGGAATGTTGCTTTGGATGCTCTTGCCAGTTTAGTGTACTCACACTAGTGAGCAGGGACATGCAACACCAAAAAGCAATGCTGACCTTCAGTACAACATAATGGAGAGGATAACCCTCTAGAAATTCCTCTCTCCAAAAAGCTGTGTGACTTCTAACAGCATGAGCTCTCTAAACAACTCCATCCGAATCACACAAATGCTGTGTTATCTTTCAGAAGTGACCATCTCCTGTCACAACCATCTCTTATAATGCAGCTTTCTTTAGCTGCTCTCCACCAGAGCAAACCTGACCATCACAAACCTCTGAACAGCATCAGCTGCCATTAGAAAGAAAAGAGATCTCACCAAGAGAGGCATCCCCTCAAACGTGCAATTTCTACCCAAATTATTCTGAGAAAAGCAACGTGCACAAAGTCCTCCTGCTGCAAGGACATGTTCAAGCTTCAGAATCTGGCAAGCTCTGTAAACCTAAATGAGGAAAATACATCCCACAGGATGGACGCCTTCCTCTTTAGTACTCCCAAGCATCCAATTCAAGTACCACTAAATTGCAAGAAAACATTAAACTCAGGCTTTTAAAGAATTAAGCAAAATGCACTGATTAGACTCTCTTCCAATCCAAAGGAGTTTAGCCACATAGGAAGCTAAATATCAATGACAAAAAAAAATTGTTGGTTTGGTTTTCCAACGACTAGGGTTAGACTTATACAAAACATTCTTCCTAACACCTTGGTATGGAGTAAAATTCCAAACTTACATTACTTGGGAACAAACAGAGGGAGAAGAAAAAGGAAAAATGCCTCAGACCCTTCTTCTACCTAAGATCTTAGTTATATTTTTCTTCACTATTTTATCACCTTAAAGGCATTCGGTGCTTAACACACACAAAAAAAAAAAAAAAAAAAGAAAATCATGCCCTGTCTCAAAGAGCCTGTATGCTATGCAGCTTGCCAACACCACAAGATGTGTGCCACACTTGCAGCATCCCAACTTGACCTCAACGCTATCAGACAAGACCATGCGATTCAACTGTCCGCTCTCACAGCTTTCATTCCCTGGAGTAGCTCAGACTTCATTCCCTGCAGGAAGATGGCATGGGATGCACCCAACAACAATTAAGGAGCAGTATTTGTGACCTCTAAAAGCAATCCTGTCTCACTTCACTGGGGAGGAAGCATCAGCCTTGGGAAGCGAAGCAAAAGGTAAGCACTTCTTCCCACGACAGCTTCAGAGATGAGGCCTCCAAAAAAACAAGAACCTGGAGCTGGCTAATCTTGATGCCTTTAGCATGGTGAATTTAAAGGATCAAATAGTGTTCCTCTTTAGTTTTGGGGTGTTATTTAACACCTGGTTTATATAACAGCAGACTGTTCTCTCACCTCAGCATTTCCAGCCAAGTTAACTTTTAACATTCATTTAGCTCTGCCAGTTAAATCTACAGCTGTTCCAGATAATCTTATTCAAGTCATATCTTTAAAGGTTATACACCAAATTTCATTGGAGCCATAGAAGTGTTCGCATGCCCATCTAGCTGTAGGTGTATGTTTACATCTCCCTGGGTGAGACAGACCGGGGGGGTGAGAGGCAGGACGCCTATGTGTCATTTCACACCATTTACAGAGAGCTGTAAGGCAAAGGCAAACCGCACCATGTACCTGGTAGGGTAAATCGGCCATCCTCAAGTATGTTTCCATTTTCAGACAGAACGGGGATAAACTCGGAACGCCATTCCTAGGCCTTGAAAACTGATGCAGTATGATAGCATCTTTCGAATCGAGCTCTTCCTCTTTCCTGTCAAAAAAACCCGACAGAATTTAAAAGGAAAAAAAAAAAAAATAAAATAAACAAACAAACCGGACAGGTGCATGATACATCAGTACATAAAATAGACAAAGGAGAACCCTCGGCCCTGGCAACACACTCTCAGCCCTTCAGGGGCTGCTGCGGGCTTTGGTTGCCCACAGGCAGCGAGAGGGCCCAGCCTGGGCCACCTGTCGGGGCGAGCCTCTGCGCTGCTGCAGAGGGCGAATGGAGGAAAAGGGGGGGAACGGGGGAAAAAGAAAAGAAAACGGCAAAAGCGCGCTTAAGGAGAGACCCCGGCCCGCCGGACGTCGCCAGGCTGACCCCGCAGGTGTACGCGGCTCAGCCCCGCAGCGCCTTAGCCCCGCAGCCTCACCGTATGGCCAGCAGCTCGTGGAGCAGGTACGCGGCGGCGGCCAGCAGGGCTCCGCCCGTCAGGTACAGCGTCTTCTTCCACCAGGAGTCGGAGCCCAGCGCCGCCATGGTGCCGCCGCCGCCCGACAGCGGGAAGGCGACGATCTCGCCCCCATAGAAGGCGGGCGGCGGCTCCTCGGGCCCCGCGCACCAGCCCAGCGACAGGCTGCGGTTGCGGCTCAGGTCCGCCACGCAGGAGCGCGGCGCCGCCAGGCCCACCCCCCACAGCATCCTGCGCCCGGCACCCGCATCCCCCGCCGCGGAGCCGCCGAGCCCCCCGCCCTGCCCTGCCCTGCCCGGTGCTGCCGGGCCCAGCCCGGCCCCGCGGCGGGGAAGGGCCGCGCCGCGCTGGGCGGCTCCGGCGGCTCCCTCGGCCGGCGCTGCGCGGCTGCGCGACCGGGCTGCGAAGGGAGGGGATGGGGAGGAGAAGGAGGGGATGGGGTGGACCGGGCAGGGTGTGTCCTGCCCTGCCCTTGCGGAGTCCCCCGGGCCCGGTAGCCGCTGTCCAGAATTGAGGGCAGGAGCCGCCGCGCCGCCCTCGGGGGTTGTGTGCGAGCCTGCCCTGTTAAAATGCCCGCGGTCAGAGCGTCGCTGTCTGTTCCTGGAGGATACGAGTAGCCTCGTATTCACCCCGTATTTGGGACAAAAAAATGTCACTTCCCCCCGCAACCTCCCCATCTCGGTGCCTGGCCGCAGCTGAACATTGCCACACTGTGTCCTGTCAACACCGCGACGATTTTCTTCTTACTTTTCACCTCGACCTCATGGAGGAAAACACCTCCATGAGCAGAAAGGGTAGCAAAATGGCTTCAAAGCAAATCCCCTGGCCCACAAGGTGATGAAATTTTACTGATACTGAGGGCCCCAGCATTCCCTGGCCCCTGCCTTCCTGCTGCAGTAGGATCTTTGGGCACCCCATGATGGCATGAGCAGGACTTCATCTCCGTGCTGCCAAATATCCTCGGCTCTGCATATCACACCAACCCCAAAACAGTGCCCTTTGTTTTTTGGGTAATACCACTGCCTAAATAGTGCTTTGTCAGATGCTGTGGTGGTACGTAGCTGCTCCAAGATGCTCCCTCAAGTTGGATATTTTATTATGCCATTGGGCCAGAGAAATTACCTTATCCTTAACCCAACTTCCAGTGCCGAGGAGGGATGGATTAAGTCTGCGACCAGGACTTTGATGCTTTATGTCAGCATATAGAACATCTTTGTCGTAGATGGGACAAAGGAGTCAAATGAGGAAGAGGAGGTCCCTGGGCAAACTCATGAAGTTAAGACCCATATAGTGACTTCTCCTAGTGCCAGCAGTGGCCAGTTTTGCATTTAATATTGATGTGCAGTATCAGTGAGAGCAGCTTGAAGCTGTCAGGAGAGGTTTAGGTTGGATGTTAGGGGAAGGTTCTTCACTCAGAGAGTGTTTGGACACTGGAGTAAACGCCCCAGGGAAGTGGTCACAGCACCAAGCCTAGCAGAGTCCAAGAAGTTCTCAGGTTTATTCTTGAAGTTTTCCTGTGCAGGGCCAGGAGCTGGACTTTTGTGGCACTTGTGGTCCTTTTCCATCTCAGGACCTTCTATGATTCTGTGGCTCTATGAACTGTCTCTGCCTCCCGCCTGCACTCACCAGGGAAGGCTGCTGTGCTCTGCAACTTTCCTGCAGCAGCCCCTTGCAGCATTTTGTTTTGTTCTTTGCTTTTATCTGGATGTTTACATATATTCAGTAGCAACAGGCTGCCATGCAAGTATGTAATTGATACTGTGCTGATATTCCACTTTCAGGAGTCAATGGGATCAGAGAGGTCACAGTAAATCTCATTCCACGTACAGGTTGTGCCCTCCAAAATGTGCTGCACTTCTTTGCACTCATCCTTAGCAAGTGCTGGCTGAGCAGCTTCTGCACAGCTTTTGGGCTATCCCATATGACAGGTGATGCAACAAGAGTGGAAAGTGAGAGCAGCAGCCTTTTCATGCCACAGCTGATCATTTGCAGCATTTAGTTTTGTTAAATTCTTGCAACAGGGCAATGAAGATACAAAGAAGAAAAGTGCTTTTCTCTGCTACAGCACCTGCAAATCTCAGTCTGAAGATTTGTTTCAAGTGGCAGACAGCCTAATAAATCTGGACAGCCACAGCCTGGTAGCTGGTCTCAGCTTTTGTTCCTGCATGGGAATTGCTTGCTGTGTTACTGATATGAGGGATCCAGTTACAGATGGGATCTAAGTTTCTGTGAGGGCAGGGAAAGGTCCTGGGCATCCACACCCCAGCTGCTGCCACTGCTTGACTTTCAGAGACAAATGAGCTATCCTAAAATCTGTGTTTTTATCAATGGCCGGCACAAGTGGGGAAGATCTGTAGGGGGTAGGAGAGAGGGAAGGTCCCAGTGCAGACCCAGAAAAGTTAGGCAAAGCTGAATGCATTACTGCAGTTTATGCTTGAAGATCAATGCTGTGTTTTGGTTGTCCAGCTTATGCCTGGTTGCCCCAGAATTCTTAGAGCAGGACTTCAGTCAGGTGTTTAGCATTTGCTCAGTAGGGGCACTACTACCCTTTTTTTGGAGGAGCACTTTATAGTGTTTAATCCCATTTTGGCTGCAGTGTTGCCTGGAAGCTGCAAGGGTCCAGAGCTGAACAATGCCTCCTAGAACAATGTGGGAAACCTCAGCAACAGAGCACGTGTGCCTCATGGTATGTCAGGTACAGATCTGCATAGAAACCCATAGAAACAGCCTTGCTGTCCTGCTCATAAACAGTTTTAGAGGCTGGGATGACCTGCATGATGCTCACCAGACCTGGCCATTTAAAAGGTGCAGGTCCCGATGTCACATCTTGTTTCCCAGAGTTTAACAGCAAATAAAGAACATGGGTAGAACACAAGTACCCTCATACCTGTCCCACACTAGGCTGTCTTGCTAATGGTGCTCTGCCAGCCTTTCTTCCTTCAGGTTTCAAAGATTTCTGTCAACAGATACTGAATCCATTTGGCCTGGCAATCTGGTAGTCAACCTTATCTGCAGGCAAAATAGCAAAAAGCATGTCTTACCCTGCCTTTTCCCTGGCTGTGGAAGAATGCAATGTCTGTTCCTTCAGGCACTGTTGCCTGTGGCAAATGACTTATATCAGAGAGGATTATTAGCTGATATCAGTGCCCATGAACCCAAGTAGTGCTTTCTGCTCCTGTGCATTGCAGGTGCCACAGGCTGTGTGATTCTAAGATATGGTCTCATTTTCCAAATTTGCCACAAAGAGGCTCACAAGTGATGCCCTCTGCACTGGCATCTGCCTCGCTGTCTCGCTCAGGGAGGGTGGGAATGGGAGGGTGGGAATCCAGCTAATTTAGCATGTTTGCTAAATGATCACTGTTTACTTTTTTGAGTGGGGAAAATGAGAGCTAAGAGTGATACACTCAAAGCCTGTCTGGCTGCAAAACACACGCCAAGTGCAGCACAGTCTGGAACAATCATCCCTCAGATACATCACATAGAGCAAAACAAGATCTAATACATTAAAGTACACTTCTATCTGCAATCTGTTCTAGTGCAGCTGCCTAAAGGAAGAGAGTAACAGAATAAAATAAGTAAATTTTTCTAGTTAACATATATCTAAGCTTATTATATAGCGAGCCAGATTTTTCTTCTGAAGTCTGCAATTTGATTTGGGGGCAGGAAGGCACTTACAATGTTACTAGATTCTGACATTGGCATAAATACTCTTGATCTTCATTACCTTTTTTTTTTTCCTGCAATGTCCTTGAGTTCGTTGCACAGCTTTAAAAAAGCCTGAGGTTACCATGGCAGACTGCCCACGAAGGTGGCATTGGGTGTGGAAACCACAGTCTGAGCCCAGTGGTTGTGATGGGACTTTGTAGAATGCCAGTGCATAATCTGTCCCATCTGTGTTTTAGCTCAGAACTAACTACAGTAATTTCACAATTATAAGCCACACCTTTTTCATTGAAGAATCCAGCCTACCCCAGTAGTGCGGCTTATATTCAGGTGCGGCTTATCTATGGACAAATCCCAGTGAGATGCCAACCCAGAAGTGAGAGCCAGCCAGGGAGGGCACCTGGGGCTGCCTTTAAAGGCTTCCCTGGTCCATGAAAACTGTTTGCAACTTGAGCACCTGACACCAAACCCAGCTGGCAGTGATTCTGTTACTAATTTGTTACTTTGTTACACATGGATCCTCGCTTTTAAAAAAAAAAAATGCGGCTTATATTCAGGTGCGGCTTATATGTGGACAAATCCCGTGGCCTACCCAGCTACTGGGAGGTGTGGCTTATATTCAGGTGTGGCTTATAATCGTGAAATTACTGTAAGCTTTTTAAAAATCAGAACTCATAGCCTGAGCTCATGCCTACCACAGGTTTTACTTTCATGTACTGCTGCCAGCTGGGTTTGAACAGCAGTTTCACTCACCAGATCTCCCCTGGGGCTTTAAGAAATAGGGCCACCCATTTTCCACTCACTTCCCACACTTGTATCATCCATGGCTCCTACTTGCTTCCTTTCTCTTTTCCAACTGCTCAAAGGTTGGGCAGCATGGAGCTTTAAGCAGCTCCATGAATCTGTGTGTTGGTTTTACAGGTTGTTCTGCCTGGAGGGAAAGCACCTTGCTGTGCCCTTGCACAGGGACTGGCTATCCCCAGCTCAGGCTGGGCTCTCATTTTGTGTGCTGCTAGGGTCATCATCCGGTGGTATGGAAGTGCTTTCTTTCTCTTTGAAGTAGCTCAGACTCAATGAGCCCTTCACTGCAGATGACATAATTTAATGGGTTTTGTGGTGAGGGCTGAGTTTATAAGAGGGTGAAAAAAGGTTTTTCATAGCCAGCAGGCTTCCAGGATCCTTCTGAAACAATTTCTGACTGCTGCCAGGATTGGTTTTGTTGTAATATTAATGATCTCTCAGGGCAGCTTGAGTTTCATAAACACGTCTTTTTAATTATTCAGATAAAAATAGCCAAGGTAGAGATGCAAAACAGTAATGCTGTGTTTCAGTTTGAATTTAGAAAAGGAGTTAATGATACTTTAATGACATATAAAGGTACAAATGCATAGAAAATGCAGAACATCAAGAATCTAAACTACATCCATGCTATACAGAAGAGTCTGTATGTAAGTCCACATTAAGTGCAATTCCAGAAGTTCTTCAGAATTTACTTTGCAGTTGCTGGTAAACAAAACCACTTTTTAAGGCAACACATACCCTGAGACTGCCCTGAATGATGTAACGCAAGTTCCTTGCTTTCACAGGGGAGGAAAAAAAAGCCTTGCATGAAACCTTCTGCTTTCTGCAGGTGGAAATACTCAGGCTGGTAGCTGAGTATGGCTGACTGCTACTCAGGTGGCAGACCTACAGTCTCACAATTCTTTAGTTGTTTTTAATTTTACTAATCTGTTTTACAAGCTTTTTGGACAACTGACAACCCTCACAATGTCATAGGGGCAGTTACATGATTTATAATCAGGTCTCTAATACAAAACTTTCTCAATAGAAGAATAGTGTTGAGAACCTGCTACATACAGATTGCTTGCCATAGCCTGATGCAGTGGTTCCCAGTCTGCCTATTTATAAGTGGTCTCTGATTTACAACATCCTCAGAGGAAGTAAGATTTGCAGTACACACTGCCATGACCTGGTTGGCATCTCAGTTCATATTTAACTAATAACAGAGATGTATAAAGTTTTTGCAAACTTTCTTACTTAGATTTCCTTTCCTTACTATATTTAGTTTTTTCAAGAGATCTATATGGTCTTCAGATTTTACCCTGCTAAATAAGAATTGTTTTTTGTGAGAAAATGAGTTGCTTCAATGCATCTGCCTTAAATTTGCTTGTAACTAGCCTACAGTGGTAACAGAGGTAAAAGCACTGGCTGCTGCAGACACTGCAAAATGGAGCAATGTACCATTAGGGAAAACAAAGCCTGCCAATCCGGAGCAATAGAGCCAGAAAATGGGAAGAGGAGATCATTCCAGCATGACACATTTGTCTGCAAATAAACTCTCAGCTGAAAGCAGTGTGAGGGCAATGAGAAGGGATGGGAACAGGTAGGAGGAGAGATGCTTCCAGAGGCTGTATTCCTGAGGCCAAGGCTGTGCTTTTATCTCCCAAGAGCTGTGGAAATAAAGACAGAGGGGAGAGACAGTGGCAGAGCCAATGGCCTGCAGTCTGCATCCTGCAAGAAGGTGAACTGTTGCGCACTGTAGAAGGTAGGAGGATTTTGGTTTATCACAAATCTGGTTCTGGAAAAAAAATGCTTATTAAGTAATCCTGTAGACAGAAGCTTTTTTCTTATCCACAGGTAAGATTCAATAAGGGAGAGATGCTACATAACCCACATGGCAATGCTGTCCTGACTAGACAGGCCAGGTGCAGTTTCTTTCATTACCTGCCTCCTTTAGTTATCCTTTACAAGAGACATTGTCTTATCTGACAACACCTTCAGAAACTTTGGTGTCCTCATCTGGGGTCTCACACTTCCTCTGGAGAAGGCAAAAATCAAGGTTTCTCCAGAGTACTTTGTCTTCAGCCATAGCAGTGTGACCCAAATCCCATCATCCGCACACATATTTCTTCTTAGCGGACACCTTTGGTTGGCAGGACTTCTCTTACCATGGTGTGCTGAAAAATGGTGATTCTAAATTCAAGGGGTCATTTTTTCTGACTGCAGAACAGAGGCCTCTGGACATGTCCATGATCAGAGAACCACCTCAGTATTCTAAAGCTTTGTGCTCTTGAGAAGTTAGGTAGTCTTGCTGTTGGGATTGGGAGGGCTGAGAGAAGGGTAATGAACATGTGCCTCTCTTCAACATCAAAAGGCAATATGGTAGTACTTTGTTTAGAAAGAACAACATGGAGGTTTACTGGTGTTTACCATTCCTGAGCGTGGGTGAGACACAGTGCTCAGGGGGTTCCTGCAGTGGTGGCAGGCACAGGATGGCTGTGGATGTGCCCATCCAGGTCAGGACCTCCTCAGTTACAGCTGGGGACCAAGGCAGGGAGCACCCTGAAAGGGTCCCCCAGGAGCAGCCACTCCTATCTGTTTTGTAAAGCATGACTTGGAGATGTATAGAGGAAGGCCAGGTGCTGAGCTGCCATTTCTGCAACAGCTGGAAATTAAACCAACCCTGTGTTTCAGTGCTGGGGCTATGCTTCATCACAGGCCATTGGAGGTAAATCTGCTCATTTACATTTGAGTTGGATACATCCTTCTGAGGTATCATTGTATTGTAGCCTTTATATGTTTTGTTTCCTTCAATTATTTTATGTCTGCAGGTTTTATGTGCATATTCTAACTCAGGAAAATAGACACTGTATCATTTTCTCTATTGTAAGTTTTTTTAATACAACTACCATACAAGGCAATGTTCGCAATTCAATCTCCAAGTTATTTTGGGATTGTTTTTGGTTTTGTTTGTTTGGGTTTTTTTTAACATACCTCATGAGAGTGCAACAGACACTTCAGATTTATTAGGAGAACGCTAATGGTTATCACAATCCTTTTATGAAGAAAAAAATATTATATCTTTTTAGAACAAGTGAATATTGATCATATTGCTGGAGTGACTCCATGGGGGAATACAAGCACAATAAAATGGAGATCAAAGTATAAATCCTGAATTCCTAATGCACTGAGAGGTGGCTGAGCAATTAATGCTTATGTAAGTCAAGACAGGTCAGATGATTTTACAGTCTAGGTGAAATCCCAGCCCTTCTAGCTAGAATATAACATGACATTTTATATGGCTTCAGCGGAACACATGTCAATAAAAATAAGGTTTACTGTCATCACAAACTTTAAGTGGTTAGAATTTTGTCCTATAACCTGGAGAACACCATGAATGAGACATCTGTCTCCAACTCATGTTTAGTAAATCACCAGCTTTCCTTCTAGGAGCTCAGCAAGGGTGTAGGCATTTGGAATGAGGCACTGGAGGTAAGTGTGCAAAAGCAAGTGGGAGGCTGTGAACACCTGAACTTTTGTGCTTCAGTCTGCCACAGAGCCACTCTCCCAACCATCAGCAGTTCCTTATAAAAGACACACTAGAACCAGACTGCCCTCTATACCTCTACTTCACATTTCTCCTCTCCATCAGAATCATACTTCTCTTCCAGGCATTGCTCATACTCCTTCTGTTTCTGGCTTTTCAATGCTCTCCCCCATTCCAGGTACTCCTGGGCACCTCTCAAACCCCTGCAACTACAGTATCAGCACCCACGTTCATGTTCTGTCTCGCACCCACATTCATGTTCTGTCTCGCTTTTTCTCCCCCAGTCTGCTTCATTAGGCTGTCTAATTACAGACACTGAGTCTCCTGACTTCTGAACTTCTAGACTGCATGGAGCTATTCCTTTCAAGCATTTATTAAAAGTGTATGAAAAATAAATTTGTTTGTTGCCTTTTTTTTTAATCAAAGCTGAGATTTCAACATAGTGGAAAACTTCCAAAGCCATTTTCCAAAAATTTTCCAACAAGATATTCATTATTCTTATCTCAACTCATAGCCGCTGCACAATTCCTTCCCCACTCCTTTCTCTTTTTTTTTTCCATCCCTGAGGAACCTGACACAGGGTGTTAGTGGAAATTGTCAAGTCCTGCAAAAATGGCCATGAAATGTCACTGGACCACAAAGAAACAATAGGCAATAAGATAATATAATGGGAACCATGGAAACTTCAAGTTGTATTTTTATTTTAAAAGGAGATTAAATGCAGATCTCCTCTGAGGCTCTCATAGTACTCCAGTTGGGCTTGAGCACAATTAATGTTTCAATTATAATCTGAATGTGCTGTTCCACAAGACAGGCTGAGACAAACTAAAAGCCTACTGCCCCTCAAGGAGCTGTTCTGTACCATCTTCTCCCTGTCCATTTAGTCCCAGTGCTTACCTCCCAAATGGCACTAGTTCTCCACAGGGGGAAAATTCAGCTCCCTGAACAGCATAACCACCAGCAGCATCCCAGGGAAACATAATAAAGAAAAGGAAAGAAAACAAAAAAATATTTACACCTCAGACAAGAATCAGTCTGAGCAAAGAGCTGGGACTGGGACCATGTGGAGCAATGTGGGAGAGATGAAACAACACAACAAGCCAAACCACAGCTGAATAGCCAAGACCACCCAGAACACCATTGTTTACTCTGCTGGATTTAATTTTTTTTTTCAGGATCAGCTTCTTACTCTGATCTGTCTTGTTGCAGGAATAAATGGCTGGTAACAGGAGAGTCAAGAGTATACAACTAGAAATAAACACAGAGGCTGAAAAAGATCAAGCCCCAAATACAGTTTTTTCCCTGTCTCAAGGCAAGAATCACTTCTTGCCTCACCTCTAGTCCTGGGTGCATGCCCGCTTCGATTTCCTTGCTTTTTTCACCTCCTACCACCACCGTTCCTGTAAGCATTGAAGCTGTGGCTCCATAAACATGAACAAGTTGCAAAGTGAAAGACAAAAGATTTGCGAATTTATTTTATTTAAATTCTGTCCATTTCAATAGCATCTATGAAATTTCTGCAACGGCTGGGCTAAGAGAAGTGTGAAAATGTCACTGGTTTTCTATGCACAGATTTTAAGAAAAAAGTTTCTGGAGCACAAGTGTATAGTGCATATTCACTGCATAGTAGTGAATTTGATTACACTGTGCCGGTTGCACATGTACAAAAAAGGTAGGGATGTAAAACACCAAGACCAGTTCACAAGTGTAAGATATTTTTTGTACCAGTTGTTATGTCGTTAAAATGATTTGTACTGCATTCTATCATTTCTCCATTAAAACAAGGTTGTTTTAAAGAGAGGGATGAAATATAGCCAGATAGGATAATCCCCAGGAGAAGAAAACTGAGGAGTAAGGACTGAGGATGGAGCCTATAGGACATCTGGAGACATACTAAAGTTACAAGGAGCTGTTGAAGCAGTCCCAACTCATTTGTCCACACTGCTCTCAGAACTCTCCCAGACTGACAGGTCTAGAATACACATGTAGGAGCAGATTAGGTGCTTGTGATAAGGTTTTTGTGAAAACCAAAAGTATCCATGGATAACCAGGTCTGTGTGTCTGTTGTTTAAATGCCAGCCATTGTTCATTTGGTACAGGATCCCTCTTGTGAGCTTGGACAGAGGACCCAGGCAGCATCAATGGCTTTTTGTCCTATGTGCAATGGAAATGACAGTCAAAAAAAAAAAACAACACCCTTTCCCTAGGTGGTTCACATTAAATGAAAAACTACAAGGAAGTAATAATTAATTCACTTTGGAGTTGGACTTAATCCTTGTGTGTTCCTCTCAACTCAAAATATTCTAAATGATGAAAAGGATGAGAAAGCCAGGATAACTGCTAGTCACACAAACATCTGGACTTAAGGCTCTTAAATAAAACAAAAATCAGCTCTTTCTATGCCAGTTTTATAATATTATTTTTATTTCACTTGACTCAAAACAGTCTCAAGTCTAATCAGTGGAGGAGGGACTGCCTCTTAGGAGATGTTTCTTTTTGGCTACCTCAGGAATATGTCCAGGTCTTAGTGCTTTTCAGGCAAAATTTGAAACAGGAGTCATAGAGTTGTAGTAACTCAGATTGATGTTGGCAGTTTGGTTAGGGGAACTCAGTGGAGCCACGTGGTTTAACATGCCTGAATACAGCCAGGAGGAAAGACCCACATTTTCCACCAGCATCACTCCTCTCCTAAACACTGTGCACCACACTGCATGCACGGCATGACCAATGGAGCAGAGACTCCTTTGCAAAAGAAAGGTAGACAGGGAATATTCCTCCTGTGGACAGATTAGAGAAACCATTAATTAAATGTTGCAGCCAATTCCCCTGCCATGCTCCAGAAACCTTTACCACAAAACTTTATGTGAACTCAGAAACTCACATGTAGCGGTAATAGCTGTAGAGATAATCTCAGACCACTTATCTAACAGAGAATTAAGGAGCGACAACTCAAAACTGCAGTTCATACAGCTACTTAAGTGTAAAAATTAGGATGTTAAGACATCACTGGTGAGGTTCCAAGGTTAAACACTTCAACTGATAAACCTTTAGAACCTATTTAGAACTATTTAGAACTATTTTGCTGGTGTAGTAGCTTCTCCATCACTGAACTCTTAACATGATCATGAATCTGCTTCTCAAAGCCAAGCTATAGCCCACAGAACTATCATGAAGCAGAACTTACTGACATGGAAGCAATCACAACAGATTCTATTTCTTAATCTTGGTCAGCGATGGATTACTATTATTTCCATTATAAATTAACTATTTTCTTCTGGGCATCACCAAATCCATCAGGAAACTTGCATCTGAAGGCAACATGCACATACAGCAAGGCAGGAAGAATGCAAATGTGTAAAAAACTAATTTAGTCCACTCCTCTACAGTAATGGTGAAAAAGAAGATGGGGAAAAAATTTTCATTTTCATCCCTGCAAACAAATACAAGACACCTTTCTAGCTGTGTACAAGCTGAAAGAAAAAGGAGAAAAAAGGAAAGAAATACAGTCATAGACACACACATGACATTTTATCTAGAAAGTTCTGTTTCATTGTAAATTACTTTTTCTTTCCCTGGCCCTAGAACATTAAGAATAAATAGGTATGGCACCACAGTTACAGAATAGACTGCTAATGTGTCATTCTTCTAGCATGAAGCCTTGGTTGCTTAATAAAATCTTACCTGCAGCTTCTCTTTATTTGGACATAAGGAGAAAGTCGAATAATAGGCACAGATACAAATATCTTTATGGTGAAGGGGCTTTGATAGCTGAGGCACTCTGGTCTCAGAGACTCTTCTTCCATTTCACAGTTACTTCATGTCAGCTGCAGAAATAGCAGGACTCAACAGTAAATTTAGGTTTGCTATTTTGTTTCCCCTCCTCAGGGAGAAAGGCATATTACAGAAAAAAGTGTTTGCAGATCTTAAGTGTTTCATATGTTTTTACAGAATTGAGTACACTAATTTCACGCCTATAAGGCGCACCCTTTTGACTAAAATTTTGATCAAAACCCGG
>VRYO01002297.1:61522326-61673228 GCA_009812075.1 Sialia sialis | reverse complement strand
AAAAAAAAAAGTGCGCCTTACAGGCCAATGTGCCTAATAGGCCAATGCACCTTATATATGGACAGAGTCCAGAAATTTGCCGACAACTCGGAAGTGCACCTGATACTCCGATGCGCCTTATCTGCGTAGAATTACTGTATTTTAAATACTTAAGGCTTTTTTTTTTTTTTTTTTGTACAGCATTGTGGTTTTTAACTCACTTTATATCTATGCCATTATTCTATGGAGATCTGAGACCCAGCAGGACTGAAAATGGCACCACATAATAAAGCTTCCTCGAAGCTACCAACAGAATAATTCGCATTTCCCTGTCCAACAATCTGAAACTCCTTTCTCAAGAAAATACTTATTCTTTAAAAGCTTTGCTCATTTCAGTCTTAAAAGATTCCTGAGATAGTGGGCACTTGATTTTTTTGAGACCCTAAATATTTGGCCAAAAATAGCACAAGTATTATTGATGCAAACAGGAAGCTTGTTGTTAGCAAAGGTTTTATTGTGTCCATCTGAGGAGAAGCTCATTTTCTGTTCTGGTGACAGTCCATCACCACCCATGTCAGACAGCGCCATCTGGGACAGTGCCAGCTGTGCCAGCTGTGGCTGAGCACTGCTGGATGTCTGTCTCTGGCGGGGTGTCTGTGGCGTGTGACTGTGCCCGAGCCCCAGACTTCACTGCGTGCATTGCATAGTTCAGGCCCGTGCTCTCCATCCAGCTCCAGGAGCTTGAGAGTGGATTATACAACATCCCACTCACAGTCTTGACTGAAAAGCCATCTAGAAAAGAAAGAAGCCATATAAAGCAATGGATGTTCTTAAATATTCTAAGTCACTGCAACATCAAGCCCTTTAGAACAGCAAGTCTGAAACATGCTTCTTCCTCTGGGCTGGGGAAGAAGCTGCCTTTGCCAGACACCCCCACATGCAATGCCACTGGCATCGCTGGTGAAAGCAGGTCCTGCTCCTGGCAGTGGCTGTGACAGCTCTGTGCCTGGCCATGTCCCACCAGCAGCTACAGGGCCCTGCTGAAAACCCCAGCCTCACACCTCCTCATCTGGCTGACTGGTAATGACTTCTGTAGGTGGAAATGTGCTTCAGATAGACATTACACGCTCCAAAATCAAAATCTGAGCACATGTTTGCAAGCATTCTTCAGATTCCCTTTAGGAACAGAAAAATGTAAGAAAAAGGCACACGAATGTCATCAAGGACTTGGTGCAAATAAAGAGTGATTTATCAGTCCCGGCTGAGGAGCACTCAGTTCACTGCATGGATCTGCTGTTTCCCAGCAGGATACTGGGTGGAAGGCAGAACACAAACGCCCTATCAAAACAAACCACTCTACTGTGCCTGCTTCTCCTTTCAAAGGAAGAACTGAAAGAACCACCAGTACGTGAACCAGTATTAGTCATATTCCTTATGGCATCACTGCAAAGTGCCAGTAAAAGACCTTGTCAAGAGAATAGCTCCACTCCTACTTCAGCTTCTTTGCAGCTAACTAGAGCAAAGTGAAATATTTGGTGAAAGGGTTTTAAAACATATGTGGTGAAGGAGGGCAATGGGCAGAAGTCTTCCCAGCTCAGTGCTTTGTCTATTTTAAAAGCAATCATACCAGGGTAATTTAATTAGAAATAATTAAACTCAGTATCGCAGAGTTTCTCAGGAACTGACTAATGAATTTGTGGTAGGTTTGATCTTCATATTTTGGAAGAAATCTTTTAGTAATGTAATATGAATAGAGAACTTGGAGCAGTAAACCAAAAATAAAAACGCCTCCTCCCAAAGGAAAAGCAACAAACAATGCAGTGGCAGCTGTGCAGCCCCAGAGTGCCAACACAGTTATTTCCTCAAACCTGACCTAGAGCTTATGAACCACTTCAGAGCACACATTCTGTCACCAGAAAACAATGGAAAACACTGGAATTTTTTATTTAGCCTATTAAACCGAGGGCAGTTGCTACAGTGACTGTGTTCAAGTAATCACTGCATTCTTAGGATTCCATTTAATTTATTTTATGCAAAATCCAGTAAGCAGCAGTGTCATTAAACCAGGAAAGAAACTCTCAATATACGACTGTTAAGCAGGAAAAGCTGTGTGCTGTTGCTAGCACTCACCCTACCCAACTTATCCCTTTGCCATTCCTACAGGGACCATTTGGGTTTCTCTCTGCATTCCCACCATCTGGTGTGAAACTTACTTGATTCCAGGAGGCGCTCCAGCTCTTCAGGGGGAACAAATTTCTCCCATTCATGTGTTCCTTCTGGTACAATCCCCATTATTTTTTCTGCAACCACAATTCCCAGGACATAGGACAATTGTGTTTTATTGATTGTCGTAATGAATAAAGAACCTTCCGGCTAATTAAAATATTAAAATGTTCAATTAGAAGAATATTTCAGTTTTTTTAATTGTAAATTTAATCACATTAAGACAAATAATTTGTCTATGTCAAAGTCTACACAATGCAAGAGTAAGAAGTAATTTCATTAGCATAGATATTTACAACATTTTTAATACAAGAAAGAATATAATGTTCCAATAGTATCTCTCTGGAATCTTTAAAGAATCAACATAATCAGGTCTTGGGTGGCCTAAAAACTATACCCTAGCCCAAAGAACACCTAGAAAAGTCAATGATAATATCTTCTGCCCAAGAAATGGATAAATAAAAGGTATTAAAGCATGTACAATATCTATTGTTTAAAAAAACCAAACAAACCCAAAACCCAAAAAACCCAATGAAGCAAAAAACCAAAATAAAACCACAAACCACTTTTTTAATTGAAACCAAAGTAAAATGTGAAATGCTTCCTTAATTTCTGAGACTGCTGAATGCCATGCCATGCTTGTTTTAATAATTACATGGGCAAAGAAATAAAGCCAGAAACAAATTCTGAGTCCTTAAAGGATTGTTTGTTAGAAATAAGGGATAATTTCTTTGTCCCTAGCAGGCTAAAGATCACTAGTGAATTCCATTGAAATAATTTATATTTCTTCTGATGACCAGAAAAATAAAGAGGTTAAAGAACAGCTCCCACTTGTGTGCTAAACCTACCATCCTTCTTTGCAAATGAACTAGTATCAAGATGAATAACCACCTGATTATCTTCAAAGTTGCTTTAAAAGCAATCCAGGATCTTATCTGATGTGATGCTAGTGCTGGAATAAAATCTTGTGTCAGAAACATCATTACAAAGTTCCCATGCAGTCTGAGCCACAGCTGTCCATCAACAGCACCACTGCCACTCTCACCTTAGTGAAATCAGATGCACCCAGATTTCTTAAGGTCCTGATGCAATGCAAACATGCAATGCTAGGTAATGCCTTAACACTGTTCTGAGGCTGAGATGGGGAAATAAATTTCCCCTAACTGTGGTTACTGAATTGGGGAAGATGTATTTGCATCATGGAGAAGAATGGAAGATGCTTAGAATATGTCTCTGACTTAGTGAAGAAAGGTGTGTAGATGTGTTTTCACACTCCCTTTAAAAAATCTCAAAAATAAAAGAGAATAAATATTCCCAATAATGAAAGCAAAAACTGTCTTACCTTTAACACCTGAGAGCAACACTTGATAAACGTTTCAAGGTCAGCCACATGCTCCACTACTTCAGAAGCTACAATTACATCAAAGGTTTCCATAGACTCCTCCACAATCTCCTCCAGTGAACTGCACTTGTACTGTATTCTCTTGGCGAGCACTGGATCAAATGACTTGTGCTGATCTGCTGTTCTAATGTTGTCCTCCAGAGGATCAATTCCAGTAACTGAAGCTCCCAGTCTACCTAAAGGCTAATAAAAAGGAGTGTAATTTATTCTCTGCATGAAAACAATTTACTTAGAGGTTTTTACATATAGGATGCAGAAAGCATCAACACAAGACAAACAACAGTAAATTATGAGCTCTGATCTGGCAGTTTTATATTAAATGCTTATTAAAGCAAAAACACCCTTAAATTTGGGAAAGGTGGTGTTAATTTTCTTCAAAAATTATATCCTGGACTATGCACACATCTAAATTGTCTTTTAGAAAAATAATTTGTTCTCAATCCATTTTGTTACACCAAATAAAGATTTTTTCCACTACTACTCTCTGATAGAGGAAAAACAAAGGGGGAAAATCAACACAGTAATTAAAGGGGGGAAAACAATGCTGTATTTAATTACTGTCATTACTTTCTTCAACATCCACCTGTAATGGTAAATCCTCATATCTTTTTAATGGTTACTTAATATATGATTATCTCTGTGACTTTCTCACTGCTGAGAACTAAACACTGATGTTCACTAGGATAGCATCAGCCTTGGCTGTCACTCAGGTTTCTCCAGTGTCTTCTTACTCCAAGGTTAACACCTTAGTCATCACCTCTTCTGAAACTGAAACAGGCTGAAGAACATGACCACATGTATGATATTCCAGCCTGAAATTCACCGGTTGTTCAGCCTGAGAAGGTGATGCAGCACACCGGCTTTGCCAGCATTGTTCGAGAGATCCCTCTCACAAGACTACCAGATTTTGCTCAAAAAAGGAGAAAAAGCAAAGAAAGAAAACACAGGAGAGACTGAGGTCAGTTTGTAACACCTCACTTCAGATGCTGATGAAGTTCCCAGAGTAAGTCAGCCAGATCTCTAACCCTAAATTCACAAACCATCCCTAGTCTATTGATGGGACACAGCACTGTTCGGAGCCTGTGTGGACAGTGTTCCACCACAAACAGTAACTTTTTAGTCCCACGTTTGTGCAGACTTCTCTGGAAGCCACTGTAACATCAACCCCTGCACCACAGCAATCTCTACTGACACAGGAGAGGTATGATTTGGGTGCTTGATGTTATTCCATGCATTTCCCATGAGATCAAATCAAAGGTGAGAATCCCCACCTCCATGTAAAACACTGAAGATAAGCAATTTAAATAAATAAATGTGCAAGAACAAGTTAATAGCAAAAATTATTTCTTTGGTAATGAGGATATTGTGATTCCAAGTATTCTTGCCTAGATTCCTAAAGGGAAAAAAAGAAAAATAAAGAAAGAAATATTCAAGGACTTTTTCATCATTTTTCCCCTCTCCTTTACTCTACAGTGCTTGAAATCTTATTTTCCTGAGTTAGAATCTCAGAATTTTAGAATTTCTCATTACCAACTCCCTCATTCTCTGTAAACCACCACCACTATGTTAACCAAAACTCTATGGGTTTTTTGGTAGGTGTGCACTCTACTCAGTAACTAATATATCACAGAAAAGGTCCTCCTAGGAGGATTAGAAATTAAGCATTAAGCATTAATTAGTACAACAATTTAAATACCTTGCACACCTTATAACAAGAAAACACAGAGCACGCCGTTTCTTACCTCACTCAGCAGTCCTCCACCACAGCCCACGTCAAGAATCTTGATTCCAGAAAGTGGATTTCCCAGATGATAATTACTATTCATGCTCAACAGAGTATCTCTGAAAGAAAAGGGAGTGATTAAGGTCAAACCCACAAGGTGCTTTAGTAGATGCAATATGTAGTTATCTTAAGTACTGGTAATTGGCTTTTTTTTTTTAATATTTTCTGAGGTCATGCAGAAATAGTACATATTTAAAAAATCCTTCTTCAAAACCATACCTAATAAATGGCACTCTAATATCATTCATAGAGTGAAGGGCTGCATATTCTCCTTCTTCATCCCACCACTTATGTGCAAGGAGCTGGAATTTTTTAATTTCCTTTGAATCCACTGATGAGTGTGAAGTGCTGAAAGGTCTCTTCACAGTGAACCTAAATAATGAAAGCTGAATGTCATTAAACCAGTACTAATACTTCATGACTACTTCATTCGCTGAAATATGGGAAAAACAAATACTGCATCGGAAAATGCAAAAAAGGTAAAACTCATGTTTCTTTAGAGATTCAAGTTACACTTGTTCAGTAACATACAGATATTATACACTGTATGGGTAACACATCTTCCCAAACAGATGGCTCCATGCCTGTAATTTTTAAGTTGGCAACTGGTAAAACAAGAACAGGCCGCACTAAACATTCAAACATGTGAGATATAAAAATGGCTCCATGTGACACTGTCATGAAGTCAAATCGTTACAGAAAACAGTAGCCCTAATCACACAGGGTTATTTTAAATACATTACTTACACATTGCTTTTCATTTCAGTCAGAGACACTGGCAAGGTACTACTGGATTTCAGTTGTCTTTTCCTGTTGTAGTCCTGAAGGACACCTCTCAGACCTGTCTGAAAAGACAGATCAGCGTGCTCATCTGCATAAATAAAAGACAACCAAATGGAAAACATCAGTTTTACAAGAAGTCAGAGGCAAAACACGTAGTTGTAAGAGCGCTGCTCCAGCAGAATACCAGCCATGCATATCTTTGCACATTTGCTCACTACTGTAGTTACGGAGTTGGGGATTAAATAAAAGAATGTATACTAGTTCACCACCCCCATACTCCTCAAATTACATACAATGCCACCTTCAAAGACTGAATGGAAAAGAGATTTTATGTAATCGAAATGTTTCAGTTAGTGTGACTCTCCCGAAAATGTTTACTCTTGACCGTGCGCTGTACACACACACGCTCAGCTGGGTGTATTACGTGTTAGAATGAGACGTACACAGCTGCACACTCATTTTGCATTGTACGAAAAAATCCCTCACAGAGGATACACAGGCAGGCCAGGAATAATATCCTGCAGCTGTTCTCCACTCCAGCTTAGCCGATGCAGGGCTCTCCCTAGCACGGCGAAGGCTCGCCCACATCCAGCTGCTGCTTGGCCACCGAATGGCAGCACTGCCCCACTGCACCCAGAGTCAACCGCCCCCTGAAGATGATGTTAGGCCGCAGTGAGCGATGGAGCCATCCAGACACCTCTGGACCGCAAAGAGGCGGCAGGGGAACACCACCTTCCCGACGGGAGGTTTGGGGGCCCGGCTGTGAGGGAGCCGGCGAAGCCAAGCCCCGCCACGCCGCCCGCCCGCCCTGCCGAGCCCGCCCAGCCTCGGCCGCCCAGCGCCTGCTCACCGCCCGCAGCCCCCGGCAGCGCGGCCGCCGCCCCCCGGCGCCGCAGGGCTCGGCTGAGGGCTCGGCCGAGGGCTCGGGCCGCCCCGCCGCCCCACATTGCCGCGCCGCCGCTCTCGCCCCGCCCCGGTCCGCGGCCGGCGGTGCCGGCTGCCTCGCCGGGCGGGGGCGGGAAGGTTCCGCCCGGCCCTGGGGCCGGTGCGAATGCCAGCCCCTACGGTGGCACTTGTCGCCAGGGCTTCACCTGGAGAAGTTCTGCTTAAATGTGTGTCCCCCTCATTGCCGTGTCTTAGAACACGAAAAGACAGCAAGCAGAGGCTCGTTCGGATGACACAGCGAGAAGCCTACAGCTTTCAGTCCTTTTCATTACCGAGAAATACACGGGCTTGCAGGGCACGGCACAAAGTGCAAGAGTCCTCGCTCCGGGGCAGGTTCAGGAGGGAGAGCAGCGATCCCAGCAGCCGGCACTGCGGCCTGGAGCAGGAGCTCTGGGTTCCAGCATGGCTCGGCCTGGGGCAGGCACCTCATGGCTCACTGCTCCCTCGATCAGCCCCTGCCGTGTCACGGTTTGCAGATGAAGTCCAGGCTGTGGCGCAGGAAGAAGGCCGCCTTCCTTCCCCGCTCCCTCGCAGGCACTGCTGCCCTGCCCAGAGCCCCGAACCCAGGTTCAGGGCTGACACACACACAAATGGAAAAGAATTAAGCCAGTTTTATAAGATTAGTTTTCTGACACTTTATTGAGCTGCAGGTCCAACAAGAATGCCCAGTGAAAACCAAAGCAGTCTGGAAGGTAGCAGTGCAGAGCAAGGCAAAGGAAAGCTGTGAAAGCAGAGCTGGCAGCGCTCCCGTGCCTGCCAGGCAGATGAACACTGGCTGGGTTCCCTGCCTGGCTGTGCAGGTGCTGGCATCTGAAGGTGGGAGGCACGGCCAGCACAAAGCCAAGGGCAGAAGCATCCTCCAGGCTCCAGGCAATTTGGAGCAGTATAACCAGTCCTGGCTTGACTTCCCTCTAGTGCCAGCCTACTTTATGAAGTGACCTTGCTTGGTACTACAACCCTTACTGCTTGAAATCTGCCTTTTTACAGGTCTCCTGCAAATACAGTATAATTCACATAGTAGTTAAAGTTTGGATTATTTTCTTTTTAAGGCCAAATAAGGACTGCTGAAAGAGCTCAAAAGAGCTTGTGTCGACAGCAATTAAATATATGGCAAACCTGCTTAGTATGTACCTGCCTCACTTTTCTACTCACCTGCTTTCTTATCCAGCAAAGCTCATGGTGCACTGGAGTTACGAGTCGTTAGTAACATCTCAGAGCATCCTTCATGCTAGGATAGTCTCCTTAAGAGACAAAACTAAGCCTTCCTTCAAAGTATGCATCCACAGATTATTCAACTTTATTATTTGTCATTCATTTAGCAAAGCAAATGCAAAATCTGAGCAAGAGAGCCAAACGTTACGTTGCCATTACTTTTATATCTGTGATTTTAAAATTGACTACAAGCAAGTAAATACATGTGCACTTGGCAACGTATTCTGCTGAACAAGACAAGCTTGTTTGAAACTAGAAGTAGCTATTATTCCATGAGACAGAGCCTCTAATACAGAACAGTTTTTTGTTATTGAGCCATATTTCAAAACACGTAGTTCCTAATCTTTAAAATCAGATTATTTATTCAACTACGCTTTTTTTGCCTATCCATGGCCACAGCTAATTCCTGTTCTTACATGGTATAGTGGACACCTTGGGGCACATGTGGACATTGGCTTGGTTGTATTCACCTGAACAATTTCCATAGAAATCATTGTTCATTTGATTCCACACCATCCCTTATTTATTAAAGAAGGTTTCAAGGAAGTGCCTCCAGATGTCATGCTGCTGCACAACATCCAAATCCTATGCATTGCTTTCCTGTAGTGCACTGAAATGTTTTTGCAGTATTCATTTTAAAATGATACATTCCCATCTTTGTATTTGCACATTTTAGGACCGCTTCAGATGTATGGAATTAAAAGAGCAGTTGTTGTTTTAGCCGTTTCTGGTGAAAGACATTCCTAAGGGGAGTTTCCAAAGCCCAAAGTGTATGTAATGCTGACAAGAGTACCGATGTGTATTTCATTACTGAGTGATGAGTAGGCTGTTATAGTAAGATTTCTGAAACAGTTAAATACAGAGATCGTATGCTCTTTTTATTGGCATACAGTCACTACCCATATAAGTGCATTTGTGTCAAAAAAATAATTTTCATATGTACAGGAAGTGACAGAATTCCAGTTGTTGGCAGAGTATAGAAAGCTTTTCATACAATCTTTTTTATTATTAGACAGAGAATATAAAATCTGAATTGAAAATCAAACTCAATGCATCCTGGAAACTGTATTCCTCAACAGCTTTTCTTAAGCTTATTTCTAGTTTCCTTCTGTCTCTCATAAGATATCCTTCTAGGACACCTGAACTGTTATGCTACCTACTTTCCAAAAATTCCTCAACTCTTACTCAGATCCAAGAATGTAGTGAGATTAGACCAATACATCGTTGTTTATATTCCCACCAATGCAAGTAAAAGTTGTGTGCTGTAAATTATGCCTTATTTTGCTGATAAATATGACTGCTTACTCTATGTGAAAGATACAATTGGGGGGAGTGTTATAATTGATAACTGATTATTTATCTGTAACAGTGTTTTGATAAACATGCATGTATTCACGAGCAATTAACTTGCTTATTAAACACATAGTTAAAATATATTTATTTGCACTGAAGCAGTTTATTTCTGCATCTTATTTATGAAAAAAATTACAGTGGAAAAAAGCTGCATAGCTGAATTCTGATTTAGTTAAATGGATTAATCTCTTCATGAAGACATGCTTTGCAAATCACCTGTATTAGTATAATTTTTTCTTAGAAGATACAGCCAATCAAAGAGAACTTATGTTGATGTTAAGCCTTTTACCTTTTTCACAACTGGTGTCATACAAGACCTTTTAGGCACAAACCGCTCCCTGAATTTATGTTCTTCTGTAACAGTCACTGGCCTAGAGTTGGGTATTGTTGGTTTGTTTTTTAATTTGTATTACTTCACACTCTTGTTTCTAACAGTAATAGTCAATTTCCTTAAGTAGGTAATCAGTGACCTCTTTCACTTTGTGGTAATATTAAAATTAAAAAATTCATGGCATTGCTAATACATCGAAGTATTAGCTTTACACGAGTCACAATTCTTGTGACACTAAGAACCAGCTCTAATATTTACTATGCATTTAATGCATGTGCCAAAACGTAAAGTTAACCTATTGTTAGTTTTCCAGTGTGTACTGAGTGACATTTATAAACATAGTCCATAAAAACATCTAAAATTCTGATATGTGTATATCCCTGAACATCCAAAGATCTCTCTGAAAACTGGGTGAGGAATATAGTTCCAGAGCTTAACACCGCCACATGAGATCAGTTAGTCGCACATATTCCTAATGGGGTTCAGTCTGTTTAAGTATAGCTTGTATTACAGTCACCCATATTTTACACACACAGCATATAGTACCAATTAGACCAAAAAAAGAAGGGGTTATTAAAAAATCTATTACACATATCTAAAGAAAAATAAGGTGTCTTTTCTCTGTTCATCCACACCCCCAATAATCTCATCATGTCCATGGATTACAAGTGTTTCACGTTAAATCCTTTTCAAGTACTTTAAAAAACTGTTATACCAAAAAAGCTGCCTTTTTTCATTTTTTAAGTACTTTCTACCATTTACCACAAAATTCAGGTGCAAGAATTTTAAACAAAAAATGAACTAAAGAGCTTTATTGACATCACAGTACATTCAATAGTAATTTTAAGAACATTACAGATGAAAGAGAATGGCCTGTTTTATAGTCTTAATAAGCACTACCGTTCTTGAAAAAATGTAATACAAAGAAATCCTATTAGGTATTTAATTCTGAGCAGCATTTGGAAAAAAATACACCTATTTACAGATAAAAAAAGGATTCTGGTTTCACCTACATAGCCACAATGTGCCTCTATAATGAGACAAGCCTTTTATAACTCATGGAATTTTTAAACATCATAGCACTGGTGCCATAAATTCCTCAGCGTTTACGACGGAGAGGAGATGTTGATCTGAAAAATAAAGGAAAAGTGGGAAAAAGTTAATTGGAAAAAATAAAAGACCCCCAAACCCACACACACTTTAGGCTTAGTAATTAATAGTTTTAAAAGATTTTCCAAAGTTACTTTTGCCTAAGACAAAAAGTTTAATAAATACCATACTTTATTTTAAAAGTTCATATGTCGTACACATGAAGATGAATATAAAAAAAACTTTTAAAAAGTCAGACAAAATACTTAAAAAGTATACTACCTTGATCGTGACTTAGACTTGTGTTTGCGGCTTGCCTTCTTACCAGACCTTTGAGATTTCTCCATGGAGGATGACCGAATATGCTTCGATTTCTTAGCCTTCTTTTCTTTACTGCTTCCTGGTGATTCAGAACTACTCCTTGCACTAGATTCAGAGCCTGATCGTTTTTTGCTATCTTTGGTAGTAATTTTTTTGCTTTCTTGTCTGGAATCCTGTCTTATTATTTTCACACATATAGAATCACTGCGAGAGAAAGTTCTTTCGCTGTCTCTTTTTCTCTTTAATCTAATGTCGTCATGATTACCAGCCTTACTTTGTTTTTCCTCTTTTTTGGGCTTATCTTTTCTTTTTTCCTGATCTCTCTCCCTTTCTCTGTTCTTTTTTTTGTCTTTATCTACACCTCCACCCTGCTCCTTCTTCCTTTCTTGATCTTTACCCTCACTTTTATGCTTGTGCCTATTTCCAGTAGGGCTTCTACGCTGGTCTTCGGCTTTACGTCTGTCCCTGCTCCTGCTGCGGCTCGCACGGTTGGCTCGCCGGTCTCTGGAGCGGCTGCCGCTTCTATGTCTATCCCAGCTTCTCTCTCTCGAAGGACTCCGATTTCTCCGCCTCTCCCCTCTTTCAGCACTGTGATTTCTACTAGATCTTCTCCTTTCCCTTATTTTCTCCCTGCTCCTACTCCTCTCTCTCCTGTTTCTATGGGAGTAACTCCTGCTTCTACTGCGCCTAACTTTGTGTGATGGCGTCCTACTGCGACTGTGTCTCTTCTTCCTTTTGGGAGAGGAAGAACATGAAGTGCTGCGACTGCTCCCTGAGCTAGTGCTATACGATGAACTGGATGCTGTGCTGCTACTGCTGCTGCTCCTGCTATTGCTGCTGCTGCTACCACTGCTAGAGCTTCTTGACCCACTCCTGCCTGTCCTCTCTTTACCCTCTTTCTTGAGTTCTACATCAGGTGCGATTGCATTTGGAGATCTCTTCTTTTCATGAACCGTATCTGCTTCAATTTCTTTTGCCTCCTGTGATGCTAAGTTACTATTTTGTTCTTTGTTGATAAATTCATTCATCTCTTTTGAAACTTTTTCATTTTGTAGCTTTTCTTCTAAAAAAAGAAGTGTACACAAAAAAAAACCAATTAACTTGGAGCAATATGTCAGTAATTTCGACATCACTACATTGATAAAACCAAGTTTCCAAGCACCTCTCATAATACTTATAATTAAAACACTGCCACCATACCAACTACTTAACAAACCACTTTTTTTCTTGTAATTCTAGAAAAGTTTTTTAAAAAGTATAGAGCCCAGTCATTTAGAAGTCTTGGTATTATTTCATGGTTTAAGATGAAGTTATCAAACATATTCTGGAACACCAGAACTCCCAAACCGATCTACACACAATTTTTACCTTTTGCAACCTTTCTGCATGCCTGATTCTCCCTTTCTCCTTCCTACAAGGCTCCTCATCAGTACAGCAGGACGTACTACTGATGCTTCCTGCCTTTCTTTGAGGCCTGTTCATTTGGGTTTGAGGATTACTGTCTGGTCTGAAGAAGCTGTATTTCTCACACAGTGAGACCCTCTGAGTGCTTCCCAGAGGTTTCCAAAAGAAAAGTTATTTTTATTCAACCTAGGATCCTTTGCATCACTGCCCACTTTATTTCCCCATTTTAAATTGAATCCAGAAAAAATAACTGACCTACATTTTTTGCCTAAAAATGGCCTTTTAATGTGGGGCAATATTTCCTGAATTAATTTGGGGAATAAAACTGCATCCAGGAACCCAGAGTGGTCCAAATGGTAGCTAATGGCCAAATTTAACCCAGAAAACAATTCCAGCTGGTCCCTGAGTTATTAGGCAATACAGGCAGAAGTCAGTGTATGTTAGAAAATGCTGTATTGTCCATTGGAAATCTTCTGCCTTTCCAAAACAAATGAGACTCTGCACTAGCATTCTTCAGTACTTTGGATGTATAGAATCAGCTGCTTTGCACTCTAATTTTGTATTTCTGCAAAATGTCCCATGGAGATGTCTCCACACTGACATTTGGCTTCCTATGCTAGGAAGACAGAGGTCACAGGCCACCACTCCCTCACTCTCCATATGGCTATCCTTTTATGCATACATCTTCAAACACTCGAAGAGAGAGACGATTATGAAGAAAATCAAAAGTTTAGCTAGTCCAGCCTTTTATTAAGGACTCCATATGTCTTATTTTCAGAACTTTAAATAAAAAGTTAAAGGAGGAAACCATCAATTTTAAGTTCCATCGTAATGGCACTTTGTCTTCCAGCCTGTGAACTTGGTTCATGACTTCTTAACACTGCATCCATCTCTAGACAGATCTTCAGCACTGGCAGGTGACTGATACCCTTCTCACCTACATTATTTGTACAAAAGAACAAACCTTACCTCGTATGAAGAAGCAGAAGTAAATCACAGGGTTTCAAGGGTGTTTTTTTTTAAATTTGAACTAAAAATACATTATTTATAAATTTAGTTTTGTATTTTTTTGCTTACAATGTGTTTCTTTGCCATTAATTTACATACACTTACTAGTAAACTCCATATACAGTGGCACAATAAGAAGACATTGTATGTACCTTCTAGCTGTTTTTCTAGTAGTAGTTGCTGTTCTCTCTCTTTTCTCCAAAATGCTTCTTGTTTTTGCCTTATTCTGTGTCGTAATTCCTCATCATCAGTATCAGATGATTCAGAGCCTCTGTCACTCCTCTCATCTTCACTGTCTCCTGATCCATAACCACCCAGTCCACCTGCGTGCATAAAGTCCAGTCTATCACGAGGAAAGATTAAGCTTTGTTCTTAATACTTCTGTGAGGCAAAGAGGAGAGTAACATTGCCCTTCCTTCACTTCCTCGTCTCTGAAGAAGTCACTTTATTCTGGTAAGTGCCAGTGTTGTTTGCCAGTGTGTTCAAGGCCCCCGTATCTGCATTGATGGTCACTGTCTGCTTCTACTCCTTCTGGAACAGCTTGTCTATTTTCAGCAAGCAACCACTGTGACCATGGTACTTTTTTCCATTGCATAGAAAGGCAAAAAAGCTCCCTGTGGAGACTGTAACAGTGTCTGCCTCTGTATCAGCAACGGGACAGAAAATGCCTGGGATCTTTCCCAGAAGACATCTCTGAAATGACTTCAGCTGCCTCCGTAGTCCAAGGCTACAGAAATTCTGAATGCCATATCAATTTTTCCATATGATTTAGAAAACACTGTACTTTGACAGGTAAGGAGATGGAATAGAAACAGACTTTCTTCTCCCCCAGAGATATTTGTAACTATTGAACTGATAAGGATAAAGTCATTCTAAACATCTGATATGGATTTCTTTCAGTCTGAGGTCCTTAGGATCTTTACTGAGTCAGTTCTGAAACATGAATACTTATGATGATAACATTCAATCTAATTCATCAATATTCCATGTAATGAACACAGAACTAATCACTGACACTGCTGTAGTATATTTTAGATGGTAAAAGTCATCATGTTGGGAGAAATCTCTTGCAGGTGTGTCTCAAGATGGAATTTCAATCTCTCTTTCCTGTGTTGTTTCTGGCAGTATATGATATGGGAGCCTTTACGTTTATGTAGCTTTTCAATAAAATAATAATCACAAAGATTATAATATTTTTAATTTATAGACTTCCACATTACTCTTTTATCAATTTTCCCCTCTTGTTTGTATGGATTAAAACAGAAGAAAAGTATGAAATAGTATTCATTTCTTTGAAGGCTTCAGTGTGCTTCTGAAACTATTATACCTTGAAAAGTTAATTTATCTAAAATTTTTACGAATTTTCAAAATTAGGGCAAGATTCCCATACACTAAAACACACTGCCTAGTCCTTTACTCGAGCAATTATCCCACTTATATATCAGTAGGATCACCTGTGGAACAAACAAAGGTGCTGATAATGATAAAGTTATCAGAAAGTGACCCATACTCCCAGGCAATTAAAATCTAGTTTCAAAATGCAATTTCTAGAAACACAAGGCAAAAGTGAAACTCCCCCTTTAAGCCCTCTCAAAAATAAGGAACATACTTACCGAGTCCAGTGAGGGAAGCCAGTGCACTGGACTGTGCCAGCTGTTTTGCAGGAGCTTTGTATCACATCAACAACAGGAACAACATGTTAACACAAATAGCCACGATTTCATAGTCATGAGTCTATGGTATTGTTAAATCTACTACTATGGCTGTTCTTTGGAGGGAGAGAAGAAACATTAAAAACGCATCATCCATTTAAAACCACTTCCAGATTTTCTGACCATGAAGATTTAGAATTTAACTGCAAATTAACAGTGAACAGAAAAAACCCAAATATATACTCATAAATCACTTTCCAAGTTACAGCATCTGCACAGAATTTTCAACTTCAGTAGTTACATACTTAGATTAACTCTGTTACGTTAAAATAATCTGTTCTGTAAGTACAATACATGTTAATAGCAAAAACAAATTAATTACTAATTGAGGACTCAAAGTTCATCTCTTTTCATTCTGAACAGCTTTGAGATAAAGATGATAGTAGTAAGGAACAGCTACAACTCAAGAGCCATTGACACACAAGTACCATTTTAACTGAAATGAATTGTACGAAAAAAATGGAATAACTCAAGTAACTCACAATACACTGCACAGGACAACAATACATGATTACTGGATTTGAACTCTACCAAGTTGGATGCATTATACTGGAATTGTTCTTGAGGGAGAACTATGGAGGTTAAATGTTCTAAAGACATGCAAATACAGAATTTTCGCAGAAGAAACTAAAGAAAAAAACCTCCCAAACCCGGCATACCTTTAGTTGCTTTACGGTGAACATCTTTGGCCACATAATAGATTTCTTCATTTGTGACATCTAGGAGAATCTCTGTCAGCAGCATTTTTGTCAGCATCATCTGAAGAAAATTGCATATACAATTAAAGGCCAAAACATCTTGAATAAATGCTGCATTCAAATTATATCCATACACCTTCACTTCTTTTGATGACTATGAAAGTGGTCTCCTGTACATAATAGTGACTTCTTTCAGGAGACATGACTTAAAAACCATAAAAGTGATTGAAGCTGTTTAAATGTGACCTGATTACACAACTTTTGAGTTTTAATTTTGACTGTGAACTGTGACTGCATGCATTGCACAAAGCTATCCAGGGCACTGATCCTAATGTCTAAGATGATATAACAAATGAATGTATAAATCAGAAATGTAGACTGATTCCAATTATTCTTCCAAAAAGTAAAGAGCACTTTTCTGACTGGTGTGCTGCCTGTAAAGATCAAAGGTTACTTATATAGCATTTTATTATTACATATTTTCTACAAAAATTGATTGATGTTAGTTGTCCAAGTTGTTTATGTCTGACCACATGCTCTACAAAAATATATTCATCAAACTTAGTATTTGGGACCTTAATTAACAAGGATTCAAGTATGAAGGTTGTGCAGACACCGTGAAACTGTAGCTGATCTAGAATTTAGGGTTGTAGCACTTCCTTGCAAGAATGCATTTCTTAAATGCCCCTCACAGGAACTGAGGTTGAAGCACAGATTTGAAATGGGTGTATTTAATCCCTAAAAATCTCCAGAAATTTGATAAGTGAAGCAGAATAATAGAAATAATAATAGTAATAATAATAATAGAAATATCGATGCAGAGATTACAGTCATTATACTCTTTCACTATTGTGCTAAATCTAAGTTATGTAACTTAATATCCTTGCTTCTGTGAGAAAGACAGCATTATGAACAGACATGCAAGTATAACCTTGCTTTACTGTACAATGTATACTGTACCTCTGTTGACAGTATCAGGCATAGAAAAAGTAAATTACTTTGATATGCTTGAAAAATATGAGCAATTAAACAGAAATACTTAGTGAGAACTACATCATTAATACCATTTGGTACTCCTTTTCTTCTTCTGTCATTTCTGGTTCACTCTGCTCCTCTTGAGGAGCTGGGGATGGACTCCTGCTGATTTTCCCAACACTTACAGCTTCTGTGTTTTCAGCATCTTCATCTTCCTCATCACTGTCCTACAAGAACAGTTTCATGCACTTTAGGAAAAACTTAAATATCAAGCTCCTTAGTTTCTATTTGTAATAGTCAGCTTCATTTACTTTGTACTGAAATCTGTGTTAACAGTTATCATAAAACCATTTCTTTTCTCCCTTCATAAAAAATATGCAGGTACCTGTACCCACAGAAGCTAAGAAAACACTTAGTTTTCAGTTCCCCACCAGATATGGACTTTGGACTACAAACAAGGTAACTACTAAAATGAAGACAATGCAAGGGTTCCTAAATTGACTCAGTTTAGTAAATACAGGCATCTGAGTATTTTCAGCCGCTGATTTGGAATTCTGACTTTCAAAGGCTCTGTATGTTCCGAAAGGAAAAAATAAAAATAAGTCCAATTTCATCCTTGTTTCTTTGCTATTACAGATTAAATTATATACTTCTATCTCTGAGCCATTAAAAACTTCAAAACATCAACTAATTATCAACACAGCAGCAGCTTAACCTTACTTTACACAACAAAACCAATGAGGTAACCAGGAACACAGAGTCTGTCCTTTGAAGAGACTGAAAAGCTGATACCTTTTAGAAAATACAAACCTGAGCAAAAAATAAACCCTTCTACTTACAAATTTACTTCTCTGAGGTAACCGTGGGCCATCCCCTTCTCCAGCCTCCTCACTTTCCTTTTTCTCTTTTTTAGACATTTGTGAACGTTGCTGTTCCATTCTCTCTTTTTCCAATTTTTTCTGTTTTTCTCTTTCCATCTTTTCCAGGCCCTCACGAATCCAGGCAGGCAGAGTTCTACGCTTCACAGCATCTACATAAGCAAGGTTTACAGTTTTGTAAGATGAAAAAACCATTCCCCCCTAAAAAGGAATAAAAATACCCCCCAAAAAAAGAAGTAAACCCCCCCACCCCCATGAAAACAAGTCCCACGTCTGATTGTGGGGAAAAAAAACATTTATGATGGCTTTTTCTTTTCCTGCTCCTTTACTTTCTATTAGAAAGAAAAAGGTCTTCACATTTTGCAATTCTTTATAAAACATAGCTTTTACATTTTTTCATAAAGGAGTGGTTAACATGTACCAATCTGGGGAGGCTCCTGCTTCACAGGCATCGCAATAGGTGAACGTTGTCGATCTCTGAACGAGGGTCTTTCCCTTCGATTTTGAGTAGGTGCAGGAGGTGCTGGAGGACCTGGTGGCCCTGGTGGTCCTGGCTGCCAATAAGGTGGATGAAATCCACCTTGAGGTGGACCAAAAGCAGCCCCATGCTGAAAGAGTAATGCAGTTTATTTTTCTTCACATGGTAACACTAAATGCAGCATGTGAGCAAGTCGGTCTACAAAAATCCATGCAAGTAGGAATCCATGATTTCTAAGCTACTGTTATCTCTCAATCTCTTTTACTGTGGTCCCCAAGAAACAAGTTTTCTTTAAATATTTAATGACTAAACTTAGACTTAAGCAAACCTGAAAGGGCTTCAACCAATCTCCTTTCACATTGTGCTAAACACCAAGCTCTATAATCACTATCTCCATCAGTTCCATGCCAGCTTAGCATCAGAGCATGCAGTTAAACAACAAATGTACAAGTCAAAGATTTAAAAGTCTAGCTATGCTAGCAGTCTTTTAACTACAGCATGAGAACAATAAATTTAAAGTTCAGCCTTTTATTATGTAGGATTTTTGAACTGTGTACTTTCCAGTTATCCTTCACAGATATTATTAATATGTCTGATTGAAATATTAAATGCATAAATATGCAATTTTAGTACAGATCCTGGGTTCTGGGCAATTTGTATACAATCCAAAAGTCATAAGTCTTGAGGCATATATGAGGAGTTTATTTCAGTATTTACTGCCCAGAAATGCCTAATAAAACTAAGAAGAGAGTGTTTAGGAAAAAAGGTATAGCATCAAATATTCTACTGAGTATTTAAGTTATAGTACTAAAGCACATTCCACTACAATTTCAGGTTAAGCATCTCTCTTTCATTCACTGTGAGACAAGTTTTCTGTAGTATTTAGAGAAGCTAATTTTAATTTTATTGTCCCATGACAATAAACAAAAATTATAATAAACTCATGTATTGGAGAATTATTGTTTCCCTATTGAACAATACTGTTGAACAAGAGAACTGTAAGAGGAAAAATAATCTGGAAGATAAAAAAAAAATATTTCTGCCCATCTTCCCTTATATTTGCTTATGAATAGGAGGTAGGTTTTCAAACAGCTAGTTTGTCATTTATATGAGGAGCTTTAAAAGAAAAATACTGAAAATGGAGGGAAGATACAAAACTTTGTGTTTAAAGATCTGTGCAATGTGCCCTGTTATTATTAGTGATACATGTTTATTATACTATACAACTTATATGCCAGAATGAAGAAAAAAGTGGATATGGTTTGTTTTTTTCTTTAAAAATACCATTGTTTATTCAAAGAATCACAGTAGATAGATATGGAAAAGATCAATGGATCATCCAGTCTATCTCCCTGCAGATGCAGGACTGTTTCCTGTGGTACGTTATCTAGCGTATTTAAGCATATCTTTCTGACCTTTTTTTTTTTTCCCCCTCCTCTTTTTTTTTTTTTTCCTATCACAAAACTAATTTATATACTGGAACACAGTGATTCATTTTAATATTGCAGACAATAGCCATTTGTCATTACTACTGTAGAAAAATAAAACCCTTTGGCCTCTGAACAGAACTGAGAACTCTAAAGTCTCTTCTGTCAAGTGTTTGGTTAAAATGTATCTTAGCAGATAACAGATTCTGTAGATGTTTGTAGAACTGAAGAATGAAAGTCGTCGCTAGATGATATTAGAGGAACACATCCATGGAAGGGACTCTGCGCGTCTACAATATTAAAGCAACAAATAAGTTTCACCTGATAGTCAAACTGGTTCACTGGCCCCATTGCAAAGTTATCAGGAGGTCCCCCAAAGTTGTGATTGTTCTGGTTAAATATATGCCTGTTGTCAGGAGTAAATTCCCCACTGTCCTGACTGTTGCTGTCTTCAGATGGAGGAACAATTTCCATTTGACCTGGCGTTGGAGTCATCCACTGCTGATCTGGAGGTGGGTGAGAGGGTTGGTGAGGCATTCCCCATTCTGTTTAGGATTTAGAATACAATTCAATACCAAGTTAGTATAATTTATGAGTCACCAATCACTCAGTGTCCTTGTATTTATCACAAGGTTCCTCAAAGCATCATAGACAATAAAGCAATCAAGAATCTGAAGACTGCATTATACACTCTCAATAATTTCTTCAACGAAATGAAAGAAAAACAAATAGCTATAGCTGAGCTGAAACATGCAGTAGGGTGACAGAATTGGACAGGCACAGACATCCTGGAAATTTGTTTTTATACATTTCTAGTGATAGTGAGTTCACCACAAGACTTAAAAATTCTTTAAACTGTTAAAAAAACTGCTCCTACTTCTTTATATCAATTTTAAAAGCAAGGAGCTATTTTATTTTACCATTTTGCATAATAGACTTGAAATACCTACTATGGAAAGAAAATGGTTTTGTAAGCAGTGCAACCACTGAAACCAAAATCTTGAACCTTGAATCTTGATAATAGAAGATTTCTTGTCTTGCCCAATATCTAGCAGAAGTCCTAGAATAAGCTATAGTCATGACCCCTCAAACATACATTATGATTGCTGAACAGAGTGAAAAGGGTCTAAGGAATTAATAGCTCATGTGGCCGTAATATTTGACTGACTCCTTAAAAAGACAAAATTTATGTGCGCTGTACAAATCCTTATAAACCATGACAGAGCTGCCTTTTAACTCTCACCAGTAACAGAATTAGTATCTAGCCTCTCAGTTTAATTCCTACCTTCCATCCAGTCCTTTAGTACATTTTTCTAATTTTTACTGTCTTTCCCATCTGCATTGTAATTGGATCCATTACTGCAGCAACTAAAAAGTGTTATCATAGCTTTTCTATTTCTGTGAAAATTTCTACTTACTCTACAGAAATACAGGCAGCCACATAGAAAAGTTAAAAATTCTTACATGTGCTACAGTAACTTGTAGCCTAGTACAGGGTAGGTGAAATCTGATGGCTATCCCCCTTCTATTATCACATATAAGAACCACCAATAACATATTAAGCCTGCTTATATTAAATGTTTGATAAATGCATTTCAATAAATTTGGATAGCGACAGTGAAAACTGAGAGTATTATTCTTTCAATCATTAATGGAATCAAGCATGAAGTGCAGTTTTCCCCCCAAAACAACTGAAGACACACAAGCTTACTATCTTTTCCATACACTTCGAATTGCATTATAGCATAGTTGCCAGCTATATTTGAGTTGAGCTATGTTCAGTTTTCAGGAAACAATTTCAGAAAAATTCTTAGCACAAAATAACCCATTTCTATTCCATTCTTATTACCAATGGTATCTTGTGAAGTTTTAAAGACAATAAATTTTTGGAAAAAAATTATATTTTGAGAAAGTTAAAAATTAATGAAAATAATCAATGCTAACAGAAGTGTCCAATCAACTGTAACTTAAAATGATTGAAAAATGCTGACAATCAGATATCTAAGTTAAAAAGGGTAAGTCCTAAGTATAGGAAATGTAATAAAAACATATTTTTTGCAGAGAATTTTGCTTATCTCCCTTTGTAAAGATTTCATGACACGTAAAGCCAGCATCAGTTATTCTGTGAACTCATTCTACATGTCAAGATCATGCCAGAAGCAGGTATTACACTACAGGAGAAGCAACAATAGCTCTCTTGAGTAGGAGCTGTGATTAGTAAAGTCCATGTGCAGCTTTGCATTTTGAAGCCTGAGGGACAGGGCATGTTCACACCAAAAAACATCTGACAAAATAAAAAGAAGAAACATGAAAAAAGGGAATGCACAGGAAGGGAAACAAACCTGGCTGCCACATTCTGTTGAAATTGGGATCCCCCTGAAAATTATTATGGTTGTTTGGACCAGACTCTATTCCTGAAATATCCTGTCCATTTGGCATCATTCCTTGTTGTTCCACTACATTCTGTTGCCCTGAGGCTTCTCGCTGAGCAATCCATGCTTGAGCTAGTGCAGCCCAGTCAATCTGGCCTAAAATAAACAGAGGAAGTTAAAAAGGTCTGAAGTTTAATGCTGTTTCTCAATTACATGTCTTATTGCTGAAGATAAATGAGCAACATTTACCTTCAGCAAGCACTGTGAGCACCATTTAAACTTATTCACAGTGTACAGTAAAAGAAACAAAGCAAGCGTCTGTGTACGGACTTGAAGTACAGTTTCTCTGCGTATGTTCAAAATGTCATAAAGCAGATTATTTTACATTCACATTGACACTGAATGGGTGGTATTAATGCACTTTTTTCATAGGTGAGCTAATTCTGACATCAAAAATTAATACCTATCCTTAAATTATAAATTCATTAAGATTTGAGAGCAAAAAAAAACCACATAGTCAGAAATAGTTAGAAAATTATTTTTCAATGTACACTCTTTGTATAGCCCTAGTCATATACATGTTACAGTTTGGTGTCCCATTTTTTTCTTTACTGCCATTCCTATCAGTAAATAAATATATTACACTCTCAGATAAGAACACTAGTATGACCAAGTCAGGAAAATTCTCCAGTGAATTTAACAGAAATTAAAGTTACAGTAAAACCTGTGTGCCTGATCACTTCGCCTTAGTATTAAATACACACCTGCAATTCCATCCATTTCTCTATTTCTCTTGATATTTTGAGTGGTTGCCACCTTATTCTCAATTTAAGGTATACTCTGTTCTACTGTTTAAAGCATTTGGTGGTTTTGGTGGGGGGAAAAAAACCATGCCAAACAAGGGATCATGATTACACTGATATAACCTAAATCAAAAACTGGATGAGTCTTCCAGTGAGGTTTTTTCCCATATACATAATCTCCATTAATACTTCTGCCACACAGGTACTGAATAAAAAAAGCAGATTCTCTCAAACAAAGGATTTAGCTTGGCTGAAGAACTGAGAGGGATACAGATCTGGTAAATGAGGTCTAAATGTTGATCTGTATGACAGGCAAAATGTTGCTAATTTGTGCAGGACAACTCAGGTTTCTTGCCTGTATTTGCATAATATATATTAACTACGTGAAAACATTTGGAACCAATGTATGCTTTCTAGTTCAGAAAAGCATCATAAATGTATTATCTTGAGAGCAGCTACAAAGGCAACTATGAGTCACACTCTGTTACAGAGATTCAAAAATTTAAATGACAACACATTAAAAGAATGAATCCACAAAGCTTTCTATATACTTACTTGGATCTTGCTGGTGCTGAAATGACTGCATCCACTGCTGTTGGTTCAAAGGCCATTGCTGCCAAGGTTGTCCACCTTGATCCCACATCTTTTAAGTCTTTATATAGTCTATATTTCAACTAAAAATAATAGTTGTATGTTTAAATAGATGCCCATGAAATATCACATAACTGAAACTTACATAACTGCAGATATAGGTAAGCCTTGCAAAGCAAGCTGAAGCAATGCTGGCTTAATATTTTAAGCTGGAGGAAATGGTTCATCCTTTAGAGCAATATCTGAAATATTACTGTGAGATTTCAGGAGTCTAGTATGCTTTCTCTGTATTTTCAGAAAGAAATTAACTACCAAGGAGAGATATGACAAGTTTGTACGACAAGATCTCATCTGGCAATAAATGAAATTTAAAGCAAGTCAAAATATAAAACGCATGATTGGTATCTTTGCCTGCTTCTTAGGGAAAAGATGTGTATTTCTCCAAACAAGTGTCATGCAAGGCTGTTAAGCAAGACAAAAGTCACCAAATGGTAAAACACATTGTTAATGATTGCACAGGAGAACGGCACAGGTACAAGACAGTGCCCCACATGCATGTTATACATTGTACAGACACATTTTCATTTCTAAATAATATATACCTTCAAATCTGAGAAAGAAAAGTAAATGACCACCCAATTACCACACTGTCCCTTGAAATCATGAGAAATAATTTTTGTCATGCAGTATATACCCTCCCTGAGCAGGTAGCACCAGCCCTAGGTCCAGCTGGCAGGCAGCAGATCTCCACAGCCTGCCTGGAGTGAAGCTCCAGGGCAGCTCTGTGTGAATTTGATGAGGCAGTCCAGCAGGCGTGCCCACAATGGCACACCAGCTCCTTCCAGCCATTTGTACCTCTGACACACACCTAACCTGCTACACATGGAAGACCTGAGAGCAGCCACCTGCATCGCTCTGAACAATTTCTACAAAGACTAGGCACAACTCTGGGAACACTCCAGAAGCTGTTCCCAAAAACCAGTATGGGTAGGAATGCACTGAGTGTGACCCCCTCTGTCCTACTCAATCTGTTAAAAACTTCTCAACAGGCCTTCCACTCAGTGAATATATCCTCATGGAATTTCACATACAATCCCTGAGTTGACACTATTAAAATAGCAAGCCCGTAGGTAGTTTCGAACACTCCAAACCTAAAAGAGAAAAATTCATTCCCTGAGGTCACAGGAACAGCATACAGGACCCAGTCGTGGCACACAGCCAAGTGCAATACAGCACAGATGAATAGAGCCTCTCTGCTTCAGAGCAAACCAGTTCAAAGCAGCCAGTGCCACTTGGGTGGCCAGCCAGGAGCAGCCCCAATGGCTCTGAGGGAGCAGGACACCCCAGACACCCCACAGACAGAGCCTGCTCCCAGCACACGGGCACAGCAACTGGAGTGGAACCTGCTGGCAAAGGCATCCTCTGCTCACCCACTCACACAAGGACTGCACAGGAAGAGAGCACCACTCTACAGAAGTGCATCACACAAAGAGCAGCACTCAGCATCAGGGGCGCTGGGCCATGCAGAGATGAACACAAGCTTGCATTTTGCATACTTCTGCCAAATTAAAACTTTGATCTGAAAAACTGTAGATCGCCTTTGTTTGGAGACCTCTTACTGTCAACACTGTATAAAAATTACATGTGTGGCTCTGAAGTGTTCAGTTGCAAATGCCTTTTGGGGGGGCTTTAAACAAGACCAGATAAACCTTGGCAACAGAGGGGGTATTAGGCAAAACCTACCTAATACTCTATTATTTTCACTATCTTTTCTTGCCAAACTAATTATGGAGGCCTTTTCCCATTTCATGAATACTTTTATGCTATTCAAACCTTTAAAAAGTGAAGACACTGCCTTTCTTTTGTCCCTTTCTTTTCACACTTTTATCTGTACTTAGGAAATTAACTTTTTTACACCAGCTGAGTGTACAGGTGGCTACTAATGCACTTAATGCAACATTTCAGCTCACCTCTTTAACTCTCCAAATAATCATAGACATACTTCACACACGTATGAGGAAGTAACTGCAAATACTATTTTCATCCTAAAGTAAGAAAAAGGTATGTAAATGTTTCTCCTTCCCGCAGTTCGTCTTTTCATCCAGAATAAATATTCTTTCAAATGTCAAAATAAACTTGTTTACATCTTAAAAGTTATAGGAATTGGGGTTCAAGACTACCACTGCACTGCGCAGCCTCTTGGTGCTGCTCCCTTTGTTTCTAGCTGTTAAATGCTACTATCAATAATAAACATGGATTTCACGAATTCTGGTAGCACTGTTTTACCTCAATACATAGTACGTTGCAACAGCTTATGGAATTACACTAAAATAAACTCAGCAAAAGGTTTCAGTTTTTTCCCTAATAATTTATAAGACAGCTTTGCATATAACTGAATGCAAAAAAAAAAATTTACACAGTTAAATACCAATTTCTCTTATCAACGTTTAACAATATTAAGACCACTTCTAAAAATGCAACTAAATTGGAACCTCCTACACACAGTTTTTACATGGGAGGATTAAATGAGATTTACGGTAATTTCACGATTATAAGCTGCACCTTTTTCATTGAAGAATCCAGCCTACCCCAGTAGTGCGGCTTATATTCAGGTGCGGCTTATCTATGGACAAATCCCAGTGAAATGCCAACCCAGAAGTGAGAGCTGGCTGGGGAGGGCGCCTGGGGCTGCCTTTAAAGGTTTCCCTGGTCTATGAAAACTGTTGCAACTTGAGCATCTGACTCCAAACCCCACACTGGCACGATTCTGTTACTAACGCCTTAATTTGTCCCACATTTTTTTAAAAAATGCAGCTTATATTCGGGTGTGGCTTATATTTGGACAAATACCATGGTCTACCAGGCTACTCGGATGTGTGGCTTATAATCAGGTGCGGCTTATAATTGTGAAATTACTATATTTTTTACTGGACTGGCTCTGTGTCCTAAAATTTTCAGTACTCCAGATTTTTTTAAATGTGTTCCAGCTAACACAATTATATATCTATTTCTCAATTGAAATGGACACTTAGTATTCTGGCCTTTTTTTTTTCTTTACTCTCAGGACTTGATCTTCACTATGGATAAACTGAACACTTGTTTAGATTATTAACAAGGTCCAAGGAAACAAATGCCTCCACATCTCAGTAAAACCTGCCCTCAAGACAATAACTGCCTTACTATTTTACAAGGCACTCAAATAAGTCTTGTGGGAAAGATACATTACCTTGCAGCCTGTACCAAGTGGCATCTGAATCAGGGACCAAGGGATAAAGCGGACAGGCAGTGACCTCAGACAGCATCATTCACCTCCTGGCTGCCCTGTCAGCAAGTTATCATGCCCTAGGACAGGGAGGCCAAGTCCACACTCCTACAGGAAGTGGTGCAGAAGGATCCCACTGCCTCCCCACTAGAGAACAGCACTGACCCAGCCACCTCTCACTCCCTGGGTGCTTCCAGGTGTCAGCATGGACTCGGGACCCACAGGCAGCTAGGACATGCCCAGTCTAGTTTGGAAGGTCAGAGGCTTTCACTGGGTGCCAGCTGGCCAAAATAAAAAGCACAGTTGGGTTTTATTTGTCAGCATACATAGCTGCTTATCCACTGCTCTGCAATATAATATGGCCCAGTCTTCAACTTACCCTAGAGAGATTATTTCACCTTACTACTGCTATTCTGGGGAGAGAAATTAGGTGGGGAAGTGCAAAGCAATAGGTCAAGGCATGAAGCTGGTTTCTATTTTGATGCACAACATTATGATAAGACAGCAACAGCAGCATAAAATCCTGAAGAACTTCAACATTTGATTAATTCAATTTATGCCTCCCAGAGAAAATTTATTTAAAATCACTGCTATTTGAAACAGCTGTTTTTAGTTTGTATTTGAAAGCTTTTAATTCTGTATTGCATTTGTACTACAGTTTTCCTGAAGAAATGCTGATTTTCAAAGGCTGGCAACTATACGCTGGCTTTCGAGTACACAGATTTATTATCAAATTCAGTGTAAAAATACTCTTTATTAATCAAAAATATGTACTACACAAACACTTAAGCAATGACATCACTTTTTATGCAACTGTACATGTAGAAGCTCTTTTTCAAATGTTATGTGAAAACTGTCCAAAACTACTTTTTGTTTCAACTCATCTTCCTATTGAGCAATGTTTGTTTTACAGAAACAGGAATTGGATATGGAAGAAACAAAATTTGCACCTTAAAATGCTTATAAAAGTAATCTTAACATATACAGGCTAAAAGAGAAGGTGACGTGTATTAAAAATTTTTAGTATTGAAGGCTACATGTGTGGCTCAGAGCCACTGAACAGAAGGGGTTAGTTCTAGGGCCTCTCTCTATACAATGATCTGGAATAGCAGGACAGTAATTTTCTGGGAAACAGACTCCCCTGCTTTTTAGTTTTCCACTCATTTTCCTGCATTTTCTCCAAGTTTTCACCAACTGGTACAAGGTAAACATGAAAAACTTATTTGATTTTTTTTTCCATCTGCTACAGGAAGGCTACAGGCATTTAAAGATGGTTCATTGCCTTCAAAAACTGTTTTGCTAAGCACTGCAGTGTCTAATGGTTTCATTTGCTTTTAAGTTTCAGAGGCAAATCCAGCCCCTCCGGTTTTAGCTCTTTATTTGCAGTTGACATGTTCTAAAAGGCAACTAAAACAAGCACTTACACAATTTAATGTTACTCTTATTTACCTAACGGCAATGTAACTTTGTATTCTGCTTGCAAAACTTTACTGCAAGGACTTTTGAACAGAATCTCAGGACTGTCCTGTCACATATCACTGATCATCCTACAAATACCATCCTTCCTAGTGATGATATTTTAAAAATGTCAAAAATAAAACCAGATCAACTTAGATCATACAATACAACAATGAACAAATCAGATGTGAGAGTTATCAAAACTACACTTTTGAACCTGAGCCCATAAAAAGAAAAGGGCACAAACTACTTCATAAAGAACTCACAAAATGCAGTGGAGAAAATGTAGCCTGTTCCAGTAATTTTAAATTACTGCAAGGGATTCACCTCCAATACGAAGGCAGGGGAGGAAGAAACAAACCCAAAATCAACAAACAATGCCTCTCACCCACCAAAGCAGTAACTTAAAGGCTTGAAACAAACTGGAACCTCTTGTACTAATGTATGTTACAAGACACAACCTGAGACACAGGTAGTAATAAATAATGAAGAAAAGAGACTTAAAGTCCTCTCCCACTAACTAAAATCTGCACTGACAAAACTAACTTGGATTATGCTCCCCAATTAAAAACAAGTTCTTATTTATTACAAGTTCCCAAATCAGCATAACCTGAAAGAAAGAGGCTTCACCTAATACAATGGACAGCTCTATTTCCACCAGTGACCTAAGGCCAAATACACAGCAGAGCATCCAAACCACAGTGAAACAAGCTTTACTTTCCACTGAAGTTGGAGGGGAGGGAGATGAATACTGGCAAAAAATTAACTCAGTTCTAATGTTAGCAAGACACTTAGCAACAGAAGGGTACCTCAAATGAGCACTCATTAAGACATACTGGTTCTGACTTCACCAGTGCATACAACAGGTTTGAAAAGCAACAGGTTCAAAGAATGCATCCATTCTATAGGCACCTACTTACAAAGGAAAGTGCACATACTACCCCTCCTTTATAATGATGAGTTAAGGTTCTTTTACCCAGCTCTTCTACCCTCCAATTCGATAGGACATAGCCTTTTTTTTCTTTCCTTCTCTCTCTCTAGCACACACACAAATAAACAAAAGAACATTTATTGGTGCTTCAAAAGCTGTTCCCTGATGTCAGATCACAGAACAGAAACCTGAATCTATTAAAAATCTGTTTACCAATGAAGAAACAGAAGCCAATTCAGGATTGGTTTTGTTTTATACAGAAGCACAATCATATGAGCAAAACATGCCATCAACTCACATTTAGTTTCAGTTACATGTACTTAACAGATTATGGAAAGTTCTCATGATATCTCAAAATCCTGCTGCAGTTCTTAAGAGCAAACACGTTTTAAAATATGTTCTTTCATGTGTTGGGTTTTTTTCTTTTTAAAATAAATTTCTACTCAAAGGCTGGACCAGAATCTGCTGAAGCTTTATTAAAGCAAATTACTGGTGTGAAAGTATGCCATCCTTGATAGGACTGCTGGTGAGGGCCTCTCTGCTGATGATAAAAGCAATATAGACAGGACTTACCTTGATCACCATCAACCTCTGAGAGCCAACAGCACTCAGAAACATTTCAATGTGGTGTCAAACTCTCTACCACTGTATTTAAACTAAACTCGTTTGGGTAAAGACAAAGAACACACTTTTAAAGGCACCTTTCCACTCCCCTCCTCGATTGTAACATGCATGTCAACTACAAAATTATACCTCAATCTGCTCTTTTAGGAAAAAAAAAGGCATCTCCTTCAACCAATTTGTTAATAAGGTATTTTCCAACATAGTTTTAGGATGTGTCCAGACACACCACACACAGAAAGGCACACATTTAGAGGGTACTTACCAGTAAACAGTGTCTTGAGTGGTAATTCACAAGCTCACCTTTACCTCTGGGAGACTCTCCCAAGCACTTCCCACAAAGCACAGCTACCTTGGTATTAGGTATTTCCACACCAACAAGAATATACCCTGTCAAGAGGAGCATGGTTTCCTGAGAATTCACCAATGGCACAGTGCTTAGTGACAGCCCTTGATGTCAACGACGGGGGCCACCTTTTAGACAAGGCGACCAACAGAACCTGAGCACTAACAGGCTCACTCAGGTTCTTTGGACAACCCTACCTCAGCAGTTTCATACTGTAAACTCATAAAATCTGTTACCAGCTCAACAGCACTTGTGCAGAGCTAACCATGCTCTGATCTCTCAGCAGTGAAGTCTTAGGGAGCAAGGCTCAGTCATGGAAATGTCAAAAGCCTGCTTGTCATCTTCCTTAAATGCCTTATGACACCGGCTGAAGCAGAACTGAAAAACATCAAGAAACTTCCCCTGGAAAGATAAAGAAGATCTCTCCCTAAACAAAATTGAATACAGCTAATGGATAAACTGAACTGCTCCAATTCATGCAGCTAGTCCAAGACAAGAAGCATAGAGACCTAGGAAGTTAGCTCAGCTCCAGCCCTGATGAGGGCACCTTGCACACACTTTCTTGCTCCTTTTAAGAAACTCCCATCAGTCTAACAATCTGCTTCTTCCCAATATGAATGTTACACACCATCCTAACTATGCAGAACACCTTACAGCTCAACAGCTACTGTAGCAGACACAGAGATTCTGAATGGCTTGCCAGGAAATTCATTAAGTGAAATATCTCAGAAATCAGAAAAAAGTAATCGTTAGAATATGAAATTAAGTATTTGTCAGAAGCTAGACTATCCAAGAAATCAGAGACAGTCTAGAAGTCAAGCTGTCACTAGAAGGAGAGTGGCACACCCTTGTGCTGTGTCATGAGCTGAAGAGTTCAAGGTTAGGAACTCCCACAGCAGACATCAGTATCACTGGACCTGATCTTCAGGGCACAATCTGGTAGTGTGGCTTATCTAACCCTACAGACAGGAAAATTACATTCTCTAAGCTCCACACTGTAGATTCTGGAACCTACAGAGCCCACAGCCAATAATCAAGAGCTTTCTGATACTGAGGGGAGAGGCTGCTGCATCACCTTTCTGATCTTGCTACTCATCATTCCTGAAGAGCAGGTCAATATATGACACAAGATGGCCTGACAAGTTTTACTTGCAAACTGCTTTACACTGCTGCAGAAGGTTTTTCTGGTGAATAAACATCTTGTCTTGAATGGACGCCAAACAGGCATGGCATTTAGCAAAGAAATATCTATAATCTAAAAAAACAAGGAAGCTGAAAGAGCAGGCCAGCATGCATACATGGAGAACCTCTACACAGCTAGTCTTTGGGCCCCAGGGTTTAAAGACAAAACACTCTTTTGCAAATGCTCCACATCCTCTAAGATAACCTTGACAGAGCAGCTATGACTCTTTGACTATATTTAGGTCTAGATGGTTGAAGGGAAAAACCCCAAGAGGTAGGAATCCTGGTTTGTAACTAAGTGCAATTACCAGTTTTGGAACAAATCATTGAACAGTCAGTGTCATTGGCTAGGTAATCTTTTGGTGTGAGTTTAAGACAATACGAGCAGCAAAGACACATTAGTCTTTGATGTTCTTTGTAGAACGTGGGCTATAGAAGTCATTGTATCACATCTTGAGAAGGATCCCAAAATCATCATATACATACTTTTTGGACAGAGTTTTTCTCTATCTCATATAGATTTAGGTTCTGAAAGTGAACCTAAAGGAAAATGGAGAAGTTTCAGGAGAAGGGCTCCTTGAAATCAATCGCCCGATTTCTTGATCTTTCATGTGGGTGCCTTATTCTAATGTAAGGTTTTTACCTTTCATTCAAGGTAGCTGTGTTGGCTCTGTGAAGTTTTAGCACAGTGACTGAAAGCTCAATTTTGAGTTTCCATGATGAATTTCGTGGAATTGTTCAGTTGCAAGCAGGATAGATCTAATCCGACATTCACCATGACAGGACCAAAGCAGTTAGTAGAAAGACAGGAATAAGGCAAATACCTCCAAGAGTTCAAGCTGAACAAGTGTTGCTGGAGAGTGGTTTTCTCCCACCCTCTCCTCCCACTACGCTGTTGCTTCAACAGGGCCATGGTATCAAAGACATCACCAATGAGGTTGGAAGGTCTAGTGGATAAACGCTCTAGAGATACAACACCAACAGTTCACACAGCTCTCCCAAGGAATTAGAAAGAGCAGTTCATCCACGGTATTATCAATATCCAACCAAGCTGGAATCCAAAGTCAATAATGGACACACATTGTACAAACTCCAAAGACACAGTATGCCAAACTGGAAAGAAATGCAAACTGAGTGCTTCTTCCATCAAAGAAAATATACTTTTCTGTACAGAAAAGGTGCAACTGAAGAGAATTGCAAATGAAAAATCGTTTTGCGTACCCAAAGGTGCCCTACTACCAAGAAGAAAAATTTAATGCAGAAAGAGCATCACAAGAATTATCATCCGCTAGTAGTCTTCACATAGGAGACCCAGGTAAGTCAGAACACTTCTGGAGTTAAAAAGATGTGGGGGTCTGGAAAAGTGCTGTATCCTATGCACCCATCTAGGAATGAACCCTGCAAGTTACTACAGAGTGGCTGCAGACACATTCATTAAGAGTCAGAATGAATGCATACCATCACTCAGACAAAAACATACCAGCTTCAGCTTTACTTAGGGGAATTAATATTTACCACTGTATTACACTCAGCTGATGATTAGAAAATCAAATATTTATGGTGTGATTTAAGTCTGCAATAAATCAGAAAAAGTTAAAGTAACTGTCTTGCCTGCTACTCTTTTTCACTCATTACACTTTCACTTGCCTGAAGACTTCTGTTCATCACGTAGGGCACCGCCCTAAGTTCTGGTATTTACTGCCCAGATACTATGCATCTTTTCTCCTTTTGAGAACCAGAAGCTATACCCATGTGCTTGCTGGAATCTATTAGCATGATGTCATGTCAAAAAAATATGTAAAATCTTCCAGCTCACTTACAGCTGCGTATCACCAAAATTTTTTAACATCAGAACTGCTCTTTCTCAGACTGAAGAATAGAGGCTTTTTAAATGTGTAACCAACATCCAAGATACAGAACTGGAAAAAGAAGTGATGATAACAGTTTGCTCAGTATCCATGAAGTTTTCCAGAACCTAGTTCACATATCAGTACATCTGCCTAATATTTACAATGCTAACATGAAGCAGCATGAACAAAGGTCAAATTTTTAAAAAAACTAAAAGAAAGAAAAAAATACTATGAAATCTTCAGGGAGTCACTCCAGCAGTACAGCTTCCAAGGTCTGTCATTTCAAACTGAAATCCATATATTCACTGAGCTGAGCTCTTTTAAAAGAGCAAAAGAACCAGATAATGGCACCCGGGTACCATTTATTTATTTGTTGTATTTCTAAGACATAAAGACAAACACGTGATTTGATTATCATGAAGTACCAAAATCATTGCTAGAACATTTACTACTACAGAAACATTATCAGTTAAGTCAAAACTCTACTGGGTTTGGCAGGGGGGGAAAAAGTCCAATCTGATTTCTTTGTGTGTGTGTGGGTATCATTCCACCAAAAGTCTTGAGGCAGGATTTTAAATTAGCCCTGTAACACAGCTTTTTCTCTCCTGAAGTGAATGGCCCATCTGCAACTTCCTCTGCAATGAGCCAATGAACATCCTCTGTACAAAAATTAATAGTACCAATAACTAAACAAACGCCTCACTAGTCATGAGCAGATATTACCTTCAATGATAAATTCTGTTATCACTTAATGAGGGATCAGCTTTAGTAACACCTACCCAAAATATTATGTCACCAAAAGCAGATTTGGAATCACCACATACCTCAGTCATGAAAAGAAGTGAGACTGGACACTCCTGTTCCCATTCTATCTTTGCATAATCCTACACCACACTAAAACAGAGATGACACAAGGTTTGCTGCAGCACCAAATCAAAAACCAGGAGCTTGTCTGTCAGCAATCCCAGCACTTGTCCCCGGACAAAGCCGAGACTTTCAGTTCCCCTCTGCTCTACAGTCAGGGGAGCTGCAGCATCTGTAGTAAGATCTGTAAGAGCCATCTGTAGTGCAGCTGGACTCCAAAAAGAGGTTTCTTACTCCTACCGACAGTACAGGTGTTTGGCTGAACTGCACTGGTATTTGTAATTCTGTCTTTGAAAAATGATACTAGAATACTGTCTGCTGGCAGACATGCTTTGTGCTTTGAAGACCACCATTCCCCCTCTTCGAAAGGTGGCTGACTCCGCTTTAAAACCAAGTATTTAGGGCAACCCTTGTTTCCTCTATCCCACATCTTCCAACAGACTGCTTGCAAGAAAACATTTTCAGGTGTAACCATAAGAGAAGAAATCAACAACAACCAAGGGGGCTGAATATTCTGCATAATCACTTGTTACAGAAACTTCATAAATTTCAGCTCAGGAAGCACATCATAGAATTATCCAATGGTTTGGATTGTAAAGGACCTTTGAAGACCATCTAGTCCAACATCTTGCATGAAATGATGCTGCTGAAAGTTCTCTCCAACCTGATCTTGGACATTTCCAATCGTTTTACTGTTTCTCCATCCTTATCAGAAAAATTTTCGTTCAGTCGAAATCTGTATTTCAATTTAAAACTGTCGTCTCTCATCCAGAGCCCTGGTAACAAGTCTTTTCCCATCTTTTTCATACAAGAAAGTATCTTTCATACCCTTTAGGTACTGAGAGGCCACAAAAAGTCTCCTTGGAGCCTTCTCTTTCCCAGGCTGAACAATCCCAGCTCTCTTTGCCTGACCCTCAGACCACTTTTGTGTCTCCATCCTTAACTGTACACCTAGCACATTCCATTAAAATTCACTTCGACAACTTTGTGGGACTGTCTAATGAAGTACGGAGAACCTGCAGGGATAAATGCTGAAAGCAAAACGGCTTTCAAACCCATCAGTTGTTTGAGGAGCCATTTGATAACACCCTGTCTTTGCCAAGCTACTGGTCCAGGTACCTTACAAACGCTGCTGTGTGAATTTCAGTTCTCTGGAGCCCTCCAGTGGAACGAACTCATAGGAGCGGCCCCGAAACCCAGGAAACAGCACAAATATCGCACAAATACATTTCATCCGCAGAATCCAGGCTGCTGACACAGCCAACTACCAAACCCCGGTGCACATGTTGCTTCCCTAACTAGGTTACGGGCTAAACCAAGCAGACACTCTGCCCCGCGGAGCCACGGGCGCTGCTCCCCCGGCAGCCGGCGGCTCCCGGCTCGGCCGGCCCGGCTGCGCGCTGCCAGCATCCCGGGATCGCCGGTCCCGCGAGGTCGCGCGTTCGGCGCCGGCCTCTCCCGGCCCCGCCAGGGCAGCGGCAGCGGCGCGGCCCCGGGACATGCGCAGTGCCGGCCCCGGGCCCGGCCGCACCGGGACCCCCGGCGGGGGGGGGTGCGGCGCAGGCCGGGGGAGTCCCGGGGGTCCCCGCCAGCCCCCCCGCGCCCTCGCCGCGCATGCGTGGCGCGGCGTCTCCCCCCCCACACACCCCCCCCAACCCCGGACGGGAGGCGGGGGAGGGCGAGCGGCTCTTGGCTCGTCCCTTCTCGTCCTGGCCGCCGGTTTCCACTGGCGGTGCCGCCGGTTCCTCACGCCCGGCGAGCAGCTGCCGCCGCCACCGCGGCGCGCGGAGCCCTCCCGGTTCGGCTTGGAGCGAAGGGGAAGACCGGGTCAGCGACACCCGCCGGCCCCCCGGGAGCGCTGGCGAGCGTAGCCCGCCCCGCTACTTACGCGCTCCCCCGCCTCCCGCCGCCGGTGCCGCCGCTCCGCGGCCGCGCTGCCCCCGCTATCACTCCTCGTCTTCACGGACAAGACAATATGGCGCCCGCTGCTTCTCACCCGGAAGTGAAAGGCGTCACAGTGCTGACCCTCGCCTGGTATACACGGGGGCCTGCCGCCGCCATCTTTGCTGAGGGCGGTGCTTCCCTTTTTCCCTGCGCCGGCCGGGAGCTCCTGGGCCGCGCTGCCGCCATCTTTACTGCGGGCAGCCCCGCCGGTCCTGCCGCGGCGGGAGAGGGAGGCGGGGACTCGCTCCTGTCCGGGAGTGGAGCGAATCCAGCGGGATTTACATTCCCGCCTGCGGAAGTGTGAGAAGGCCCATGGGAGGCTCTTTAGCTCTGTGGCGCCACAGGTAACTTCTAGTCAAGAGTATGGTCCGTGCTTCCAGAACGGGGTCGACATGAACAAGCATGTAAAGCTGCATGAAGAAGTTTTTAAAGCTGGAAGATACCCGTGTAAGTGGCCTAAGTACGTAAGTGGACAGGCTCTGGGCAATGGCCCTACACTGAAATACATAATAACTTCTGTGTTGCACAGCCACAGGTGTGAGCATTCAAAGTCAAGCCAGTGTATGGCTGTCAGCAGTGTTCGTGAAGCAGGTCAATTCTCCAAGTAGTTTATTGTGGATATCTAAATAAAGTTCTCTGAGTTCTACCTTGAATTTTTCCTTTAAGGAATGAAGAAAAAAAAAAAAAAACCTGCCGTAAACAGCTCGACACTGGGGATGATTCTGTAGGCAGGGACTGAGTAATTCCATTCCTTTGTGTGGAGCAGAGGTTTCCATTAGCTGGCACATTACTTACTGCTGGGATCACTGCCTTCCCTTCCTTCAGCATCATGGATGTGAGTGCCTAAAACATCCACAGTCTCTCTGATCACTGCATAAAGTGATATTAGTACCCACACGGAGTAAAAAAGTTAACCCTTATCAATCTATAGAAAACTGAAGGTTTCAAGAAACTTTTGTAATGATTTCAGTATGAGATTTGCCAGTGCTGCTTAGGCTACGTATATATTAGTGTTGGCTGAAGTGTTGTAGATTTTCCCCTTTTTGTGTCACATGAAATGGCAAGATTTCCATGAGAATGCTTTCCATGGACAGAAGTGTTGCGGAGGTGTAAGTCTGTCCGGTGTTCACTCACAGCTGGAACTCTGGAGTGATGCTTATGGATGGACAAACTTCCAGCTGCTACTGAAACCCAGCATGTGAGAGAGTCCCACTCTTGGTCCTGGTCTTATCACAGAACTACAGAACTCAGCTCTTACAAAGGGACCAAACTTTATCTGTGCCCTTTGCCACAGAGGGTAAGGCAGGGGAAAAAAGCGGTGCACCTGAAATCTCCAAGGATATGGATTCATCTTTGGGAGCTCTTCCCCAGGCAGTGATGATGTGAGGCAAGACAAAAGCAAAACTACGTGAACTCATTTACCACATACAGCTTATATTTAAATAACACAGTTTTCCAAGTGGCTGGATGTTTTATTTTACATTTTTCTAACAATATATAACAGATGAAAAGACAAAACAAATAGATGACAAATGCAGCTGTTCTCTTGGAAACTTGTTAACGCACCTTGGGTAGACTGGCAAACTGATCAGACTTGTGTTTGTTTTTTAAATACAGTCTGTATGCAAGACCCTGTTTACTTAGTAATATTTGGAATTAGAAATCTACAAAAGAAATGTACTGTGTATCAGCTCTGTAATCAAATTCTCAACATACTCATAACATTTGTTATTTAAATACCTGCAGAGAACAGTCAGACTGTTAGTTCAAATAGATGAAAAAAGGAAATGAATGAAAGCTGGATGAAATTTTGACATGCTTAATTTATTGCTCACAAGTATTTTGAACTTCATAACAAAATTTTTTATTACTTGGATTGTCTTTTGTGTAAATGCAAGCACACATGAACGTATCAGGGATTATCTCCATGTATATATGACAGTAGAATCAGAACTCAGCTTGGTGGAATGGCTAAATAGGTAATGGTGGCATTGACATGGTGGTTTCATTACAGAACACACTAAAATTATTTCCAGGTTACACAGCACAAAAGAAAAAAAACCCTAAACTAGCAAAGCAATGAGGTAATTGCTAAGACATCATAAACCCACTCAAAATAAACACTCTTGTTTTCTTTTAAAAGCAGTACTGCACCTTTACATTTTGTACTACAAAAATACTGGAAGCTGCAATAGATGTAAGAAACATTATTGACATTTAAAAGTTATTTTTTTCTACTGCTATCAATGAAGATGGAAGATTTGTAACTTCATATAAGTAGTTTTGAAGTGATTGCAATGCATTGCAGTTGTTTTATTATAATATATAAATTTGCTTAGACTTCTTATGTAATGTTGTGCAAAGAAAGTGTTTTGACTTGCACAAACAGACATCCATCTGAAAATATATTTTATAATCTTATTTACAAAAAAAAAGATTGTGAATCATTTTGAGTAATCACTTTTCCACCATTTCTGTTTATACATCCACAGGAGACAGACAACAGCTAGAACAGCTTGCAAAAAGACAGCCTAAGACATGGTAAACAGACACAGAAGCAACAATAATCTGTTCTAAAATAATTAGACTGAAATGGTTCTACCAAAGAATAGTGGCATTTCTTTCATGGAGATATATAAATCTTTGTACAAATGCATACATGTGTACAGGGTACAGCAAAAGAGAGTCCAGATACTGAAAATTAAGGAATATCAAATCTTGGTTTAATCAGGGCTACTGTAAAGCTGCTTTCTGAAGTGTGCTCCCACTTTTAAATGAAAATTCAACTTGCTAATTTTTGTTAACGGAACAGCTGTATTTAAATGCTTTTTCCCCCCGTTTCCATTTTAATACATCTTAGAGTTTCTACTAAAGAAATTACTCCTTTCTTAATTTGTTACAAATATGTTCAAATAAGATTTTTATAATGGGTTGAGAACGTAGATGCCTTAATTTCATGTCCCTTTATGATTCTGTTTGTGGTTACTATAAAAAAGAAGCATACAGAGAAGCAAATGGTGAAGTTAAGACATTTCAGCCTTTTAATGAATTTATAAACCACTCTCACCTGCTACCACTTGAAATCCACAGGCAAGAGCACTTCATTGATACACACAGAGGGTGCAGATGGGAAAGGGGAGGAAGGTTTGGCAGACTGCATGGATTTAATTTTCTAAACAAAGGCAGTTACAGTGTGTACATTTTGGGCAGCAAAGTTCAGGGTTTGTTTTTCCTTCACCTCTATTTGTAGCCTTCTCTTAGGAGAGCAGACTAATGCAAACATGATGTCTGTACACATATTGTAGACAGGTTAGTATAATAAATCTCCCCGTCACTTTTTGCCACTTTTGGTGTAAATGATATATAAATCCAAAGATAACAAAGCTTTTTCTTATAATCTGTACTAACTCCTTAGCTGATGCAGAAATCTTTGTTGATGCCTCTGTTCTGGGGAAACTTGTAGGGGGGTTCCAGTTGTCCATATATGTAAATCAGGTATTTCCCATAGGTGAGATTTACTTACTGATGAGTGAGGAACTATTTAAATGGAATCCTTTGTAATTGTTTTACAGGCGCTGTCTTGTGACCGTTCAGCAGAGGGCTGCTCAGGAGTCACAGCTTTTCTCAGGGGTCAGTATTGCAGCCTGTAGGCAGAGCCAGTGTGGTGTTTGGGACAGACCAGAGTACAGCTACAGTAGCTCTTCCTGCAAGAGCTGTGCAAGTTCACAGAATAAGTCAAAAACATTGACAAGAGGCTTATGGAGACCCCAAAACCACAAAGAACAAATGGGGCTGATGAAGAAAGCAGCAGTGCCCTTGTAAGCAGCATGGGATGAAGAGAAAGCCATTTTGAAGCTATGCCACATGAAGACCCAGGCTATTGCACTTTCTCAGGGTGGGGAACTACAAAAGTATGGTGAAGCTCTGTAAAGAATACATGCTGTCAGCCTGAAGAGATTTTTGTTTGGTAACATAAGCCCTTTGCTTAAACTTACATGTTCTGAAAATCTATAGCTTTTCAATAGTGTGTACACATCTGGCAGTTGCAGGAAACTGCCAGGTCCTTGACTCTAGAATCATATTTAACATTCTAGTACATATAGGATGTATACTCAGAATGCTCCGAGCTTCTTTTCCAATTCCTGATAAAGAAGTCTTCAGTATATACGTTTGTGTAGTTTCTTTAGAGCCAAACTTCACACCAAAAAACTTATGTCTATGTAAAGGACACTGACTTTAATCTAAAATTGTGTGTGACATCTTGCATTGGTCATCAGCTTTTTCATTCTGAAGGCATAACTTCACCTATTGCCTTCGTTTTTAGAGAATGCTTCCTTCTATCATATTTTCATACCTGTTCCTGACTGAAGGCTTACAGAGTTCTGCCAACAATTTATTTCAATTCAGAACGCCTCATCAGTGATGGCTATCTTGAATAAAGGCATTGGCTCTTTTTCTTCTCCATGTTCTATAAAATACCTGTAAGTACAAGTGAATGTTCCCTGACTGTTAATGAGAAAATAATCCTGCCAGCATCTCTTTTGGCATCATCCTAGGCAGTTATGTCCAGTTGGAAAAATTTCAGGAAACAGTTTGCAAACTCTGGTTAAAAAGAAGCAAAGACCACCTCATTCTTGAAAATAGCATTAGAAGTAAGAAGTAACAGGTTAAGAGCCTGGTTCTGTTTCTCTCCTAGTTGCCCAGCCTAGGGAAGTAGTTCTAGGCTAAAAATGTGGATTAATACAGGTACTTAAATTTCAGTGGTTTTACTGAAGTCAGCAAAAGGAGTCAGGTGTCAGCTACTCTGTCCTTGAGGATGGAGGATTCACTCCATGTGCTCCTCCTAACAAGATTGTGTCACACAACTGACACTTAGTTGCCACTTGCTACAACTCTTGCCTGGAACTAATTTGAGTTTTGATCAGCTATGTACAAAGAGGAGAAAGGTGGATGAATGGTATGGAAGGGTGGATGAAGGGTATGGGAGCTAAAAGGGAATTAAGGTGTTTTAATAAATTCTTTTCTAAACATTATCTTTCTTTCTTAGCGTAGACTTAGGTTAAGATGTTGTTAGTTGGAATATAGATGGCTAAAGCTGGCTTCTTGGTTTCTCTGAGTTTTACCACTTTTGGGTAGACTGAGACAATGTTAATTTTAGTATGTAGAAGGAAAAAACCATGGTTTTGGCCAAAACACATAGCCTAATTTCAACCTAAACAGAGGAGTTTTCCTTTTGAAAATAAAATCCTAAGCAACCAGAGCCTCACTCCATTATGACTATCAGTTGTATGGCCTAACAATCCTTAGTGCCTGCACAAGAATGTGCAAGTCAAGATACACCTCAGCAGTTTGAGCAAATGCAATTCTAGCAGGTTGTGCCATTTTCTTATGCAAAAGAGGGAACACAAGTGGGATGAATCTCTGAAATAGAAGTAGAGAATAGAAGCATCAGGCAGGTAGGTATGACAACATGTGGTACAGACAGTAATAGGGATAGCATGTTTTTTCATTAAAAAACATTACCGTAAATGGAAACAGTAAGCATATATTAACATTTTTTTTTCTCTACCAAAGAGCAAGTCATACAGGATGGAACTGTTACATAAGTAATTTGTATTCAAGTAACTGCTTATTAAATAAATTAATTACCACATAACTTCAAGTAGTCATCAGGTCTTGACCTTAGAATGTTACTCTCAGGGATGGAAATGAGAAATTACCAAAGGAAGAGGAAATGACACCTCAAAACATGGCAGTCAAACAGTGTACAGAAACCAGTTCTGCCACTAATACACCTGCTGTCCCCCACTGCTGACAAAAGGAAGTCCAGACATGTATCAGAGGGCAAAAGTCATAATTTACTGTCCAACTCACACACACAATGCAAAAATAATTTATAGTTTATTACTCCTGTGAGAAAAGTATTCAGGAACAGATAAACAAGTTCATGTTTGGAACCAAAAGTAACAGAATTTACTGAATTACGCCTAAACTCTGTACATACACAAGCTTATATGCTGTACATTGTCATAATTGTGAAGTTGAAAAATTACTAAATACAGAAATTATTTGCAATTCTCTTTCCTAGAAGGTAAAATGACAATATCTATTGATGATTTATGGTGTGTATATATATCTCAAAGGATATACTTATGCACACCAATTACATATTTGAAACAGGAGTACATTGCTATACCAGTGCCAGTTGGAGACAACTGAAAGGGTACTGGGTATCTGAGGATTCGCTGTCACTATTTAGAAGCCATGTTTTCCCAATCTATTCCCAGCTCTTATCAGGAAAGTGCACTGAAGCATTAGGCAGAGACAGCTGTTGTTACTCCATTCTGGAAGGACTCTGCTTTCCAATTACTGAACGTGGAAGCAACACTACTTGACAGGCTCTTGTTTGCAGAAATCTTAACAGCTGACATCCAACCCAGTGATGGGAAGGGTCTGGACTAGATCAAAAGAAGTTGAATACTTTGTACTGTTACTGTATACCAGCAAATCCAGGCACTTAGCGCTATCATATTTCTATTCTCAACTTTTCTAGAACTATGGGCGAAAGCTTATCTTTATTATAATCAAAAACAAACTCTCCTTAGACCTCAGTAGGCTAGGACATCATCTTACATTCTATCAGTAATGCATTTTAATGAACCTAGGAATTTTACATGTTTGGCAAAGTGCATACTTTGAGAGAATAATTCAGGTATTTATAATAGCTTAACTGAACTTCAGAGTCAAAATATGATAAATTCTCTACAAGATAAAGGCACAATATTTACAGGTATCTTACCACTGCAGCTTTAAATAATATAAACTAAATAACACTATCATCTTTAAAATTAAACTGTTAAGAATTATAATAATAATCTTTCATAAAAAAGTAGATATGCTTGTGCATTTAGTACTCTTGATTCTGGAACCATCTGAACATGGGCATCACTAACGTACACCCACTGTCCTCCTGATGCTCCCATGGCTTCTTTTAAACCTGAAATGCAGAAGCAAAAGAAATGTTTTTCTCGTCTTTCATGACATCATCAAGCAAATACAGTGTCTATTTCAAAGAGCAAGAGAAGCTTCTAACCTACAAGAGTAATTCATTACTTAGATACAGTCTGCTATTCAGTTGAAACTTGCACATCAAAGAGCACTGTAAGAGAAATTAGCGGAAGACAATGCCTAGGAATGGATGCTGCCATGGCTTTTTTTCATATTTTTGAGAAAGCCTAGGACATTTCCAGTACAGCTGGCTGAGTTCCAATAGTAAGTTATACTAGACAACAACTTCTGATATAGAAAATATATCTTATTTTATAAGTTGACCAGTGTGAAATTAAGAACATGAAAAGATCTAATCTGTTCATTGCAAGACAAGCATAAGACTGAAGGAAATTTTGATTTAATTAATAATGTAAAAGATTGTCTTTCTGGGAAATGAGCTTCAAATGCAAAGTGATACTACATAGGATAGAAAGGTTAAGGCTTGATTCTCACTTTTCCCCAAGAAGGGAAACAGTAAATATATTTACCTAACCTTAGGACAGCTTAATGTATTACTGCTGCTGCAAATTTTTCACTAACAGATTCTGTCCTGGAAACTTATTTCATTCGTGCCCTAGGGTGACTTTATGATGCTTGTATCCCCAGTTGTCTGTTCTGCCTATCAAGTATTAATAGAAAGAACTAGTGTGCTGTTCTCAAAAAGCCAACAGAAACCCTACACCAAACCTGGTATCTTCCATGAAAAAGATTCCTAAAGTTCACATTAAACCAGAATATTACAGATTTTTAAGTGTTAAAAAATTCCCTAAAATACGTAAGATACATGAAATGCTCAAACATTCAGAAAATGTAATTTAGTTTAATGTCATGGATTTGACTTGTACTAAACCATTTTCAGATACCAAATTTGCCAAATATTAAAATTTTACCAGGTGCTACTATTCATGTGGATGTATTATTTTGAGTAGGAAAGAGGAAAGTTTTCCCTCAATTATCTGTTTAATAGCTGCATCAAAATTCCATTATTCACTCAGGTCTACATGGGATTAACAGCAGAAGTAGGATATGCATTGTATGCAACAACAACAAAAAAGAATAATTAATAGAATCATAGGTTGGTTTGGGTTGGAAGGAACTTCAAAGATCATCTAGCTCTATCAGCTCTGCCATGGGCAGGAACACGTTCCACTAGCCCAGGCTGTTCAGATGACAATCCAGCCTGGCCTAGAGCACATCCTGGGATGGAGTTTCTATAACTTGTCTAAAAATCACAGATTATTCTCAGCTAAAATAATATTTGCTATAAATCCCTGTAGACAGCTACTTTCAGCTGACAGTAAAGGAAAGGAAGCTCTGTTTGTACATACCTAGAACAGTTTTAGCGGTAGAAATATGCTCTAGCAATTTCTTGGAGGATGTCCTGACTTTCACATAGGCCGCATAATGACCACCTCTCATGGAGCCGCTGTGTTCCACTATTCCATAAAGACTATACAGCACTCTTGCACCATCCATAACATTCTGCATTCCCAGAAACACAGAAAACAAAGGTGAATTATTTCACAATGGATTTTACAGGCATCTTAAGTAGCTATCACTAGTATAATTCCAAAGAGACAAACAGACATCCACTGCATTTCCAACAGCAAAATACTTGGGTTGCAAGTACTCAGCAGTCTTACTAATTTAGTTACCATAATATCCTTAATGCTGTTATATACACCAACATCACCAGAGCACCACAGCTTAACTAATACTAGCTAACATCTGTGATAATCTTGATGTGAATGGTATTGCACACAGTTCTGATCTCAGGATACTATTTGAAAAATTCACTCTAAAAATTAATTTAAAAAGGAGGAAATCATCATCATCACCATCAATCCAATTTATCTTGCAGTCAGGACACCAACTGCTGAAGTACAATAAAAATAAATATTTGAAATGGTACCTTGCAAGATGCAGCACAAAATGGTGCCAAGTCTAAAATCAGTGGGAAATCCACATGCCTGTTTACTTTCCGTAGACTCAAACCAGCCTTCAAAATGAAACAAAACAAAACAAAAAAAAAAGACTGTAAAATAAATATTTGTACTAGGAAGCTTTTTTAAGTTAAGGTGTATCACTACACTATTAAAATTAACCAAATCCAAGAGTAAAATTTTAACTGATTTAAGCCTTCTTTGTTATGTTTTCAATACAATGCCTGCTACATGTAAGTGTGATGGACATACAAGGGGTTTCCCTGGATACATCAGGACGGCGAAATGCACTCTGAAGGTGTTAGGATAATCACAACAAACATTAGCATGTTTCAAACAGTGCTTCTACCAGGTCTCCATCTAAAAAGGCAGTACTGGGATCCACAATGATACTTTAAGTATTGCTTGTCGACCCGTGGGGCAGAGGAATATACAAGGGGTTTGACCTCTTACCTGGTGGAATCTTTTCAGGTGGAGAATAAGAACAGCAGGAACTGATGAAATCAGCAACTGTTTTCGAGCATTTGTGTAGACACCTTCCACTTTCTTTTCTGTATTTATGAATATCAAAATAATTTGTGAAGTGAAGGCAGTTGTATGCAATTTTTAAGCTACAGTAATTTCACGATTATAAGCCACACCTGATTATAAGCCACACCTCCCGGTAGCCAGGTAGACCACGGGATTTGTCAATATATAAGCCGCACCTGAATATAAGCCACACTTATTTTTTTTTTAAAAAGTGATGATCCATGTGTAACAAAGTAACAAATTAGTAACAGAATCACTGCCAGCTGGGTTTGGTGTCAGGTGCTCAAGTTGCAACAGTTTTCATAGACCAGCAAAGCCTTTAAAGGCAGCCCCAGGCGCCCTCCCCACCAGCTCTCACTTCCGTGTTGGCATTTCACTGGGATTTGTCCACAGATAAGCCGCACCTGAATATAAGCCGCACTACTGGGGCAGGCTGGATTCTTTAAGGAAAAAGGTGCGGCTTATAATCGTGAAATTGCTGTACTTTCTAAACATCTGACAGAAAAGATCTATGCTGTGATGTTTTTATACTTGTTATATAAAACCCAAGGGAAATTTTGTGGAGTAACAAAAGTATTTTCTCTTTTTTCTAGTTATTAATAACCATAATCTATAAAATCTGAGCATTATTTTAGCCACTCTTGTGCAAATCAGATCAGAAGCTGGAAGCCTGTCCACTGTCTAGGTCAGCTTGCACACTGAGATACCTATATTGTCTTACTATAGCACCCAGCTTTCCTGTTGAAACCTAAAATAAATGGATGATCCCTGGAAAAAAACTGGAAGGCAGAAGTCTCTTTATCTATGCTAATGTCCTAATCACTCAGAATTTAGTTCTCCATTCTTCAGTTCTTTCTGAATGACTACATACTTCATACTTATTAAGAGAAAAGTCTGAGGAGGGCTGTCTACTTTAAGAAGCTTCCTAACCTGCTGGCTTCAGCATAAAGGATTGGCATATGTGGCCTCCAAACCCTTTATGGTACAGAAGGCACAGAACACAGGGTGCTTACCAAAAGTAGCACAGTGAAAGCTCCACAGAAAAGCTCCACAGTAAAAGAGAACATGCCGCTAGCATTTGTTTTTGGTGAAAAAATAATTTACTGGTTTTACATATGTTCAAACAAAAATAGTTCAATTGAGGTATAATGAAGCATTTAATGTTTAATTGGGTGACCTCTTACATCTTTTGTTTTAGAAACAAAAAATAAATAATGATTAGTTGTGAATTGATTTTTCTCTTCCATGATGCCCATGGAACCCATGTGTTATCTATATAGCACTTGCAGTCCAACGATGATTAAAGGAATGATTATAAAATACAAATTATTTTTCTGAATTTACTCATGCTTATCTTGTATCTCTCCAAATATCCAGAAATGCACAGAAAACAGTCAATTTTTTGTTATTATACCAATTCCCTTTATTGTATCCACAAATTATCAGAAGAGTTTCACTTTTTTATTTTTCTGAATTTCTATACATAAAAAGCCAAATCCTCCAGTCCTTCTAAAATGTTAATTTTTCATTAAATTTAAGTTGCTTTTATTATTCAGTGAACTCTAATGGTCTGCCTGGGCTATACAAACATTGAGGAAAACACTGTCACAAGAAGGCACTTCTCTCTCATCTCCATTCTTTAAAATTTTTGGAAACCTTTTCTCTTTTCATTACAACTCTTTTTTTACCTCTTTGCCATACGTAATTACATTACTTCCCTGATTATGTAAGCTACTGGGGCTGAATATTACAGCATTTATTTCAAAGCTTTGAGGATTGTAAGGAACAGAAACAGCAGCAAAGATCAGTATTGAGCAATGCACATACTTGGTTTATGGTCATCTTTAAATTCTTTATCTTGGATAGAATAAAGATGCAAAATGAATTCTATGTTACATCTATTATGTTCTAACTTAAAAATTAGTCTTGTTGCCATTGCCTGATGAAGTTTTAAGTTCTTACAAGCAAGTTCTGCTTGGAGAGACATTTTCTATTTAACCACAGCAGGGAGGCTCATGCTAGAGCAACAGAAGAGCAGCCAGCATACAGGCTTTGGGAGGCAATGCTGGAAATTGTCCAGAGGTACAAGCGCTTTACCTGTTGAGTTGGTTTTCTTCTGATACTTCTGTTTCCTTTCTGTGCAGCTCTCACATAAAAGCTTGTTGTTCCCCATTAAGAGCTCCACAGAGGTGAACTGGTAAAGGCAGGACTGAACAGAACATTCCTTTGAGCTAGTTATGTAGCTTTGGGAAAGTGTCTGGAAAGCATTTTGAGGGTTTTGGGATAGTGAGGATTTGCCTACTGAGAACATGGAATTATTTGATAAACCTAATGCTGGATCTCCACAGCTTGATTTTTTATCTTCTTTTACAGGATCACAGAAGCTAAGCTTGGATACGGCGCTGGAAATCATCTCTTCGTTGCTGTCGCTTAGCTTGTGCGGTGTTTTAGGGTTTAAGTGGTTGACATGCACACCAGACACGCTGCTGGGTGGGCTCAAAGTTGTTTGCTTAGAAGCACTTTCACTTTCTGAGGCTTCACTGTCTGCATCAAAGCTGCTTTCGGAGCGGCTGGCTTCCTTCTCACTGCCCTCCGTCTGGCTTCCATTGACAGCCGCCTCTGCAGAGGGGTCTTTGGAGTACTGGACGCCAGAGCTACCTTCCAGCTCAAGCTTTTTGCCTTTTTCCTGCATGATAACAGGATTTCTTTCTTCTTCCTTTGAGGAAGCTTTTCTTGCAAGCCGTCTCTCATGGTTCAATTGATTCTGTAAATTATGGCATTATTAATTCAGTAATAGAGGGGAGAAACAGGAAGCAGATTTGTAAGTGAACATATCTTTCGACACATGGCAAATGTAAAGCAAGTTATTGGGGGGTTATATTGTTTTATATTATCTATCTCTCATGTTTAAGATAGCTGATTTCCTTAAGATGTTTTTAAACTAACTTAGGATTAAAAACCTACATCCCAGTCAGCTAAGAGCATTATACTTACTGTGAGATCAATATTTCCTACAATTACTTTCACTTTGTGAGAGCTGTAGATAGCACATCTGAAGTGGTATTCACTTAATCTAATTTAAGCTTCTAACAAGTCCTCAACTTTGGGCTACTCCTCTGGCCTCCCATGAGAGGCCTTAGTTGATAAACAGCTCCAGAAAAAATTCAACTCACCTTGCAGCCATTTGTCATAGAATTAACTAAAGCATCCCTAGGAGGATATTTGCTGATTTGACTATTATCTGAAGTTGACTTTTTTTTAATCACGATTGCAAGAAATAAAAAAAAATTGCTTCCACAGAAAACTATTCCTATAGATTTAAAAAACTAAACCCACAAACCTGCCATAATTTTGGGTGGTTTGCCAACGTTCATGACTGGTTTTTTGCCTTCTTTTGTTTGGCTACTTTATAAAAGAAATGAGCAACTTTCCTTCCCTTTTTCCTTTATTTGAATTGGATCAAAATTCCAGTGGTACCAATAGGAATCCTTCCATTCATCTCAACAGTTTGAGTTTTAGGCCTTTTCCTCTGTAACAATCAGTTTCTGCACTACTTCTTTCAATCCTTTCCTTTGTTGCTACCTCATTTCCTTTTTCTACTTCTGTCTCATTCTCTTCTATCATTCTTTTATATTTTGTATTTTATATGTTGTATTTTATATGCTGTATTTTTTGTTCACATATGTTTTATATGTTAGGAGCTGATTCAGGAGAGTTTTTACAGTACTCAGCAGAGCACACACCTTTGCAATAGTCCCAAAAGCAACATGAATTGAAACTAGCTTGCACATTTTTTTTCCTTATAAATGAAACCCTGTAACTGAAAGCTAAACGGTTACCAATGGCTGTCATTTCTCATACTTCTAATGATGAGCTAAATATTTTAAAACAAGTCTATGTCAGCTATATGTATACTAAAAAAACCCATTGACATGTCAAAATTCCCTAGAAGTTCTCAGTCACCTCAGAAACTTGAGTTAACTCAGGATGACTGGTTATTGTGAGTATTTAAGTTCTTACCTTCTCTTTTGTTAAAGTGTGTTTCTTGACAATTTTGGGTTGATTATTCAGTGTACCGATAGAAGAACAATTATACTGACCAAGATCTGCCTCCTGTACACTTTTACTTTTACCTGTTCTTCCCAAGGGCACAGGTTTTGCAACCTAAGAAATTAGACAGGAAATCAGGAAAGGCAATATGTCAATTTTGTATTCCTTTGCAACCTACAGAAAAGATGAATGTAGGTGAATTTTTTCCTTTATTTTATAAAACAGTGACCTACATAAAAGCAATTAAATGGCCCCCTGGACTGTGATATAAAACTACTTTCTAATTTTTTTTTAATCACAAACTCACTGTCAACATCTCTGAAGGTTCAACTGAAAGCCACAAGGAATAGGAATGATACAAAATTTCAGTATGTAATACAATACAAAACAATATATTCTACTCCTGCATAAGTACATGCATAACTGTACAAAATGTGACTTTATCAAAAGGGACACAGGTCCCCCTAAATCAGTCCCTGGTGCAGCCTGTGACAACAGAGCTCACACACCCCCCCCATCACATTACCGGCACATGTCATTTGTAAAGGAAAGTGCAGACTAGAAAGTAATGCCCGTGCTCAAGTAAGTGCAGCAACTGCTAAACACCCACAGAAATCACTCTCAAAAAGAACCCTTTTTACACATGGGAGCCAGGAAGCACAAGGGCCCAGATATTCAAAATGTTCTTAAAGCCTTAACTCCCACAAGCATCTGCACTCAGGGCACAAACGAAGATGAAGAATTTGTTATGAAAAAAAATTACGTTTGGAGAAAAATACATTTTATACAGAAATAAATATTCAATTAATTACTTTCCCTCAAATGTAGATGAATAAATGCAGGATGGAGGAAGAACCACTCCCAACCCACCCCCACTACTCTCAAATGCAAAGCCCAAGTTTGAAAAAAACAGTTTGTGCCTTCAAAGGAACACAGCTCCTCTGCAGCTAATGGAGGCAATCCATGAAATGCTGAGAATACCAGAATAAATAAATTCAAATATCCATTTTTAAATGTCTCATCCTGTAGGTAAACATCAGCCCAAAGGAATCAGGTTCTCTAGATACAAATCAATAAGTTAGAATCTGACTCTCCGGACCTCAAAAAAACAACTAAAAACCAAAAAGGCTTATAATAATTCTATTTATATAAGTACATACTATTAAATTAAGCTAATCGCAGACCTATATATTCTGTGGGTTACTATGGGCATTTGATCCAAATGTGGACTAATTTAAAGATATATGCACTTATGACATTGTATGCCTATATATATATATATATTTATCATACAATGAACAGATGGATAACAGTACATATTTTTATGAACAAGGTTACATTTTTAGGCTTGAAATCAAACTATGTGTACATGGATAAATAGCTTGATAAGGCTACTAAAAACAATCCACTGGAAGCAATAGTTACTTATTACATATTCTGTTTCTTACCCTCTCCTCTATTATAGGAAGTGAAAGATCAATGAAAGGTTCTTTTACTGTTGAAATCTTGAAGAAAAAGAGAAAATGCACTTAAACGCAAAGAACAGTATATGGGTTTAGTACATAGCTCCCTTTAATCAATTTATTATCCAAAACTCTACAACAAGCCAATTACTTACAAGATGAAACTACAATGAAGAACTTCCCACTAACTTTTTAAGAAGTTTATTAAGTTAGCTCTAACTGCCTTTCTAACACCACACAAAACTTCAGCATGTAGAGGTAAAGGGCAAGGTCACTCATCTGGGCATGAACTGACTGGAAGCAGTGGCACTCACTTTCTCTGAGCTCCAGATGGATTTACAAGTCACATGAGCCTCTATGGTACCATTTTGCAGGAAGCTACCTTTTAGAGTTTCCTCATTCTGGACACTTCTGCACAGGTGTTTGAGCTGTTACACAGCAAGGACTTGTTAATGACAGTTTAATGACAGGTTCTAACCTCATGCTCTCAGTTAAGACTAAGTCAGTCTTACTGGTTACAGTCAAAAGCTTTGTCCGATTTTTTTGACACCATATACTAATGGATAAAAGAAATCAAATGACAGGGGAAAAAGGACTTAAAAAAAAAACCAACCTCTTTTTTTTTGTACTGAGGGTTCATTTTGCCATGTATAAGCTGGAAATATCTTGCAAAGCATACCTAAAGACAATCTCTTTCAGCACTTTCCATCTGCCTTTATCACTAAGTTCCTTAGGCTCTCTCCCTTGCTGTTCTCGAATTCCTTCCAAAACTGACTTATCTTACCTCTGAAAAGACTGTGAAAAACAAAACTTAAAAAAAAAGAAGTAAAAATCACGTTGTATATTTAAGTTACAGTCATGACATCAATTACTGTCATCATGTCCTTTCTCTTGTATTTGTGACCCCATCTTCCACTGCAAGTTTATTTTTACCTGTTGTGCAAGGGACTCAGGAATGTTTAGGTTCCAGTAAAGCAATAAATGAGATCAAAAGTAGGCAGCTCTGGTGACTGACTGCCTGGTGAGCGATGTTCAAACAGGGGTTCCTCTAAAGTGTCAGTTTACATGAACAAACATGTATGAAAAATATCTTGCCAGTGCAGGCAAAGGAAAATGAACACTAAACTCTTCCTCAAAGGGCTACAGCTAGCATATTCCCAAGTCCTGTGCAAGCAGAATATAAAAATCCAGCAAAAATAGATGAGACATGCAAAATACATACAACCTCTATTTTTGATATGGTCAAAGTTCTTCATTGGTACTAGTAGCACACTGAAGAGTAATCTGCACATCACACACAGGGAAGTTTACCTGGCACTGCAGGACTGTGCTTAATTTTTCAGATTGATTAATTTACTAAATCTCTATAATACGAAATAGAATGTTTTAAACCAAACACAAATGCAACATTCAATTAGAAAAGTCATGCAATTAAGATTTTTCTCTGTTAAACTTAAAAGAAAATTACAAGGATCATGAAAAGCATTTATGATGGAATGTCAGTAATATTAATTATGAAAGGAATTTACTGTTCATTAGGGTTATTATGTTAATTATAAAAAATATTTAAAAGAAAAAGAAGTAATTTTAGCATTTTCCCACTCATTCTAATTCAAAGTAAGTAATTTCCAATTTTCAGGTGTATCCCAGAAGAGCAGGCAGGAGGGTTTACGTTTTAAAATAGTAGTTTCAAAAATATCAAATAACATGGGTGTGTAACACATATGATTATAGAATTTGGAACCTCCAGCCTTAAGTCAGATGTAAAATCAAGCCCAGTACTTGAATCCTTTTTGAACTCAAAGGATCTGAGTTTAGGAGGACAATGCTTTAAAGAAGGAATAAATAATTTGAAATGAGAAACTTTAAATAAAGCCTTGTTTTTACAAACAAACAAACAAGTATAAAATTAGAAACACAATTTTATACTTTCAAGACAATGTAATCAAACCAGTATGTGATCTATTCCACATCAAACCAAATTCCAGAATACCTACATTTTCACATTCCTCACACATGACAGTGCTAGTCAATTCACCAACAAAGATCCTATCTATGAAGTTCATCTTCACACCCTCTCTTCCATATGCTGAAAAAACATTGCCTTTTTTAAATGTGAAAAATAACACATCCAATGCCACACTATAAGTAAAACAAAATTCTTTTGAAGATATACTATGAATGCACAATTTTAAACATATTCAAAATGTTTTGAACACAATACAGTAACTAATGCATCATATACTGTGTTATCTCAACATTTAAAAACATTTTAGTGAGAAGGTTCCCTTTTATCATTCCCTTTCCCATCTTCTGTAACAGAGTAACAATATTGTATCTCTTAAGAAGAAGCTTTTAAAATCTCAGTTTTGTTTTGAATACACAATATTGAATTGCCTTGATATAGACACTGGGGTATGCAGAGCGATTATCACCCTTTTGAAATGGTCTTTGTAACTTTAAAGCTCCAAAACATGTAAAAAAATCCTTTTCTAATATATCTTTATGCCTTAGCTTTTGCAGATTTGGGAAGCATGATTTACAAAACATCTTAATCATCAGGATTTTAATTAAAACAAAATCCCCCAAAGTAGAACTACTGAATAAACAAACACATGTAAAAAACTTCTTTTGAAAAAAAAAAAAAACCTTCTTTAGAAACATCTGCCTATCCTGACTTTGTATCTAAAGTGATCACAGTACCAGTCAACGGACAGAAATCATTTTATTTACGGAAAGTGGCCTCTCTGAGTATGAAGTAATTTTGACTATGTAAAAAATATAGAGCAGGTTACTTTAGAAAACAGAATTCAATTCTACCTATTATTAAGAGATGGATTAACACTGGGGAGCCTTTCTTCTGGATAGAAAGATGCAAGTCAGCACATACTCTCTACACTTTAGGTACACACTAGGCGGCACTAGAGTAACACAGAATAAAGTCTGGCTATTACAGCACTTCACATCTCCTTTCACAATAGGCAGGTCTAAAGAAAATGGCATTTAAAGACTAGTGCAGTTTTAGAAGTTTTCAATAAAGAGTTGCATACCTTTGACTTTTCTTCTTGTTTCTTCATCTGCTGTCTTAGTAGTTGGGTTATTGAATGCTTTTAAGATACCAGTTTGTATACGCTAGAAGTAAAAAGAAAATCAAGTATTTTAAGCGTAAACATTCTGAAACATTGTCATATATGATTAGACTTTATCTTGTCTTATTTCCATAAAATAAACGTAATTTAATATTTTAAAACTATTGTTATTCACTAACAATGTCAAAACTACATGAGCTTAACTTTAGTAGATAATCATCACAAAATTTCCTTCCCTTAAAGGAACTATCACAGGGCACTTCACAGGTTACCAAGAAACTATGAGATTTTCAGTGAACTAATGCCATTCATTTCTCCCACTGTGACTGGACTTAAACTGATTGATTAGGATATAAAATACTCGGAAGGCACCTAAGAGTTTTTCAGTAGCCAAACTTCAGTGACTGTGTCTCGGCAGTATTTTTACCACTTCTGTTTATTTTCTAACACTGCCAATTCCACAGGTATGTTAGAAAACCTTAGAAGAGAAAGAAAACTTCTTATGAATCCATGTAAATGTTGTCAGCATTTGCTCAAAAAAAATCCTAAAAACAACACTTTTGAAAAAAGGATCAGAAAAGCAAATTCATTAATGAGTTGTAGCTGCCCCTCCAGACAGGAGGTGCTTCTCCCTGCTATTTCTCAACTGCCTGGAGGTGAAGAGACATATTCCTGGTAGCAGAACTGCATGGGCTGGTAGAAAAGCCCAACCTCTGACATGCTGCAGAGAGAGAAGCAGGAGGATGAATCAGGTCGCCTGTCTCTAGCTAGCATGCATGACCTGTGCTTTCCCTTTTGCTGGCCAATGTCCTGCCTCTCTGATCCACAAATTCTAGTAACATCTACAAGTCTCCTTTGTTGGTGTACAAATTTATAACTAAATTTATAATTAAATAATTATAATTTCAATAAACATTTACAGTTAAATACTGAAGTCGCACTTAGAGCAAAGTACTATTATAAGAGACAAATGGTGACACCAAACCTTCTGCAAGCAACTCAACCCTCTGTTCTAACAGGAAAAGATTCATAAATGGCTCTAGTTTCCAGGCAGCAAAGCACACTTCCAAGCCACATATCACTGTAGTGTGAGGATGACAGACAGTGTCAGAGGTTTGGTTTCCAGTTCAGACACCCATCAGACCAAGTCATACTTCAACCTTATGAGTATGTGACCTGGCTTGTGAATTAACTCCCGCTGCCCCGAGCTCAGCTTTGTTCATCTTAAAGCCAACAATATACTAAAAGGATTAATCAATAGGTAATTCATGAAGTTGAGCACCATAAATGGGTTTAGGGCCATAAGCAACCCTTTTGTTGGGATTAGCGCGTTGAACCATTTATTTAGGTCAAAGAAAGACATAGGCTTTGAATGGGCAGGGTGCTGTGGACAATGGCAGCAGACATTAATCAATTAGCAGCAGGGTTCAGCCACTTCAGGCCCTGGTGTGAAACCATCTCCAGCCCACATTGCTGGAGATACAGACACTATGTCATCTTTACTGTTGAATAGCCAAGCTTTTAGTTTAAAAGTCCACTTGTGTAAACTTTCTAACTTTCTTCCTCAGGAATATGAAAAAGTTCAGCACCAGTGTCAGATGCAAACACAAAACCACACAGAAGAGGCGAAAAGTGAAACAATATTTTTGGTTTGTTATGTATTATATGTGTTTCTCATCAAAACTAAATGTTTAAAAACAACTAATCCTGCCAGGGATAGGGAAGCAGGGATGGCCAGGCTCCTGCCTGTGCCCATCTGGTTTTCTGCCATCTACAGACCTGAAACATGGGATAATTAAAAAAAAACAGAGAGGAAGGGGAGAGAGCTTTTACTAGTACTGTCGGTGGCAGAGCACCCTGAGGTGATAAAGATGTATTTGCAGTCATGCACCATTAGGGCAGCAGTGGGATGTAATTGCAGGGCAGGGTGGCACCCATGTCTCTCTGCCTGGTGATGGAGTGGCAGAAATACTGCCCAAAAATCACCACAGATTCTTACCATCTTCCATCACTCTTTTGAGGTAGCTGTCACTGCCCTCTAACAATAAATGATTCAAAAGGCAAATGCTAATGCAGGTTACTGCAGTGATGGCACATCCACTGGTGAAGTGGACAGGGGACTAACTTGAGAAAAAAGCATGAGCACCTCCTGGAGAAACAGCTTAGTTGTTTTAATAATCCTGCTTTCTGTGACTCCTCCTTTGTCAAGAAAACAGTTTCCACTTTTTATTGCATGAAAATAAAAAAATAAAAAAATAAAGTTTCCTTCTGCTGCAAAAATGTAACAACTGTTTTCTAACTGAAGTCAGCTGCTTCTGTTGTGTGTCCTGTTGAGGACATCATTTTCCAAGCACAAGTGTCAAGGTTTAAGTGCTTCTTCTTGTAGTTCAGTTCTGTTTATAATCAAGAATGCTGACAAGACCAATAAAATTAGGATTCTAGCAGGATGGGGATTTGTTCGGCTCTACTGTAGTGCCAGAAACCAGGCTCAGACACAGCTTTACATCTCATCTGTGAGATAGCTCAGGATCATGACATTCATTGGGTTACTAAATGAAAAGGAAGTACTCTGGTCAGTACAGGATTTAGGGCCTTCCTTTAGATGCCTAGAAAAGGCTATTTACCACAAAGTATCACCTGAGAAGAAGGGTCCAAGACAAAGTCAAGCTGATTAATGTGATATGATAAAAATAGCAACCAAACACTCCCTTTCTTGCATGAACAATGCAGGAAGCACAAATAATGAAAGAAAAGAAACAAAAAACCTCACACAGGGACATTTTCAATATAACATCCAGTTACATAGAATTCAATAAACTGCTTCTATACTTCACATACTTGCATGTAGATTTTAAGCAATGAAAAGCAGCACCTTGTTGATAAAATAAGGAGTTCTTCACATTTTCAAGAGACACAAGAAACTTTCCAAGATCTCCCCCCCGCATCCTAATTTTCAGTGAAAATTTTTGTTTAAAATTATGGCAGGCCCATAGCTAAGAACTGCTACTTTTTGTTCCAAAGCTTTAAAAATTCACTTTGTCAGTTAGTGCAGACGTCCTACCTTTACTTTGTTGATGTCTCATATATCCTTTTTTTCCTCCTTTTCCTTTTTTTAAAGGCAAAAACTTGGATTCATGTTCTACTTACCATATTCTTGCTACTAACTGAAACTGTGATTTCAATCAACTATTTTAAAAAATCTACACGAACATAATTGAATCTTTTAAAAAAACTATTTTTCTCAAGATAATGAAAATAGACACTCCTACTTAAGTACATCCTTAAAAACATTGGGAATACGAAGAACATTCACTTCTAAAATACACACAAAGACCTTACTTTTGTCTCCTCAATCCTGATTGCATCCAATAGATAGTGTAGAAGCTCCTGGCTGTCCTGCTGCTGGAATCCCTTAAATCGAGGAGCTCTATGAAAGAAATAGTAAAGAATTTAGAATTATCTTGGGAGATTCATAACAAGATAATGTCAACATCAAACACTTGCTTGATGCTGGAGTACAAATATGTACAATCCCTGGACCTTATGGGGCTTTAGGAAGCTCCTGGTGCAGCAGGCAATTTTGCCAACAAGTCTGCACTTTAACCTGGGTTGCAGTTTCACTCTATGGAGTATGGCTTGACTAAAATACAGATTTGCCTGTAGAGTCTCATCCACGCCGGCAGCTCTTTCCTGACAGACTACACCAGTACTTCTGTACCACCAGACATTCCCAACATCATGGAAGAGAAAGATTTTCCAAGTGCTTAACCTCCTTTGTTATCTCACTCTTTTCTCAATTGAGGAGAAATCTCTAATGTGCATTAACAGTCTTTTATATCACCAGCAGCATCTGCATCACCCTCAGAAGGCAGAAGAGGGAAAATGTAATGTTTTGACTATTCTCCCCTTTACACTGCTGGTCTTTTAGGCAACTGCACAGGGGTAATGTTGCATCAGTTCTGAGACAGGCATTCATTCATTAGCACCAATCACTACTATTCAAAAACTGTTCAATTCTTTTATTACTTTTCAAAGCATCTAAATGTACTCTAAATATCCTATTTTTCAGGAATAGATTACATAGAAATTAGAAAAAATAAACTTATGAGTGCATGGATAGATCCTTAAGGTGTCCTGCTTACCATAGCCAGAGGGCTTCTAATAAACAGTTTGAATCTTCAGGATCTTGCATCCTCAAATGAGTGAACAGTATTCACTATTAACTCATCTCTATTCACATTAACTGTAACTGTCTGGCAAAACTGTACCTGTCTTTCCAGGCAGGTTACCCTTTAGATCTTTAATTACAGTCTTGAACTACTTAATCTAAAATGAGATTCCACAGAGTTGCAAATACGTATTGGAATTTCTTCTGGCACGGTGATCTCACCTGCCCAGCAAAGCTCCTCAGCTGCTCAGGGTTCTTGAGGATTAGTGAGGTTTCCATCACACTCATACACTAAAGCTGCTAAGATTTGCCTTAGAAGTTTGTGCTTATTAGAGAATTAAAGGTGATCAGAAGGCACCTCAGATGTGTTTCATGCCTTTGACAGTAAAATGTAAAGCTGGGGCAAGGTGTCAAGATGCCAAGTTAGAGAGCACAGCAGACGTGGGCTACAGGCAGGACAGTAATACAGGGATCTCAGCTTTGAACTGCTCCCTGGAGGCACTTGGGGGTTAACTGGAGAACGACTGAAGGTGACAACACAGATATATAAGGTCAATGCCTAAAATTAAGTGGAACAAATTGGGACCTGCATATCAAAACAACATGTTCACACTCACATATAAGATACTTTCACATTTGTGCTTCATATCTAGTTCTTAAAACAAAGTTGACGATATCCCTAGTTAAAAATGATGTAATGATGCTGCTGTACTGTGAGGCTTATTACAAAATCTGGAATCAGTAGAGTAGGTGACTTCTTAAAGCATTCTTTTGAAAGTGAAATTTTTTTTGCATGAGCAAGGCAACCTCATAAATTAATTTCAAACTTGAAAAAATGAAATAATTTTTAAAATTAAATATTTTGTTTCATATTCTTCAAATGCCATATTTTCTTCTATCAAAACATATGAGTTATTTCTAATAAAATTGATTATAAATCACAAATGCTTTCTAAAAAGCACCGAACTTTTATTTTGGTTCCAAGAGAACACACAATATTAAAGAAATAAATAACATATGTAGCTGCATGCACATTTGCATGGATGTACAGTTTCACTTTTCAATTCACTAAAACAGTTTTCTCTCATTGAATGTCCAGGAATCTGAAAAAAACCTGATGCCAAAATCAGTTCAATTCTGAGAAATCTGTTTAGTTAGCCACAGTACTGTCATTAATTTATGAGAAATTTCCTGGTTTTGTAGGCAGTGAGAATCAATGAGTATATTCAGCCCATCTCCTCCAGTACAAGCACATTAATAGCTCCAGTACAGTAAGAACACCTTCCATATCTATGTGTTCTGGATCCTGGTTACTAATAGGGATTTTATTACTTTTTGGCAACAGGAGCAGGACCTCTGCAAGAGATGCTATAATAAAAGGGAAGAAAAATTAATAATTACTTGACAAAGGAGCAAGGAAAAAACTCCATCACTGCTACAGGAGGGTTTTTTTCATTGCAGAGGCATCTCACAGAACTAACTCTTCAATGTAAATTACGAAAAAGCCCCACACATACTTTTTGTTACTGCAGTGTAAACTCCCACTGATGACTATACAAAAATCCTTTCAGGTGAAAATTTACTAATTTGTATTCCAAAGTAAAATAATTTACCTGCATGTTCCACACAGTTTTATTAGCTTAAATTAGAGAGGAGGAAATTAACTCAGCCATGGACACTTTTAGTTTTGATTTGTTTTGGGTTTTTTCATTTTATTAGAACACAGTGCATTTACAAGTACAAGGTTACTTAGGCTTCTCAGGGCCTGTACTAAATCTATATGCCTGATCTCATAGAAAACATGGATGATGGGAATATAACAGCTCCCATTTCAAAATGAAGTGGTAGGGAAAGTGACTTGCAGATATTCTCTGTAAGGTTGAGTCATTTACTTGGACTGACAAATGATGCCATTGTTAACACTGCTTAAAACACATTTAATCTGTCATTCAGTACAAAGTATGCCATGTAATGTTGTATGTAATTTTAAATATCTCATGTTTTTTGGAAAACCATTTGAAATTAGTGCATTTGTTTTGGGGGAAGAAACCACAAGAGGAAACAGAAAAATCACATTAAGAAAGAAAGAAGTGAACTTCACACCACACAATTCATTTACTGGGAACTTCCTACACTTATAAACCACTACGAGAGAAGAAAAAGGAATTAATCCATGCTGATACACAGAAATCTGACAACTAAAAGATGTGCGCTCTCGTCTCCTTGAAAACATGCTTCAAGCAATATCCTTGGCAAAAGTGGGGGACTTGGAGATGGTTGGTTGGGTTGACCGCTCACAGATGTGCTGACATATGGAAGCCAGTGCCAATGCGATACAACCTGTTGTACAGTGTCAGCAGGATAATGACAGAACAGGTTGAACTCCTGCTAATGGCCATAAGTGGTGAAGGACAACTGTGACATCTTATCTACCCCCTCGTTGCTCATCTGGAGACCAGTTATAATTGCTTGACTGTCACTTAACGAAATACTTTTCATGATGATCTAGCTCCTAGAATGCTGTAATAGCAAAAACTATGTAGTAACATAGCATTTCAAAGAAAAAAAAATGTAATACTTATATTAATTTGAGGGAAATTAAGCTATGCTTTGAAAGCAGAACTGAGATACAATTAAAGTCATTCAATCATACTGCACAGAGCTGACATACTTCTACTGTCTCTAATAAAAATCTTCTCCAAAACTATCTTTTCAAGAATTTCTATCTTTGTGCAGCTGATAGCCTAATACCTTGGAAAACATTAAAAATGACAATATGCAGTTGGACATAGGAAACAGAAGATACTATTTGATTTTTTCCAAAAGGCAACATGCACAGGAATCCTTTCATGCAGTACATACACTACTGAGTTCTGTTTGGTAGGAGGTGCGTGGGAGGAACCCAACCAAACAGGCTTGCCTCCACATGTAAGTAACAGATAACACCAGGCACAACTGCACTATCTCAAGGGCCTGGATAGACAGCAGCTAGCTCTCCTTTGGGTGTACTGGCTGATCTTCTTCATCTTTTTCATCTCACCTTCCTCCAAAAGGAAAAATGAGATACCTTTAACTTCCTTGCAATGCACCAGATCTATTCTTTCTTCCCTTAAGTCCTGCTAAGATTTCCAACAGCACTGTACTCTGACAGCAAGTTCCATTGCTTAGCCCTGTAAGATGTTCTAAAAACAATTTGTTTTTCTCCTGGCTCTAAATCTGTTGCCTTTCAGTTTCACATACAGTTCCTTGAACTTTTATCAGGGCAATTAAAGAAGCTCAGCTCATTTATCTTTTATCATTCATTGTCTTCTCTTGCTGTCATGTTTTCTTTTCATGTTCTCTCCTGTCTAAACTCCCAATATTCAAGTCCCTGTTGGCATAAAGGCTTTCCAATTTTTGCTACCCCTCCCTAAATTCTGGTCAACCCAAATGGAGAATACCCTGCCAATGTACCTAATAAAATTACTGGTTTTCTTCTTCCTTTTATCCATAAGCTCTGCTTACACAGCTCACCAATACTACTGAAAATACCTGTATCCTCCAAAATGCTACACAGTTCTTCCTCCTGAGCGGAAGTAAACATAAAGCTCAGACACACGTGCAGATGATTGCTGCCAATACACACTTTTACCTGCAATTTGTCTACTTTACACTCATAAACATGTTCCTAAAATTATGAAAACTCTGCCAAAGTTTGCTGAAAAAAAAAAAAACATGCAATCTCTCAGCTGCCGCTGCCCAGAGAAGCCGTAATCTCCTCTGTCACAGCTCCTCAATGTGACACAGCACCACGAGCAAGGCACATGGAGTCATGACAAGGACACAAACTAACTCATAACAACTGGTCAAGGAAACAAACTGTGTGTTCTGTTGCTATTATACTTTAATGGTAAAATTCAAATGGAAAAAATACGCACACAAAAATCTTTCCTAAGAAAATATTTTTCCTAAAGCAGTATTATTTCAAAAGGCTCAAAAAGACTGTTTAATTAATGAGAAAAATCCTGTTTCCTTTATCTCTTACATCTTGTACAATATTACCTAAATTTTCCTTAGCATTTCCCCTCAAAAGTGACAAATGTGGAATTGTTTAGGTTTCCCCTCTGAAACTATTGCTCTGTTAATAGTAACAGTCCTAACCACACATGACCTCCATTCTGCCAGTTCCACCTCTGCCTTCAGTTCTACTTTCTGAACATGAGAAGGAAGGAAATCTTTGGAGAAGAAACACCTATGTGAACACCAATAAAATATTCGTTAGGGAAGTATTTTTTCCTGCATGGTAATGTAGCAATAAAACACCTATACTAATAATTATTTAGTGGAGGTTTGAAGCAGCTGAATTCTGTAACTCCTTTCTGGACTCATCACTGACATGCTGCGATATTTACTTGCCACACAAAAGTAGGCTTTCTTCCACCCATAAAATTATTCAGTCATAATGAATAAAGGAAATAAAATTTATGTCCTCTTAATACATCAGTGTTGCATTAGTCACTAAGTCTCCAGATAAGTCAGAAGTCTGCAGTCCTGATACTCAGCATAGTGGAAAACCAACAGAAGGGCCCCGTAGCTATGCTCACAATCTGTCCTCACAAAACATCTGACAGCTGCAACACTAACAAAATTAACAGTGGATGAATTAGTACCAGACGCTAAACAGTTGCTATAGAAAGACTCATACACTTCTTTTCTTCTTCTCTCCTTCTTCAACCTGGCTACTCCACCACTTGATAAAATTAACACTCGGTATCATTTTTTATTATTTGATTTTAAAAAAAGAGCATCACAAATGTCCTTTCATACACAAGATTATGAACTTCACACCATGATCTCCTTGGACTCTCAAAGAAGCAGTTTGCAGTTGAATATTACTGTGTTCCAGTTCTGTTACTGCTTTTGAGCAGTGAACATGTATCTACTTGTAGGTTTTGGGATCCCACTCAGGGACATGCCAGAGCTGCAGCTGAACAAGGCAGTGTCTGCACCCTTTTCTATCCCATACTATCTGTACAATTTCCTTCATAAATTCTTTACTGAAGAAAGGTATGGTGATATACTGTATACGTGCACTGAGACAGCGGGATCTGTGGTGGGGAATTAATTAATTTAAAAAAAAAAAAAGAAAAAGAGGTTGCAATTGGAATCAGCTTTTATGTAACATATATCAACCCAAAACTACCAGAACTATTACTATCAGAAAAGTAATGTCTTCCCCTGCAGTTCTGTCAGTGAGTTCTTCTTTTCACACATTCATCCTGTCATCTCTTTAGGAATTTGAACCTTGCTTGTGGAATAAAAAGAGTTCATGCTAACGCAATATGAAGACCATAGGTACTGCCTGTCTCTAGGATTACTTCATTAACACAACCTCTTGGCAGCATGCAAGAAGCAGTTTTACAGAGAACGCTGCAGTAACACAGACTTCTTCCTTGCTGGAACTCTGCAAACTTGCCCGGCTCTCTCTTGCATTTCAACTTTGATGAAAAATAGAAAGCCAACTTTAAACAAAAGAAAGAAAAAGGCTTTGTAAAAATGGCATGACAGAACACTTCATTTGTATTGTTATAGCTAATAAAAAGTAAATGTATTCAGTTTGAAAAGACAAAGATTTCCCATTCTCCACTTTTACCACTGCACACTGCTGAATTTTCTGAAAGTCTCCCTTTCTTGCTTGTGTCACCAGCAATGAGAAAACAATCCAGAGACCAAAACCTTCTGTCATACCTGTCCAGCCCCTTGCTGCCCCTGAACATCTAACTTCTCACTAACAGGATGTGGCTGACACTTGCTGTTGATAGTAGAGCTAGTAAGGATTTGTATCTAAGTGGTGTTCTGCAAAGATAATAAATGTAAGAAGTAGGGATGAAGGCAAGAGATGGCAGGAGCTGGCAGATATATGTCTAAACAGCGAAAGTCTGCTGACCACATTAAATGCTTTAATTTTAGCTGCTAGTTAAAGTGGATGCACATCTTAATGATCAAAAGACAACAACAAAAGAACAAGTAGATAGCTGAAATTTAATACTGACATCGTTTGATGACTAGACAAACACACAGAGTAGATGCAAAATACCTGACACCTCTAAAAATACTGCACCATCTGAAGTGCACTGCGCAATGAATTTGCTACGGTGGGCTTCAAAACATGTTTTACATCATTTTCTCCCTTCAATCCTTAGTACTTACTGGGAAAAAAACGCTATTGTTATTAAATAATTTTCCTTCAATTTCTCAGCCAAATTTAATTCTTACATTCACATTTTTTGAGATAGCCTCAAAACACAAGGAGTGGGAAAACAATACAGTTTTCTTCCCTATATATTTTTCTTCCAGGTAGATAATGCTAAACAAAGAACACTGCTGTTTGACTCAAAAATGCTGTAATGTAACGTTTCCTTTTACAGCTCAAAAGAATCAAAAGGAAGACAAGTACAATAGAGAAAAAATATAATATTGAATTTTTGAAGCTGAAGTTTGAGGACAAAGAAAAGGCAATGACTTATTTCTTTACAGAATTAAACTGTCCCTGCTCTATTCTAAAAGCTTTTGCTTCTTTTTACCATATTTTAAATCCATTCCTGGTTGTCCTGGAACTTCGTGGTAGGAGGCTGCAACTTTCTTCCTGACTCTCATGGTGCAGAATGCTAAAGTTCCATGCAATAGTACATGCAATAAATTATCATGCAACCTTACTCTTTTAACTACAAGATTCATATATACCATCCTCCAGTCACTCTGCTTCTACAGATTCTGTTACTAGTAAGTCAATATTTAAATATTTGTATCAACTTTTAAGTAGGTCTTCTACAGGTGTTTTAAAAAGCAAGATTGTTTGCATCATAATTGAAAGTACCTACAAAGCACCACTGTAAACATTTTCCACACCAAGAAACAGGAGTTTCTTTAGGGCTTGTAAGCTCTTTGCAATCTGGAGCCATATGCCATTTCAGTACTGCTCCAAGTCCTTACTTGTTAGACCCTTTTTAATTTTGAATTGATGCCAAGATTAGACATCATAGCAGAAATTCTCCATTTAAAATCTTACTCTGTTTTACAAAACACCTACATACACTTTGTAGTCTTAGCACAGCTTTATGCTAACAAACAACAAAACCTGGAAGATAGTCCTATTTTCTTCAGTATTACCATGCCCTCTTCTGCCCCCTCACACTCAATTTGAAGCCCACTGAATGTCCTTGATTATGAGGGACAGATATTCCAGGAAGAGCAGGTCCAACCCTGTGCAACAAGGAGTCCTTCAACTTCAAAAATGAAGAAGCTGTTTTCTGGACTGCCTGGTAAAAATCTAGCAGCTTCTTCAGAAAGAACAACAGACATTGCATACTTAGAAACACATCACTGGAAACAAAAATTAAAGTAAGTGAAAGATAAGCTTGAGGACACAATACATACTTTTGACAAAGCTGGCTGAACAGCACTTTGGGCGACAGAGGACCTTTTCCAGCCTCCCTCATGCTATGAAGGAACAAGAACATTGCTGAAGTCAAAGGTCCTGGGCTGGACAGGTTTACCACCAAAGGATCCTTCAAAAACAAAAGTAAATTACACATCAGATTTCAAAAGTAATGACGCAAGGCTTCTTTCAAGTTACTAGATATAAGAAAAAGAGCAATGTAACTTTCAGTCTTAAGAGTATTTCTGGGTAGTTTTTTTTAAATGTTGATGTCACCCATTTGATTGAAATAATTTAAGAGCGGGCTTATTATTTATATAGTAATAGCTGCAAAACCAAACAATTCTTGGTGGTAACCAATAGCAATGGCATGTCAATGAGCCAGTCTGCTTCTCACAAAAACAGAAAACCTGCTTTCCTCTTATCCCCATATGCACTGAAATTCATCTGGAGAGACAACCCAGGTGACCACCTCCATGGGCCAAGGTAAGATCATGCTCAGTGGCTCTCTGTTACCCAGCCTTAGGAATGGGGTATCCAGCTTCTCTGATCTGTGGGCCACACACTGAATGTTTCCCACATTTAACAGAAACACACCCAGTTCCTCCACAAACCAGGTGCTGTGTAGGTACCAGCAGCGGTTCACAGCAAGAGCTGATGGCAGATCCCACACATCCCCTGTGGTACTGGAACACAGGCGCAGGGTACATCCTACACAGCCCCTCTTAGTATGACATTCACCCCACCCAGGTTCTGGGTCTGGAAGGATCCAGCCAGCAGCCAATCAAGCCAATTTTAAAGCTGAAGACAGTCCTGCATTGCTTACATGCCATATGTCACAATGACCACCAGCTCTCCCTAACATGCTCCAAAGTTAGTACATGCCCACAGTGCTCCCTACTATTCTCAGAAAAACAGATTACAGATAAACACTTGGAGAGGGTGCCTCATCCAGAAGGCAAATCCACACAAAATGTAAGCACTATGGATATATATAAATATGAAGTATTTGCTTTATATGCACTATGAAAAGGTGGGAAAAGGCGCCTTACCAAGCAAGAAGCTGCAGGTTTCTACACTACTAATAATTAGACTACTGCAGCCCTCTTACTCTGCACTGGCATACAATGACCAGAAGACACAGCCTTGGCTCCAAAGACCTTATTTACACTGTACGCATTGTCATGAAACACAAAATGTATCTTTCAACCTTATGGCTGTGCAAGTTACACATCAAGTATAAGCCAACACCCCACAAACTTGCTAAGCCTTGGGGCAAAAATAGGCTCCAGACCTGGAACAGGATAACTTTGTGAAACATGTTAGTGCTCAGAACTGCCACTGGAAGAAATAAAGACTGGAATGCAGTGAATTTCGCACTGTTCTTGCCTGGAAAAGCTTTGAACATCACCTACAACAACACAGTGAAATCATCATCATTTCAGAGGTACCTGAAACAGAATACCACTGCCACCAGAAAGCTCACAGCAAACAGCAGGAAAAGAAAGGAAAAAAAAACCTACAAGAAAAAATCCTCTGTAAACTGTTTGCTTCAGATAGCAGAGGGAAAGGGGCATTATCTTTACTGCCAACAACATGCAATGAAACTCCAGTCACTAAGACATGAGCAGAATAGCAGGATATTATTATTCTTTGGACACTGCCACAGGAGACACTTTCCCATATGCCTGCAATGAGGCTGAGGACAAGAAATTTGTATCTCACTGAAATTTTGCTTCTCTCATTTTAATCCCCTGGTCTGTGAAGCATGTAATAAACTTTACAGGCCTTATCAATGAAGGGTTGGGATGGACTGGAATATTTCAGACACTTTCTAGAGCCAAATAGACTATTTCCTTTCCCATACGCTCATACTGAAGAAATTCAATGACAAATAAAAATAAACCAGTTGCTCTTTCTTAAGGTATGGCATTATTTGATACTTCAGTATCACAAAATGTGAAAGCAAGTACAATAATTTCACGCGTATAAGGCACACTGGCATATAAGGCGCACTTTTTTTTTTTGCAGCGAGGATCCACGCACAACAAAGTAATTAATTACTAACGCGCGATCGCGGAGTTTACTGGCTCAGCCCCCCACCGCTTGGGGCTGCCGCGGGCTCGCACTTCTGGGTTGGCAAATTTCCAAACTTCGTCCATAGATTGGGCACACCAGCGTATAAGGCACACTTCCGGGTTCCAATCACAATTTCAGTCAAAAGGGTGCGCCTTATACACGTGAAATTACTGTAATTCTTCCTCCTCCTCCAGGGCTGAGTAACATCAGTTTACAGATAAGGTAAAATTAAACAACCAAAATGCAAAAGAAATGGGAGAGTAACAGTGTGCCTTTAAGGGAGGTGTGATTTCCTGTCCTCCAGCTTCTTCCCTTATTTTCCCAAATTTGTATTTCTCAGTGCATACTTACCAGTTGAGAATCTGAAGTATGACAGATTTTTAATTTTGTTCCTTTCTCCTTTATCTCATACATCAGTTCATTTAGTACATGAGTCTGTGCCAAGTTCTTAAAGAAAAAAACCAAAAAGAAAACCATGAGAAACATGCTGATCATTCAGTTACACAGTTTCTTTAGTTATATATTATAGATTCAGGGGTAGACCAAACCAGATATACTTCATAATGTGTAACTGAGGTTTAGATCCGACCACTAGAAAGAACACTAAAAAAATCACTGATCTGACTGTTTCTAAAATTGTATTTATTTCTTTTCCTGTAATTTCAAAATAGTTCACTAGCAATAACTGTTTTTTATGTTGAACAACAAGATTTATTCTTTTATTTTTTTTTAGGATGAAGACATTATTATCAGAAACCATTTGCCCCTTAAACTGCAGTCTCTCTCATCATGTCCCATGAAGCACAAAGGCTTTGGCACAGTGAAAAGTATTACCTCACTGAATTTAGGACAGAAACCAACAAAGTATATCTCAGCTTTCTTTATTTTTGGTCAACTCTGACAGCAGATCACCTAGGTTTCTACAATGCCCTAAGTATGGCTAGATAACAATTTGCAGTTTTACCATCTGTTTGATGAGTTTTGTAATCAACACAAGGTGAGGTGTGCCACTGCAGAAAACCTTTGTAGCAGTTTTTTCTCACTTGTTCATTCCTGTCTGCAGACACAGAGATGTCTCTGCTCAGCTGACAAAAAACAGGATGGCGCAATACAAAACCCACTAAGGCTGCTGCTTTTTTAGAGGATGTTGGATTGGTTGTACACTAAATTTCAATAGATATGCATTAGTATAGCTCATTCCTCTTATTCTAGTCAGAAAAAAAGCATAGTTGATAAAAGTTATAAAATAACTGCACTCATTGTAGGGGTTTAAAATCATTCCAATGAATAGTGCTGACATTTACATTATGTACACAATCCCACTATTCACATTACCAGTATGGTAGATACTCTGCATTAGTCATGACTGATAATGCTGAACTTCAAATAAAACCATATGCTACAGTAGAATGCACATACATATGCAGTGTGTAAAACACTTGGCATTTTCACCTGTTTCATTACTCTGCAAAATGCTACTGATCCAATAATTCTCTCTTATTATAACAGGAAACACTCCTTGGATAGCAAGGAGTAAACAGAACTTGAAAAGGACTTTCAGAAAGCAGAATGAAGACTCATAATACTCAAAACCTTTTCAGAAGCCCACAGATTATACAGATTTAGTATTTCTGAAATCTGTTAAGAGAAAGTGGCATGATCTTTCCATCTTACCTGCATGACAGCATTAAAAAAGCAGGTATTTCCTAAGTTATTTATTCCTTTAACTGGAACCGATCCACCATTACCAGAGCTTTTTCCTTTCAGTATTTCACTTGTTTCACTGTTTTCTTCACGAAGACGTATGATTTTTGATGAACCTATAATTAAATTATAGATTATTATGACCACATAACCTGCACAGTTTAATCAATCAAGTCCTTCCATTATTATGTTTATTAATTTCAACATATGTAGAAGATACTTCGATAATACTCTAAAGCTGCTGTATACAGTCTTAAAAACACCAAAACCAAAAAACCAGAAATCAACTGATAAAGCCTGGGGATAAAAAAATGCCCTCAACAACTACAAATATCCAACAAAACCTTCCATAATAATCATACTGTCCTATAAGACTGTAACTTCCACAATTACACAAGCAATAATCAAAGTTAAATGAGTTAGTTTATTAACAATAGGCAGCTGAGATATATGTTTATTACACACATCAGAAACACCACCCAAAGGCTACTTTTGTAAGGAGGTAGCCCGAAGTTACCACTGAACGCTGCAAGACTTTATCAACTGCAGTGTTCCATTCCAACTGCCGTGTCAACAGCCTGACTGGACTCATTATCCCTACATTTGCTCCTCAACTCACCTCTCTTTGTCACAGCCTGAGGAATGATTAATGCAATGCACGTACATACCATGCTAGTGTTTTAATTTCAAGTAACAAAAAATTGATAAAACTATGCTATAACATCCACATAATTCCCTGTTTCCCTTATTATTTAAATAGATGAGAAGCAGCAAAGTTAGACAGTCATTAACTTGTAGCCTAAAGGTAATGGAAAGACTTGAGATAACAATATTTAGCCTTGAATTCTACTAGCAACTTTCATATTGTCATGGTTGCAGGACTAAACGTGAACATTACTGACATCTGCAGTGTCTTAAATATTGATTAACAATGCACGTCAATGTAAACGAGTTATGGACTTAATAGATGCCAAGAACTGTGATGCTACAATCTCTGTCTTGACATATGAATTCATGTATTTGTTCTAATGAGTTTCACATTGAAGTCTCATTAAAGTGTTCTTGAGAAATAACTAACAGACCTATTTACGTTAATGAAATTCCCATGCCAAAAGGTTCTTTTATGTACACTCCTAAATACCTTCTTGCTTAGAAAATGAAGATAAAAAAAAATTAAATAAGTAAGAAGTCATTAAAATATCTATTGTACCTGGCAACAAGCTTCTGATGCAGTCTGCCTGCACCCCATCGTGCCATCGAGGCACTATTCTTCCAAACTCTGTCAGAGTTTTTCAAAATAGAGTTAGAGGTGCTTTGTTGTTTAAAAACATTTTTAAATGTTCTTGTTAACAGTGCTTACACTGCTTTAAATTACTCTCCATTCCACTCAGGTGGAAAATTAAGACAGTACAAGGGCAAAGTAAAAGACTGAGTTCTCCTTGAAAATGCAAACAAAGTGGTTTTGAATATAATAAATAAGCAAGCTGTTCATACCCAGAAAAAGTCATTGTTTTATGGGCTACCTGAAGCAGCACCTTTTAACTGCATGCTTAGAAGGAGAATGCTACATGAGGCTCGACCATCCACAGAGCTCCACAAGACAACCACAGCATGGGAATGGGAGCTCCAAGTATCTGCAACTCAAAGACAGTGCTCTCTCTCAGAAGTTTAATAAAATAACTGGTGATGCTTTCCCCTCAAAGAAGTGGGCCATCCAGAGTAGTGCTGGGGAAAGGAGATGGTTAAAAAGAAAAAAAAAAAAATATGGGGGGAAAAAAAAGCCAAAATTGTGGAAATAATTTGTGTATTAGTATACCACAGTTGTTGCATTTATCCATCGGCATTCAAAAACATCTGGGGCAGCATCTTAAAGTAAACAATGTTCACAGGGCCATCTGGACAAAACTGCAGGCAAAAATTAAAGCATAAGCATATGGAAAAGCAGATTTTTCTCTTCCCTTTAGCAGTACAGGATGACAAATGTCAAACCTAGATCTGTCCACGCTTCACTGTGCTATGCTTTGCAGCACCACCTGGCTCTCCTTGCACAGCCACCAAATATGGACAGCACTGCCACAGCGGACCATATCTGCAGGGCAAACTCGATAAAAGCATTTCACTTCATGGTTAAATGGCAGCTTCACACAAGTAGCAAGGTTCCATTTGCTGAACCTTACATATAAATTATTTCAGGGAGGGAAAACAAAGCCGAAGCATCCAGCTCTGTGATAAGAGCTGGATGAATACACAATTACAAAACACAGTAAATGAGAACCAGACATCTGATTGCCACAAAGCTGGATAATTAGTATAGGGATAAGGAAAAGTCGTAGGAAATATGAAAAATGCTTGGATGTTCGTATCAAAGTTAGGAACCTGCTTTTATTCAGAAGGTTTTAATTACTGCCTCTTGATGTTTTAATAATTTTAAAAACACAATCCACATGACATTTTACTATGTTTTTTATATGTGTGAAAAAGTCCTGACAGAAAAGTGCTGCTTTGCCATTACAAACATTACCTGCTGTCTTGCTTATAACACACAGATATTTTTAAGTACATATACAGAGCCAGAGGAGGGACAGCAGTTTTTAATTTAGCTCTGCTCAATGTCCCCGACTCAGTGATAAATCACACACAGGCCTGAAGCTGAATGTTAACTTGACATGTGAAGAGTTGGTCAGTCTTAATAGAACATGCTGGTAATGACTGTGATAACTAATACTTCTGCAGATTGGGGCTGGAGGGTCCTTCTGCAAGATTAACCTAAGGCTACAAACATGTTATTAATCAAAAAGCTGATACATAATTTTTTAAAGTGAATTTGCACTGAACAACTGTTTCATGGACCCTTGCTGACTCAATCTTGCAATCCTGTAATTTAACAGACATGCTTTTGGGTATGAAAAGTGACTTTTAAGCCAGAATATACACAAGGATCCCAGCTGAAGGATTCCATCAAAATGGTTGTCATCTGCTGTGGCCCACAAGGACCTTTAGCTCCCAGCCTAAGAGAATAAAAGAAGTAATCCAGTCATTCGTCCACATGCAGTAAATATTTGTTATAAAGGACGTTGTTAACATTAATGAGAGCAAGATGGGTGAAAAGCACAGAGGTAATTAAATTCAGACAGCTTTCTGTTGTTAGTTAACTCATCTTTTAGAGAATTGACATGGTGACCCTTAAGCTCTCTGCCCTTCTCAGGTAGTGTGGACATCAGCCTTAGGCAAGCCTGTCCATCCACAGGAGGGACAGAGTATGTCACTGTGCCTGGGACTCGCATTCAGACCATGCCCAGACCATGTCGGACTCTCCCTGCAGTTTTGCTGCAGAGGTGACCTTTCTGAAGCAGCCATAGAAGGAAAACTCTCACCTCAGCTGTGCCTTGATCACCGGGACCTTCTCCTCCTTCGACAAAGTGTATCTGGCTGCAGAGACACTCTACTTGAGACTCTGCCAAAACCCATTGCCTAGCACTCCATCTAGATCATCCCACCCTACTGACCACCTCTCCATAGGCACCAAGTCAGTGCCCACTCTGGTCCCACCATGATACCCACCTCCAAGTCTCAGACAGCCTCAGATATAGATTCAGCCTCATGCTTGGCCAAGCTTCCTGACACTACCCTGCACTCCCCCATGCTAGAAAGCCCCCTTCCCACCACAGCCCTGGGAAGAAGGGCAGCAGAAGCTGCTCTTCGGCTATAGCTCTTGTCTGCAAAGCACCCTTTTCTTGCTGCTCTTTTCTTCAGCTTTTCTTGTGCCTGCTCCACTCACCCGTGGTCCTGTCCCATAAACTGTCCAGAGGCAGGGAACACTGCTCTGTCCCACAGCTGCTCAGCACCAGCCTCGTGGGCAGTGACTGAGATTCCTAAGACAAACATTAGCTTAGACAAGGATTCATCCCACAAAGCACAGCCACTTTCTGCACCAGGTGTTCAAACACACACAGTGCCGACACTCCCCCTGGCAAAAGGAAACTTATTGTGGGTTCCCCATCATTTTGTTTTGCCAGCATTTCAAACAATCTTCAGCGCACACGGACTTCTGTACTGCCTCTGCTGAAACTGAGCCGAGTCTGGGGGTGCAGATGGTATGCAAGCAAGACGATAAATGACATCACATTTTTTTTCAGCCAGGGGAGTAAGCACTTTTGCTCATCTTTTCAGTGCAACTTCTTTTTTTAATCAAAAATAAGGGTTCCAGGAATATGCACTTTTATTCCAAGGTCAAGCCTTTTCTATTGAATACAACTCTGGTACTTCAGCTGAAGGTCTTCACAGTAAAAGCAAGGTTAATAGACTGCCTTTTACGGAGTTCTCATCATGCTGTACTATGAAATGCTACTAAACTGTCTAGCACTCCTTTTTTATCTAAAAAATTCAGAATTTTTTTTCAACATTGTACAACAATGAGAATCCAACCTTTAGAAAAAAAGCCTGGTTTGCTTCTGAAATGGTCACTAGCTTTACATTTTAAACGCCCAATTTCTCTAGCAGTGTTACAACTCTACCAAAACAAAGATTATAAACTAATTTTAGAGTTTCTTAATTTTATTAATTTTATTTCTCTGAGTCTTACCACAATGTTATAAACTAGAAAAGACATCTGCGCAGTGTAAAAGAGCAACCTATTCAAGGACTGGCTTTGATCCTTTATGCCCAGATGACTTACCAGATGTTACACCTCACAAGTAAATAAGTATGTGGACAGGAAAGGTAAGAGTCCGTGGTTAAAAATGATAGAATGCCTGAAATTTTTTTGTCAATGATTCAGTTTTCATTCCTTTGCAAGGAGCTTACTAGCAAGTAAGCAAATTTTAAAGAAAATTTCCTACCAATAACAGAAGTATTTTTGCCAAAGTGTATTTCAAATTCAGAAAATCAATATAATCTGTTTTATTTTGATAGTTAATTTTAAGTAGATAGAATGGTCCTCTATGACTCCAAAGTACATGTAGTAAAAGTCACTTAAGAAAGAATACTGTTTTTTCAATATGATCAATTGCTAATATCCATAGCAGAATGCAAATGTGCAAAGTTATGATCACACTACCTATTTTTCCATACAAGTCTGCAACTCTCACAAGTACTGTAAAACTGTATCTATTTTCATACATCAACTACAACCATCAAAACAAAAATCAAGTTTCTAACATTCACTTACTGGCAAATCCAGGCAGCTGAATTTACTGGCAAAACCTCACTCCTCTGCTTGCCCCTCCCAATGAGAAATTTAACTACAGAATTCGAGAATATATCTTCTTCCTTCCCATTGTATTGCCACACAAACAAATGTAATTAACTGCTCTATAAAAAGTATCCAATCTTATGTTTCCACCAACATATAATTCAGTTTTTGTAAAGGAAAACACGCGTAAGATTCACTCTTAAGTCTGCAAAACAATTTGTTTTCTCCAGTAAATGATCAGACACACAGATTGCAATGTCTCAGCATGGTTCCTGTGTACTACATGTGCATTATGTCCATGTGAAGCTCACAAGTGTGCCACATGGACAATACTGCACCTGCCTTTCTGTGGAAATCATCACGGCCTGCTAACCTTCTCCACAAAACAAATTTCTGGGTGGTACACCCTAGAAAGCAATCTTGCTTTTTTCTTCCAGCTTGTGCCCAACATGACCTCTTAACCAAACAGACTCCTCTAAAAAAAAGGGGGAAAAAAAGAGAAAAGAGCAGGCATTGCTGGGTACAACAAACCATAGGATCAGATGTGAAAATCACACAGCTGCAAGCATTCTTTTGGGAACCCAGCACTGGGATTTATCTCAATCGCTTAATGTAATTACAAAAGTCAGTCATGTAGTAGTAATGTAATTTGCACATTTTTACAGCTGAAGTGAAGTTGAATCTTTATGAGAGGCCGAATGAAAAGCAGGGATCCTGCTGCCACACTATTCCACCACATTAGTACCAAATGACAAGCATTTTGCTTTTGTTTATTTTCCAAGATGCATTAATCAGGAAATCTATATAACCCTCCCTCACATGTTTCAACTGATCATTTTATCTTTAAATGAATCCTGCACTTTTGACAACTGAAAAAAAAATCCTAGCAGCCCTCATTTGCTACTTAATCCATGTTCATACTGCATTTCTACAGAAATTTCTATACAATGCTATTTGAATTTTAATGATGCACCATGCCAACCAGTTGTTATAACAGAAAGAAATCCAGACATAAGATGAATTCTTGTTACAGTACCACATTTTGCTATAAGAACTGTCTTCACTTTGACTGTTTTTTTAGAAAGAAATGGAAAAGCAATGGGGAAAAAAGCACAAGACCGATTTTTAAGTGAGAAATATGAATTAATTGTCAGTTTTATACTACTTGTTTCTCACAAGTTGTTTTTCTTTTTTTTTTTAATTAGCTCATGTTTTTAAGGGGTGAATATACAAAATAAATTTTTTAAATATACACCAGCTAATAATTTAAAGAATGATAGCTACACTGAAAATATCAATGAAACTTAAAATAAAATGTTGCACTAAAAAAATATTAAATCAAAACAAAAGTAACAACAGTAATACATCATGCCCTCTTGTGTTCTGGACAACAGCATGAATCGCATTTCAATTTCAGATTTTATTTTTTCAGAATCCCTAAAGGTAGTCCAATTTAAAGAAAAGAAAAAAACCTTAGATAGATTTCAGTAGGGGAAGTACCAAGTCTGTAATTTATCAAAATGAACCAAGAGTGCCAATTCTGGTTGGGAGCTCCCTGTCGTGCACACCAGTCATTTATGAATACACGTCTGTTTTCCAGCCTCTTCCAGCAAGGAGCCTGGCCCAAAGCAACAGACAGTCCCAGGCAGAGAGCTCTTCTGTCTTTTCCTTGCCACTCAGGAAAACCCAAGAATCATCTTTGGGCCAACCTTACCAGAGCTTTCAGGAATGCAATCCAAAACTGGTCAACACCGACAGAGTGGAGAGAGTCACAGACTTCTACCTTTAAAGCATCACTGGAAGTACACACACACGCTTTATGCGTGAATCCAAGCCTGCACTTGAGCCTCAAGCCTTTCCCAGAACGGAGCAGGAGACGCGACTGCCCTGCAGGAGCAACCCTGGCACACTCAGACCTCTCGCTGCCAAGGCAGGCACCCTGCAAGGCTATGTCTAAGGCTATGTCTAAACAAAAAAAATACAATTTTGGTTCCAGTTACAGCAAAGTTTTTCCAGTTATATCAGCAAACACTTAGACAAAAAGTAAGCATTTTCAAAACAGAGAATCAAAATTAAACACAAATGCATATACAGCAGAAACATATGCCGCCCTGCTCTGCTATAAATAGGCTTACTTTTCCTGAGTTTGTCCGGAATTTTAGTTGCTTAATTTAAAATATTTCACAGAAAACTTCTAAACTCCTTAATCTGAAAGCTTTAGATATTTTGAGGTTTCACAAATTAAGAATCTAAACCATGAGGCACAGAGTTGTATCACTCAGAAAGTCTTATCTAGCAGTACAATAATGGAATAAAATTGTTTTCATTACATTAACTAAAAAAAAAACACCACAGCATTTTCATCTGCAAGAAAGCTGCAATACCCATTTATTACACATAAATTTTAAACTGAAGCTGAGAATAGAAATCACATGCTGCATTTTCACTGCTCCAAGAAAAAAAGATGCAAAAGGTAGCAATATACCAATTTATTAAAGTGACTAAATCAAGATATCGTATTTTTAAGCGGCCCTTCATTTTTTCCCTCAAAAAATATGCCAAATCTCTTATAACAGGCAGGATTTATACACACACAGCTAGAAGAATACTTTGTGTAATTCTGTAAGGCAACTATTCTCCTTTCTTAATTCTAACTGGTTGATCATCTCTGTTAAAAGATGTAACCAATTAATTTAAAAGTTTACCCAAGGGGGGTTTTGAGACGCAAATGTGGAATTCAATGCACTCTTTAAGTCACAAGCCAGAAATGCTGCCAAGTGTGTTACAGCAGGGGTGAATAACATCAACACTATCAAGAGTAGACAGCTGAGGGCCAGACATACAAAGTTCTATCGACTATCACACATATTGAGAAGGTATAGTATGCTCCAAATATAAGAAAATAATTTAATACTATCTTGTTCTAATTAAAATGACCATTCTATCAATTAAAATCAAACAGTAAAAATGAACATGACAGCCAACAACAGAATACTAGAAAATTCACTTATACAAATCTAGCTAACTGTGGAGAACGAATTTGTACCAGGAAAATTTAAGAAAAATTCATTTTTAGTGAGTGTATAGGGTACACTTCGATATATTTCTTTGTATTGATTTATGACTAATTTATTTATTTATATGACCTTATCTTATTTAAGGTAACAACTCCTCTATGGTAAACCTTATTTGTTAAAGACAAAGTTTGGAAAAAGTGTCCTATAGTCCCAAAATATTTTTAATATGTAATACTGGATTTCAAAAAGTGACATTATGTTTAGACATAAGTAGCTTTGCAGTTATATATTACATTATAGCCACACTGTACATAATTTTTCATTTGTACTTTTAACATGACTCAAAATCTGAAATGCTTATTTTTAGAGACAGTATATTACAGGTGTCCCCAGACAAAACTATTTGTGCAAACTTACTTGGTTCAGCCCTAGCACCATGTTTTTGAAGGAAGTCAACTATCTGAGCCAGAACCTTTTTGTTGCAATGCGTTGATAGCTCTTCATCACATTCATAACACCTAAACAAAAGAAGAAACAAATGGAATTCAGGGCTATCTGCTAGCAAACCTCCCAAACAACCTTACAGAAATTACTCAAGCTCTCAGTTTCAATTTTCACACTAAAAAATGGAATGGAATTTAATTCCTTCATCTCATACATGTTTGTCTATAGACCAATCGCAATTCACTGTGGTCCTTACAGATTCAGAGAATACAAAGGACAAATTGCCTCCAGAAGGCCCACCACCTTTCCCCTACAGAAAGCATTAATTTTATCTGTCAGAATCATTCTTGATCATGAGAAGACACTGCTTTAAGTTTTGTGAGGTCCTTGCACACCAGCACGCACAAACACCTGCGCACTGATTCTTACCATATGATCCATGTGCTGAGGTTGATAACGATGCAATGAGGTTCTGTGCGGGCAGTTTGGAAGTGTTTCAGAGAATGCTGGCCTTCCGAATTTTTACTACATCCCTAAAAACAGACACACCAACCCAGTAAGGAGGGAGGAACAAAAGAAGGAATTATTAGTATTATTATTAGTAAATAAACTACAAAAACTCCACTTTTCAAAACCAGACAAGAAGCTATTCTGCCCTACTTATTTAGCATCCATAAGGACTGAAAGGATTTAACATTCTCATCTTTTCTACTTGGAAAAATCACTTTAAAATATAGAGATTTATTAAGCTTTTTCTAACTGAATAGAAATAATTCCTAGCTTTCATCTAAGTACTGAGTAAGTATCAACAGACAAAAAATTATACCATTCACGAAAGCAAAAATGCTCTAGTAATTTTGAATGAAACAACCATGTAGCATATTTGGTCCACAAAATATCAAGGAAGAGGACAGCAAGGTAAGTCTCACTGCTCAAGAATGTCAAATGCATTCCAGACAGCCAATGAAAAAAGTACATTAAGTGCTTTGTGCTACAAAGCTGCTTAGAACATGCCATTTTTGAACAACAAATTCAAGAGAAAGCATTTGCAATTGTTCAAGTATGAACAGAGTCAGACTGACACCCAGGACTGGTCTCTGAATAGGCATGAGTTTTAGAAGCTGTGAATAGCATGAACATGAAGAAGCACACTGAATTGACTCCTTTTAAAAGGCCTCCTTAACAGAAGTTTTTGAAGCAAGATATATGAGCCCTCCTCAGATCTAGTTAACTGTCTTCTGAACCTTGTGAATAACATGCTTCTTTGCAAAATCAAATCTGTTCATATTATACTGGTAGGAGCTGGCTTCTATAGTAAAATCTACTGAAAGTAGTTTTCTATAGTAGAATCTACTGAAATTTCAAGAAAATTGTGAAATGCTTTGTTCAGGCAACTACTGGCTGAACCCAGCCTGACACTCCCATAAACAGAACCTTGCTGTATTCAAGCAAAACTTCTTTACTTCACTCCCAGGGCAGAAATCTGTGAAAGCCCTTGGGGTCAGGACTTGCCATTTTAAACTCTGAGGCCGTGATGTGACATTATAACTGATCCAGTCTAAGGGTTATCTGCCAAAGAAGCAGCATTCTCACTCCTGCACAGTCCTTTCTCCCTGGTTTCCATCAAACCTAGCAATTGAGTGTCCACAGCACAAGCTCATTCAGCAATACACGTTTGGTTTTTCATTCACTCCTGTTTATGGGAACTTCTGCCAGAGGAGGCAGCTGAATGGATGTATTTTGCAGACACACAGTTCCTAGAGTTAATTCTTTGTAACTGATAAGAGGATGCAGATAAGAACAGAAAAAAGGCAGGATTGTCACTAATCATGATGCCACAACGCACTGTGACACATAAAGCACTGCCAGAAATGAGACAGAAACATGAGGTCACATCCCATTTCCCGAGGAAGCTGAAGCAGGGACTCTCACAACTAAGCACTTACGTCACACTGCTCCTCTGGAGGTAATGAGATGCCAAACAGACAAGGATCCACAGCAGTGGTATCCTTTAGAAAACTCCACCTCCGCAAATGGAGCGCACATGCTTACCTGAGAGCCACATTTGAGACACAGCCAGATGTCTGAGGGTGCCACGGGCTCACCATCGCTCATCCGCCTCTCCTTCAGGCATTCTGCACAGATTGACCACACGCTCTGAGCCACCGCTCTCTTCACATGATGCACGTCCACTGCCTGGCTCACGTGCTGGCAGGTTAACCCTACAGAAAATAACACAAACTCGCTTTTATCCATCAAAAATAATAGCTATGAAAGAGAGCACATGTACACTGAAAGACCATAACCTCCAATTAATTCAGCATTAGGAAAAAAAGCCAGCAAAGAATTACAGTAGGAAAGATCAGCCAGCTGCTCCCCACATACTGAATTTTATGAAGAGATCTCTTTCAGTCTTTCCATAATGGAAATTCTTTTCAAGTCAATAAATGCCACCTCTTAAAACCAGATAAACTACTTTGTACAAAAGTACAAGGATTACTTTTGTACAAAACTAATTTCCCCATTTTTTGAAAATAAAATAATAGATAAATCTATTTTTGCATACAACAACACAGGCCATTGACTGCTTTTCAACCCATAAAGAAAGATTTTCCAATACCCATGGCATCCCTATTACAACTGCTCATTCTGAATGTGAATATCAACTATTCTTCTCTGTCATATTTTTTGCACAAATTCCACTGTATCACAGAATAAGCTAGGTTTGAAGTAACCTCTGAAGGCCATCTTGTCCAAGCCCTCATTTAAAGCAATGCCAAATACTAATTTAGATCTGTTTGCTCATGGCTTTGTTCAGCTGAGTATCTTCAAGGACTGAGGCTTCACCAGCTCACTAGAAAATCAGGTTTCTGTCTAACTACCCTCAGAGTTAATATAAAATAAATTTCTTCACACTTTGTCAAATTTCCATGCTCTAAATTTCATCTGTTACCTCTAGTACTCTCATTGCGGGACCTCCTACAAGAATCTGGTTCTGCCTTCTTTGTAACTACCATCAGGTAGTCAATGAAAAAAATTATACTTTCACTTGGCAGCCCAAACCTGCATCCACCATCTCTGCCGTTCCTTTTTCTCTCTGAGCTCAGCTGGAAGCTCCCTATTCAGCCACACAGCCTCCTGCCACACATGCCTGATTTCACATGGAGAGGAAAGGATAGCTCCCCTACGAAGAGGTTGTCATCAAAGATCAACCAACTCCCCAGCCCTTCATGGAAGTCATACAGTGTGACAACTGATCATGTCATAAGCACTTGACTAGGGATGCTTCTGTTATAAATTCAAGCAAGAAAAGTATTTCATGGTACCAATGATTTGTGGTTTTCATCAGTCAACATGGAAGTTACTAACCCTCAACCTCAGGACAAACATCACCCTATGTACTTACCTGAAATATCATCTGAAGAGTCCTCATCCTGTGGCCTGTTAGGCCTTTTGCTTCTCTTTGACTTCTCAGGGTTGGTTCTAGATGGATCTTTCACCCGCATCTGTTGCTTACTAGGAAAGACACACAGGGTTTTTTTTATTGTTAATTGAAATGTTTCACTGAATGTAGCAAGTTTGAATTCCAAAAGCAAGGATCAAATTACACATGCGAACATCACAAACACAGTTTTAGGCTCGGCCTACCATCAGCTATAGTGTAACAAAGAGTATGAAAGTGTCAGGAATTAAGTCTTAAAAATGTCACAACACCAGTTATACTACAGCACCCTATGAATTGTAGCTGTGCAAAAAGAGGACACATACACATTCACTTCTAGGCAGTAGTGTTAAATACTTGAGGTATTAAGATTTTCTTTATTTTTGTTATTGCAAAGTAAGTTATAACAACCATAACATAGCAGAAAAAATTATCAGAATAAATGTCTTTCTTCCTTAACATATATCCCTTATGAAAGGTTTCAGTCATTATTTATCCTTGGCACATTCCCTAAAGGTTTTTGAGCAATTTCAAACATTTTAAGAAAATAAAAAAGTCTTCCAAATCCAATTAATCTGTTCTATCCTACAAGGGATGACAGACTGGAGTGCAAACTGACCCCTTTATTAAACACTGGAGAAACCACAAAGATTAAGTTTCTCATAGGAAATTTGTGTCATTAATCAAGGAGTCCTATGAGGAACAGAATTAAAGCATAGATGTTTGCCAGTAAACTTAAAAAAAATCCTGAGAGATTTCAGCATACCAGCCATTTAATCAAAATCCAAATGTGAATCCACTGAAGGACTAGTTGTGCATCATACAGACAGCTGCTGGGGCTTAGTTTACAGTTTGTCTTTTAAGAGTGTGGTTCACAAAAACAGATTTTAGTTTTCACATACAAAGCATATGAATGTAAAATAGTCAAATACTCACACACTGCAAACATGTGAGCCATTCTGTTCAGAAATAAAATGACATCTTGTGTACTAGAAACGGGCATCTGAGTCACCAGAACCAATGATTTTCAACTGTACTACTGCATTAGGTATAAAAAACCTCTAAAATGCCCTACATTTGGGAAAAGCAAAAGATATATTCTTATTACAGATCACTTTTTAAGTCTGCCAAAATTTAGCAAGTTTGTCTACTTAAGACTTTTTAACCTTTTCTGTACATGCATTTAAATGCATGTATCTTTGTACTATTGAAGCTCTGAGAGACACAGGAATCAATCAGTATATTGAATTCAATATTCCCTCTCCTTACTTATCCACGAAGCCAACGAGCAGAACAGTCATCAATACTGACTTAGAGCACCACCACCAGTGGTACATGAACAGACTTCCCTGAAGCAAAGCAGGCAATCTGTACCACTGAGCTCCAGTTCCAGGTTCCTACGCATTTGGATAGATGTCCCTGCATCTGCCCTACATCCCTACATACTGTCAGTGCTAGAGGTTTTCTGCATGACCATACCCATCAGAGATTTGCTTTGGACAAGTCAAAATTTTGTAGAGTATGAAAGAAATCTTTACTCGCTGCTTTCCTGCATCAACAGCTTCATGTCTCCTCAAGCCTTCAAAACACACAGCATTTTTTTGCAAAATACTACATTTACACAGAAATTAGCGTATACTATATTAAATACTATGATGTTCTTAAATTGTGGATTTCAAATTTCCCTATACTTATGGTTATAAAGCTTAGACATGCAAGTGAGCAGTGCCACTGAAGTCAGCTTTGCTCATTTCATGGGTTGACAATTCCTGTTCATACACTAAGAAAGATCTAAATATTCCAGCTCTTGAGTACATATTTTCAGCAGATGTTTTAGTACACCTAATGTCCATCAACAGCCATGCAACCTGGCATCCCTATAACATGAGGAGGCTCCAACAATTTCAACAGTGTCTTTCTGCCTTGGCAGTTTCTCATATACACCCAAGTTTCATGTGAAACTACCCATCACCATTTGTCACACTGCCACTTAACTGAGCACAAGATTCATCAAGACATTAATCAAACAGCCTGTAGAGCTGCTGTGAGAAAACACAAGACCTTACACCAAATTATGTAAAGAGTCAATAGCAAAGACAGCAAAAATGTCCCCCCTAAAGGAACACAGTTGTGTTTAGGTGATTCAACATTGACATAAACAATCTATGAGTTCATTTCAGCATAACAATTTTGATCTCTTTGGACAGATTATGTAAGACTGTCCAAACCACAGACTTCACCCCAATGAAAGTCATCTTCGTATCAGTACATTTAGAGAGCTCCAATAAATAATTGTGGGCCCAACCATCTGAAATTCAAGCAAGTCTTTCCCACCTGTGAAATCCTGTGGCCCATAGCACAGGTAATACGGCCTGGATGAAGGCAAACACAGCCCACTGCTGGATCTATATCCTAGGGACCCTCAGGACACAGGGAAAAAAGTGTCAGCTGACACCCATAATGACTGAAAGCATGGCATTTAAGCGCAACCTAATCCACATGGCATTAGAAATGAACACTGGCATAAGAAGCTGCATTTACACTGCACAGCCCAGACACTTTTCAGTCTCCTTTCACTAAGAGCAGGCGGAGGAAAAGACAACACGGACCATTAGATTAATTACTTTTCATGGACACACACATAGACGGATATCCATCAGACAATGTTTACTGACCTGTGAGCTCTTGGAAAAATCAGAGCATATCAAGGACTTAGACAGGGTTTGTGACTGATTTTGAAAAGCACGGAAGTGTGACAGAAGGGTAAGAGCATCGAGCTGCTCCATATGATCTATGATGCAAGTGTGTATGGAGTACTGCCTGCCCTTTTCCAGTACATTCAGGGACTGAGAACATTACAAATGAGAGATCTCATTTAATAAAAACATGATCAACATCAACCAACATAACCTCAAAATCAAAATGTTTATGCCAGGAATTTGATTATTATATTTAATTTAGTTAAACAAGGAAGAAACTTAGGGTGCTTCAGAAATAACTTCTCAGATATATTTTAGTTTATGGGAAATAAAACATTTGAGATTTTATTGGAATGAAAATCCTGAACAAACAGGCTCAAAAAAGCGTAAAATATAGCTAAGAAAAAAACCAAAAGGGATTATCTATAATTCATTGTTGGCCACAGACAGAAGCAATTCAGCACAAGCAGGCTAAAGAGAAAAGAACAATTCAGAAAAAATTAACTTGACACACTGAAGATTAAAAACCATGGTAGTATTCCCATGATTTGCATGTTTCCAACTCATTCTCATATTTTTTTAATATGTCCAATGAGAATTTTCTGTCTACAGCCACCAACTATGGAATATCCTAAAGGGGACAGACTCATGCTTTTCCTATGGAGAAAGAGGTCACCATGACTTCATTTGAAGTTTTCTTTTGTGATGGAAAAACGAATACATTTAAGTTTCTCATTTTGTACACATAAAATCAAGTCATGGTGCACATGATATTTGACTAATGAATCTGGCAAATAGAAATACACTTTTGTGGCAGAAAAAACTGAATTTAGAGGGCATGTTAGCTCTACCCTCCTCTCTACTTGGCACACAGTAAAAATCTTAAGTGGAAATTACGCAGTTTTGTTGGGAAAAACCAAAAAATATAAGAAGTTAAGCTAGAAAAACCTAAATCTTTTCCTTTTAAAAAAATCATTTAATACAAAACAAAGAACTAATCCTTGCCAAACATGTTCAGATTCTTTGAGCTCAGCATACAAGAGTCTTAAGTGTAATCATTACCATCACTAGCTATTCTCAGTTGACTTTTTACTTCTTAAAAGACTCCTAATGTCAATCTTCCTACAAAAAGCTGATTAAGCGCAAAACCTCCTCACTCAACTGCTCATTTTCACCCTTCTAGAAAGAACAAACCACTTCAAACGCAGCAGAACAATCTGCCTATCTAATTTTAAAAGATTCAGATTTGACAGAGTGCCAAAAATCAATGTGCTGAATTTGTTAAGTCTACGGTGTGCCTACACTATTTTAAATGTAAGATATACTTGAAGCAGTCTGTATTTAACAGCATTAATATTCCTATATTTATAAACTGACCCTCTTCATAAAGTACCTATTTAGCAGTTCATAACATAACTGCTATCTTTCTAAAATTTTACATTTTACAGTAATTCAGTAAAGCTAAGACGAATAAAAGTTACAAGGTGTGAATTAAAAATCATTTTTCTTTGGGAAACCAAACCAACCCAACTGACCCACCAGGTTATTCCTCTTCACAACATCTTTATGCAACAGACATTGGAGAAGCAAACTGTCTTCACTGCCTCCACTTCCTGAAACCTTTTCCCATCTTATCATCTTGCACTTCTCACTCGGAAGATGAGTCCCTCCTCCTAGAATGTCTACAGCTCACATGCTAAATGTTGAAATGTGTCACCTTAGTGAGTCCTCCCATGCTGTACCTTCACCATGATGCTTATAAGACACACAGACCAGACCACCAGTATGAGAAATAACCCGCTGCATTGATTAATATCATATCACTGCTTCCATCTGCCTAGATCCACTTTTCCCCTCCTCTTATAATTGGGGTGTGAGCTCTTTCAGACAAGTGACACATTTTTGTTCCCATCTGTGTAACGCTTACGAAAATATTTTCCTGATTATTGATTACCTAGAAAGATTACAGTTGCATTCTTAGAATGCAAACAAGATAAAAATTACACAAAACCCACCAGCCTATCTAAGCATACTGACCCTATGAAAAGTAGCCAAGTGAGTCTACAGATAATCTCCATGTACTATTTTGGCTATCAATTATATTCTCCCAGTAGGACTGTCCATTAGCTGTGAAGCCAGTATTGTTAGCTATCTCATCAGTGAGCACCTGAATTCAAAGAAGCTGTGGCAAATAATTTACCTCAATCCCTCAATTCATCTGAGGTACCCTAAAATCCAGCTGTCTCACAACTTGTCAAACTTTCAAGTTAAAATTGTATAATTTTACATTGCTAACACAAAGAAAAAAAAAAAGTGTCACACCGAAAGGGCAGGGCACACACTGAATACTGGGGAAAATTAGCATTTTCACGTGACTTAACAGAGCTGTCCAGCTGTCAACAGCCGCCTTGCAGCAAAGGAGTGAAGGAACAGCACAGATGTGCAGATTAAGTCCAAAGACGCTTCGAAACACATCTGTGAAAGGCCCCTGCACGGATCAGTAATGCCAGATCCACCACAGAACTGCTACATATTTTGATGCAAGCCGCAAGTTGATATATTTCGGACGTCTGTTCCGAGCATTACCTGTGGCATTTTGCCTTGCTTGCCACTAGACCAAGTGTCACCCAATCGAAACAGGCAGCACATCCATCACAGTCAGCAGACAGGTAGTGTCACCCATCAGCAGGCCAGGAGGCTCAGTGCTCTGACAGCAACTGAAACCTTTGCGGAAAACAAGACCCCGCTGCCTGCGAGAGCAGTAAAAGGACCAGAATTGCTGACTGGTAGTGGCAGCGAAGCTTCTTCCCCTGGAAAATGTCATCTGAAATTCTGAAAGCGTCATCTCCAAGATTTCCTAGCCCAAAGGCACATCACACATCCTACACTGTCACTGGAGCTCAAACACCAATCCTGACATTGTACTATAGTCCTAAAAAGGGTGAGACACTGATGTACTTTTTGAGCAAGGAGTGAGACGGAGGCTTTGGACCACTAGATACAACTTTCCAAGTGACAGTAAACAACTCATAGCATTTCTCACTTCCAGTAATCTGCTTTAGCCAGCTGCCCATGCTAATCATGTTCTATCAACTTCCATGTTCATATCCTCCACAGTCCCCCTCAAATTTCCTTCTAAAACCACCTGCCACAAAAAAATTACCTCTAAGGATAAACAGAAGCCAGGTATGTGGAGAAACAAAAATGAAAAGACTCTGTATTTGGGTTTAGGACTAGAGTATATTCAAGCATTGAGTGGGTAAAGAGAGTAGCATTTTGATAACCTATTTCTATTAGTATCTCATAGAAATGTTTCATAGAAAATTTCAGATATACCTGGAAATATCCAGCGCCATAAACCAAACTGCAACTTTTGTTCATGTTCTCTATCCCACATTAAATGTTTGACATTCTTTAATAGCATACCGAAAGGGGAAAACATCTGCATGTGTGGTCCAACATATGCCTTTCTAGAAAATTCATTCTCTAAAAAGTGAAACACCTTGGTACCATAAAAAGAACCATAGCTTATAACTAGTAACGTTGGCTTGCAAGTGAAAACTTTGAATGTGAAAAGATAGTCAGATGACAGACTGTGCACTCCGTGATACAAACATCAAGGTTATTGTGCCATCACTACAGAAAATCTGAGGGCATAAGAACTGAAACAGCTGGAAGGTAACTAGTGAACTCACAGTAGCTTGCCAGGATAACCATGTGGCCAAAAATTGGAGAAAAATCAGCCCAAAATGTCATAACAGGAAATAAAGGGCAATCTGAGCAAAGCATGAACTTTGGAGAAGTGCTAATTATGTGAATTCCAAGAAATAAAAAGGGAACTATGGTTGCAGCATGTGTGTGAGACAGAAGGCTGAAACCCACATAAGACAATACTTTAAGCTACGACTCCTGCTCTACCTCTGCCTTAAGAGCTGAGTTGGAGAACATAAAGGAAGACAATGGCTGCCCATAACTTCCCATCTATTCTGGAAGGGTTTTGTGAGAGTTGGTTAATTGGAGAGGGTAGAACAGAAAACACAGTAACTAGTAGTTGTTTGAGCTCTTTGAAAGTCTAAGTCTTGCCATCAAGAATAAAAAATTTAATTCCATTTTCTTCTTCCACACAGACTGCCCCAGTTTGCTTTGATGGCATATCTGAAGTGGAACAACTTGTCCTCGATCTACAACTGATGCTCAAAACAGAACCCCTGAGACTTTAGCAGCAGTTCTGTGAATCTCAAAGAAATAAAGCTACAGAGCACCAGTTCTTCAATATTTCATGAAGAAATCTGATAAAATATTTACAAATGTTGTAAACATGAGAACAATTTCCCAAAGGCATAATCTGCTTCAAGCTTGCACGTGCTCATGCCATTATTATGTTTCTGTTTTAAAAGCTAGAAAACAAGAGCAGAAAGAATCCTTTAAATACAAGCCTGTTCTTTATGCTTGTATGAGAGGATTATTTAATGGAATTGGGAAATATTTGTAGTTAAAGATGACATGCAACAGTGCTACACCTGCAGCTATTGCCATCTGCTTCTATGTTCTCAATGTCTTCTTTCTACTGCACCTATGTTTAATATGGTGATGTGCATATCCTGTTTAACAGTGCAAGCAGCAACACAGCTATAGCAAGGGCAGGACAATATCCTAAAGTAAAGGATATGAGGACATGACAGAAAAAGAAAGTAAGTAAGTAAATAAATAAATAGAAGGTGGAGAGTTGCAGCTATGGGTCCGGAGTACCAATGGTCTCAGGCGAACCGCGAGGACCGGCAGCGGGCTCCCATCTAACCCCTGGGCACGGGCCGCTCCGCGCCCGCCGAGCCGGCCGGCACACGCAGCGCGGAGCTGGGCCCCACCGCAGCCCCGGGCCTCACCGCGACCCCGCGCCTACGCCAAGCAACCGGGCCCTGTGCTCAACCCGGCCACAGGCGCTGCTACCGACTGCCCTCAATCTAACACACCGCGGGACGGGCTGCGGCTCACGGAGACGGCCCGGCGCTGCCCTTCTCATCTCTCGGCAGGGTTAACCCGCTCCACGCCGACAGCGGGCGGTCGCCACCAGCAGCTCGTCGCCGGCGACCGAACGTGAGCCGCACTTGGCCACCAGCCCGGCGGGAGAAGCACCGGACAGCGCTGCCGCGGCCCCCTCCCACCGCCCCCGGCCCGCGCCCCACGCACACCCGGCACTTCCCGGGACGCGGCTCCGCAGGCCGCGGGCCCGGCCGCCGCCATGGCGGGGCCGATCGGACCGGCCCGAGCCTCCGGCCGGGGCTCCGCGACACCCCCCGGCTGCGCAGGACGGGCCTGGCACGGCTCCGGCGCCCCCCGCGCTGTGCCGCCCGCCCCCTCCCCGCGCCCCGCACTCACGGAGCGGCGGGCGGCGGCGGGCGGGCACGGCGGCAGCAGGAAGCGGCGGAGGAAGCTCCGCTCCGCTCCGCCCCCCGCCCCAGCCGCGACCCGGGCGTGGAGCGCGGAGCCCGGGGCAACCGCGGGGTTGCTGCTGGTTTAGGGCACAGGGCGTCCCCAGGGTGGGAAGGGCTGTGGGGAAGCGGGGCCGCCCGGGAGCGCGCCCACTGAGAGGCAACAGGTAGCGACAGGTCTGGCTGCGGGGCACGCTGGAAACTGGGCGAAGGGTAGGGTGACCTTCGCTTCTGAATTTTGCTGAAAGATGCTGCTCTGGGTTTGTGCCTGTGGGCAGCGCGCTAAGAGCAGGTTTGCCAGCGCGCAGGGCTGTGGACAGTGGTGCCCAGAGGTTACGCAGCAGGGTCTGGGCCCTGCTGCCACCGGAGGAGGGAGAGAGAGAGAACAGCATCAAATGTGCGTATCTGCGCCGAGGACAGGCAGACAAAGATGTCCAGCACTCGAGGGAGGAGCTACTGGAAACTGGGTTGGGTGCCACTGGGTTTGAGTGTGGGAGGCTACACAGAACTGGAAAGTCAAGTGAAGAGGTGAAATGAAGGTAGCTGCTGAGGAGGAGTTGAAAAAGTGCAGCCATGAAGACAAAAGGAGAATTGAATGAGCTGCTTTCCACCAAGCTGCAGGAGTTTGCCAAGTTGATCTGTTCTGACCTCAAATTCTGTCTTTCACAAGATGGCTGAGTGAATGCTTCTTATTTCAGCAAACAAGCTAGTATGTCCTCTCTTTTAGTACCTAGTACGATCCAGGGTCAAATCAAAACCATAAAAATGCTTCTTACTGTGAATATGCATTTCATATGACAAGTGTTCTGGTGCTTCATATTGAACACTTTAGTGTCCTTATGGTGATACATGCAATAAGTCAGGATTAACTGGTCATTATTTTACTACAGATAAAATATACAGTAAGTTATACTTCAAAAGATAATTTCGAGAAGTAGCGTATTCTATCCTTACCGTGTGGGAAATGGAAAATGCGTTAAACCTCAATTCACATATAGATACACTGCTTCAGAAAGACAATTTGAAAATGCTTGTCAGGGAAGCCATATGGAGAGGCTGGCAGAAGGGCAGCTAGTGAACCAGTTACATGTGCCAAGTTCAATTTCTCACACTTTAAAGTACCAAGAAATATTCTGTTCTCATTTTGAGAAGGAAAGCTTTCATTAGTAAAAATAAAGCAACCTACTCCTCAAAACACATCTTTTATGAAAAGATCCAGTATGCCTGCTTTTAAAGACTAGAATTGCTGGTGTGTAATATGTCTGCAAAGGTATGCTGTAAATACAGAATACTGATTTAAAAAGTGTGGAACAGAAGGACCCTCATTTCTCCACTCATATACATCTTGCCCATTAGTTCTTGTAGCTAGAAGACTGACAGCTTTCAAAACTAAAATCAGGGTTTTGGTTCAAAAGTGCAACCAGGGATTACTGAATCATAGAATGTCCTGAGCTGGAGGGGACACACAAATTTCGAGTCCAGCTCCTGACTGGGCGCAGTACAGCTGCAAGAATCATATGCCATGTGTCTCAGAGTATTGTCCAAACACTTACTGAAGTCTGGTGGGTCTGAAACCATGACCACTTCCTTGAGGAGGCTGTTCCAGTGCCTGAGCACCCTCTGGGTGAAGGTTTTCCTAATATCTAACCTAAACCTCCTGTGATGCAGCCTCATGCCATTCCCTCATATCCTCTCATTGGTCACCAGAAAGGAGATCAGACCCCATCTCCAGGCTGTAAGGAGACAGTGACAGTGCTGAAAGTGGTGCAGGCCAGTGCTAAAATCACCTTTTCTCCTCCGTGTATCACTCAGAGGCTGAGCGTTTTTTAATTGCATCTGGCATCAAAATTGCTCATCTCTTTTTAGTCTCCCCACCTTTGGTACTTTCAAGCGTCTCAACAGTTCGGGTCGGCCGGTAGAATTTACCCTGCCCAGGCAATGCAGGGGTAAACGCTGGACGGGCCGAAACCGGAGGCGGTGTCTGTGTGACCCAGCTGCCTCCAGTGCCGGCAGCTGCCACGCGTGGCCACCCTGGCCCTGCGCGGGCCAGCGGCGACCGAGGCTCCGAGCCCCCGCCCCTGCGGGGAAGGCGGTGTCTCCTCCCGCCGGCGGGGCCGGGCCTGGCTGGGCGGGCGCCATGGCCGGGCGGGCCGGGATGGGGCTCAGGGGCTGGTGGCGGGCGGCGCGGGCTCTGAGGGCGGCGGGCGGCGGCTGGAGCCGGGCGGCAGCGCCCGGGGAGCGGGGAGCGGGGGCGGACGGGGATGGGTCTGTCCCGCTCCCGGGGACAGCCCCGTGCGGTGCGTTCGGCGGCGCTGCCCCGCCCCGAGCGGGTCCCGCGGCCGGGCTGACCCGCCGTGCCTCCCCGCCAGGCACCACCTGCCGCGGCCTGTGCACCGCCCAGGAGCCAAACCTCTCCTACCAGGAGCTCAAAGACTTGAAGAAGGCCAACGTCCTTCACATCGATGTCCGGGAGAGGTGGGAGATCGACAGGTTTGGAAAAATCCCGGAGTCCATCAACATACCGCGTAAGTTGTGTGCATACCGCTGCCGTGGGCAGGCGTCGGGTGTTCCGTGTTCCTCCTGGCTAGAATGGTCAAGTGGTGGTGACTGAGCAAAGAACGGTGCTGGAAAGGTGCTAGCCTATGATGAGGCTGAACTTTTCCTCCAGAGGATTTAGAAGTCTTCAATGTAAACCCGTCTGTGGATGGGGAATAAACAGCTTGTTTTCTGTATTTCCCAGTGGGTGAATTAATGGAAGCTCTACAAATGGACCCAACGGACTTCAAGCAGCAGTATAATCAAAAGATGCCATCCAAGTCAGACCCTGTGGTTTTCTCCTGTTTGGCAGGAACAAGAAGTAAACAAGCACTTGGTTTTGCCATGTCCTTGGGTTTCAGCAGGTATGATTTTGTGTGTAAGGATGGGATTAATGCTGCGTCCCCCATTAAGCAGAACATGTGCCCACCTTGTGGGCAAGGGTAAAAATTTACATGTGAAATATGAACAAAAGAATTGGTATTTGAGTTAGACATCTCATCTTGTCTCCATTGAACCTTGAAGGATGCCATTGAGTTTTGCAGCAAAGTGAGATATACCACCCTCTGAAACAAGCCCCCAGTGGTTCTGCACATGTGCCACTGATGACACAAACTGCTGCAAAACCACACTGCCACTGGAGGGTCCTTCTGCCTCTTAGGGCTCCCTTGCTGAGATGTTTCTTCCTTAAAGAGCTCCATAAGCATTAGCCCTGAAATGCAGGAAGATTGGAAGGGTGGAGAACTGCTTGCTTTGGTAGTAGTACAGTCTTAAATAGTTTAAGAAACCACACCTTTTGTTGAATTGCAGTTCCACCTGTATAGTTCACTGTTGAAAAAGGATGCCTTCATTTCCTGTAAAGCTTTGGATTATTTGCCAGGAGTAAAGCAGTGAAGGCAATAGCTAACATAACAAGGTGATGATTGAGTGAAATGCAGCATTTGGTTTGCAGAATTGTTAAACCTGTCTTTGGAAGGTGCCTTGCTGTCTTGAAGACTGCAGATAAAATTTAAGGCATTGGTTATTTGCTCATGTTTTCACTTAACTGCAATTCAGGAACTGGAATATTCATATTAATTCTAGTCAAAAGTATGGAAGCACGTTCTCGTTTCAGGGTGAAAAATACCTGCTACCTGTTTTTCCTGCTGCCTAATTGAAGGAGTCAGTATTGTTTTGCACAGTGGATTTTTGTTTAGAGTTTAGTTTTGCACAGGTTGATGTCAAGACCTATAGAGCATGTAGGTTTGCAAAGAGGTAAAGATCAGTGTGCTGGGTGCGTTTGGGGACAACTGAAGTATTAGACATAATAAATAGACATGTAAATCTCTCACTCCTGTGAGTCTGTTCTCCCTCTTATAAAAGAACTAGCAACTGTTCCATTGATCCAGCTGCTATTTCTTGCTTGATGTTTGAACTCCAGCATCATCATTTGGAAGAAAAGAGTTACAGAACTCACTGCATGGAAGCAGGCAGTGTTAGACTAAAAATTAATGTCCATCTGGCTCATTGAAGCTAGGTACAAGTGCATATGCTTGCAGAGAATTTCTGTGTTTTCTCTTTTTTCTTTTTTTTTTTGGCAGGGTTTTTTGTTTGTGGGTTTTTAGGTGTTTATTTTTTACCTTGGGTTTTGGTTTTTTTTTGCTGTGTCCTCTTAAGAGACAGTATTAAGAAGGACTGTTCTTGAGAAAGGTATCTTCTGCATATTTTCAGAGTTCAGCAGTATGCTGGTGGCTTTGACGACTGGGTGAAACATGAACCTCCAGAAAAGAAATGAAGATGACAGCCCCAGCCCTTACCCCATCAAGGCATCAGGACGGTTTGTAGGTTTTAGCAAACCACATCCCTTACACTTCCATAATAAACCTCACTACTGGCTTCTTGTGTAAATGGACACTCACTTTCAAATTGCCATGCCTGTCAACTGGTTTAAATTATACCTGAAGACTACGACATGAACAGAGGACATTAAATTTGCTCAACCTTTCAACCTTTACTTTGGGTTATGGTTTTGGTGAATGCATGTAAAGAGAACCTAAGTGCAGATTATATTTACTTTTTTGTATGATGTAGTTTATGACTGTTTAACTATTGATGATAGGACAAATAAAATTATTATTTCTCAAATACCTGGGTCAGGTAGTTTGTTTAGAATAGTCAAACTGCAGATACTCTAGTATTAAGAGGTCAAGGGGACAACAGAAACCCACTGCTGGCTGTGTAGTGCCAGGCCTCACCAAGACTAGCAATGCCTTTTGAAGATCATTAAGGTCAGACTGCATAAAGGATTTCAGAGCCACTGGAAATATTTCATTAAATGTATAATTCATCATGCTTAGCTGTATTGATCAAGCCACCAAAGTTCAGCAAACCAATGAACAAAGCATGGCAATCTGCAAAACTAAGTCAGCACTTAGTCATGAGCAGCCAGTGCTTCCTTTTGTAGCTACATTAACGTTTGTTGGGAACACCTAAAACTACATAACCACAAAAAATATACAAATTATTCTGTGTTACACCAAGATCTATCTAGTCCATTATTTCCTGTTTGGCAGCAACTGGTAATAAACATCTGAAGAAGAGCATAAAACAGGATTAGTATGCAGTGATACAATCTCTCATTTACATTGCAGAGTGCTTCAGAAGGCTTTGCATTTCTTAGTATACTTGGGTATTTGTAAATTTTCAACAGAAACTTAAATCAGACTCAGCAGTGGTGAGAACTCTTTCCATTGGTTGCTTCCCAACTTGCCATTCTTCTCATGGGCTGCTCTGGCTTCTGTCAGAAGTGAGGAGTTGTCATCTATCAGTCTTCACACCACCTGTGATTTTTCTAGATCCCTGCTGTCTTTTCTGAACTGAGTTGTGGGTTGGCTTTTTAATAATTAGAAAATTACTGTATATCTTTGTTATTTTCCTTTGTAATTAATTGTGGTAGTATTTTGCAAGATGTTTCTCAAACTATTTATAGTTTGTCAAATTAGATGATCCTTTTTAGTTTGCTTTCCAAATGATGGGGTTTGAGTTAAATAACTTGACTGAGCCAGTCTGTTTTCTTTGAGATTTTTCCTTAAGTCTTTTTGGCATAGATGGTTTGTGTTTGCTTTGACACTTGAAAGGCACTTGTTGCCATATAATCTGTGAAGACTTTCAGCTGCCTCTCTTTCAATGAGATACCACATTTTTATGCACCTGTCATTTGAAGTGAAGCACAAGAAAAGTGATTTTTTTTCTGCCTGCTTAGTAGCAAGACTGTTGAATTCACAGTATGTTCTGTTGCCTGTTGTTCAAAATTACATCTTTTTTAAAACTGTCTTCACTGAATCAAGCTCTTTTGACTGCACTTTATTGCCTTAACTTTTTTTACTGAAATCAAAACTGGTGAAATGAGCCTCACCTTCCCAGTAGAGAAATGCCTTAAGAAACTTCTAGGTACCATCAAGAAGTGCCTGACATTTTACCTCCTAGATTTAGATCCCTTTGTGCTTTAGGTGTGAAGTAAAGTCTGCAAGGACTCTTCAGCAGCAAGAATAATCACTCTAGCCAGAATTCTTCATTGATTCCCCAATTCTAAAACATGAACTTTCTTGGTAGATTCCATGGTATATGTGAGAAGACTGATGGTTACCTAAAGACTAGTTCCTGTTTAAGAACTCCACACAACATAGGTCAAGTTGCTTTGATTTATTTCTATTCCCCAAGTCCACATTACAAATAGCACATTTTAGACTTCAAGAAATAAAAGCAAAATAGCCAAATTCCACTTCATCAATCAAGTGTCTATAAAAGGTATGGATCAAATGGCAACCAAGTAGCAAAGACCAAAATGTATATTTTTTTTCTACCTCACCGAAGTGTTTGGGGCTGGTTCATATAATGGAAATAACCTGAATAGAAATAAATGCTAGTAGCCTAATGGGCTACATACAAAAACTTCAGTTATATTTCACTGAATGATCAGCCAATTACAAAGACAGATATTAGCAAAAACAGGTGGTGGTTTTTTAAGGGGCCAGTTTTTTGAACCAAGACACATCACAGAGCACATGTTTCCAACAATCTCCCTCCAGAATTTCAGAGCAGTAAAATGTGTTGTTTCAGGAAAACAAAACAAAACAAAAGAGAACAGTGTTATTGAACTTTATAATTCAACTTTTATGCTTGGGCAAGTTGGCATTATAATTCAAAATAAAGTTGTACAGAACTTAATTAGAAACAAAGTTATCTAAAAAAAACCCCAAGAAATCAATTAAGGCCAATTCCTGTCTTCAGTGGGATATCTGCCTGAGTAAGGAACGCAGGATATGGCCTTCTGTTTGAAGAAATCTCATTTTCTCCAGCACAAAGTTAACCAAGGAATCCCATTGCAGTTATTCTGGAGTTGTTCCTAACATCCCAATTAAAATTAGCCAGTATGAAGCTCACCAAACACTTGATCCTCTTAAGTAAACTCTCTAATGAACCACACAAATTCACACTAACAGTGAAGGCAGACTAACAGTGTATATCATTTCTACAAAAAAAATCCACCATAAAAAATAGCAATAATATCCAGATTTGTACTTGATTGTGAAATATTCCGATTGTACCATCCAGTACGTTTATTTAAAAAAAAAAAAAAAAAATAGTATGTTGGGCTGTCTTAATTCCTAACACTTGAAATGTTTCAGAAAACTGCAGAATCACTATACATATTGCACTTCTCTGGTAAGCTGGGCTACGAAGTATCAAGTAAAAAACAACCAAGTAGATCTAACGCGGAATACAGCTTTTTTAAACCCAAAAATAGAAACTGACTTTCTTTCCTGCAGCTTTCATTAAAACTGTAACAATATTCTTTACAAGCTCTTCTAAGCATTTGTTTCTGAAGGACTGTATGTTACTTGTTGCAGAATCTGTTTTGTTTTTTTTAAATCAACAAAATGGAAGGTAATGGATAGATTCAACAACGAGTGCACTACCTTCAGTCACAAACAAAATTAAGACAACACAAGTCATTAATAGAGTTACACTTAGGCCTCGGATTACTGTCGCTCTAAAAACAGTTCACTTCAACACAAATAAAACCAATAATGAACTATTTGTTTTGAGTGAAAAATCTTTTGCAGCTTGGTTTAAAGTTTGATTCCTTACACTGAAAAATCTTAGCACATTTGCTCCAGCGTCAGAGAAAATGATGTAGTTTTAGAGAAAAAGCTTTCAAAATGCTTGACACAAACAAGCTATTTATTCTTCGAGTTCTTTGTCAGAGATGTTAATAAAACCTTTTGTCCATTGCATGAACATGGAAATATCCCAGGATGTCTTGAGTCAAAGTGGTCCATAAAGAAATTCTTTGGAATGCCTTAAGATTGGCTATAACTAGAGTTCTGGCTACCATTTGGACCCTGTTCTCCTTCACTGTTGAAGAAAACAAAAACATGTCTCTTCAATAAGAAGCATCACATTACATTTTTATCTATTTTTTAAAATTAAAAAATACAGTATTCTGAAAGTAGTAACATATACATAAATAGGTCAAAATATTCTGCTCATTTTCATAAAAAGAAATGCAAAGGTTATTCTCAGCATGCATAAATAACTTCACCATATTTATATGAATAATAATTTCAATGTATGCCCATGAAGCTGCCTGCTGAATCTACTTCTGAAGTCAACACTGCAAAGTTCACATTACATAAGCGTGTTCACAGGAATTTGCATGTGCAGATTGCCAGCAGTGATATTTAATCACAGTAATTAAATACGATATCAAGCAGGCCTAGTTCCATTGAATCTGGTCCATGGCTCATCGAATCTGAGTTCCTTACATTTGCTGAGCTGTATTGATCACATTCTAATCACATTAACACAAGATAATTAGTGTTATGTTTCCCACTAGCTCCTGAACGATTAGGCTGGTTTTGTATCAGAAACATCTGCACTGTAAAAACATACACTATACCTTGAATTAAACATTTACACAGTTTTAATTTTTCCATAGGAAAGGCGTAATACTGAAGTGCCGTACCTGTTTGGAGGTGGTTTTGGTTTAGGCATTTTACTAAGAATAGTAGCCATCTCTTTCCTCTCATCAAAGTTCTTCCACTGTTCATACAGCTTCAGAATAACCCTGATTATTTCTAAAATCTGTATTAGAAAGGAAACATCCTAAGGTCAGGCATGATAGTGATTTTATCTTTGTCATAGGCCATTTTAATGTGCAATTAACTAAAAAGGCCCCAAACTGAAACTATGCACAATTTTCATATTATAAACAGAATTGTCTCACACTTAATCTGGTCACAAAAAAGCATTTAATTAGTTTTTTTGTTTAATTGTGAATCAAAGTCTGAACAGAATACCTTCCTTTTCAACTATATTTACTGCTTCTCTTCCTCTGCAAACTAAATACTTATCTTAAATTTTTTTTGTTCACTTGCAACTACTGTCACAGCTTGTAACTAAACTCTGGATTGGGCAGCATGACTGCAGCTATATGACCATGCATCATCAATACAGTAATTGATAATTATTAATGTTATGTACATTTTAGGGAACAGTGTGGGAAAACAAAAGCCCAAAGCCACAAAACACTCATCTGAATTCTTTCCTTCCAAGAAACAGAGCCAAGGAGTTTTTAAATACTTCTTATTTTCATACATACATGTAATATAAATTGACACTTAATATTCTGCTTCTGGAAGCATAAGCATTCCGTATCAGTTTGGACACTTTCTATCCACCTTAACTTCCTATGAAATTTCTAGTGCAATATTCTGTATAAAAGCTAGAGAATGTTTCATTCATATTTCTTCATTCTCCGAATTAATAAAGTAGATGTCTTTCTTCTTTTTAATACATGATTTTTATTTAAGTGCTAGAGCAATATATTTTATCCTTGAAATGAAAGTCATAGTTGGTGAAGAAGTCCATGGTGTTCATGTGAAAAAAATCAAGCTTAGGCTTTATAGCTGACATGAGAACTAATAGATCTAAACATTCAAAGATACTTACTTATGGTAAGTTTATCTATTAAATATAGGTTGGTTCTCCTTTGCTGCCAGTTTATTATCACCCTGCCTTTGAACGTATGACAGCATAATTCACAGAATCTCAATGCAGCATAGCATCCACATTGTATTTAAATTTCAAAATACAAACACAATGCCATACCATCACTGGGATAAAGGGCAATACCAAGGGCACAGAGGGAAACAGTACATCTCAATCATAACAGGCTATTTAATTCCAGACAGTTTCAAAAAAAGACTGAAAAAAAATACATGCTAAGTGAAACAGTGTGATAAGGAATATGGATACTACTTGAATTTGCTTGCTGGAGCTAAATAAAGATTAAAGAAGCCAACCCAAAAAGTAAAAGAAACTAGAAAGGATGAAGAACAATTGTATAAGCACAACTGCACCCTGAAACCTAATAAATTAATAAAGGGGATTATTTGACATAGAATTTTCATTAGCCTGAAACTCAGCTGAATGATCTTGGTGTCTCCCTGTTTAGCACTGACTGAAGTCACAGTGCTGGACATCCTGACAGTGTCAAAAATGTTCTACACTATGCTATACTCTGCACATGTATATGGAGAAAATGAGAATGGTATGCTGGCATGATGCTGAAAAGTGAATCAGAAAATCACATGCACTTAAAAGTCAAACTTGTGCTGGTAATCTTGTGTGATGGAAAGATTGGGAATTATTTTTCTGGCAAACAATGTAAAAGATACTGGCTTTATACTTCTGTCCGGAAATGATACCAGCAATGCTCTTCTCTTACGCAATGGTTTTGTCTTGACTTTCAGAGCAGGGTGATAACCAAGTAACCTGACATTGTCTACCTTCAAAAGAGATCTGCCTAACTTCAACAGCATCTAACAAGATCACTGAGTTTTAAGTTCAAATCAGTACTGCGGATGTGTAAGGCAACCATGACTGCCATTTCAGGTCAGTCCATAACAAGTGGTGGGAATAAGAAACAGAGTACCTTTTCCATATCAACAGATAGCTCAGCAAACCATTGCCTTGCATCCTTCTGCTGGACAACACAGGCCACATGTAGGCAAGCTGCAAAGATCAGGTAACATGAACACTGAACAAAGATACACTCCCAATGCAGTTAAAAACATTCAGTTTTTTATAAATCCTACACAGTTCAACAGAGAAAACTTGGGATTAATTATCTGACTTTTCTTTAAGGCTTTTTAAGTTACAAGACTAGACTGTCAGTGCTGTATGAAACACCACCTGAAGCACCTTCCAAGAGCACTCTGAGGAATGCTTGTGAGGGACAGTGCACAAAATACATCCAGTTAAACATGACAGGAGACATTACTTGTTACTTACCTAGAGCTATCATGAAAGGAGGGTACAGCAGACAAAGATCAGTTCTGTATGTGTCATTCACTATCCTCCTGTGCAAAAAAGAACTTGTAAGTATCTTCCTATTCACCTTTGGACTATATTCTTTCAAAAACTGCTATTGGTTTACAAATATTTGTCCGTTTTCCAGATGGTCAAAGCAATGAGGCTGCAGGGCAAAACACCGAGGAGAGAGATCTTTTCCCTTGTAAAAATCTCTTGATTTCGTTTTTTTCCCTTGTAGTCACAGCAGAAGTTTATTTGGAAACATTATTTTAGTACATAAATGCCTTTTTGCAGTGGATGTGTATGTATACCATCAAATAATTATCTGTTTCACAAGTAAGTAAGCATAAAAGTAGTACTTCTAATGTCTTTCTGTATTTGAAACAGTTGAAGAATAAGAGTTCTGCTAACACAGCTAAAAAACTCTATATATTGCTTCTACCTCCTATGACATGCTACAACAAGAAGACAATGCTGACAGAAAGAAGTTCTTCTACTCATAATCACTATTCAGTAATGTTAAAACTGTGCTATTAGAGCTAGTCTAAAAAATAAAAAGTAAAATCATCACAGGGTTAAAGAGAGAATAAGCTAAGTCAGGGACATATACCTGCACAGGTTAACTAGGGAAACCTTTGTATTCAAATATGGCTAAGCCTGCTTGGTTCAGCAAAAGCTTAACCACCTTTGAAGCATAACTGTTAAACACTTGCTTTCTTGATGAAAGGAGGAACTATTTCCATTGTCTTCATTACCATGCAAGAGGTAGCAGCATGTCTTCTTGGCCCATATCTTGCACATATTGGAGCAAAGGTCTATAAGGATGATATACTATCAAACAGCAGTCCTAGGAAAAATGTCATCAAGAGAGAAGTTAGATTCCAATGCAGAGCATGTTGTCAGTTCATATTAAAACATTTGGTTTACAAGTCAATTACTGATTTTTTTTTTAAGTAGCATTCTAACACCTAGCCCTGCTCTAATGAGGGCAATGCTCTCTCTAGAATACCATTCCACAGCACAGTTGCCAGTCTGTCAATGTCCTTCCCCTAAGAGACACAGAAAGTCACATCTGCAGCACACTGAAACCTCATTTGCTTACAAACCCGTAATTCCCACTTGGAAATACAAAATACTGCCAGAAAACAGTCTGCTACTAAATACCATACATGGAGAGCATGCCAAAATAATTGATGCTGGTTTGGAAAGAAAGAAAAAAAAAATTCCATTGCTCTCAAATACCCTCGTTTCAGGTCCAGGTAAACAAGAAGGAATAATTCTCTTGCTAAAAGCAGCCAACTGTGTGGATACTACAGGGAAAAGCTGCATTAAGTTACATGTTCTGATCACTTCAATGAAACACTGTTACTGCACACACTATATATTATATAGCATACTGGAAAGATAAGTGAATCCTCAAAACATAACTTATTGTAAAAGCAATTGCTTGTGCTAAAACTCCTGTATACAAAACTCAAGAGTTACTGCAGTGTATAGCAGAGGTATCAAGGACTAAATCTAAACAGGAATCTAACAACTGTATTAAAACAATTTGTAGGTACAAACAAAAACTTTGATCTGATCTCCTCTGTGTTCAGTTCCCAAAATACATTCTCTCATCTGCTAACTCACTAAGCTTCTCCCGAGTTTCTTTCTCCTTTTCTCTGCACTTGAGCAGAACTACTACAGTGCAGTAGAACTAGAGTTCAGTGCTTAACCCATCCAAGTCCAAGCTATATGCAGAAACCAGGCACCACTTTACCCAAGCCCCCAATGAAGCCTGGGCTGCCTCCTTTCAGCTGCCCAAGCAAACACAGCAATGGGATAGGTACTCTTATAAAAATCAGGTATGGCTCCTTTCTTTAAAAGGGTCTAAAGAAAATGTCCCACTGTGCTTCTTTCATTCAGCAACTTAATACAGTAATTTCACGATTATAAGCCCCACCTTTTTCACTGAAGAATCCAGCCTACCCCAGTAGTGCAGCTTATATTCAGGTGCGGCTTATCTATGGACAGATCCCAGTGAAATGCCAACCCAGAAGTAAGAGCCGGCCAGGGAGGGCGCCTGGGGCTGCCTTTAAAGGCTTCTCTGGTTTATGAAAACTGTTTGCAACTTGAGCACCTGACACCAAACCCAGCTGGAAGTGATTCTGTTACTAATTTGTTACTTTGTTACACATGGATCCTTGCTAAAAAAAACAAAACAACAAACAAAAGTGTGGCTTATATTCAGGTGCGGCTTATATACGGACAAATCCCGTGGTCTACCTGGCTACTGGGAGGTGCAGCTTATAATCAGGTGCGGCTTATAATTCTGAAATTACTGTACTTACAGCACCATTTCAGAAAACGGGAGGCCTGAATTCAGTTTCTTCCTTACAGGACTCAAACCCACATCTCACTTCCTAGAAGATTGCTCTAATTATCAGATTGTTAAAAACTAGCCTGAATGGGATAGTACCCACACCTTCTGCTAGAATATATATGTGTAGCCCCGACTCTTCCAGGCAAGAAGAGGAGGACATAGAAAGAACACAACTCTTCATGGTCATTACTGGCTATTCCATCTAAGGAAAAAAGGACACTGACATCTCAGTCTCTGCATAAGGAGTTAGATTCAGTTACCTCTCTCACAAAAACAGAAGCAGTTCCACCAAAAAAAACAACCTACCATTAATTCTAAGAGATAGAATTCACATTCTAGTATCTGTAAAGAAGCAAAATAACAGTTAATAGGCAGCTTGTTTCAGGCAGCAGAAAGAATGAACTGACACACAGTTTAACATCACAAATGCGCAGGAATTCTCAACGGCTATTTCCAACAGTCTTAAATGCATTTTATCTGAAACTGCAAAACCAAACCAAAATAAAACTATTATTGGCTATTGCCTTATCGCTATTATAACTTAACTCCAGTCATAATAACAAGGAATTTAAATATTTTGCATCAAGTTTGCTATGAAAGACTGCTTCATTGGCAGCACTTGTCTGATTTGTTTTAACACCTGATAGCAGCAAACTGTTCCCAGTGTACAAAAACTTCACAGCAACAGAGAAGTTCTTTAATAGAATTAGTGTCTTCATCAGCCCACTAACTTGCCAAATAGGTTCTCAAAACATTTTCAGATTTAATTTCATATGAAATAGTCAGTCCAATTGCAGTAATTAGATCAGTTTTCACTCTCAGTAGAGAAGGTGATGTACTGGTGACATCAAGGAAAAGACTGGACTACTTTGGGTATATGAAAGCAATACTCCAAAATGTACTTCCACTTGCCTTTATGTACAAAATAGCACTGCAGTTTTATTATAAGGTCTTAGGTATTTTATATTTTGATGTATCATTTGGCTTTCTAGATTGGGTGAAAAGCAACAAAAAAGTAGTATTTGTTACAGCCAATCTGAAACTATTTAGATGTTTAGCTTTCAAAATTCTACAGCACAGGTCAAAGTTGGTTTTAAGAAAAACTACAAAACTTCTCAGTATTTTGACTGAGAATACCTTGAAAACCACTGGAAAATTTTAATTTTAAGTACTAATTAAAAGCTATTTTTCAGGAACCATTAAATTTTACAGCAAAAATAAAACTGCTTTCTGCAAGCCAACTGCTCATGTGTGCAAGCCTGGAAGCATTCCAGGTGCAAAGGCCATTTACTTTTCCTGGAGCAATGTATCTGTAACCAAGAATACTGAAAAAAACCCCTAAATCTCTTTTCTCATCATGCTACAGGAAAACTACCATTTCAGCCACCCTATCACATTACTTGTCGTTCCTGTCAACAATTTATGGAAAGATATTAATTATTTTTAAACTTTCCCAATATTCCATACAAAACTTATCATGAACAACCCTGACATGTGAGTATGAAAATATTTCTTTCTTAGAATTTAAAAGAAAGATTTTCCTGCTAACAATTATTAATTTATCAAGTTGTATTTCATAAAGCATACTTACATGGTTCATCCTATAAGGAAACTCCTTTGGAAAGGCATATGAAAACCTAGTTTTCACTACAGTAAACAGAAAAAAAGTATGTTAAAAATTATGTAATTAATACTTTTACTTCTTTCCCCTTCTATTCATTCATCTGTATACAGCCCTTGAAATCTGCCTGGCAGTACAACTTTCAGTTCATGGCTTTCAGTAAAAAAGGTTTGTATTTCAAAGAGAAAAGTTACAAGATTTAAGATCCTGAAAAGGGAAGAGAAATACATCTGAAAGCCAGATTTGCACAGATACTCAGCTAGATATTCGACTGCTGCTTTGGACACTATTAAGTCTTCTGGTTAACCACCAACTAGCTCAGGGACACCTAACTTCCCACAACTTACTCACAGAGCTCTCCAGCTACTGACATTCAGGATCTCAGTTCCAACACTAAACCCAAATGGAGCTTTCACGGGATTTTTTATATAGGTTCAATCCTTCAACATGCAAGATTTTAAAAGAACTAATGAAGTCTAAGAAAAGCAAGCCCAAGGGCAGGGTAAGGGAGTTCAACTATACTTCTTGTAGGTCTGTAATGTAATGATGATCTCCAATTGAGATATTTAATTAATCTCTGTGTATTTTACAAGAAAAATGAGTACAGTTAGTGCACTGGTAAAAAGCATGTTAATATGCTAAACCAGAGTGATTTCATGTAAGAATGCTGAACAAAGAAAAACAAGAACACTTGAAGATACGGATTTAAGATTTGTACAAGTACAAATTAAAGTACAGGTACATTTAAAAATCTATTTTAAGTCCTTGTCCAAGGAATACAGGTAACATTTAACATCCTGGAAGTGGACAATATTCCTTATACTAATGCTAGACAGTGTATTATTAAATTACACTGTCGCTATTACTTCCAGAAAATCAGTATAGCATTCACTTAAAAGAGGAGACAGCATTAGTCCTCTAGACCAAAGAATTCACCATTTAGACTTATGGTGAACTTTGTTAGAAGATTTGTTGTACAACACCAAGATTGGGCTACTGGTTGAAAATTTTAATTTTTTCAAGAAAGAGAAGAATTAATAAAAGAGTTTATCAAGATTTGTGCAAACTGAAGAGGTACATGGTAAAAAAACCCCAAAAAACTATTTGAGAAAGATAGGGAGAAAAGGCATTTTTCCTACAAAGCAAGCAGCAGATGCAACCACTACATGGAGCAGTCATTTTAGCAAGATGTGTGGAAAAACCTTTTGAAGAAGTTCTTGAAAACCAGGCTAAGATTGTCTTCCTCACAAAGGAAACAAATGCTATTAACTTCGTAAGTTTTAAGAAGTTATAATAACATTCATAGCTACCTAGCTAAAAGCAAGCCAACCTCTTAAACCAGCCACCATTACATTAGTCACTCCTGTTAGCTTGTTTTTCCTTTTACTTGTCTTGCCTCATCTTTTTTTGCCTTTAGTGTTAAGATATTAAAAACTGCTGTGTGCTACTGAAGCCACTCTGGTAAAGGAAAACCAGGCAGAATAAATGCTTGAAGAAAGCCTGGTGCATTTTGTCCCCACTTCCATGGAATGCACAGTACTGGGCTGACAGGACTTCTAGGTCTGAAGAAGAAGAGCTGTGGAGAAAATCTTCTATGGGATCCTGAGATTGGGATTTTGAGAAACAGCATAGCTAAGAACTAGATGTCCAAGTAAAATAAGCTGCTGCATATTTACCAAAACCCATCTAACCTTCTCACTGATGCATCAAAACTTCCACCCAGTGATGGTTCTGCTGTAAAAATACCAACTCTCAGTGCTAAATCCAGTACTGGTCTTGGTCATGCTGGCATCAAAGATGTGTTTCAATTCCTGGTGGCAGAACTGTCACACGGCCAGCCCCATGGACTGATACACTCTCTGCATCTGCAGGCTGCAGATGCAGCCAGTCACCTGTCCCCTCAACGGCTACGAGGGATTTTGAAAGCGCTGACCTACATTTGGAAGAGCACAGCCAGGAATTGCCCATTGAGAGCAGCTGGACCTTCTGGGTCAGATAGCATTCAGCTAGGGAAGACATCACTTTAAGAGTTTGATGGATGAGATGGATGTTACATGAACTGGGAAAAACAAAGCAAGTGGGAAAGATAGAGAATTAAGTAACCACAGTGTAATTTTATTGAATTTATTGTGAACAATAAGTTATAAAATGTATTTTTAGAAATACACATCATGTGCAAAGGCTGATTTTATGATGGGGGAAAACAGATTAAAAATTTTTGAAGGTATACAGTCTACCAAAAATTCTTAAAACAGGTACTTCCACAGAGCCATACCTTTTACTAAACAGACAAAGCCATACATTTTCAATTCTATCTTTGAGTAGTTCAGAATTCAATTTACTACTCGAGGTTGTTTATAAATTTCAATAGTTTTATTTTTGACCTTGTTTTCACTTATGCCTGGCATAAGTTCCAACCATAATCAACCAAAACTAATACAGAAATTACCCTTCTGTCTCTGTATTTGGTAACAGAAGCTATTTATTCTAAATGGTTTTAACTGGCTCTTACAGTCCTCCATGATTTGATAAAAAGCTACCTTTAAAAAAAAAGCAAAGAAACCAGCTGATCTCCCAACAGAGATGCCTAATTAGGGTGTAATGAAAACTACTAATACTTACATACAGAAGTAGCAGCAGAAATCAACCTTGTATTTGAAACAACACCAAATTCCTGAAGAAAAAGAATGGTAAATGAGGTGAACCACCTGAAACACCATATACTCACACTCTTATCAAATTAAAATAATAGCTTCTTACTAAACTGGGCTTCTTTTTGCAGTATTGTAGTATTTGGTTCTTTCCCCCACCCCTTTTTTTTTTCCTTAAGGTGAATTGAGTTGAACTCTTTACCTAACAGATATTTCATTGATTAGTTTCTTAGCTGTTTGTGAGGAACAGTAAAGATTTATGAAAGGTACTAAAGCCACAAAAGCTCAGCTGGCTACTATTCTTTATATAAAACAGACAAGAGGGCTTCAAGGTTGTTTTTTAGCTTATCCCATTTTGAGAGAAAACTGTCTTGAGAAACCTGCCATTAACTACCTTTGAAAGTTATGTTTTTGTGAAGTCATATCTCCTGTGCTGAGACAGTCAGCAAGCTGAAATTTTTCTGTGTGCAGTATTCTTTCAGAGAAGTCCATAACTGAATCAATAGTGCTGCCCTCTAAAGCTGCAGAAGCTTTAGGAAGGCTACACAGACTTCTAATTAAAGGTACATCTATATATACACACTCTATATCTGTGCCTGCTTAAAGGCTTATTTAAGGTTGATAAAAAAGCACTCTCCAACACTCTCCCTTTTCCTTGGTGTCTTCCAAACACTGAAACTTGTCACAGTACTTGTACAGACAACAGTATCACATGTCACCACTAGTTTAATAGGACTGTTTCTACCATCCACTAAGTATTTGAGTTTCTTCTGTAAAAATTCCTTAGTGCTGACATATCATAAATTGGCCAATTTTACTTTTTTCCATTACACGGACACTTCTCAAACAGCTGTAAAACTTGCTGCATTACAGAGGACTGACAGCAGCACCCAGCTGATGGTAACTCTAATTCAAAGGGGAGTACCAATGGTGGAGGCATGGAGCCCTCTCACCACAACCTCTAACCGGTCAGTTCCTTATGATAATTTCTCAATACAATATACTTTTAAGTAATGAAAGTGTGGTAAACTCTGAGGATCTTTTGCTATATGAAATAGAACAAGATAATTAGGAAAAAAATCCAATTATGTTTTAAAATATGAGTAAATATAAGTAAGGAGAAACACACCAGAAAGGAGACTCTGCTTAAGATAGCTACAATTTAAGATACAGTATGTAAATATGTAAACACTGTCACAGTGAAACAGCCATTTAAAATATTTTTTTCCATTTTCACAGGCACTTCAGGGTTAGTCATTCAGACAAATTTTGAAGGCCTTCTCTGTCTCCTTTTCTTAAACGCTATAGAAATCTATGCAAAAAAGAGAAGGTTTCAACCCCCAAAGCATGAAGAAAGACAAAAAATTTAAAAGTCCTAAACGTTTTCTTTTTCTCATACATCACAATGTTACATTAAAAAATTGTAATACTTCATACCTCTACTTTGGATGCCAAAAACACACACGTAGGAGCCATTAATACTGGATCTATACTTTTTAGGGAATATCTGAAACGTTACAACAAAATTATAATATGTTGTTTCATACATGTAGAACGATTAATCTATCAAGAGCACCACACTTCCTTTTGAAAAAGCAAAGCTTAAGTTAACTTTATTAAAGCATAAAAGCTTTACACCATCCAGAAAACAAAAGTGGCACTGTTTTTAACACAGAACTGCATTTTTAAAGGGCTACCAAAAATGTGCCTAGCAAATGTTTTATTCTTGTACCATCATAGTAAACAGTCCTACCTGGCATAGAATCTCTTGAAGTAGACTGTAGCAGTGGCAATAACTTGTTGTCTTAATTTAAGATGTTCACCTAAAGCCTGGATAACTTAAAAAAAAATGAACAAAAGCTTGAGTTGAGTTTTTTTAAACAATTTGACACCAAATAGCAAAGGGTCTGAAAACACAGCGAGTGCTGGGGATTCTAAGGAGCAGCACCACAGTCTTCTCCCTCAGTTCAGTTGCTCTAGAGAGACAACACGCTGCTGTAAACCTACAGACCTGTAGGTGAAGAACTGCTGCCTCCTGAAGCTTGGGGACACCTTCAAAAAGGAAAAGGTACCTTGACTTCATAGTGTACAAAGTAAGTATGACCTTTAAGAAGATGACAACACAAATCTCAGAAGGGTAAAGCTCAGGTATTCCATTTTAGAGCAAAAGAAATTCAGACATAGGAAATATAAATCCTCAGCTCTTCAGTGCCACACAAAATGGATGGATGGATTTTTTTCAAACAAGTAAAGCTGCCAACACAAACACGGTCATTACATTTGGCAGAGGCAGCAGGTGTTAAAAAAATGACATATTTAGTCTAGGGAGAGGGGGTGGGAGACCAGAGGATGCAGTCAGCTGCTCCATCACGGTGGTCCTCTGCCAGTTGGCCAAGAAACAACCCTGGTGTCATCTGTGCAGGTAGCTCTTGTTTGGCCTCCCAGGCAAAGGAAAGGTGCCAAGCAAATTAGATGCATCAAGCTGGGATTAAGAGCAGGGGTTGGATATAAAGAATGGCACAGGAAACATAAGGTTGTTACTTGTTATTTTCCCCATACTTCTTTGCCGCCATTATTCTGAGCACGACTCGGCTGTGTGAAGACTCCCTCTTCTTTTTTTCCTCCCTCATGAGAAATGTCCAAAAACAGTATTTTAAAATACATTTAAGTAGATATTTTAAATATGTACAGCAAGACCAAGAAAGTGACCACTGGTGAGAAAAGCAAACAATTCTGTTGTCAGTCATCACTAAATCCTTAGTTTCTACTTAAACACACTCAAGTAGAGAGATTTTTCCCCATGCTCTTATCACATATCCCCTGCGAATAGCCAGGGTACACATTTGTCACCCACTGGCAAGGCCCAAAGCAATACTAAATCCCTATCTGTATTACATTATTCCTTTTCTAAAGAATGCCAAATTTGACATTCTAGTTTGACAGTGGCAGTAGGACAAGCAATAGTTCTGAAAAGGCTGTTAAACCCAGTACACAATGTCTGTACATATATTAAACATTTTATCATCTTATCTTGGGAGATTGGAAAGAATTTTTGGCTTTAATTTGACCATGGGGCTAAAAAGCTGTACTACTACTAGGGCATCAGAAAAATTAAAGTATGAGGCTAAACAGAATTCTCCAAATATGTTTCATACACCCATGGGATTTTCAGGAATGGCTAAGCCATCTGCTGTCAGAGAAAAATCAAGTGTGGTTTAGAAGAAAAAAATGGACAAGAGCCTAGAGACTTAATGAAATGGAAGCTTGTACATGCTGGGGAAAAGCCCAATGCTTGCAATTATTTTAATATTTGAAAAGAAACTGTAAGATCATTTACACCTGTATGTTAACAAAGTAAGTGGTTTCAGTGGTTTGGGTGTTTTTAATAAAAGGTTGTTTTAAATCTCAGCATTTTGAGTAGCCTCTAACATAAGCATTACTGCTTCTGCCCAAAACGAAAAAGAGAAAACCACTAATACACTTCTCAACCAAAACCAGTTAAGGCTTTGTGATCCAAAGAGAGAAATCAAATATCAGTTTATTTTTTCAAACGACTTTAGAAGACTATCTTTTTTCTTCTCTTCATAGCTGCAGGGAGCCACATGATCAGTTAGTGATCTACTGCACTTGTTTTCCAATGAGGAAGCAGCAGGAAATTGCCCCTCTCCACACAGATTTTAATTGCTTTAGGGAACAACCATCTCCTAGGCTGACACACACTGAATGTGACATGCTGTGGCTGGGCCTCATCTGCTCTCAGGTAGTGCAGATGCGAGACAAGGGGGGACCCAAAGCAGGGTCTCTATTCAGAGGCAGGTGGAAATTCAATGCATCCAGGGCTTGGACACGGCGAGCTCTGCCTGAGCAGAGCGTTCCTGACTGTCCTGCCCTCTTTGCTAGAGAGAGAGAAAGCCCAGCACCACTCTCTCCTGCAGAGAAGGCTGTATTCCTACAGGCACAGGGGAGACGCTTGCAGAGCTGCTCTCCAGCTGCCCCCAGTCACTCACCTACCTTCAGGGGAGGCATGGAGTGCCAAGGAAAAGCACCCTGGGAACCACAAACCAAAACTAACAAACTGACTTGTTTACTTTGTAAAGCTTTGTTTACTCAAGAAAAACAATGAAGTGAAACATTTTAAAAGCATATTTCACAGTTCAAATTAATACCTGTGAAAACTAGCATAGAAATACAGTTTTAGAAATATCCATAACCCTCTTTTTGTATTATTAAGTTATGACACTTGGTTTTAACCTCAAGAAATTTCAGGACTGGATCAACTGATTTTATTGCTAGCTTCATTTCCTGAAGCCCTATAAGCAATAACAGAGGTATCCATAGTGATCGTGTTTATAGCATATGCAATTGTTACAAAAATAACTAAGCTAAGAGAGAAGCTGGGATAAGTATCTTTCACAGATAACATTCCAGCACTGACATAAGATCTTCCAGCGGCTCAGGGAAAGTGACTTCACTTCTCTGTCTCAAGTCTGGCCAGACAGCTGAAAAAAAATAAGCATTCTGTACTTTAAAGGACTGCTGCAAAAAATATATATAAAGAGCTGCTTGTAAATAAGCTACTAGTTATCAATATCCTTTTCATAAGGAGATTTTTTTTTTTTAATAATGCACAATTGCACAGAGAAAATTTTAAGTGCCTTTGTAATCTGATATCCTCAGGTGTGGCCATTCATATGGATGGCTAAATGGTTTGCAAGACCAAGTAGATCTTAGACAACTTCACATACAAGTCCCAAATTCTTTGGGAAAACAGGCTGCCTGCCAACAGCTCTCAGAATCTTGTTGACAATTTGAGAGCCACCTGGTATTGGGAAATCAGTCAGAAGACAAAACACAGTTTGTGTTGCAGGTTTCAGAGAATCTAAATCAATACAAATAACAAGTTTCCCAACTCTGCTGTTTAACAAGACATCACAGACCACCTCAAATACTTACCCCACCCTAAGAACCCACCAAAAACCCAGGCTGAGTACTAATGCTTGACACTGAGCCTTTTAACACACTAGCTTAGCAGTTTCTGGTTGCTTCTCTTCCTTTTATGTTTCCATAAAAACCTCTTGAAAAGAAAATTTACTGTTTTTTCCTATCACAGTCAAAATGTTATGAATGCAGCTAATTAGCCTGCAAGGTCTCCTAGAACTGTGTTAGTACAACTAACAAATAATGACATTATTAATATTCCACGTCTTTGTGATAATGTAATGTAACACCACAATGAAAACGTAACACTCTCTAAGCACTCTCTTCAAGCCTCCATTTAGACATGGTACACATCGCACAGATTTTATGGCAAAAATAAAAAAAGTTTTACCATTAGTAAAAAATATCTGTAGCTTCCAATATTCTTCTTCAGTCAGAAATTTCAAGTCTTTCTGGCGTTCTTTCAATAGATCTTGTTTATCCAAAATCCATTGTAAGCTAAAGGAATGGAAAATAATTTCAGCAACTCGTTATCAACATTATACTGAGTGTCTCCTGCACAGACTATGAATTAAGGTTTGAGGATAAAGGGCTTGTGGCCTTCAACAAAGCCACAAACAATCTTCTCAAACAACTGTTCTTCAGCGTTTTCGAAAGTTAGACAACTGAAAAAAAAACCCAAAAAAACAAAAAAACCCAAAAACATAAACTAACTGTGATTAGCCTCCACCAGTAGCAAAGTGCTGTGGCTGTGCAGACCTTAGACCCAGACGGTCACTAACAGGGTTTATGTAGCAGCCATTTCATTACGGGCCAGCATTCAAACCTTGACGCGCACAACACGAGGCGTTTCAGGGCAGAATCACAGAATCAATCAGGTTGGAAAAGACTTCCGAGATCATCGAGTCCAACCCGTGACCGAACACCACGGCACAGAGCGCCACGTACAATCTTTCCTTAAACTCCTCCAGGGACGGTGACCCCACCGTCTCTCTGGGCAATCACACTTCCTAATGTCCAACCCAAGCTGAGCCCCGGCTGCCCCACCGCTGGGGACAAGCGAGCCAGGGACCCAAGCTCCCGCACTCCGCCGCTGGAGCCCTGGCTGGCGCGGGCACCGACACCGGGACGCGCCCCGTGTCCCGGAGCGACCGAACACTTCCCAGGCGGCAGCTGAGCGGGGCCGGCTCCCGCCAGGGTCCCGCGGCGAGCAGGCCCCGCCGCCCGCCCGGCGCTCCCCGGCCGCCCCGGGCCTCCCTTCAGCGCCGTGCCCACGCCCGGCCCCGCAATGAATGGACAGAGCGCGGCGGCGACCCGCAGCACCCGTGCCCCGCGCCCCGCGGCCGCGGCACCCACTAGTGAGAGCTCTGCCAGAAGTTCCCGGCCATGGGAAGGAGCGGAGCGGGGAGGAGGCGCCCGGGCCCGCGATGCCCCGGCCCCGCCGCCACAGCGCCGCCGCCCCCGCGCCGGCAGCAGGAAGGAGGAGGCGGCCGCCGCCGCCGCCGGCCGGCAACACGCGGCTCTGGGAACCGTTCCCCCGCGCGCGGGTTCCGCCCGCCCCGCCGGCCCCCGCAGCCCCGCTGGCTGCCGCCGGGACACGGACCGGCATGGGCCGCGAGGCATCTTCCAAACCACCGGCCCCTGCCATATGCAGGGACACCTTCCACTAGGGCAGGTTGCTTAGCGCACCGTTCAACACGGCCTTGAGCACTGCCAGGCGTGGGGCAGCCACAGCTGCTCCGGGCAGCCTCTGCCAGTGCCTCACCACCTGAACATGGAAAGAATTCCATCTCTATAGCCAGTCCAAACCTGCCCTCTGACAGTGTAAAAACGCTGCTTCTCTCAGTAAAGTTCCTGTTATAAGCAGCCAGGAAGATCCAGAGCTTGTCTTGTGCTGTCTTCACCTCATCTAAATTTCCCTTTAACTTACCTGTTCCCATGTTTTCACGGTTCAGCTTGCTCCGTGTGGAATTTTCCTCATCGGAGAGAGCCTCTAGAGGTATTTACTTAATAACTATAAATTTGAACGATAAACAGGAAGTACACGGGCCTGCTTTTCTTTCTATGCTCTTTACTGGGTGGCTCTCTGCTTCTTAGTGGGATCTGAGTTGCATCAACAAACGTATTGAGATACATCAATATCACGCACTTGAAAACTTGGGAACAGGTAAGTTAAAAGGAAGTTTAGGTTCTCTTTAGGAACTATGAAGCAAAGAGGGAAGATGCACAGGGTAAAGTGGTGTCATGCTTTGGAAATTATATTCTCGAATGTCATGTTCACAATGAAATTACTCAAGACCCCACATGGCTCGCACACTTCCCTGTCCTCTTGTCCCTCCCGTGGGTGGCTGGAGAGCAGAATTGGAGGCACAAAAGATAAAGATCATGGACTGAGAGAAGAATAATTTACTGGAAACAGCAACGAGATAAGAAATTAACAGTAACAGTGACAATACCAATGACAGAGCATGCAAGAAAACAAAAGTTGTCATTCACCCTGTGGAAACCTCCATCAATGCCCAACCATTCCTCTGCAGTGCTATCCCAGCCTGCAGGTGAGCCTTTTTCCTGCCCTGTCCCTGGAAAATTACATGAGGTGGCATGAAATAACCTCTAGGTCCTGGCCCTGGCCCCTCCTGGCTACAGCAGAAATTAGTTCTGGCTAGAACCAGGATGGATGGAGACGGTGATGTTTCTAAATGCCTTTGCTGGCAGAATGAGACACCATTCTGACATGCCAGAGAGACTCTAGGTTTGAAACCCTGTTTATACATAGGAATGTGGAGGAAGGAGGTAGAGAAAAAATATTTTGCATACTCTTTACCTCAGTGCAAACAGACATAACGGAAACCACAGGTTGGATTTGTGGGGAGCCTGACACCTTTCTCCAAAAAGTATCTAGACTTTGCAGGATATGGGAAAAGGAACTTACTCTGCTTTGTCAATGTCACAAAGAGGTGAACCAAATTGCCAGCAAATGCCCTGGATCCAGGCACCAACAGCCACATCACACACAGCATAGCATAGCACCAAGGAATCAGCAGAGAGAAAGACAGAGGCTGCTGTATGACAGAGAAGAGTGCCATCGCCTCACTGAACATGTTAGAGCAACCAAAATAGCAGCAAACCTCATGCTTCTGGTTATCACATCAACTGAGCTTTTTGTTTTTTTTTTTTAAACCATCTTTCTCTACCTGACCTCAACCTTTTTCTTGCTCTGATTTAGTACCTGTGTTTTATCTCATGGTGGTAATTTGGGCTTCTGCACAGAAAACAGCTGGATGAATATAAGCCTGCTGTGTGCCCAGGTGGCCAAGAAAGCTGTAGGCATCCTGATGTAGGCATCCTGGCCTACATCAGAAATAGTGTGGCCAGCGGGACCAGGGCACTGGAGAGGATGCACCTCAAGTGGGCTGCAACTTATCTAAGGAAGAGCAGTGGAGCTGGTGAAGGGTCTAGAGCACAAGTTGTGCAAGGAACAGCTGTGGGAGCTGGAGTTGTTTAGCCAGGACAAAAGGAGGCTCAGGGAAGACCTTATCACTTTACAGCTTCCCTGAAAGGAGATTGTAGCAAAGTAGTGTCAGTTTCTTCTCCTAACAAATAAGAGAGAACAAGAGGAAACAGCCTCAAGTTGCAGTAGGGAAGTTTTAGATCAACTTTCTTTACCAAAAGGGTTGTCAAGTGTTGGAACAGGCTTCACAGGGAAGTGATGGACTTACTATCCCTAGACATACTTAAAATATGTGGGGATGTGGCACTTGAGGACATAGTTTACTGGTGGACTTGGCAGTGCTGTGTTAACTTGATGATCTCAAAGGTCTTTTCCAACCTCAGCAATTCTCTGATTTTACACTGCAGTATGGCAGGAAATAGTTAGTAGGGACTGGGCAGATTTACCATAGCTATGATGAATACCATTGCTGCACTGCATACCAGGCATGGGAAACAGAGCTGCTTGCCCTGTATCTGGCACCACAGGGGCTGTCTAATACTGCTGGGATGGGAGCATTTGGCACCACAGATTCTTGCCAGCTCCACTCCCAGACTGTCTTTTCGCCAGCAGGACAGACCTCATTGCATGACCCCATTTCACAGCACTGCAGTAGACCACACCAGTACCAGAGCTATGGAGAGGGAAACTCTCCCTGCTCTACAGACCCAAAACCAGAGAGAAACAAAGACTCCTTGGGGTACACATTGCTCTGCTCAGCCACCCTCCTGGTGCCCTACAAGGGGAATCTCCCTGCCATGCTGGAGATCTTCCCTGCCAAATGGCACCCAGGGGGCTCCCAGTGTTTAGGGGAAGGGTCGAGCCGTTCTCAGCCCTGCAGCATCCCTTGAGCAAAAAGGCAAAGATTCCTCTAGACTGGGGCATGCTGGGGATGCCCTTTGCCAGGCCAGGGGGCCTGCAGCTGATCTGGACCCACAGTGCAGTGGGGCTGATCTCCATGTGTGGATGCCACTGCGGCTCCATCTCCCGGGAGGCCCAGCTGGGAGATGCTTTCTTGGGCAGGGGCATGGCAAGGGGCAGACAGGGCAGAGATTTTTCCCCTTGACATTGCTTTTGAACCTTCCTTTTCCAGGAGCTGTGTGGAGGATTGCTTTATTTACAATGTCCTCTGTGTGTGTGTGTGTCAAAACAAACGAAGATTTCATGAAACAGATGTTCAGTGCTGCTGTGTGTGCTGTGTCTCCTGCTCAGCCTCAGACCTGGCTGCTGCTCTGAGGGACATCCAGATATAGGATGAAAAAATCGCAGCCAAGAACCTGCAGGTAAAATTATACTTTGTCATATTTGTGAGATGAAATTATCTGTCAGCTCTTGCTGATCTCTTCCCCCTCTGCCCCCCTAATAAAAACCATCACAAACATATTGAATATACTTACTACTCCATTGCTAGATATAAATATACACAGGCTAGTTGGATAGATTTTTTTCCCCAAAAAAAATGCTTCTTCCAATCCACATCTTATAAATAGCATGATAAATAGGATCATACATGGTCAGGTTTTTTGTTCATGGGTCCTCCTCCACAATTGGAAATACAATATTTTCTTTATCTCTTTCCCTTGGATGCACACAAAAACAGTCTTTGCTGATACTCTCAGGTTTTTCACATGTTTACATATTCATCTAATAGATGAAAACAGTACATATCTTTTCACAGATCTGACAATAAGCATTCTTGTTTGCCCTCTCCTATTTAATATCCCCTCAGGAAATGAAGGAGTGGTACAAAACCAGATTTACTGACTTTAATCAAGCTTCCGCAAAACATGCTGAGAATGTGAGACATTTCAGGGAAGGAACAGGGAAAAGAAGTGTAAGTGGAATTGAAAACCCCTTCCAGCTTATGTTATGTCACTTCTAATGGAAGCCTTTGTTATGATTTCACTAAGTTAGGTAGTGTGACAGTTGTCCGATATTTTTCCCAATAACGGTGGTCTTTTAGGCTATATTTTGCAACAAGCGAGGTGGATTGGAGGAGTGGTGACCCTGGATGTGACCCCATGTGTCAAACCAGCAGGAAGTAGCCACAAATAATATTTATACATATGAAATAAAAATTCAGCTGCTCAGTAATGCATGCATCTAAACATAAAGCTCCTGTTGTTTTGAATGACAGTGTCAGGGACAAAGGATTTATCTTGGAGAATTTTTTATTTGAAGCACCATCACACACACTTCTTCCACAAAAAAAGTAGACTCCTGCAGAAGCAACCATTTGATATTTTATTTAGAAGTCATTCAGCATACTTTCATTAGATGAGGGAGAGATCTTGGAATAATGAGGGTTTGGTTTACAACATGAAGATAAATAGCAAGGGACAGAAGCATTATTAAAACCATCAGCTTTGTGGTGAGAACTTCTTGATGAGGATAGATGGTTCAGCCACCTCCTACTGACCTTTGCTTAAAATAATTTTTAAAAATCAGCATTCTCACAGAGTAGCCTGCTATTTCAAAGGATTTTCCTTTCTGGGTCACAGATACTGGTATTTAACCCCACCTCCTCTCAGTAAAACATGCAGCAGGAACATATGCAGGATGGAGTATTAGATCAATGTTATGTTGGTTTGATTTTTTTTCCTCCTCTGGTCAGCTTGAAATGCATCCTCCACTTTAATTGCTCAGGCTTTCCATGCCTGTGGGTCTAGATCCTGAGCAGCCCACCCTGCCCAGGCGAAGATGGTTATTCAGACTGTCCTTCAAACCCTGGGAGCCACACAGATCAGCGTGCATGCCAGACACCCATTCACACAGGGTCCCATCAGGAAGGGCTTTGCCTCCAGGAAAGACCAGGTTGCCAGGGTCACTCCGTTGGAGTCCTCTGCTGGCGCATGGATAGTGGACTGAGGGTTTCTTAGGTAGCTTGCACCTCACAGAAAGAGTTTGCCTCTCTCTCACATCTTCCCAAATATTCAGTTAAACAAGCATTAAGCAGTTGTGGACAATAAAAGGCTTCCTGAGAAGTCAAGAAGCTGACCACAGCTGCTGCCCAGCCAAAATGAAAGACCTCTCTATCCTACCCACATCCCTGGGTGCCTCTTTGCACCCTAAACAACTTTTCATAGAATCGTAGAATCAATAAGATTGGAAAAGACCTCCAAGATCATTGAGTCCAGCCATTGACCAAACACCATGTCAACAAAACCATAGCACAAACTGCCACACCCAGCTATTTTTTGAACGAGTCCAGAGATGATGACTCCGCCACTTCCCCAGACAGTCTGTTCCAATGCTTAACCACCCTTTCAACGAATAAATTCTTTTTGATGTCCAACCTCAACCTCTTCTAGAGCAGCTTGAGGCCATTTCCCTTTATTGTGTCATTAGCTGCCTGGGAGAAGACATCAAACCTCATTTTACTTCTACCAACTTTCAGGCAGTTGTAGAGAGTGATAAGGTCTCTCCTGAGCTTCCTTTTTTTCCAGGCTGACCATCAACCTCTCCTCATGATTTACTCTCTGGACCCTTCACCAGTTCTGTTGCCCTTTTCTGAATACAACACAACATGTTAATGTCCTTCTTGTAGTAGGGATCCAGAACTGAACAAGGACTTGAGGTGTAGCCACACCAGTGCCAAGTACAGGGAGACAATCACTTCCCAAGTCCTGCTGGCCACACTGTTGCTGGTACAGGCCAGGATGGCGTAGACCTTCTTGACCACCTAGGCACATGCTGGCTCATGTTCATCCAGCTGTCTACTAGCTCCCCCAGTTCCTTTTCCACTGGGCAGCTTTCCAGTCACTCTGCCCCCAGGCTGTAGTGCTGCTTGGGGGTTTTGTGACCCAAGTACAGAACCCAGCACTTTACCTTATTGCACGCCATAAACTTGGCCTTGGCCATCAATCCAGCCTATACAGATCTTTCTGCAGAGTCAGCAGATCAGCAATCACACCCAACTTGCTGTCATCCACAAACTTTCTGAAGTTACACTTGGTCCCCTTGTATAAATCATTGATAAAGATATTAAACAAGACTGGCTCCAAAACTGAAACCCCATTACTAACTGGCCACCAACTAGATGCAACACCACTACTTTCTGTGCCCAGCCAACCAGCCAGTTCTTAACAGCAAAGAGTGCACCTATCCAAGCCATTGGCTGCCAGCTCCTCCAGAAGAATGCTGTGGGAGACAGTATTGAAATCTTTACTGGAGTCCATGTAGATAACATCCACAGCCTTTCCCTCATCCAGTAGGTGAGTCACCAGATCATAGGAGATCAGGTTGGTCAAGCAGGCTCTGCCTTTCCTAAACCTGTGCTGACTGATCCTGATGTCCTGGTTGTCCTGTATGTGCCAAGTGATGGCACTCAAGATAATCTGTTTCATAACCTTCCCTGGAACCGAGGCCAGGCTAACAGGCCTGTAGTTCCCTAGATGTTCCTTATGACCCTTGTTGAAGATAGGCATCACACTGGCCAACCTTCAGTTGTCTGTGATCTCTCCAGTTAGCCAGGGCTGATAATAAGTGATGGAGAAGGCCTTGTTGAGAAGACAAGGAGAAAGCAAATCTGCCTCCAGGGTGTCAATTTTTGCATTGAGCTCTTGGCCCTTCCAGAGGAAATCATAATGTCGTGAAATGGAAGTGGCTTGCAGCCCATCTGCCTACAAAACAGCAGGGATGCTCCTTTGATACTCCAGGCTTGCACAGGGGCTTTGCCCACTTTCGGAGGACCTCTCCTTCCTTTCTATTCCTCCAGGTTTTCACTCAAAAACCTGCATTTCTCCTGGAGAGCGGCTCCTCTACCTTCAACCCATGCCTCCTGCCATTGCAGCAGTTGTGCCGCTTTTATTAACTTGAATAAAATGAGGAACACTTCTTTTCTTGCTTGACTTGGGACCTCGGGAGTCAGATTTTCTGCACGACTTCGTGAAGGTATTAGGTAACCTTAAAGCAACCCGGCAGGCGGGAGGGGGTTGTGGCTTCTGGTGAGCGCAGCAGAGCCTGGCCTGAGGAGAAACCCCCCCTCTTCCTCAACAAGCCTCTGACATTACAGGAGAGAAATGAGTGGAAAACAGAGAAGCGAGTTAATTAGTTGCATCTTCACCGAATCACGCTTGAGAGATGCTCTTACAAGGGCAGGCTTCACTGCCTTGCTCTATCTGGTAACAAACAGTTTCTCTCCAAGCCAGAAGCTCAGAGGGAGTTTCTGGATCAATAAAAGTAAAGAAAAACTATAAAACCAAAGAGAGAAAATCTATCCCTGCCCCGTTATATAATTCTCTATTCCCCCAGACGTATTTCATATGTGAGAAACACACAGATATCAGTCTTATGCACTTCTTTTCTACTCAGTTTTGCGGGCTCCCAAAGGGAGTTTGAGAAACTGCTGTCTTCTCGCCCCAGGTTGAAATGGCCTCCAACACAAGCCGCCTCTGGGGCTGGCCCGGCGGGGCCGCAGGACAGGGATATCGCCGCCTGCCCCCAACAGCATCCCGCCGTCTCTCCGCACGATATGCGCGGCTGCGCTGCGGCCCCGCGGCTCCAGGCCGGCTTCTCTTGCCACGGACAGACTGCGGGGAGAGCGCCGGTGAGGTTGATATTTATAGGAGTTGAGAGACACGGAGAGCGGGACTCACTTTGACCACTGGCACAACAGGGCGGGGTGACAGCTTCAGGTGGGCTGTGATGAAAATCCAGATGTATCCTCTCCTGGGAGCTCATCCCAGGTGACAAGGTTTCCATGAATTCGAAAAAACCCTTTTTTTTGCAAGGTTAAGTACTGGAAAATCTCAGCACACCGGCACCGGGGCACCGAGATTGTAGAAGGGGCTTTCCTTTGTCAGATGAAAGCTGTCCGGAGTTGCAGGGTTTTCCACAGGTCGGGCAGGGCAGGGACTTAACCCGCAAGCCGCAGTGCCAGCGGGTGCGGACAGCTTGGTGTGACAGCTCGGTACCCAGGGGTGTCTAGAAGTCAAGTATTCCTTCTATTCCTTCCTTTGCAGAAGGTCCAATCCCACACTCATCCGAAAGCACTTTCTGTACCTGGGGGTGAACCCTAAAGCCCGAGGGACCGCTCTGGTTGACATGGACTGTAGGAACCCTTTGCTCAGCGGTAACCCAATATGTGCAGTCGATTTTTTTTTCCCCCCAGCTACTTCGGGACACAGGTTTAGAAACAATAATGGCAAGTTCTTTCTCAGGCAGAATACCTGTAAGGTGGACATCCTAATTGATCTTTAAGAACAATGACGCAAAAGAAGGGATTATTTCGACTCTGATATTTTGAGCTGAGCAAAGCTTAATTCAAATTCAGTTTTAAGTGTTAATTCCACAAATAGTTTAAGGAGGTCAGCTTGTTAAAAAGACCCCCACGCCAAATACCAGGCTGTGATAGAAATATTCAAAGATAAATAAGATTTTTCCCTCCTAGCTGTGGAAGAGCTAACCCTTCTATATGTGTGTGCCCGAAGTGTGCCCTTGTTTTTCTGTGTGAGACACGCAGAGTAAGACAGAAACTTTGAGGTTAATCTGTCTTTTTCTTCTAAATGCATATTTGAATATTTAGACTGAAAGATGGTGACATTGGGGAAGCTGAGGGCAGCGGTCTACAGGCGATTGGGCAAAAAATACTGAATAATTTTATTTAGATTTTAATAGCACAAACAATGAATAGAAAGAACAACATTACATCTGCAGGCTGTTACGAAAAATTGTTTTTGACAGATGACACCTACAAGTTTCTTTGGTCTCATAACTCCAGATCTGTCAAAAATAATGCATATTTCAGCGTCAGAATATGCAATGGCAAAATAAACAGAAGAAAAAGAGCTGTTCTTTGTGATGTACTTGATAAGCCCTAGATAATGCAAATAACTTGCGGTATTCAGCATATGTAAATCAAATACTTTCTTGTATTGCATGTCTTTATTGGGTTTAAAAAAATTAAAAAAAAATAGAGAAATAAAAAGAAAAAGAAAAAGAAAAAAAAAGGGAAAAAAGAAAAAAATATATAAAAGTCAAGTCACAGGGACCAGAGAAAGACCTTTCAGTTTGTCAAATTCATTAATTAGAGAGCTGCACATACTAGAAGATGCATTTTCTTGCTCTGCTTCCCACCCCCACCAACAATTTTACCATGAGGGAATGTTTACCAGAGTGTAACGAACAGTTTCCGATGGCTGCATTTTTGCTAAAGTTCTATTTTTTTCTTCTTGCTGATAGTCGTATCTTGAAAAGTCGTATCTTCAGCATAAAACGCTGAAACCCTTAACAACATTATATGCGCTCATTAGGAAGTCAGCTCTCTTATAGCCCTTTCTCCTCCTCGCTGGCAAAACCGATCTCTTTCTCCATTTACACTGTTACCAGCCAGCCAGCAAGCTCTGCCCTGCTCCCTGGTGCCACTGCACTGAGAGATCTTCCTTCCAGCAGCTACCATTTTTCCATCCCTTTCTTTCTTCCGTGCCAGTGATTTATTTCCCCTGCCTCTGCTCAGATCAAGCGCTGGATTCGGCCGGAGCCCAGGCGGCGAAAGCAGCACCGTTTGCACCTCCCGGCTCCCGAAGCGAGGGCATCCCCCTCGGGAGAGGGCATGCGGGCACCCTTTGCCCTCCGCGCCCCGCTCCCCGCTCCGGTCCCGGCGCTGATGGATGGCACTTGCTTCTCCCGAGGTCTTTGGCACCCACCTACGGAACAAGCTCCAGCTATGTCTTTGCTGTTACCGTACTGTAACTGTGCCCCTCGAGGAGAGCATTTACAGAAATTAAATGTCTTGTTTTACAGCTACAATTCTTCTGTAAACGCAGAGCTGATTTTAAAAGAGATTAAGCGCACCCCCCTCCCTCCCCGCGCCCCCACCTCCAAAGAGCTCTTCGGGAAAATGCAACAAATTCACGTAATTCTTCGCCTTGGGCCGAGCTGAGGACCGCAGAGAAATCCTCTGAGAATGAGGAGGGGAACTCTGCGGGATGGGCTCTCTGCCTGCGTGCGTTGGCTTCTCCTGTCGCTGCACAATTTCATCCCTGGAAGAGATTCAGGGTCTGGCTGGAATCTATCAAGCTGTCAGAACGGATAGAGACAGTCTATGGAAATGCTCAGAAAAGGGTACTCGCACTGTATATTTAAAAACCCCAAACAATTAAAGCCTAGGCTGAAATAAGAAGTTAATGCTAGGTTGCCTGCCTAGAGGTGGAGGGAATCTGATTTAAGTGTTACAACCACTGTCTTTACAAAGCCTGACTCAGAGAAAGCACAGATCAGAATATAGCTGCATGAATTTGATTCTAGGGGATATTTGATGCTGGAGAACGGGGAGGGAGGGAAGCACCCCTGTTTCCTCACTCTGCTGCTCCCCGGAACGCAGGAACAACTCGGCTCCAAGCAGACTTTTGCAGATGTTTCCTGAGGCATCGGTCCTGTATGCGTTCGGTAACTTTTGGCTTTTCCGCATGCTTTCCAGTGAATAACAGCCCTGTCTCTCAGAGACGATCAGGAAGGAGAGGAAGGGCCTTCATCCTTGCGCTCTTATCACAAAAACCATGGGGGAAAAGGATCACAGTGACTCCAGCATATCAATTTATAAATAAATCCCTGTATGTGTTTACACATAAACATACTCGGGTGCGTGTGTATTGACTCGCAGGCAAACCCGCACCCTTGCTGTCTCTGAGATGCCTGCGACACCGATGGAGGCTGTAGCTGTAGACGGTTTTGTAGCTTAGTTTACAACCGGAGGAGCAGCCTCCAGGCAGTGGGGCCTCCTGGACATCCCTTCCGCAGGCACCTCGGGGGTAATAGGAAGCCGGAGGCAGAGCTCCCGTTCCCCGCCCTGGCCCTTTCTCCTCAGGAAGGGGCCGAGGTTTGGCTCGGCAGGGACAAACACGGGTTGCCCCGCAGGGCTAGGGCTAACCCGACCGGTCCCCCGCTTCCAAAGCTGGGGTAGCGCTGCCGGCCGGCGCGGGGATGCCCTTTCCTTTTTTATTTAAATATCGTAGCCGTCTCGGGGCGGAGGCACTTCAGGGCTGGGCTTTTCCCTTTTTCTCCGGCCCTTAGCCAACTGTAGTTGCTTCGAAATTATGTCAGGGCTTCTACCGGCGTCAGCGGCGGCCCCTCGGCACGACCGCCGTGCCCCGTCCCCCCACAGCGCCACGCAAGACCACCGCTCTTTGTCTTGCAAGAATACCAACGTCGGGCACCCGGCGGTGCGAGAGGAGACTGAGAGCAGTCTGCCAGTGTCCTCTAAACAAGATCTTCCACTTCCCAGGAGAGGTATGCAGGAGCAAACCCACCCTAGAGAACCCACTTCAGTCCTTGATCCGAGACTTCAGCAATATCTGCTGTTGAAGAATCATAGCGCTGCTTTCCAGGCCACCCGAGCCTCGCATGTCACATATCAAGCCCTGTTCGACTTGGGAATGGGGCACCATACCCAGGACACTCACGGCTCACTCTCCATTTCCTCTCCTACCCGGCCAGCCTCATGGGATGTGGGAAGGTGCCCGCCTAAGTGACCAGCGTGATCAGGTGGCGGGGGCAGGACCTTTCCCACCGCCACCAACAAGCCTACAGGTAGCGCCAGGGCATTTCGCGCACGGAGGGGACGCGCAGTTTAGCATCACCTAAGAAAGTCGTGTTTGTATCTCTCCGGGATTGCCGAGCTTTGCTGGGCGCTGCGGGGACACGGACTGCGCCTCTGGCCGGGTATTTCAGCGCAAAACCGCCCCGTCGGGACGATGCCTGCTTTCCAGGGCAGAGTGGAGAGGGTGAGAGCAGCAGGCTGGTGGCCAGCTCTCCGTCATCACGTTGGCACAGAGTAGCCTCTATAAACAAAGGTCAGCGGTACAGGCTCTTTTCTGTCTGACTGCGGTGGGATTAAACACCGTCTCTCTGATAACAGCAGAGTTTAGAAATCACTCACCTAATTATTATTATTTTCTCACCACGTTTTGGGCTACCGCACCCCGACGACGTCGCAGATAGTCAAGTGTGGAGGCCAGGCCTGAGCTTTAGAGGTTGCCTTGTGCTGTGGTCCCACAAGCACAGAGTCCTCAGCAGTGGCAGGATGCTCTGCCGTGCCGGGGCTGCTAGGGCACGGCTGACATGCAGTTCAGGGCAGTAAGTGGATATGGACGTGGTGCAGCTTTGGGTTAAAAACACAGATTGACGTAGTGGTTGGGGTTGGAAAGAACCTTTAAAGACCATCCAGTCTGGGCCGTGGCATCTTGCACTAGATCAGGCAGGCCCGAGCAGGGGATACAGCTCTCGGCCATCCCTGCTGCAGCAGGACGGCATCCCAAAGAAAACTCATTTCCCTGATGTCAGTCTGGCCTGAGAAGGCAGTGGTGTGTGCCTGAGACTTGCATTTCCTCTCCCTGCCTCCCTTCCCCTCTGCGGACCGTTCATTAGGCTAGAGTCACCCAAGGAAGTTTCTTTTTTTCATGGGCTTTTTCACTGCCTTGTACCCTCCAGGATTTCTAAACCCGAAAGCAAGCCAGGCACGAGAAATCTGAGGTTTGCTGTCCTTCTCTCCGAAGGGAAACCCGGGGCCTGGGCTCTCGCCGCTGCCCACCACTGCCAGCCCTTGTCCCAGGCAGTTGCCACACTGGCAGCCCCGCAAAGAAACATTAGACTGGTCATTTTCTGAGTCTCCTTTATTTCCTCAGTTTCTCCCTGAAATCTTCATAAATTCCCCTTTTCCAGGGGGAGTGTCCAGGCGGGTGGAAGTCTGAGCACAATGAAACCTGAGAATTTCTGTCACTCTCTGCATATGGTCCGAAGTGCTTTAATCCCAATTAGGGGCGGCTGACACACGGTCCTATTCATCCCAATCAGCTCTTGAATACATTTGCCTAGAAATGAACTTCACAAATAGACTTTCTCCTAAATGTGCCCAACAGCAAGGAAAATCGAATTGAGGCAGGGGCTCATTCTGAAGCGATCGAGGGAGAAAAGGTATGAATTTATAAGGTACACCGAAACATTGCAATTCAGCAACAAGTTTACTGACTTTTATTTGCACCATGTCAACCGAAAGAACCAAGAGATACGGTGGGGGTTGCGGGAAAAGGGGAATACGGTTAAAAGGCAACTTTAGACAGACTTTGAATACTTTATGCGGCAAGCTTCGCCTCCAATTGAAGTTGGGCTAAAAAGAAAAAAAATCTCAGCCCTACACAGGAATTTTTAACGAGCACAAAACGTGTTTGAATCCGATCTGGGCTGACGCTCGCGATTAACAATACGAATACCAAATCGAGCTCCTGTCATCTGCCCGGATTCCCATAGAACCTGAATTACTATTCAAAAGCCGCTTTAATATCCCACCCGCATCTCGTCTGCACTGCACAGCTGGTTGGGGGCCGCCGGCCCGGCCGCAGCCGCTCGGCCCCGCCGGTCGGCACCGCCCGCCCGCAGCACCGGGCACCGGGCACCGGGCACCGGGCACCGGGCACCGGGCACCGGCAGCGCCGCGGCGGGGCGGCAGCGACTGCTGCGGGCGGCGACACGGGGGAGGAAAGAAAGGGAGGGCAAGGACGAGAACAGAGGGAAGAGTGGGAGAGAGAAGGGGATTTGAGAAAGAGCGGCTGAAACTAGAGAAGGTGAGCGAGATCGAGAAGATACTCGGAAACTGCGAAAGAAGGGGAAGGCAGGGAGAAAGCGAAGGGAAGGGAAGGGAAGGGAAGGGAAGGGAAGGGAAGGGAAGGGAAGGGAAGGGAAGGGAAAAGAGGAAGAAGAGGAGAAAAGGGGGAAAAGGGGAAAGGGAGAAAGAAGAAAAAGAAAAAGAAAAAGAGAAGGGAGAAAAAAGAGCGAAAAGATAGAGACGTTCAGACCATAATGGTCTCTCCGGTTTAATGTGTATTTCCGTGTTTCAGGGTCTCAGCAAACCTCCCCGCTGCCCTCCGCCCTGTGCCTTGCATCCCTATCCACCTGCCGCAGAGCCTGGCGGCCGGCTCGCACAGGGACGGGAGTCTCGGACCGTCCCGTCCCGCAGCCCGGGGACGGCAGCCCCGTCGGGGCAAAGCCATTTGGGAAAAAGGTCACCCCGGGAGCCGCCGCCTGGGCCGCCCCGCCGGAGTATGGCCTGCTGAATGAACTTGCAGCATTTTGTTCCAGCCTCCGCTGCGGTGCTCTGCGGCATAATGAGCCGGGCCCTGTATACAGGCATTCATGCTGGTCTGAATGTGGTGTTGAACCTTCTCTGTGCCGGAGCGGTTTGATGGTTTGAATGGAGCTCCCTGGTGGGACATTGCTCGCTGCAACTGTGCCTCTTTGGATGACTGTTGTTCCTTAACATTCATGCCTCATTATGGGGCAACCTGTTAAATCAGGGAGAACAGTGTGCCAAAGTGTTACTCAGGGGCACCGGCAGTTCAGCGGTGGGCATAAATAAGGGCCGCCAAGGAAAATAACTTTCATCGCATCTCTGGGCAAAAGTGATCTCTCTTTAATGGTGCCTCTAGTAGCCCGGTTTAAGTATATAAAGAGCGATAGTGGAATGTTTTGATTGAGTCTAAACATTGTCTTTGAATAAAGCTGAAACCATGTAATTAATGTGTCTTTTTAATAAGGGACAATACGGTCGTTCAAGCTATTTAATTTCATTTAATTTTCCATCCCATTTGCTCCAAAGGCTGCTTTTACTTTTAACACCCGGCCTTTCATGCTGCATCTTGCTCCAGTGGGCACATTAGATCGGTTTCACCCTTCCTTTTTAGGAAAGGAAAAATAAAAGAAAATGTGGTTCCTTTCCTCTTTTGTGGACAATTTATTTCACTTGGGGAACTTCAACTTTGAGCCACAGGACAGAATAAAAATTGGAGAACTGGTGTGAATGCTTCCAGAGCAAGGGCTTTTCTTCTCTGAGTGGATGGGAACCAGCCACAATCGGCTATATTAATAAATAACTTTCCTCACAGTCGGCCTTTACATGGTCCTATTGATAAAATTGTTCGCGTGTCGTTCACGCTTTTTGACTCATTAAGGCCTGGGAGGGAGCGGCTCCCGAGGCGGAGCAGTAGGGTACCTTGGTCGCCTTAAAGGCCCTCTCTCTACCTCTGCGGCTCTCGGAATTTCCAGCCGGTCTCATCCTCGAGTGGCCAGGCCAGAGGTTACAGGGACATGTTCATGGCTTAAATTTATTGCTCTCAACTTCTTGTTTATCCTTTTTTTCCCATTCATGCCGCTGATCAAAGGGGTCATCTTCAGTTCCCCACATCCTCTCCCCCCTCCTCTTCCCAATGAAGTGAAAACGAGCCCGGCCCTGCTCGCGGGACAGTCCCAGGCGTTGCACCCCGGAGCGATGCGATCGGTGGCCACCGATGCTGCAGGGGGAAGGCGCGGGGTGGGGCGGGCGCGACATTTATCGCGCGTGAGCACCAATGCGGACCATTGCTAAAAATGCGTTCACAGCCTTGGCGGACTCAGTGCCGGCCAGCAGCCCGGGGAGCGGGCAGTGGCAGCGCCCCGTCCATGTCCCCGTCGCTTGCCGGTGCCGCCCGTCCGGGGAGCCCCGCGCTTCCCTCCCCGCGCCCGCGGGCAGCGCCAAGGGCGGAGCGGGCCCTCGGAGCAGCCCTGAGCTCCCTCCGCTCTCGCTGACACTGCAGGGCTCGCCCCGGCCGTGCTGCCCCGGGAAGGCACCGGGCGGGCTGGCAGCGAACGGCGGGCAAACATCATCGCAGCAGCGGCGGTGACTTGCCAAGCTGAGCTTTCAGTGCTTTCCGGCGCCTTGAAGGGCAGGGAGAGGGGGAAGATGCTTGCCACCGCCAGCTGGTGAGGGGTGCCGGTTCAAAATCGCTCTGGTTCCCCGTGCGCATCCATGTGGCCTTTGGTCTCACGGTGCCACTCGTGACGGGGGCAGACAAATCCAGAGCAAAGCTCCCACGCACAGTCACATAGAAAGCGACGTGCCAAGGTTTATCTTGCAGAAAGCGGGTTACTTGAGAAGAGCCCGCTCAGTTACCTGGCGTCTGCCGGCAGATGTACCTCTAAGCGTAGTTTTTTGGCTTTCCTTCTGAAATCTATTTGGTCTGACTATTACAAAAACGCCACGGGGAAAAAAAAAAGGAAAAAAAAAAAAAAGAAAGAAAATAAAAGGAAAAACAAAAGAAAATAAAAAGCTCCATATCTGCGATTATTTCTGAAAGCAGTGCATAAAATCTCGTGTGCAACTTTGCAACTTCTCCAAAGGAGAAAGGTTTAGAAAACTGTGGAGTGCCATGAGGCATGGAGCAGAGAAAACCTGCCAGCAGGAATTAGACAAGAGTATAAAAGCGAAAGTGGAAAATTGAATTTGTTAATCTCCTTGGTCTGACAGCCACATCTGAACTGTTGCATGCATTTGAGAAATAACTCTCACACCATTTCTTTTCAGCTCCTGGAAAATTTCTGGGACATTTATCCGGCCTGAATTATAAGATGACTTAATCCTAGCACTTCGTTGTATCTTAATTAAAATATTTATGCGAAGAGGAGGGTCACAGGCGCACACTCTGTTTGAGTATCTTCGTTCTGGCTTTATTCACAGTTGCTTTTTGCTGTTTCCACCTCCTAAAGCGGTTTCGGTGCAAGAGATTTCGCGTGTGGGCGAGGAACTTGTGTATATATTAAAGAAGGAATCCAGCTGCACACACTGTTCACTAGATATCTGTGTTATCTGCCTGCCTGTTTCCTGGTGGCTGTACGTCTCTATTTCCTCCTGTCTCTATTTCTTAACCGCACGAACTACAGGCACAGCTTCCCCAGCACTCGCAGGTGCAGCGGTTTGTGTTTTACAGCGGCTAGGGCGGCTCATATTTTGTGCTATTCATCCTCCTTAAGGATCAAAGCTCTTCTGAAACAGATTACTGGCCTGAAACCAAACCACTGAAATGGTAATATGGTCGTTCTTTTTAAAAAAAAGTGTAGGTATTTTCTGGTGTTTTCCCATCAAGTACCTGCCCAATTTCTGTATGGCACACGCCGGGAATCAATAGAAGTTAACAAGTCCTCAAAACATTCCCCATCTCTTTGTTTAATCTCCTTTACAATAAAGCCAAGGGAAGAGAATTAAAAATCTTTGAAGTATATTAAACCTCAAAAGGCTCAGCCAAGTAGACTTAAAATAGTCACTTATTTTCCAAAACTGGTTTGTCGAGGAACAATAAAAGGAAGTAAAATTTATGGAGAAATTATACAGTGGATTTGTCACTTAAAATATCGTAACTGTCTCGGGGACAATACCCCATGCTGAGGATTAATGGTCCCTCCAGACCTTTGATTCACCAGCGCCTTTTCTTTGCCCTTGACAAATTGGATTTTTAGGAATGGGAAGGTCGCCTGGCCCATTGTCTGCCAGCCATTCACTCCGCCTGATTATGCAGGAGGGTTAGGGAAAGGCTCCATGTGACCCTCTTGGATGGGACTCCGCAGCTGCTCGAGGAGCCAAACTCTCTCACCAAACTCTGCGCCCCAGAGCATCCCCCTGCCAAGGGGTACCCCTCCTGCTCCCGTTGAAAAGCCGGCATCCACACAGCGCCGCGTCACTCTGCGGGCGGAGATACGCCTGTGCTCATCCTCCCGCCGCCTGCCGCTGTCACTCCGGCCCCCTTAAGTAGTTGGGGTTCCCGAGCGCTCACACCCAGCGGCAGCGATGCAAACCAGCAGGGCTCCGGCCATCAGCGTCAGCGCGGAGAGCTGCATCCCGGCTGGGCTGCGCCTGGGTCCTGTGCCGGGCACCTTCAAACTGGGCAAGTACCTGTCAGACCGCAAGGAGCCAGGACCCAAAAAAAAGGTATTTTCCTACGGTCTCTTCTGCACCGCTGGACTTTGGTTATTCGTTGACTCGGGGGAAGCCGGCTTTGGGAGAAGAGACTGCTCTTCCCCCGTTTCTCTTCGATCCTCCCTTCTTAGAGCGAGCCAGGAAAGCAAAGAAAAGCATTTCCAGAACCTCCTGAGATGTCTCCCCGTGGTTTTGGCAGGAAAGCCTGGCCGCCCGTGCCCTCATCCTCTCCTTCCCAGCGCCGGGGCCGCCAGCCTGTCCAGAGGACACGGGGGCTCTCCCGGAGAAGCAGATGCGCCCCTGCCTTGGACGTAGACGTGCTGGAAGCGTCGCATGAGCCCCGTGCCCGGTGTCGGAGGGTCCTGGTCCCGCCACCCAGCCCCCGTCCCCCGGGCGCTCCGCTCACTGCAGCATTGCCCCCTTTCCTGGTAGAGCCAGGACGTCCCACGGCCGGCTCCTCGTTCCTTGAGCCCTGGCGAGGCGGGGGCACGAGGCAAAACAGCCCCCGGGTTTTGGGTTTTGTCCCGGGAAGAAGCAGGGCAGAGGCAGATTCACCCATTTATTTCTGCATTTGGCTCGGGCTCGCGCTCCCAATCTCTCTTCCCGACCGCGAGCCCTGGGCCTGAAGGCAGTGAGGGGCGAGACGGCGCCGGGGTGCCGGTCGCAGGTGTCGGGGCAGCCCAGAGCAGCTCGACCTCCCCGCAAAGCCTCGGGGGGACCTCCCTCCCAGAGCTGCAAGCAACCCGCACAGCCGGAGCGGGAGATGGAGGCCACCCGGCTACCGGCTTCGGGGTCAGTCCCTGTCCGAGCGAAGGGGCGAGGAGGAGCAGGCGGTGAAGGGCTTTCGCCCCGTCCATCAGGCTCTTCAGGGGGCTGCGGATGAGACCCCTCCTTTCGCCCCCCGGGCAGCCGCGGCTCACGCGTTCCGCTCTGATTTTTAATGCACTTTAATTGTTTTTAAACGCTCTGCCAGCCCACTCAAATTTATTTCTCATCTGGCTCCCTTGGTTTCTCGCTTTAGACTGCTTTGTTCCGATGACTTTTATTGCACGGTCAGGGAATGGGCACTTCATTTTCTCTTTGTATGGGCAAGCAGATTATGAAGTATGGGGCTACAGGGACTTTGTAGCTAAGCAGAATCTTCTCCCCTTTCCCCCTCCCTATCTCCCGACAAGTCCTGCATGTCGCAATGGTTTTGCACGGACTCAGAGACTGCATGAACTCTAAAAGAAAAAAAAAAGTTAAAAAATCGTAGCAGAGTATTTAATATAGCGTTAAGCGAAATGTAACGGCTGCGAGTGGACAAGGTGCATTTGGATCAATGCGAGCCAAGGGAAAAATCCCTTTCCCCTCGCCTGGCACGGGGTCTTCCATACTTACCATATAGAACTGCAACCCCCGCTATGGCAGCTGCATCTCTCCCGAGGCACCTGTGAGCCGGGGAATGTCCTACCCAAAGGTGGATGAGGATGGAAGCGTTAAACGGGAGGCAAAAGGAAATGCTCTCGCCTCTGCTTTCAGCTGCGGTGCTCAGCCCCCTGCCTAGTGTGGGGAAGCAGCTCGATGGGCCAGACAGAGCGGGCAGGCAGGCAGGGGGACGGGTAAGCTTTTTTGCCCTCTTTGTGTTTTGTTTCACTTGAAAATGACAGCAGTGCCGCCTGTTTTTTCCAGGTGCGGATGGTCAGAGGGGAATTAGTGGATGAAGCCGGGAGCTCAGCTCTGGAGTGGATAGGGTTAATCCGAGCTGCCCGAAACTCCCAAGAGCAGACACTGGAGGCTGTTGCGGATCTGCCAGGAGGACAGGTACCCCACTCGCAGCTCCGCGCTGGCATGGCACCTCTCTCCGCCACATGCTTTCTCTCTCAAGCCTCCTGAAGAAGTTTCCTTTCTTCCCTCTCCAGATTTTCTACCGGGCGCTGCGAGATGTCCAGCCGGGAGAGGAGCTCACTGTCTGGTACTCCAACCCTCTGGCGCAGTGGTTTGACATCCCCGTCACGGCCACGCCGACGCACGACGAGAAAGGTACAGATGCGGGCATTCATTTCAGAGCAACCAAATTAAATGAAACGAAACAAACCCTCTTTAACTGACACCTTTGACGGGAACTCAAACTGCGGTAGGCAAACGTGGGCCCTCAGAAAAATAAATGCCAGTACAGCTGTCGTGAATTTAACCCACCACCCTTTAAACTAAGACTCCATCTGCTTACATTTAAAGGGTGATCTATTAACTCGGTAGCGTATGGAAAGGACCTCGTGCATCGCGTTGTTCCGTCATCGGCCCGATTTAATGATTCTTTGATAGGCAAATGGGGTTTCTCTGAAATATCGCTATAGTTGGTATGCGAGACAGCAAACTGGCTCAGTAGTTTCTAAAAACATTTGGTTTATCTTCCCTGCTCAGAGTTTCAGAGACTGTTTTCAGGTTCTTTTGCGGGTAGATTCACATAGTCAAGACAAAACTGGGCAGTACTGGGCAGTCCCTCTAAATTAGAATACATTAGGTAAAAGGTTAAGTCGGCGTCAAATCACACTGAAATCAGGATATCCAAAGATGTTGGGAAGGTAAAGACATCGGTCTGGGATGGCTTGTCTCAATCCGCAAACCTATTCTTAGCTAGAATTACACCGGTGTTAACAAAATGATAAGGTGGCAGTACATTAAAAAAAGGCGAGGGAAAAAACAAGACGAAATTCTTCAGCGTTCACTTGTCGGGCTGCTCTGGCGGCGGCCATCCCATCCCTCTGCCCTGGGTCCGGATGCTCCCTGGGGCATCGGTGGCGGCAGCTGCCTGTGGGCACTCATTCCTCTCGGGCTGAGGGAACCCCAGCCGCTCCTGCTTGACGCAGAAGATCCTTCAGCTTGGAGGTGTCCCCGGGAGGGAAGCGAGTGCACGATCCGGGCAGGGGCTGCCCCCTCCCCGCATCACGGCTGGCTGCTCCGCAAGGTGGTCAGGGTCCGGCCCGAAGGGATGGCTGCGGGAAAGCAAGGTTCTGGCTATTACATCTCATCCACTCGTGCTGTGTGCGAGAGCCCAAACCCCTCCTTGTACGAAAACTACACCCGGAAAAGAAACTCTTGGTCACGTCTGTGTTCCCGCCGCGTCGAAGGGCAGTGGGGCCATGGATCTGCAGTGGGTCACCCCCTCAAGAAGCCTGGAGAAGTTTCGGTAGCAAGGAGGACACGACGCTGGGTTGCTCCCCACTCCTCCCCAGCAGCCCTTGCTGCGGATGGGTACCAGCGCTGCTCGGGGGAAAAACGAAGGAGAGCTCAGGTCTGCAAGGGGCTCCCAGTGTGCGGCATCTCCCTCGCCCCGTCGAAACAAGGCTGATTTGCAAAGTGACCCTAAGGATCTGCTGCGTCTTCGGCCCCACAGTTTCCGGACTGATTCATGCAGACTCAGAAAAAGTGTATCAGCATGCTGAAGTGCTCTTCTTTTAATGATCACATGCTGAAAAAAACCCAAAAAGCTGAAAAGTCAAACTAAACTCTCAAAACCCCACCAACCAGAAAAAGACAGCGGAAGAAATTCGGGGAGTTTGTTTTTTTTTTTTTCTAAATATCGCAAAACGAAAAAATCAAACTAAATCAAATATTTGGAATTCTTCTGTGTTTGACCCCTTTAATTTGGGTATTTGGGTCACCGTCGTGACAAAGAGGTGGGGTTTTTTTTGTTTGTTTGTTTTTGTTTTTTTTTTTTTTGTTTTTTTTTTTCCCCTGGAGCCGTTCTTGTTGAACTGGAACTGAGCCGGGGAAGCAGCCGGTCTCGGTGGCGGTCGGGAGCCGGATACCAAGGCCGAGCCGCGCCGCTGAGGAGACCTGCATAGCAAACGCAGACGGCGAAAGGGAGTCTGTGGCCATGCTCCTTTCCATCCCTACCGCTCCTTTACCCCTTTTCCGATGCACGGCAGTGGGATTGCCAACGTAGCTCCTCCTCCCTGGAGCCCCGCAGACACAACCCGGTGGCTCGCCCTCCTCGACGGGGCGAAAACCAGCGCCCAACACCTTCACAATGCTGCGGATCCCGGGGCCGCCTCTCCACGGCTAGCGAGGAAGGGCTGCCCACGGCTGCGAGGACACAGGCGGCGATCACACGCAACAGCGCATGATGCTTCCACACGAGTTCGCACACAAGTTTCCCCCGGAGAGTGAAGATTCCGTTTTCCTCCAGCAGCGGATATCGACTGATCCCTGTCAAAAGCTGTCTCGGGAGGCTGGTCACGGCCATCGCATTCACCTTGGCCACCCGCCCTCCCTGGGTGCTCCCACACCCCGACAGACGCGGGGGGCACGATGCAAGGTTTCATTCCCGTTATCCCCCACGGGATTCCCTGAGACGTGAGGAGCTTCCCCCTGGAGCAGGCTCTCATTTCCTTGCGGCATTTGGCCGCATCTTGGGTGTTTCAGCGCGTTAAACTGCGGGGTCAGCTGAGGACGGTCAGGGTGGGCAAGAGGCGAACGGGAAATTCGGAGGCTTATCAGCATAGTGTGGTGGCTAGGGGAAACGAGAGAGAGAAAGATGGGTACAAAGAGACAGAAAAAGAGAAGGAAGGAGAGAAGGAAGAGGTGAAGGAGGGAGGGAAGGAAGGAAGGAAGGAAGAAGGAAGGAAGGAAGGAAGGAAGAAGGGAGGAAGGAAGGAATTCCTAGACAGACAGGTGGCCACAGAGGCGGTGTTTCACCGTCGGGGCTGGGGAGATGCTCTTCCTTGGGGTACCGTCCTGGCAAGCGAGAGCAGGACGGGGAAAACAGAGTCTGAGCCTCTGCAGTGTCGGGCAGCCACCACAGCCGCGGCCACCGAGGTCTGTTCCGCTTGAGAGAAGTCGAAATGGGACGGGGCACAAAGGGCATTGTCCTCTGAAAGGGAACGATTACATATGGCCCATACATATCGGATATTGTCTCGCCGAGTAATGAGCGGCTCACGATCATTAGATTGGCCTTTGTTCGGTGCAGCCGACTCCCTGACATACGCTACCTCCTCTGCAAACGCCAACAGATGGGCCCTCCGACAGACGACTCGCGGCTGCAGCTGCTCCCCCCGGCCCTACGGCGCCCCGCTCGCGGGAGCCCAGCCCGGATCGCGCAGCGACCGCTCCGCTCCGCGACAGAGCACGGCGGGGGCGGGACGAGGCGGAGGGAGCGCGGGGATGCGCGGGGAGGCGCGGGGATGCGCGGCCGCCGCTGACGGATGTCCCTCCGCTTGCCTCCGCAGGGGAGGAGCGGTACATCTGCTGGTACTGCTGGAGGACCTTCAAGTACCCCAACAGCCTCAAGGCCCACGTCCACTTCCACTGCGCTCTGAGCCACGGCCGGCCCTTCCTCCATCACGACCACGGCCGGCCCGCTGCCACCGCCTTCGGCCTGCCCCCCAAGGAGCTGCCGGCCGGCTCTCTGCGCGGCCACCCGCCGCCCGGCTGCGGCCCTCGGGAGACCGTCAAGCGGGAGGCCGTGGCCGCCTCCCCGCCGCTCGCCAAGCCGGCGCTGCCCAAGCGGGCGGCGGGCAAGGAGGAGCAGGAGCGCGCCCTGGACATGAGCGTGGGGGCCGCCCGCGGGCCGGGGCCGCTGCTGGGGCCGGCGGGCGGCAACGGGCTGGCGCTGTGCCCCGGGGCGCGCTCGGCCTTCCGCCCCGCCGGCTCGCTGCGGGAAGAGGCGCGGGGCGCCGCCGCCCTCGGCTTCTCCAAACTGCTGGGGGGACTGAAGGCGGGACGCGCCGCCGCCGAGGCGCCGCCGAAGTGCGGAGCGCTGCCGGGCGAGGCCGCCCCGCAGGCGGCGGCGGCGGGGCTGGCTTGCGGCGGCGGGCTGCGCGCCTTCCCGCTGCTGTCCCCGCTGGAGGAGGCCTCGGCCTTCCGGCAGGTGGAGCGGGGGCTGCCCTCGGCCGCGCTGCCGCCCGCCCGCTACCCGCCGCTGCCCGGCGGGGCCCTGGAGCGCTTCGCGCTGCCGCCCTTCGAGGGCCTGAAAGCGTACGCGGGGGAGTGCGGGCTGCCGGTGATGCCGCTCACCGTCTACAACGGGGAGCTGCTCTACGGCGCCGCGCCCTACTACCCGCTGAAGCTGCACCTCGGCGGCCTCCTCAAGTACCCCGAGTCGGTGTCGTACTTCGCGGGGCCGGCGGCAGGTCTGCACGCTGCGGAGCTGGGCTCGCTGGCCAGCATCGACCGCGAGATCGCCATGCACACGCAGCAGCTCTCCGAGCTGGCGGCCGAGAAAGGCCGAGGGAGGCTGGAGGCGCTGCCGGCTGGGGCGGCAGGGGCGGCCGGAGGGAAGCCCAAGACGGGGCACCTGTGCCTGTACTGCGGGAAGCTGTACTCCCGCAAGTACGGGCTGAAGATCCACATGCGGACTCACACCGGCTACAAGCCGCTCAAGTGCAAGGTCTGCCTGCGGCCCTTCGGGGACCCCAGCAATCTCAACAAACACATCCGCCTGCACGCCGAGGGCAACACGCCCTACCGCTGCGAGTATTGCGGCAAGGTGCTGGTGCGGCGCCGCGACCTGGAGCGGCACGTCAAATCCCGGCATCCGGGGCAGAGCCTCGGCAAGGCGGCTGAGGACAAGACTGACTCTGGCTACGCGCAGCCCGAGCAGGAGCAAAAGACTGACAACGAGAGCGACGTGGACGTCTGCTTCACCGACGACCAGAGCGACGCGGAGAGCGGCAGCCGGCACCGCGAGCAGTGATGCGGGGAGGCGGCCGGGGCGGGGCGGGGTGAGGGGAGCGCTGCAGCCCCCCCTCCCTATCACTCTGGGCTCCCGGGGCGGTCCCACCGGAGGCCGTGCCGCGGAGGAGCGCGGGCTGGCGGGCAGAGCCGCCGGCAGGGCGGGCAGGGGTGCGCGGGCGTGCCCGGGTTCCCTCCACAGTGTCGCCCCCGGCGCTGCAGCTGCGGTGCTGGGACAGGGGAGGGAGGGCGAAACCCTGGCGGGCCCGGGATACCGCTGGACAGGCACCGCATCGCGATAGGCGCCCGCATTTCAGTGGCCATATATTTTTATTGTACCTTTGTGTCGAGAAAATTGTGCCTTTTGGAAACGGTTTTTTAAAATATGCGCTCTCTCATCACTCTTTCCAGCGGTCTGAGCCGTGGGCCTCAGCAGCAGACCAGGGTCTGCAAGCGGCTCGGGCACCTGTACACTTTATTTGACGCCTCACCTGGGCTTTCTCGAGTCCTAATAAAGCAATACCAACAGCTTTTTGGAAAGACAGAAGAAAACGGGCAACAAAAAACCACTCTTGCAGCATGGAAGAGGTTTGCATAACAGGTGCACCATTTGATCAAGTTGCAATTATTTATAGCAGATAATATTTGAGTAACAAATGTAAAATAAATATTAAAAAGCATGACTCTAAAAGCACGCACTATATAATTTTAAAGGAAATACACTCTCTGTTTGGTAGAATACAAATGTGGTGTATGTTTGTTTTCTAATGAACGATGTACAGTGGATACAGTATTTTGGTCTTGGTTCCAGTTTGTCATGCGATTTTTTAAGAAAAGAAATAAAGTTACTGACAAACTACTGTTTGTCTAGTTGTTCGTTGAAGTGCTGTCAGCATGATCTCATGTTTCTTCACAATGATTCTGATGATTGGAAGATCACATCCATCTGTGTAGAGCGTCTTTGGGTAAAGCTCTAAACAATTTGCCCCGAATATGTCGCCTGAGCATTTTCCTTCTCTCACTTTGCAAAACCAAAGGGCAAAAATCTCAAATCTAAGCCGTTCTTCTCTATGCCTACGATTTTTAATGTTTTTTGTTGTTATTTTGTTTTGCACAGGTCGAGGGCAGAGCTGTTAGAGGCTAAACATTATTAGTCTGTTTTTATCTGTTTGCACTGGGTCAAACGTGCCACTTTTGCAAACACTCTTCTTTAGAATCGTTGTTACTTTTATTTGAGGGGAAAATCTTCTTATCTTTGCTATGGAAAACCTGAAACGAGTTCAGCTTAAGAAAAGAGAATGTCAGAAAATTATGTGTTTCCCCTGGCAGCTCCTCCAACTCACCAGGCAAAAGGATGCAACACTGGCGACAGTGACCCGCCAGCTGTGTCGCGCCAGATGTGCGGGTCTGCCCGCTCAGGTCCGAGCTGGGGCTTTCCCTGTGCCCTCGGGCAGGCAGAGTCAGAAGGGAGCCACGCTTTTCGGTTTGGCATAGCTCACAACTCTGAAGCAGAGGGTAAATCTGTTTGATTATTCGATAGTCTTAGAAGACTGTGAGTTTTCAGGATCGAGCCCTATTTCAGTCCGGGGTGTAGGCGATGTAATGTAAAATACAAACGAATTACTTTCAGTATCTGAGAATTTCAGATACAAATCTGATCCTTTGTTTGCTCACTTAAGGTTATATCGTGCTTGACAGCAATAGGAAGCGGGAATTCAAATACCAATCTTGAATTTCCTTTAAACGTTTGACGCTGTAGCTTTTTCCCCCTATTTTTCTTTTTTTTTTTCTTTTTTGGTTTTTCTTTTTTCATTTTCCTTTTTCTCCCCTCCCCTCCCGCCCCGCTCCCCCCCCCCCACCCCCCGTGTTTGGGCTTGTGCACTCACTCAATTCAGCTTATCCCAAAACAAAAGTTGTCGTTCTGACATGAAAATAAACGGAAAACCCCTCTCCTGCAAAGAGGGGGATCTTTTTCATCTGTTGGCAGAGTAGAAAATCCTGTTGTCATTTTTAGCACTGTCAGCAGGACCTGGAATATTTTCTGCCAGTTCTTTATTTCAATATATTTATCTGCTGCTTTCCCAAAGGACGGCACCCACTGCGGAGCTCCTGCTGGGGAGGGATGCATCACGTGTGCTGTGGAGAGGGTATAATAATTCAACTGTGATACAAGAAATATTTTCGTGTCTGTAGAGTTTATGAGTTTTAATAGAAGTGTTCCATTAAATCGTAATACTTGGGCCACTCTCACCAAAAAAAGAAAAAAACCAAACAATACTCCAGAGAGTTTGTGTGCATTAATGGTCTGTATACATAATAAACAGTCTTAGAGTTAAGAAAAAAAACACAAACCGAACTAAACGTAGCCAATCTCAAATAATCAAAGTCAAGGGAAAAAAAAAAAAAGAAACAGCATATGATTTGACTGTATTTTTAAATTTTTTTTTAATTGCTATGCAGCGGCTAAATCGAAATACAAAGCACAGGCGGAGAAATTCTGACACATTCACTTTAAGGGCCCTATTCCTGAGACTTTCCTGGTGGAGACGCCCCCCCAGGCATGGGTCCGCGGGTGAGTGCCGGTGCCCGGCCCGGGATGCTCCCGGGACCGCCGGAGCTCCCGTTTCCTGAGCGCCGTCCGATCCCTGCCCGGCCCCTCGTGACAAGCCTGCTTGGTCTTAATTTTAGTTTTCTCCCGTGTTGAATTTTATTTAATTAGATTTTACCACGTTTCGGGTTATTTTATTCAAGTTTGATAATTTTTGTGTCCCTGTCAGCCCAGGGATGAGGCGACAGCGTTCTCCCGAAACCTCAGTGATTTGGGCGGCGCTGATAAGCTGGGATGCAACCAGGGCTAGGGAAAGCAGCATTTCAGGCGGGTCAGCAGTCGCAGAGTTCCAGAGGGCTCCGAGGGCTCCGAGCTGGGGCAGGGAGGACTGACTGACCCCACCGCCGCGGCTCCGGCGGCCCCGGCCCAAATTTGCCAGCTCGGGTGCTGATTGGCTGAGCCTTACGGCGGCTCGCGTTCCTATTGGTCGGTGCTCGCCAGGCAGCCCCGCTCCGGCGCGGCGGGAAAGCGCCGGGAGCGCGCCGCGGCTGCGGAAAGCATCGGGAGCGCGCCGCGGCTGGAAAGCGTCCCTCCGTGTGCCCCTGGGCTGGATTGCACCTCCTGCGCTCATTAACTCATGTGCCGCTTATAGCCGTTCCCGCGTCCTTCGGTTTCCCGAAGGACAGGTTTGGGTCTGGAGAGAGGTGAGAAAACTTCAGGTCGCAGAGGTGCGGAGCTGATGGCAGAGCCATCCTGGACACAATACCAGCTGGATTTTGTGTTCTTAGCGTCTCTAGTTCTATTATTGCTTCTGGCTGGCTACCATTTGAAGCTAGGGAAAAAACAAAAAAACAAAACCACAGGTTTTACCTTCTGCATTTGTAATTATTTATAGCTGCAGTAAAGCAGGTATGTCTTCTGCGTTTTTTATAATCAAGGAGAAAATAATTAACCACACTTGCAATAAAACATGTGGAAAGCACATGCAGAAAGGATGATGTTAAGACTGAAGAAAGATTGACTCCTTTAAAATATTACTCATTGAGATGCTTGTTTGGTCAAGGGTCATAGACATTCAATAACAAGATTTCTCTATTTTATTTTCTATGGGAGGGCTCAGGTTTTCTGACTCAAGTTGAACAGGAAATAATGAAGTCTGCATTTTGTGAGTGAAGAATAGAACATTATTTGCTTGTTGGAAGTCAAGAGCCAAGAAGAATAAATAAATTCAGATGGCTTTGGGACATTATTAGAAGCTAGTCTAGGCATTTTGCAAACTGGTCTTTCAGTTTCCAAAGATTCACACTCAACTTTAGCTATTCTTGTAAAAGCAATTGATTTCAGTAACATCCCATTTTTTAAATTTGGCAAGCAGTTTTGATGATTATTGGCTTGCCCTGCACTAGCCTCTTCATAGAATCACCATCAAGAAGTCTGCATGCATCTGGCAGAGGGTGCAAAGAATTGCCAAGAAGTGGGTTGTGAGGATCTTGAAGGTAATTTTGGTTTTCAACCAAACTTGGATTTGGCACAAAACTCTGTCATGTACCTTACAGGTTAATGCTGTAATTACCGTTGTATCCAATGCCTGAGGATGCACATGGGAGATGAATGGTGCTGTGAAGGACCAAGTCGTAGGGCAGGGTCTTACTCCTCTAAACTTGCTTAAGGGGTTTGAACATAGTCTTGAGTTTACAGCTTTAAACAACCCCTAAGATTACCTGATTTTACAAAGGTGTTGAACACTTGCTCTCCCCAGTGAAGCTAGTGAGACTGATTTAAAGTCTACCAGGACCTTTGACGTGTAAGTGGGATAGATATAGTATGCTGTAATGCAAGTGAGTTTAGATTTTGAACTGGATGATAGTACAACACTCAGGGAGGACTTGGTCACTTTAAACAAGGAAATGGCTCTATGCACTTAGAGGAATATAGTTTCAAAAATTTTTGTATTAAACTAATATTTTAAGTCCATGCATATGCACACACGTGATCTGATCAGAAAGCTCTGCTGTAGATAGGAAAACGTGTTCTTAAGGTTCCCCTTCTATGGCTGCAACTCTGGTGTCATAAAGAAATGATTTATTGATCCAGAAAAACCTATGAGTTTGTTTGGGTACATTCATGCTGAAAATATTTTCAGGGAACTTTTTCTTTCCACTAGAAGTTGTATACTTGAAAGTACATTTTGAAATAGTTGCTGTGTTTGTAAACTGTGTTTGTAAGCTGTACTTTCAATATAAAAAGAATCCCCACACCTGCATCTGATGAAGTGAGCATCAAGGCTTGGATTCATACTTCCTGTGTGCCAGGGAGACATGAGGATGGGAGAAAATCAAACTGCACTTGGCTTCAGGTCAGGGAATGGTGAAGATCAAGAATTCTGTCTGAAAAGAGCAATTCTGCACTTGACTGTGAGCAGCTACTTTCTGAATTTTCACCGGAAGGTAAAGTTCAACATGTCAAGGTCATGTTCAAGCTCACTGAAGTTCATTGGACCATATCAGATAAAATCTACAAGCAACAAAAACGCTTTCAGGTATATTCAAAGTCAATCCAATGAGGATTGACAGCATATGTAATGCTATAAACTTGTATTTTACAAGAAACAGTAGAAAGTTTCTTAACAACTAAAAAAAAGCCATACTGAAGAAACAGATGCCTGGATCTGAGGTGTATATTCATCTATGTTTAGAGCTGATATTCTGAAATGTTATGGAAAGCTATGAGCAAAGTTCATAAGCTTCTTATGTAGATTTGCATATGAATGTGGATTTTTGATTTTAAATTTTGATTTTTTAAAATTTGTTCTGTTTGGAATGTATTATCCTGTTTCAAGGGTAATGAAAGGGCTTGCATTTATATTATTTTTTAGAAATTGTGACTGCTGGCTTCTGAAGAGAGTGGTTTCGTAGCAGGTAATTTGAAGTCCTGATCTGAAATGGAGTAAGTGTGATTTAAAAAGACAACATCAGTAAAGTGAGGTTCAGAGTGCTAAGGAAAAATTCCTCACTGTTCTGCTGTTTGCATCACTTCAGTTTCATTGCTAATGGCTAAGCAGTTGCAAGGAGTAAACTTTAGGAAGAATGGGGAGAGGTGAAGTCTTTATACTCCTTTGTAGTTTTAAAAACCTGCTGGTTAGTCAGAGCAGCAGAGGCATATATTTTAGCTTTGGAGCATATAACTGGTTCTTACAGCATGAGCATTTTTTTTGGCTCTATTCAGAAAATTGGAGGACTAAAAAAACATTTAAGCTCAGAGTCCTATTTTTCTGTGTAAGACCTGCACTTACAGTAATTTCACAATTATAAGCCACACCTGAATATAAGCCGCACTTTTTTTTTTAAAAGCGAGGATCCCTGTGTAACAAAGTAACAAATTAGTAACAGAATCACTGCCAGCTGGGTTTGGTGTCAGGTGCTCAAGTTGCAACAGTTTTCATAGACCAGCAAAGCCTTTAAAGGCAGCCCCAGGCGCCTTCCCTGGCCAGCTCTCACTTCCGGGTTGGCATTTCACTGGGATTTGTCCATAGATAAGCCGCACCTCAATATAAGCCGCACTACTGGGGTAGGCTGGATTCTTCAGTGAAAAAGGTGCGGCTTATAATCGTGAAATTACTGTACCTATTTTTCAGTAGTCTAAGCTGTGCAGTAGCTCGCCAAAAGAAATAACCATAAAAGCATTCTGTATTTTTTTGGTATACTTCTGGAAAAATCAGAGGCTGAACACTCTGGGGTATTCAGAGGTACTCGACCAAAGATCCTGCTAGCTACATCATGGGGCTAAAGAGTCCTGTTGGGAATGCATGTTTGCAGCTAAGCAACAACTTGGAATTGTGTTGGAGTAGCTGCATGGCTGATGGTTTGCCTCCAGTTCATGGTTGTTATTTCTCCATAGAGCCTCTCCCTCCTTGTAGAAACAAGCAAAACTGACATTTTTTGATAGAAACAAAGGACCGTGGGGACCTTCAGCCTCTGGTCTGAGTTCAGGCAGGATTCTGGTTGCAGCTCCCAGCTGTGGCTCACAGTGACAGTTGTCTTTGTCAGTGCTCATAAGGAAAACTACTTCAGCTTTGTATAGGCATAGTGCGCAACAGCACACTGAAATTTTGTGGTCTATTTTTTTTCACTTTCATTTTATAAAGCAGAAACTTAATTTAACCTCCCTTTGTTTTGTGTTGCTGACTGTCAGCTGGCTTTTGGACAAAGCAAAGGGAAGAAGCAAAACATTTTTTCACTGCTTTAGTCCAAGAGATCTAAATTGTAAACAAATTTGGTATACCAAATTATTTCAGTATTTCTGTGACATTATATGCTAATATCAAAAAAAGCATCTTATTTATTCCTGAATGAGTTAATTTTAGTTTCATGTGGGGCAACAAAGTTGCTTTAGCTTAATTTCTTGAGGTAGCCTGTGTAAGTTTTGGAATATGCCTCTATGCTTTGCCATGATTTTCCAAAATGTTTAAAAATAGATAGAGAACATTAGAATTTCAGAAGGATACATTTTTTAAAAATAAAGGAATAAATAGGAAAGAAATGTATAACTTTTGTTCCTGAATGAAATTTGTTGGGAATAATATCTCATGCCTTTGTCAGAGCTAATGAAAAAACCCCAAACCTGTTGTAAGGAAATATATAAAAATATAATTAGCAAAATAAAACACTTTACAATGATGAAGACAATTATTTGTCTTGATTATTACATTCAATATTTATCTTAAATGAGAAGAATTTATATAAAAGCCATAACCCTTATCTCTGATTATATGCATCTCTTCTCTAAAGGTTTGATTCACCACACTTCAGATAAGACATTCCTGCTTCTTGCTCTCAGCTTAATGCTTTGGAAAGAAAGGAATTTTAATGTGGTGCAGAAACTAATGGCAAATGAGAATCCACAGTTAGAAGGATTTCCTCAAATGGTTCTTGTAAAATGCTTGTCATATTTAAAGTCAAGCTGCACATTTCTAAAACAAGTAATACATTTCACAGATTAAGATGTATCATGTAAGAAAACAAACAGATCCTGTGCTTTTAAAATGCCTGCTTCCTTTACGCAGCAGATGGTGCTAGATTGTGAATATATGTCAATTTGATTTATTTATAGTCTGAAGAATATACAGTGAAAGACATGGCATGTACAGCGTTCAGATAGACTACATAGCAAATTGATCTTTATAAACTCATTTGTTTTGGCACAGTCTTCTGTGGTGCGCATGCTTGTCCTGATGTCTCCTCTGCACCCTTCCAAGACTTTCAGAATTGCCATTGTGCTTACAAAAGATGCCAAACCTAAACAGGAATTGAGTGACAGAATTACAGTCAGTCCTAAAAGGTACCTTTTAGCTGAAGAACAGGTTGAGTAGAGGTAATAGGAGTTTAAAAACATTTCATTTATCTTTTGTACTAGAGCCAGCAGCATCCCAAAAGCCTGGCAATTTTCCCCATCCGGGTCTGTGTGTTAGCACTCCTGGACTCAATTGCACCAGGTACAGCTATGCTGCTAAAAAGACAAACATCTACGGAAGGGTGCATGTTTAGACCTGCACTAAGCCTGCCTCCCAGTAGGTCTTGGTGCTGCCCTAGAGTGCCTATCTGCAGCCTGGCATCTAAAGCTGCCAGAGGTAAGAGGGCTGCAGAAGTGTCAGTGCACAACTATCAAAGCACAGAATGCCACATGGCTTCTAATGTTATCCTGTCCTTGTGCTCTCCTGCCCCCATCCAGCCTGAGCCATTGTCAGAGCACAGTCAGCTCCAGTCACGTCACCTGTACCTCAGCATAATTGGATTTGTTGGCTCAAGCATTACTCAAGGAGCTCGGTGTCTCACTCTTGAGGGATTACAATGGACGTTTGGTGTCTAAGTTTTCAGGGCTCTTTGGAAAATTCCAGATGTAACAGTATGCAAAATAGGCTGTTTTGTCCCTTGACAGTGGGAACCTTTGTTAGAGTCTATTAGCTTAGATCCTGACTTCTCCTTTAGGAAGTGATAGATCAAGAAATATGCAAAGTTAGAGCTTATTTGCCTCATCCAAAACCTTGAGGATGAAAGAGGCAACGTCATTGCAGCCTTTCCAGGGGCCTTTCCTGGGCTGGAGAAATACCCTTTTGGGATCCTTCAGGTGCTGATTAGAAATTCAACAAAGAAAAAAACCTGCTCAAACACTAGAGGAAAATTAGTATGTATTCACTGAGACATTCTCGAATATCACCCCAGAAGTCAAGTCCTGAGGTCAGTACATTGGTAAGTATGAAGAATTATTATTATTAAATTAATACATTAGTAATGTAGAGACTAATGAGTTTCCAAAAGAATGAGAGAATGTTTAATCCTATCTATCCTTCACTGGAAGTGGTTACTAAAGCAACTGCAGAAAGTTTCATCACTAAACCACAGCTAGTGTCAGTGTAACCAGGTGTTGCTGTAATTCCTAATAAGTGAGGCTTCAAACACAATAATGGCATAATTATTTAGTGACTCCACAGATGGGGAAAACAATATGAAAATTAGTTCAGAGTCTTGGATTGCCTGAGTAATTTTCTCAGAAAGACAAAGTGCTACCCAAATTCATATCTTATTAAGGCTTTTAAATATCATTGCCTCAGTTTGAATGTTTATGGAAAAAATCTCTTTATTATAGCTTCCCACATACAGTTCAGACTCCTTGCTTCAAGGTCTTGCACAAATTAGTTCCCATCTGTCTTTTTTCTCTCATCTTCTAGCCCATTTCTTGCCTGCCTTATCTCACCTAGTTGTCACCTCTGATTTTTTTTTTTCTGGTAATTATATACATGTATATATACACACACACACACACATATATATGTGTATATATGTATATATGTATATATTTTAAATTTTGGAAGTTTCTTTATGGGAACACAAACATCTTGTTCTCCCTGCTGAAGAAGATTAAAGTGTAAAAACAAAGAAATCATAAAAGAATAATGTGTGTGTTCTGTCTGTTCTGCATGAAACTTGCCTGAATAAGGATGGATTATATTTAACTAACAACTCTACTTGGTAACATGAAAAGTGCTTAACTGTGCATCATACTAATGCTGGACCATATTATATTATTAATAATGGAAACCATCTTGCACTCTGACCAAGTTCTTGTCAGAGGATTGGCCTTTGGGAACAGGGAAAGTGTCACAAAAGCTGACTGAAGGAGAAGAAAGCAAACTTAGAGAAAAACAAACAGTAATGATGTTGAACTAAAGCTGGTTGATGCAGATGTTGTTGAGAAGTTACAGCACCATATGATTAGACCCGGATGCCATATGTGAAAGACTTCTGAAATCTCAAATAGAAATCACTGACAGCTTACTTCAGACCCCTCTTAGCAGAATTAGTGCTTTTGCATTCTCAGCTTGAGTTAGTTGGTGGAATTTAACCCAAGCTTTAGCTCTTTATTAAAAGTTTAAGTTGAGTGAACTATTCAGTGCAGTTAGCTCTTTTGAAGAAATCAAACTGCTTTGTAGTCCTCACTTGAGTTACTGCATCAAGTCTTAAGTCCTTACACGCAGGACATATTAATTTGGGTCCTTTGCTTTGCTAATACATAGGAAGACTTATCTGAAATCAACTTGCACTTTCCCCCTTCCATCTATTTTCAAACAATTTTTAAAGACTTTTTTTTTCATCTGAGGTGAACTCTTTCTACATTTTTTATTGCAAAACATTCCAGAATGTCCAATGACATCAGCATCAAGTATTTTGCTCTGGTCTAGGATCAGATTTTCTAAACACTGTTTTAAAGGTGTCTTAAGTGTTCGCAGTAATGGAGCACAATATGCTTGAATGATCAATTTTCAGTTCTGCCCTTCTGCAGCTCCAAACTTTGCTTCATGCCTATTTCTACTTGTCCCTATAAGAGATGTTCATTGTCCTTTGTGGTTTCTTCAGGAAAAAACATTGCAAAGTTCCTAGGAAAAGTTGGAGGAAAATTATTTTTTTCCATTTTTATTTTGTGTAGTGGCTTGACTGAGATTTTTCTAACAGCTTTTTTTTTTTCCTGTCTGTCTAGCCAATTAGTCCTGAGGTTTTAATAACTGAGAAGAAGAGATCTGGCTTTTGTGGGATTGGTTTCCTTTGAGACAAATCTCCAGATATTGCTATGTTTTCCTGAGTCTTGTGTCCTCATCTCAGTGGACTAAGCCTGACTCTGTCTGTATGCGGCCAACTTCAGAGTGTTTGAAACCAACAGGCAGATCACTGTCCATGAAATAAATTAGATAATCATGGGGTATTAAGGAGATATTAAGGAGCTATAAAGAGGGCTCACTCTCTGCCCATGATCTCTTTGGGTAAGAATTATTATATCAGACTGCAGTAGAGGTTTCTGGCAAAAATAAAATATGTCGTATGTGTTGACATGTGTCTTGTCCCTTGAAGTGCCCAGGGGAAGACCTTAGCCTCAGGATTTGACCAAACATACACTAATCAGAGAAGGCCCCTGATTCCCCACCAGCCTTGGCCATGTCCCTGGGTAACAGCGAGCACTACTGATGTGGAGCCAGGCTCACGGGCTTCCTCTGAGGAGAGGGAGCCCAGGCTTGAGGACACATGCTGGGGAGATGACAAATGAACACCATGAGATGTGACAGTGTGCCTCATCCCTGCAGGAGCCTCTTCTGTTGCGATGAACTAGTCCTATAGAACAATCTTCACTGCTCTGTAAATCTTTTCAATAATTCAACATGTGGAGAGAGTGCTGAAAAGGCTGCTAATCCACTGATCTGTCCTGCTTCCAGTGCTCCTCTTCCCTAGCCCCTGCTTTATAACAAAAAGTAATCACATGTCTGGTATATAGGCTGTGAAGGATGCAGCAATGACTATTGAGACCCCAGGAGGAGGAGACTTGCCAAGTGTATAGAAAGACCTCACAGGACAGGTGAGGTGTGTTTGACACAGTACAGACATGACTGAGAGCCTCCAACAGTGCCATGCAGGATAGAGGAGGGTGACATAGTCATGGATGCATTTCCAGGGAAAACTCCAATGAGCAACCTCCCAACAACATTAAGGTGATTCTTGTGGTTGCAGAGACGGGGCAGAGCTTAGCGCCATATGGGCGTGGCTGAGTTTTTATCCTGTACCATGCACACCACCTGCGAGGGGCATGGTTCTGGGAAGAAAAGGCAAGAACACTGCTGGAGCTGTGTCATTTTTTGCCTTGCTCTCTCCAGTGGGGAAGCTGTCAGCATCAGCCCTGCAGACTCCATCCTTTTCTGCCTCTATCCATCCTCTCCCTTTTTCTGAGACACAGCTTCAGGATGTGGCACTGAAAGGAAAGCATCATCCATATGGAACTAAGTTAAGATGGTGAACACCTTTCTACAGGTATAACCCCTTTTTTGTATACTTTTGTTATTAATATTGCTGCTGTTACTGTATGTTTATTATTTAATTGCTTTTTGCTTTCAGCAAATTGTTATCTCAACCCTTAGTCTCTGCTTTTGGCCCTCTCTTACCAGAAGGGGAGAGAGAAGGGAGTGGCTTACTTGGAGTTTAATTTCTGGTTGGTGTTAAAGCACCACAGGGACCAACAGAACTTAATAGCTGATATATTTTCAGTCTGCAACTAAGTGACTAAGTGCTCCATTTCCCAAAACTCTCAAAAATGTTATAGTTATGAGATTTTATCTTACTTTACCACAGTGAGGAGGGACTTCTTGGCTTCTTAATTTATTAACTTCTTAGTTTTATCTGTTTGTGTTCAACTTGACTTAGTCATATTTGCACAGACTTTCATCTTTATATCAGATACTGCCTTGATTTGTTCATCAGCTACCTGCTTTTGCTATTTATGGACTTCTCAGTGTAACATTCCCTCTGCTTTTCCTTTTCAATTCCCTGTGCCATTATTTATAATCCCTTTAAAACTTCTGCTCTGGTTCTGCAATCTTTAGAAATCTAGATGAGGATCCTCCAAGAGCTACTTTTTCAATTTTGTTTTCCTTATAAGTGGATTCTGAGTGAATGTTGCCATAGGCACTACAATACCACGTCTGACTCAACAATCTCAGCCTTGTAAAATAACAAGAAACCACCAGTTTGAGACTTTTTAGGAAAAAAA
>VRYO01002297.1:61492178-61518688 GCA_009812075.1 Sialia sialis | reverse complement strand
TAATTCCCAAATTATAGTAAACTGGGAAGGAGGGGATTTTCATTCTCCATTTTAGGAAAGGCTCCTGCCTTTTCTTGGCAACACCCGTGCCCTAAACCAGGACAAAGGCCCAGTGCAACAGAGACTGGGGCTTGCTGGAATGAGTCCAGTGAAAGATTATGAAGATGATTAAGAAAGTGGAACATCTTGCATAGTAAAGGCTAAAAGAGCTGTAGGTGTTCAACCTGAAGAAGAAAAGGCTCAGGTGGATCTGATCAATGCATCCATATGCCTCTTTAAGAGGAAAGGCCAAAGAAGGAAAAGCTAGGTGTAGAATAAGAGGCAATGGGCACAAACTGAAACAGGAAATGGAGTGTTCATGCAGAGATTCCCTCTGAACACTCATCTTAAAACTGCAGCCTGGCAGTTGGGCTCAAAAGCAAGAATTAGCATTTTTTAATGACCCATTTTAACCCCCTTCTTTATATTCAGATACATATTTTGTTTATGATTTGCTACCTTTCATGGTTCTTTTTAAATTATGATTTCGTTGTTATATACAGAATTCTCTTTCTTAACACTTTAGTCTTTTCCTCTTTCTCAGCTCTGCTCACAGGTAAATATATTTTGTCAAACTGTAAATACCAGGTATTGCTTGTTCCAGCTAAAGAAGACTGGTAGATATTTTGGTGCAAAACTAGACATGTAAATAAGGTGCATTTTGTGATCAAACAAAGAAAAGGATATTTTTTTCTAAATTAGTGCTGTGTTTGGTGTGAACCCAGAGAAAAGGTCTTATTGAAGAACTTGTGAGGTGTGTGAATACTTTTTCAGTACTCACATATTTCTAGTATCTAGCATGTGTATCACATAATTTGATCTATAAGTTGTGTTTTTTTTTCATGATTAGCACATGTAAATCTGTAAGACTAACTTCTGTGCCCTGCAGCAAATACTGGGGATGTAGTCACAGACAAACTGCTACTTTGAGTTTTAAAATACTAGATAAAAACTATTCTGATAAATCACTAAGATGTACATAGTTTTACTCCAAGCCTTTCTGATACCATTACAAATAAGTAATAATTTCACAGAAAGTATTTAACATCATGTGTAATCACAAGAGAAAAAGCAAAGCAACAAAATTATGCTAAACCAGGATGTTTAAAAATTAGCCAGGAAGAAGCTACTTTAATAATCTGAGTCAGCCAAGGATACAGACTCTTCCCATCATCAGTGAGGTAAGTGGCAGATTTTCAAGGAGTCAGGTGAATGTGTTAAAAAAGCTTATTTGCTATAATAACAAAAGCCTACACATCATCTGCATTCTTTTAAAAACAGTAAAAATGACCTTGTCTTAAAAATTAGATGTCTTGCCCACCCCCTCATCCCCAGTACTGACAACTTGGTTTCCTACCTTTAGCTCAGGTCTAACCTGCAGCTTCCTGCTGGGAGAGGAACAGCTTCTGCCATGGGGAGAGAGCCCTCAGAAGGCAGAAGCATCTGGTGTGACAGCATGGGCCAGAGAAAGGACACACAGGTTTGATGAACTGCCATTGGAACTGGAAAGGGTTTCTGTCTGCTCTCTCACATTTTGAGTTATGTTACTTTTTTTTTGTTTGGAGCCTTCTGCTGCCATTGTGGCCCAGGGTAGCTCAGGACAGCAGGAATCCCCTGGACATCAGAGCCTCAGGGCTCTTGAGGAGGCGTGTATTGTTTTGCGTTCTGCCATCACAAAACATCTTGGGGGACTGGATATTTACTTCTGCATTTTTTGTGCTTTCTGGCTGTTTTTGTCCATTTATGGAAGCACAACCAGTAATAAAAAATTATTTGCCTTAAAATAAATAAAGCTGCTGGAGGACTCAGTGATGACACGATGACATTTATGCACCTGATTCCAATTCTTCTCTCTTGAAATACAAGTATTTCTCTATTCTTTGTTCTCTCTATCTCTCCTCTACATTAATAATATTTAGTAATGATTTTCAGGCTCCAAGACATCTAGAACTGTGCACTGTGGTGAAGTATATAAGCTAAATTAGCTCTCTAAAATCTGTCTAGGCTGTAGTTCATGGAGATTTGTGTATCTCCTAAGAGATGTTTATTCTTTATTTCTATATTCTTTCACTAATATGTTGCTACTGTTGCTTGTGCTCAAACACTTCAGATTGTACATGGGAATGAGTGCTTGACTAAGTGTCATGAATAACACTTATTTCAGCAGGGAGCTGTTCTTGTTCTTTTCACAATTTTTTTGATCTTTCTGTGTCTTCTTTTAGGCTTATTGCTGGAGGTCAGTAGTTCACAGACATTTCTGAGCAAATGAGAAACTGAGAAAAGTTGAGAGCTTGAAATAATGCATCAGAGATGATAGGGATATTTCTTCATAGTAGAAAGATAGAAATTAATCCTTTTTCAATACCGAAAAAAGTTCCCTTTGCAGTTTGCAAGAAGAGATCTTTTTCCTGCCACTTGCTTCATGCTGGACTACCAGTTCTAATGAGGAACTTTCAGTATTTGCATCTTTGTGATTCTTTCAGAAATACTAGCTCATTTGTTCTTAATAACATTACTGAAAAATACCAGTAATTATATAATGGCTGTAGAAATCACATTTTAAATAAATGAAGAGAGAAATGATTTTTTTTTTATTATAACTCTCCAATTTATATGTAATTACCAGCTATAAAAGAACCTTCCTGGTATGCATAATGACCACCTTTTGTCCTTGCATGAAAAGTCGAGGTGTTTTCATTCAAGGTTTTGTTCTCTTCAGCTTATTCCTGGCTGGTTGGGGAGACAGAAGCAGCTGTTTTTATGACAAGTCACACAGCCCTTCCCCAGACTATTGAAAGTGTTGGTTTGAAAACCAGCTGGGTGTATTCTTAGTCTGTCAAGCCCAGGCCATAGAAACAAGGATCCTGGGCAAGCTAGTTGAAATGTGCCATTGTTAAAAGGGAGCTGTTCTTGATGTTGTTTTTTAATGTTAATAGAAACTAGAAATTACTAATTACCTGTAACTGCTATGATTTAAGAGTAATACAATAGAAAACATGCAGACAACATAAAGCGACACACGTTGTTTTTTCCAGTTACTTGGGCTCTTGATTCTCTCCCATCTTTTGTGTAAGTACATATAAAATTCTAAAAGAAGAAGATGCAGGGCTAGTCTCGCTGTGTCAGTTGTTTTGTATTGTCTGTAAGCTGCAGTAGAATTCATAATCAAAATGAAAAATACCTTTGTGTTTAGAACAGAAGAAGCATCTTTGTAAGCATCACAGCCACCTTTTTCATAAATGTTTGCCAGATAACTGACAGGTGGTCTTCATCTTATTTGGACGGGAAGGATATTGCTAGAGCTGGAAAATGTAGAGATGAGGTGGGGTCTGTAGATACTAATAATCTGGACTGCACAAAAATTGTAGTCACTGGGACAAAAGGAAAATGCTGGACATAATTCTTGTGGAGGCGTGAGACCTGGTTCTTGATGGCAGCCTGGATACATAATCTCAAGGTGAAAGAGCCTCAGGTGATTGAACCTGAATGACAGGTGGGAGAGGTCCTGTGTAGCAGTCTTTGTAGCCTGCAGCAGTTTTATATACGTGAGCCACACCATGTGAGAGTGCTCAGCAACAGCAGCCTCTTTGTCGTTGCTTCTGGGATGGCATGGTGTTACAGGAACAGCAAATGATGGGTACAAAAAAGACACCTGCATCTGTCAGCTTGTCATGAGCTTAACAGCAATTCAGCAGATTCTGAATGCAGAATTTAGAACACGTATTTCTGGAAGAAACTTTGCTACCAATAATCTCCCATATTCTCCTTCAAAAAATAGGGAAATGGCCATGTTTTTCCTGCTTCAGTGTCTATCACAGGTTTGATGCTGTTTGGGCAGAAATATTCCCAAAAAGGTGGACAATAAGAAAGAAGTTTCTTGCTGCAGTGTTATTTTTTTCCAATTTTAAAAACTCTTGGCTTTAGTTCAGAAAATGGGTGAGTAAAGAATACTGAAGCTTGACTTGGCTCTTCTGTTGTTTTCATGAAAATTTTCCCAGGCTTGGGTTCTGAAAATTGCTCTTTAAATCACATAAATTTTGTTTTTTTACGGTGTGCTTTTTGAACAGTAAGCAATTTGGTCAGTGCTAGGTCTGCTTTTTCAGTGCAGACTTCTTGTGTTGCGGCTGCTAGGCAAGTGAAATGAATAGGTACAAGAAAGTGAAATCTCAGTTGAACGAGCAGCAATAAATTGCAAATGTTGCAATTCCCAGTATCTAACTTTGGGTCCTAAACTACCTACCTACAGGTATGGTCTCTTTCAGCAGAGGCAAGCTGCCCGCACAGAGGTGTCTGTCCCGAGGGAGCTGGGTTGCATTCTCGTCTTCCTGTCTTCCCTAAACCTTGGCTGACAGCAGTGAGAGCCAAGGCATAAGTGCTTAGCCAAGTAGGTCTCAGCTCAGAGCTGAGCCTTTCCAGCAGCTAAAATGAGCTAATGTTAGAAGGGAAGTTAAACCACTGACTGTGAATGGAATGGTGGTTTCTCATAACTGTGGGTCTAAACTGCCAGGCTGGATGAGGCTCTGAGCAGCCTGGTCTAATGGGAGGTGTCCCTGACTATGACAGGGATATGGGAACTAGAAGATCTTTAAGGTTTCATCCAACCCAAACCACTGTAATGATTCTATGATTTGCATTTTGCTGCAAAAGCAATACTTGCTTCAGTCAGCTCCTTTTAGCTCTGAAGTGGGATCAGTCAGGAAACACAAATTACTGCAGAGGGTCTGACATTTACAGTAATTTCACACTTTTAAGGCGCACCGGAGCATAAGACGCTCTTCCGGGTTGCCAACAAGTCCCTGTAATCTATCCATATATAAGGCGCACTTGCGTATAAGGCGCACTCTTTTTTTGAAGCGAGGATCCTCTGCCGGCTTTCCCTGCCCAGCCACCGGAGCTGCGCCCCCCTGGCTCTCCCCACCTGGCTGCTGGAGCCGCACCCCCTGGCTCCCCGCGTGCTGCTACCGCCCCGGCTCGCTGTGCGCCGCCGAGGCCATGCCCCCCAGCTCTCCCTGTGCCTGCCAGCTCTCGCTGCAGCTCTCGCGGCTCGCGCTTCCGGGTTGCCAAATTTCTGAACTTTGTCCATATATAAGGTGCATCGGATTATAAGATGCACTTCCGGGTTTGGATTGAAACTTCAGTCAAAAAGGTGCACCTTATACGCGTGAAATTAGTGTACTTGGCAAAGGCGTTTTATGTGGAATTAAATTTGAAAAGTATGGAAGTACATCAGCTGATGGTTGCTGGTTCTGCTGCTGACGAAATTGCCTGTGTTGAGGTTAGAACAAAAAATCTGTTCATCAAAGTATATAGGCAAATGGATTTTTCATATCAGATTTTATAATAAAATCACTAAATATTTAACAGTCCTACTTAATATTGAATTTAAAATCTCTCTTGTTTTCAGCAATCCACTTGTCTTATTCAGTTATTGCTTAACAAAGTGATGATGATAATGATCAGGCGATTTATAACATGTAATTTGTTCCTGTTGATAAAAGATATGTATCTAGCAAGTAGCTGCATTTTCTCCATCCAAATGCATTGCATTTATTATCTTGCAGATGTGTAAAGATAATAGAGGCAACAATGAAGTGCAAAAATTCCACTCAGCTTCCTCTGGAAAAAATACAAACAAGCAAAACTCTTCACATTTTCATTCATTTGGTTTCCAGATTTCAGTGTGAACCCATTTTGACTCTATCCATGTAACATTAGGAAGATTTTATAACTTGAAAATGTGCAATGGTGAGTCTGGAAGGTGATGATTGAGTGGATCACAGCCTTGAGGAGTCCAAAACAAGTGTGGAAGTGTATGGTTACAGGTGGTCCAGACACGCTCTCTCTCCATAGTGCTTCTCTGTCAACTGCATCTTGTTTGTATTTATATCTTTTGCATCTCAATTATTTGCATGGTGTTGAGAAGCTGTGGGATCAACTCACATAGTTGAAGTGACAAGATGTAAAAGTATGTGTTGTCTGCCTACTGTGACAGGCTTCATCTTCCCTCAAAGGCTTCATAACGATGCTGCTGCTTCTGGGAGCCCTGTCCTGGAGGAGCCTGCAGGAATCTGCAACCATAACCTGCAACGACCCTCTGTGCTGAAAGAGAGCAGGCTACATGACAGCTTCTTTAGCCCACCTTGAAATACCTGAAGATGGGACAGAAATATTTGGTTATCACCAAACACCAAAAACACGGGAACATAACCCATCTAAATAGTCCTAAAATAGTACCTTCATTTTCATGCCACAGAGACCCTTGTCTTCTCGACCATCAATAGGAAGTGAATGGTAAATTTCATACACAGTAGCGCATGCTACAGCCTACAGGTAAATTACTGTCTTATTTGTAATAATTTACTTTCTATTTAACATACTGGAGTTGTTCCAAGGACGTCTTTTCATAGAAGAAGCAGATGTAGATGAAGTTCTGCAAAATTTAGGCTGTATTTTTTCTTTCTGAAACATTTAATTAGCAGGCATTAACACAGCCAGACACTTGAAATGGCACTAAAACAATTGTTTGATATTAAACAGCGCACACATTCAACTTGTGAATGGAGTAATATTGAAAAGCTTGAACATATCAACAAATTGCAGTGTGTTTAAAAAAGAAGTTTTAATTTTCTTCCAAGGTTTTTTCCTGCAGAATTTAAAAGCTGGGGAAAAAAGTTCCAATGAACACCAAAAACTAAAAGAAAATGAAAGAAAGAGAAAAAATTGTTTCTCTGAATGCCAAGAGCTTATTCATGTGTCTTTCACAGATTAGAAAAAGAATTGTGACCCCTATTCTAAAATCTATATTGAGCTGCTGCAGTCTTACATGGAAAAGTTTGGTCACATTATTTTGGGGAGAGTGGGACTCTGAATCATGTTGTTTGAATTTTGAATGTGAAAGAAGAACCTAAATAGTATTTAAAGTAAGAAGTTGGTAACAAGCACAATAAACTCAGCTGTACAGTAATTTTTGCAAGTTATTGAGTGTACAGGGCAAGTTCCAACAGGTGATTGCAAACGCAGCTACTTGCTTTTCTGAACTTCTCTGACTGCACTGAGCACCTGAATGACTGAGACATTGAGTGTGTCCCAAAGGGTCTTGGATGCTTTGGGATATAGCTCAATGTGTCCCTTGAAGATGCTCGCTAGTAGTAGCCTGAGGTGTAACATTCTGGATGGATCATGCATAACTCAAAAGAAAACCTAGATTGCATCACCTAAAAACATTGACTTCACAGTTTTCTACCATCAGTTAGTTATAATTTCATTAGTCTTTTTCTGGAGTACCCTTATATTTACATACCCTTTGTATCATCATTGCATTTCCTTTATAGACATTCTTAATCATCAAAAAATGAGAAGATACTGATAGAGAAAAGATATAAACCTACTTCCACAGAATCAAAGGTTTTCCAAAACATGCTGAAAATTTTGTTATTTGCACTACCTCTGGATGGATAAGTTTGGTTTATAACTGCTTACAAGACAAAAAACAACCTCCATATATTCCTAGTAATCATATACCATTACAGACAGGATTTCTATAGAAAGTCCTTTTTACAATTACAGGCCTGTGCTATGAGAAGACTAAATCCTGAAATATATTTGCCCAACACCTCCTCTGTCATTTTTGGGTCATCTCCTAGCCTGACCTAACTTGCAATCAAGAACAAATTTATTGGAAATCTACAAATAGTGAATGAATCTACCCATTGCAGAAACCCATGATGCTAAACAAGAAGTATGTGTGCATATTTCTGTAAGTAAAGTAGCAAATGCATTTCCCAAGGAATCACAAGGATCCAGAGTGTATTGCTCATATAATGCTCTCACACAATAAACCATATACTTTTACATAATTTAGTCCCAGGAATTAATAGGGATTAATCAATAGGAATTAATTAATACAGAGAACCGAGAAACCACTAGTTACCAAGCAAACATTTTCACCCAGTGCATCTTTGAGATTTGAGTCCTGATTTTCAAGAAAGACCCATGTAATACTTTCAAAAGTCTGGGGAAAAAAAGTGTGTATTTTGATGGATTCTGGATGTAGCAGATAAGATAAAAACAAGAATTACAGGGTTAGTTAGTATTGCAATTTACACAGTTGGAAAGAATGAAAAGTCTGGAATGACAGTAGGTGTGCTAGAAACACAGCAAGAAGTCTGCTAGTGAGCAATTTGTTTGAGCTTACAGGAATTCTTTTAACCAGTTAGGCAAGTAGATGGGCAGTGGCAGTTATTACCCCTGGAGAAGGACGGTTATTATCAAGAGGACAGGAAATTGATAGCCTCTCTATGACAGTCTCATAAAGAGTAAATATTATTTGCCACTTGTAAAAGATTAGCCCTAAATCACAGTATGGAGAAGAGCACAGCAGAGCCTGTGTGAAACCACACAGCGTGGGATTTTCAAAACAAAGCACTCATGTGGCAAAATAAGAGAATAGTTCATGCACATATTATTGTGAGAAATTAGCATATGTAGTACCATTTTCACACTCAACCCATGCGGTTTAGAAAGAATCAATTATTGCCAGCACCTGCTTTGGATAGCAGTTTTTTTCAGCTGGCCAAGAGATCATGCAAATGAGTCGGAAAACTTATGATTCCCTTTATGCAGTGTGGTGAGATGATGGCTGCCTGCTGGCTAAGGTGAGTTTTGGAAAGGTCTCTGGGGCTGCTTGGGCATGCATTGTGTAGGGGAAGGAGGAGCGTACATTTGATCAGCTGAGCTCAGAGGAGACAGCTCTGGCCACAGTCAGCATCGTATGCTCACTTGCAGGTGGAAAGAGCAATGCTCTGCTCAGTTGTCAGATGAGGATTCTTCTTCCACACCTCTTATTTTCTAATTTGGAATATAGCTCTTCCAGGGAGTTGCACAGCTTATTGCTGGACACTGTCAGAGCACTACATCAGCCTGATCTTTGCTTTTACCACCTTGATGCCATTTCAGCTGCTGGCATTCAGGTAGTTCATTTCTACCAGCACAGTAGGTTGGTACTGTGTAGAAACTGTCGCCTATATGGCACTTCCTGCTGGATTATTCACCAGGAGTAGGTCTGTTTATCAAGTGACCTCTCTCACGGCCTTATTTTCACTTCAGCAGTGTCTGAACTCCTAATAAACTTCAATTGTATTTGCTTCAAGAACGTTTCAGCACAGAAAATTCAGCTAGTGTCACTTGACATATGTCTTTAGCTCTCAGTCACGATTTTCCTGTTGCAGGATTTGAGATTGCAAATATTTCCAGCAGCAAAGAAACCCAGGTAATTAGCTTAGACCTTCTGACCCTCCAGAGAAAGATTGCAAATGGGCAGCAAGGCAGCATCCTGAATACTGGAGAAATGTCTTTTGAAATGATAAAGTGGAAAAGATTGGCTATGTCTGCACCAGTAAATCAATCAGGAGCAGGGTACATGGCCAGCTGCTCTGCTGCTACCATCTGCACTGTATTTTTAGTGTGGCCTGTGGCATGGCTACTCTTGCTCCATTTGCCCAGGGAGAGGCAGAGGTGTCATGCTGAGAGCTGCTGTGAGTCACCCAAGCAGCCTCGCCTGGTCTGAGCAAACCCCAACAGCTGCTGCCACACCAGGCCACTCCACACAGGGAGAATTGGGAGCCATCAAACAGGGCAAAGTTCCTCAATCTGCAAAGGAGAAGCCCGCAATACACCCAAGGTGGTGCCTGGAGGCTGGCACGTCCTATGGTGTCACAACATATATTTGATAGTTTTCAAATACACACCAGACCACTAGTTAGCTTGAATATTTTCTGCGCATTGTAGGTAAGTTTTGAACAAGTGTTGCCATTTTAAAGTTGCCATGCTGATTAGACCTCTTTTATACCTAGCCTTGCTCTGTTCTACCTGAGGTAAATAACTCCATATTGCACAGGAAAAGATTTGTCAAATAATTTAATCACCTCTTTGCATAATGATAGAACAAAATTGGCAGAGGAAGCTTGTTATCAATCTGCGCTACTGGTAAGCAGTTATTATGTATAATGAGGTTTTTGTCTTCCAGCATTCTGAAGATCATCTTGAACCCCTCCTTGTGCTTCAGCAAAGGGACCGTCACGTCAAATTTTCCTTTAACATTTTTTCCCCACTCCCTGAAAAGAAATTATAGGTTGTTATATGGAAGCTCATTTGAAGCCTCAATTTTCTTGAGTATCCTGCTCTTGTGGGGAGTACCAGGTGTGCTCAGAGACTGTGGCCTTCAGGTTCAAACTCAACTGGCATTCTACAAGTCTTTGATTTTTTTCCCCCTTCTGCTGAAGAGGCAGTGGTTGTCTTGACAGCAAGAACAAAGCTTCATCCTTGTACTTTGATGTGTAGCAAGGTTAAAATAAATCCAAAATAGGCTTTCAACAAACTGGGTATGTTTTTTAAGACAAAGGTTGTAGTAAAGGCTCACGATAAGATATACAAAAAATTGTTGATTGTATTCAGGTATTCTATTACACTCCTCGCTGTAGCACGTGAAGATGCCACCCATAATAATGTATGCTCTGCAAGGTGATTTGTGAGGTGTAACACATTTTGGACTCAAAATGATGTTATGCTCTCAGAATCATATCTCAAAGAAAGACAGAAGAGCACTCCAAAAATTAGTTTTGCTTGAGAGGTACAAATACTGAAAAATAACATGATTATACTAAAACCAACAAGAGGAATCCTGGAGTGCTGGAGAGACAAAGCAAGCTATTGAAAGAGAAAATAAGCATTTTGCCTTTCACTGTTTCATAGAAATTCCTTCATCAATGATTTCTATGCTGTTGGCCAGGTTTGCAGAGACTCATGTTCAGCTATTCTGTATTGATAAGAAGGTCAACATAACATTGTAGAATCATTAAAAAAAACCCTATTTATGACTCTGAAATTTTGAGCTTTAAAAAAAATAATTGTTGAATGACTCAATGTTTTCTCAGTTTGAAACCTATTGGACTCTAAGATGAAGCTGTATTTGTATATAAAATCTTTTGGTGAAGGCAGAAGTGACATATTCATCAGCTTCATTTGGAACTATGAATTTACACATATCCGAGTAATTCTTTTTGCAAATGTATCTTTTTCGCTTTTTCTCTGCTGTGGCCCCCCACTCGCTTCCCCCAGCTATTGCAGACACTTCAGGAAAATAAAAATAAAATAAAGGAACTAATAGTGAAAATAACTAATCAATAATTTCATCCACCTCTCAGGTGGACTACTGTGAGAATAAAATAATTCTATGTCTGTGTTAAACTAATTTCTCTATCATGTAACTGAAAAGGAAATCTAAGAGGTAGAAGTCCATATTGACATTCAGATCTGCATCTGTTAGAACTCAGTGAATAGTTGCTTTATTATTTATTTATTGCTATGATATGTTGAGGGACTGTACCAAGTCATATCTTAGAATAGGCACCTGATCATCTTTATATTACATCAGTTTCAATTGTTATGGCCTGTATGTAATCTGCACTGGTGCAGCCTTCAATATTGTGTGCAGCTTTGGCCACTGCAGTATAAGAAAGATATAAAGACATCAGAGAGCATCCAAAGTAGGGCCATGGTGATGGGAAGGGAAGCCTTGAAGGGAAGCTGTATGAGGAGCATCTGAGGTCACTTGATCTGTTCAGCCTGGAGAAGAGGAGACTGAGGGAACCCTCGTGGCAGTCTACAAATTCCTTGTGAGGGGAAGAGGAGGGGCAGGCACTGATTTCTTCTCAGTGGTGACCAGTGACAGGACCTGAGAGAATGGCCTGGAGCTGTGTCAGGGAGGCTTAGGCTGGACATCAGGAAAAGGTTCTTCACCCAGAGGGTGGTTTGGCACTGGAACAGCTCCCCAGGGAAGTGGTCACAGCACCAGCCTGACAGAGTTCAAGAAGTGTTTGAACAATGCTCTCGGGCACATGGTGTGACTTTTGGGGGATGTTTCTGTGAAGGACTGTGTTGGACATAGTGATCCTTTAGTGTCCCTTCCAAGTCAGCTTATTCTGTGATTCTGTGATTCCACAAAAAGTCTCTTGCTTTACAAGAAAGAATATTAATTTCTAGTGAAACAAACTTTTATTTAATATTAGTTCCTCTAAAAGTATCAAAAATCATGTAATAGACTCTCAAATATTGACTATTGTTGGAATATTGGCAAAGTTTAGCTTTGAGAAAACTTTAGGACTGACTAGTGCTACGCTGAACGCTGTGCAGCTGCACATGTCAAAATATATCTTTGGGTTGCTTTTCTTACAGTAAGGGGAATTGCTATTAATAGGCAAAGATGAATGCTTTTCATGGCTGTACCAGGGACTTGCAAGTTTAAGCCCATGGTTCCAAATTGTCTTCTTCATAAGACCAGTTGTCAAGATGCAGGTCCAGGATGGTAATCTAAATGTGACAACACCAAAAACCAATGTAAAATATTGCATTTTACCTCCCTGCTGGAATATTATGCTAGCAGAATAATTGTCACAAAATGTGAGAAAATATTTCCTCAAAATGTGGGTTTATTAACCTCAGAGGGGCTGAAAAGCACAATAAAAACAAGAAGAATTGTAGAATTGTAGACTGTTGTTAGACAGAGATTATGAACGATAACCTCTCTAGGTTATATGCTCTGTAAGAGGCTCCTTATGCAAAGGACATTCTAGAGTAGGTGATATGTTCTAACAAAACAAAATGAAAAAACTGAAATTCAGATGCTCGGATAAGAACACAAATTCTTTAAATTCACAGATGATATTTCTGGTTCACTTGTTTTAGAATGAGATTTTACTAATTCCTAGTGTGGTTTCAGTCATGACAGCATGTTTCCAAAAGCAGAATGGTCTGGTGCTCATATTAAACATTACCCCCTTTCTAGTCACAAAAATAAAACTTATGAGTGGTATTGCTGATAGCACAGAGGTGCTTGGAAATTCACTGACTGGATACTGCAAATTTACATTCTTGCTGCGTAAGAAGAGATTTGGAACACATTTTACTGTGAAATGTAGCTCTACACGGGCCTATGTGTAGCTCTGTGTTTTAGTTTGCTGTCACCAGTGGTTTTGTGTTAATTTGCAAATTGCTCAAAGAGGCTGGTGCTTGATTTTATGGGAAGAATGGTGAGTTGAGCATTATTCGTTGTTTCAGTTATATTTTTCTTTCTATACTTAATCAAAAGCTTGTCTCCTGTTTACAAATTAATTTCAGCAGCACATTCAGAAGGAAAATGAGAATGAAAGTCAAATAAGAGTGTCTTGAGCCTCTATAAAGCAGAATTTTCTCATGCATATCTTTGTACCAATCTGTCTGTGTTCCACCTTGCATGTTAGAAAACTTGCCAGTCAAGTTCACGACCTTTCTTCATTTATTTGCCACACAGGAAGAAGTAAAAAGACAAATAAGAAAGGATATTTCTTTAGATCCCTTGATGACCTTCTATTAAAGAAAAAAGAACATGCAGGCAAATTCATTAATCTGTATTTAGAAATTAGCATACTGAAAGTGGAATACTTTAGAAAGAAGATTATATCTTAGAATCAAATTCATTTATCACCTGCTGAAACAAGTATAGCTGCTTAGTAGAAGGTAGATTATTTTATAATAAATGATATTTCAGTTAATAACTGCAGCTTAATCAGAGCAACATATAATTAATTTTCCTTCGGCTCTATCAGTCTCCTGGGAGACAAGGGCTTAAGGAAATTCAGTGGCTGTAGGATCAGCTGGCAAATTTTTTTCTTGATCTGAATTTTTTGAGTTTTTATTTGTATTATTTCAAGCAGTTTCTCTTGATGTCCCCTCTTTGTAACTGCGTGTAATTATCTTAAAGAACATTAGTAGGAAATAACAGAAATCACAATGTACCATGAGTCTCTTACATGACCATAAAGAAGTGGGTCACATGGCTGCAGCTTTTTCTCATGGATGGCCTTGCAATTTTTCTTTCAATTATTTGAAAACTCACAGCAATAATTCGAACTGTTGATAACTAAAAGCTAATTTGTTTTGCACTAATATAAAATTAATATCCAAATATCATGACCAGATAAACTGTGTAGAGATGTACAGTTAAAAAGGAAGAATAATATAGGTAAGATTATGTCTGGGGATATTCTTCAAGCAGTAATGAAATGTACTTAGGCTGTACATTCAGATGTAATGCCAATAACAGCCAGAATCTGGAATTATTGCCGTATATCAAAGAAATAAAATGGTGCTGGTATTCATAAGAGATTCATGACTTAGATTTTTGTTTCCTCTGAAGAATTCATGATGGCAAAAAAAAAAAAGCCTACCACCCGCTTCCACAAAAGATGTTGTTTTCTTACTTGGCATCTTTGGAAGATGCCAACTATGGGACACTGCCCTGTGGGGAACTTGTGGGGGACTTTGATGTTCACACAAATGGTTATCTTGGTGGGAGGACAATGGGCAGAGCTCAGGGAGTGCAGAGTGTGAGATTCCCATTTAGCTGGGTGGCATTATTGCCAGACAGCTGTGCTGCATGTGGCTGGGCTGGAAGGCCAGCTGTGCCCATGCTGCCAGCTGTGCCCGCACTGCCAGCTGTTTCTGTGCCCCAGGGCAGTGGATGACTGAAAGCACAACTCTGTCCTTCTGTTAGCCTTATGGATGGCCTGTCCTTGGATGTTGGGATGAAGGCTGTTTCTCACTAATTTTTCTGAGTTTTTCTCATCTGCCTATAGAGTCAGACTCCTGAAGTTATTTTCACTTCTTTCACCTGGCATTTTTTGGGGGGGTTTGCCTGCTATTAAATACTCAGCATTATCTTACTATCCTCCTTCTTTAGCTTTCTTCAGCCATAGGTGGTGGTAAGTTTTTTCAGCCTTGGCTGAGTTATAGAGTGACTTTCTGAAGCTCTTGCCAGCAGCTGGACACCAGGCTGAATGAGGCTGCTGCCACAGTGCTGGCTAACAGTGCATCAGAGCCTCAGCCCTCTCTCCATCTGCTTGCTGGACCTTTCCTCAGGCAAAAGTGTGCCAAAGACTGCCCTTTCTGTAGCTCAGCAGTAGATGGCTCAGCCAGTGCTGTCACTTCCACCACTTGGCACGGAGTTACATCACAACTGCAGCACTCCCATGGCAGGTTTGCTTTAATTGCTTCCAGTGCAATACAATAAGCATGTACGGGAATAAGTGAACAGTTGCTGTGTGGCATCAATCTCTAACTTTTGTTTTGTCTGTATTCTTTTACTAGACATCAGGCCAGGCAGACAAGCATCTCTGCTCCTCTCTGAGTGCCACTGGAGGCTGGCTTGTCTGTGAATGAGAATTATTTTTACTAAGACTCTGAGAATGTGAGAATGGGCCAAATTCTCTCTTCCACTCATATGCAGTGATAATAACTCCACTGGGAACAAAATAGTTAATCTGCTGCAGGTGGATACAAGAGGAGGGACATTGAGGCTCTTCATCTCTCCGTATGGAAGCACTGATGCATGTTTGATTTCTCCAAATAAACAAGGAAAGACAAAATGAGGGCAAATCCTTTAACTTGATTGCTGGTTTAGATGTGTATTAGGGATACAGAATGGAACACAGGATTTTCTGAGGAGTGAATGTGCCTTCCACCCACCTGGGGCCTTGTGGAGCACACCTGGGGGAATCAAGTATGGAACAATGTGTAGGATGCTATCCTGAATACCCTATTGCAGACTGAAGGCAGGGTATGTCTAGGAGAAAGTGAATTAATATACTAATTTCTAAGTATGTGCTTTTAACATGTGTGCAAAGTGTCATACAAGGCAGTCTGAGGCAGTCCACAGTGGCTTGACATGCTCACTTTTAAACAGCAGAAGAAAAGCTCTTGTTAGATAGACAGTGCCATGGAGGACTCCTGCTTGTCACCAACAGAGAGATGGGGTATGCCAGGTCTTTCTGCAAGCAAGGAAGGGGGAGATACTTCTGTGCACAACCAACAGCTGGTTAACATTCACAGGGAATGGGTGAAGAGTTTTGCCAAAGCTCATCCTACCTTGTGGCAGTATGTGGAGGTGATATCACATGCAAGGTGATACAGGTACATCTGTCATATATGTATACCTATCCCTGATGTAGTTGTAATAGGCTTTCTTTATCATAGATGGATGGATAATTCTGTTTGGATGATTGATTGAGATGGGGATATTTAAAGTGTAGAGGTTTCAGGTTAGAGGACATAAAACCATGCTGAGGTGTCTAACTGCATTCTGCAATTTGAAGTCCCACTAGTATATTAATTTATTTTGAGTCTCCCTGTAAATTCTAGCTCTATACTATAGGAGATAGAGGGGACTTGCCTCCTCTATGGAATCAGTGTTTTTGGGTGATACTGGTTACATTCTATCTTCTTGGAACCTGTTTCTCAGCTGACACCTCTCAGGTTCTTGAAATTCTAGGATATCGCACAGGGAACAAACCAGCAAACCTATCCACCCTTCCTGACCTACAGTAGGGAAAACTCTGCTCCCTCTCACCCAAACTTCCCCCCCTCTCCAAGCAAAGGTTGTCAGCATGCAATGCCTTTGAGAGATTTTAACTCCAAGGATTTCTGTATCAAACTCAGCAAATGAAACTGTGCTGAAACTGGCACAAGGAAAAATCCCAGCTGGTATGAAGAAGCTTACATACCATTCCCTGTATCTGGAGAGGTTTTACCTGAGCTGCACTCAGCAGCCACAAGTATAGAAAATTTCTTCCTGCTGTTTATTTCTCTTCCCACCACCCTTTAAGGTCACATGGGGGAAAAAGAAAGGAGAAAGGGGCTCTTAGCAGCAGCAGGACCTCCCCCTGTTCAGCATTCGATGTCTCGGACTGTGAGTGTGACAAGCCTAATTTTCCTTTGTGCTCTAAAGATCACGGCATTGCTTAAAAATTGTGAGCTGAACTACACTGGACACATATTCTTGTAATTATTATGTCTCCCATATCTGTGTGAAAACTGTTAACGCAAAAAAGGCTCTGCAATTACGCAGCCACTTTCTTCTCTGTGAGTGTTCTTGTGTTCTTGAACAAGTTGGCTAATTTCTCAGCGGTAGATTCATGAGAAAGATAATAGAACAGAAGACTTTTTACTGGAGTCCATTATGTGTTTTTCCATCTGTTTGTGATGAACCAGAAAGAGCTATGTGTTAGGTCTTGCCTTATGGCAGAGCCTGATCTGCAGTTGCTGTTTTCCCACACTTACTTAAGCTTCTCTGCACATCCCGGCGCACAAAGCAGATGCCGGTGCCGCAGCGGGCCTGAGAGGCTCCTCCTGAGCGCAAGAGCCTGCGACCCAGCCAGGTCCTGGGGACTGGCCTGCAGCAAAGCCAGCCAACCAAACAAATAAAGCTGCTTTCTGTTGACATCGGCTGATCTGAAACTGGTTTATCGGCTGAAAAGGCGAAAGAAACGCATGAGATCGTCGGTCGTCTGCTGCAGGCCGTGTGGTCTCGGTAGCCTCTTTGGTGAAAGGTTTTGGGAAAGAAAAATTACTCCAGCAAGTGCACAGTGGCTTTCCTACTTTTCAAGTGTAGTAAAAAGCAGCAGTGTTGAGGAGACCCCGCAAGGAACAGATAATATTTTCTCTTTCTAAAAAAGATGAGGGGTAAAACAAGTAGTAAGTTCTCTTTCCTTGCACTGACTGTGATTTCTCTCTCTCCCCAGGGTTGAAAACTTGCCATATTAAAATAATTGGGGATATGCCATTAATGTCAGTAAGGCCAGGTTTTTACACTTTTATTCAGACCTGGACTGTATCTTTGGTAGCTGGCCCCATCTCAAACTTTCCTCCAGGGAGCCATTCTCTCTGCATTATTTTCCTATCCCCACCCAATGCTACAAGCTGTGAACTACTTGACAAAAAAATAGTGAAGCTCATAAATGTGTTATTAAAAAACCAAAATAATCTTTGGTTCTCTCTTTTTTTTTTTTTAAATTTTTTTTCCTACTGTATTTCAAGATTTTCTTAGCCATTTGGTAGGTTTTGAGTGTGAGGTGTTGAAATTACCTTCATGTGCAACATCATGAAAATGAAACTCAGAGTTAATTTGTGGAGTTATGCTTGTCAATAGGGAAATCGCATGACAATTTTTCATAGAAAATGCATATTTAGTACCATAAAGTAACCTATCATACCATTTTAAATGCTGTATTTTAATAAGAGATGTGATACATGTTTTCTTACATCCTATAATTTTGATTTGAATTGCAAAATTTTATGTTCATACTGACAGAATATTCAGAAACAGATATTAATTTAAAAAGCTGTTGATTTTGCTTCTCATCATTCCCATGCAGTTTTTTTGGCCAAATTCTGCTTACATTGTCTCAACAATTAAATGAAAACTAACTTCAGGTTTTTGTATCTATTTTGTGTAAAAAAAATAAATCTATATTACAATGCATTTATTCACATTTTGTATCTCAGACAACTAAATCAATAATTAATAAGGATTTTAACAAACCAAAATTTTTTATCCCTGACATTTAATCTACAGAATGCATTTTTTAAAGACTTAAATTGCACCCCTATGTAATCTGCAGCAAAATCTGTATTTATTTATTTCATGTTGTAGGATGATACATGGATATTTACATACATCCTGTCTACTGAAGGGGCTTCATGGGTCAGCTTTTCATTCCAAATTGGGCTACCAATATTTGTGGGTGGATGTTAGCGTAACCTGTCAAGTTAATGTGTCCTTTGCCTTTTTAGAGGAATAGTCTGAGGCTTTGAAATTCACAAAAAAAAAACATTGCCTATATAATTTTTTTATATCTATAGATTCTTGGATATTTGCTTTTCAAATTTATCCATTGCTTGGCACTGTTGTTAAAGGTAGTACAAAATCTTTCCAATCTCTGCTTTAAAAAGTAGCTATAAGGAGGAAAAGATGACAAACATCTTGCTTTTGTGACAACATTGTTACAAGTCTAGCAGGGGTCTGGTTCTACAGCCCCGAGAATTTATTTTGTACCAAAGCTCTTTGAATACATAATGAATACTCACAAATGAGAACCTATTCAGACGGTGTGCTATTGAGTCAAGTTCATCAAAGTTAAAGCAGCATGTATTTTCTAAAAGCTGTAGATGATTACACACTGGTCTAACTTCAATGAATTCTGATAATCATAATTTCCTGCAATAGAGTTAATTAAATTATGTTCTGCCTTGGGGTTCCTTTTCTTACACCAGCATGACTGTAAAATACTCTATTATGTATTTCTGCCCAGCAGATTCTACTTAAGAGTAACCAACCCAACAACCACACACTTGTCATGCAGATATAAAATATTTCTGTTTAGTGTACACTTATTCCTTTAATGTGTCCATCCCAAATGGCACCTGCCAGAACCAGTGGAGAACAGGCATCTCCTGTGTGAAAAGGAGCAGGACAGAGAGCAGCCTGCCTTATCTCTGGAGGGAGCCCCTGGGGATGCCTCTCCCTGCCCCTGAGGCTGCTGCAAGCCAAGAGCAAGGGCAGCACAGCAGCACTGCTGGGGGCAGAGGCTCAGCACCTTGCCCTGCTGCTGCCACTCTCCAGTGACACGAGTGGCCAGGGCTGAAACTCAGCTCAGGCTGAGTGCAGGGACCAAGGCTGTTCATGGCTTTTGCATGGCAGCTCTTAAACCATCCTTGTATCTGCAGCAGAGCTAAGGCACTCCAAATTTGAGAATTCAGTACCTCATTTATTAATAGTGCTGCGCTCCACAGTTGCATCATTTGAGGGAAGAAGAATATTAAAAAAAATTCTACTTACCATTATCGCCAGGTAAAGGGAAAAAAAGGTTAGTCTAACTCACATAGCTGGGAAAAGATGGCATAATCACTATGGAGAATGTAAGGGAGAATTTGATTTCCTGAGGTTCCTATATTATACTTGCTGTATGACTTGCCATTTGTTGAATCTCCTCCTCAAAACCTGATGATAGGGGGCTTTTTAGGTTTTAATTACTGGGTGCATGAGAATATCTGAGTCCATATTTGACGTTATTTTCTGTCTCACAGCCCAAGAAAAAAACAAAGCTCAAATTTTAGGTAAAAACTTGCTGTATTTTTTCCATGCAGATTAATATTATTGATTGTTATAACTTTAAGAAGTATTGAAGATGTTTTTTTTGCACCCCTGTGATTCAAACACAAAACCTCAACCAAATTTTCTGAAGTGCAATTGTCTGTCTGGAGCTTCATTGAAAATTATTTTCTTACTTGTCTATAATTGTGTTATTCTTCTATTATAATGATAAGAAACACATACTGTATTTTTTTTTAATCAGAATTTGATTCTAGCTCCTGTTTACACGGTTTTCAGGAAATAATGAACAAATTACTTTAGTATTTGCTGTGATAACAAAGTATTATTGATTTGGTGGGGGCTGAGTCTCATGGGGTTTTGTGGGAGCAAAATCAACTCATATCTTGTCAGCTATGTACTACTACTGAAACATGCTTATAACATGTACTTCCACAAAATTGTGTACCTGTGGAATTACACTAATACTATATAGAAAACAATGGATAAGGCCAGATGCATAAAAAAATATGAGCAAATTTCAGCTTCTGACCTTGTATAAACAGTTGATCTCTGAACTTGTGGTTTATGATATCAGTTGTCAAAATCCTGTAATTGATATGTGGTTCTTCTTTCTCCATCTGTTACACTTCAAGAATTCTTAGACTCAAGTCACAGCAGAATATATACAGTAAAATAGTATTTGCAGTAAAATATGTTTTTATTTATTAACTCAATTCCTAGCTCACCTGAGATTATTTTAAGCTCAAAATACAAACGCATAGATGTATATATATAGTCCAGTTGCTTCAATACAGAGAGAAAAGCTGGTTTAATTCTGGGAGAGCTCGATTTAGAAAGAAGACTATGTCTTAGGACTTATTTCTGAAACACCCGGCTCTCAGAAACTCCACCACGTCCTGCTGCGATGAAAACATATATATTGTAATATTTGTTTGGGAAATTTGTATATTGGCTGACCATATGAACATGTTCTCATTGCCTGCTCAGGCCTTTGAGCAATTTGCAGCCCTTTGTTACCAAATAAAGGCTCTCTGAGCCTCCTACTTGAGCACCGAGTTTACCAGCTGCTATCCACTCCTAGACCTCATTAGGAGCCTGCTGTTCTGCTGAGAACCACACCACATGCTCTGCCCCGCGCTGGCGGCGCATTAGCCTGTTGCTGCTCCTTAAATTACCAGGTACAAAAGGTTGCTCTGCTCCTCCATACAGAACTACCACTCTGCTCCTCTTTGAAGAGGCTCTATATCATGATCTCTCTGACTAATTAAGGTCCACAGACAAGCCACAGGTTGTTGTAGGGGGTTTGTCCCCATGGCTAATATCAGTAAGATATTTTTGAGTTTTGTTCATGAAGGATTAAAGGTGCTGTTTCTCAGAATTAAGTCCTAGAAAAGCCGACAAAACCCATACATATTTATGCAACCATTACAAAAAAAATACTTCTTAATATCAACTCTCATCAAGCAGATTCAATGCTATTTTACTTCTACTTTCAAACATTATTTGGGAAAAATTTTATAAATGTTAAAAGTTAATTTAAATGTGAGGAATAAGTTGAATTAACTTCCGTGTGTCTAGAAATAATTCCTTACTAATCACATCAAGAGATATTTTCATATAATTCTGTTTAGAAAGAATAGGGCATTTAAAAACCAAAATGTTGACCAGAATAGAACAATTGGGAATTTTTTTGTTTTGTTGACCTGAGTTTTTATTTTGATGGATTTATGCCCACATATGTATAATTTAGAGTGCTATGTGGGAGAAAGGCTTTGAGATCTGGAAAGAGCAGACCCCTTCTCCTGTGTCTACAGTTTGCAGTTCCCAGTGAGTTACTGGTCCTCACATACTGGACCACATTTAAGGCACTCAGAGGGATTTTTCTTGGTTGTTTTTTGTTGTTGTTGTTTATTATATGTCAATATATTTATTATATATGATTTTAATAACATATTTATGACATATAATATATAGTTTATAATAGACATTATAAAATTATATATAATAATATAATTTATTATGTATTATGATTATGTGATTATATGATTATGTCCTATCTGTTACATAATGACATGAGATATTTTCTGGTTTCATTCCCAGACATATGATACCTATGAATGAACAGGAATTAGTTGTATCTCTAGTAAGGTAGCATGTGTTCCACAGATATCACATATTGATCTGAGACCTTGCCTGGCAGCTGAGGACACAACACTAAGTCCAATATTTTGTGCAAGCATCATTATGTGCTGGTGCCAGTAAACAGTTGCTACTTGCCCATAATCATGGAATTATTTACATATGGAAAATATCAATATTTGTAATATGTATTTCTACAGTGTGTTCTTCAGAGAGGCTCTAATAATGAATAGGGAAAGAAAAAATGAATGTATCAGTTAAGGAAGGAAGTTAAGGACCCTTTTTATAGGAGATTACTGATTATACAGCTTGTTTTTCCTGCTATTCAGTATGCAGATGTGAACCAATACTGTCTGGACCTGATCTTCAAATGCATCTTGGCATATAGTAGAATAGTCTGCTTTTAATTTAGAATGGGACAAAAATAGTGTCGGAATCTTTTGGGGAAGTCCATTTGTATTATCCAGCAGCAGTCAATGGCTCTATTATGTGTTCTGCCATCTGTTCAAACACAACCAAACTCTGCCATCCTTTCCTCCAGGATCTCACAGTGGTACCATTAGATGTACCAGTGATTCTATAGTATGTGTGAGTATAAATGCATGTTGAACATTAAAATGGTTGAGAAATTCTAACACATAAATTGTTGAGAAAATTCAGTTGCAAAGAAATTACTTCATTCTACATATTTGGCTGTGTACATGGTTATCATCAGCATTCCTGGTGATTAATGATAGTGTAGTCTGTCTCCTCATGTACAACATTCAAAGATGCACATCCAGTAATCTGTAATTAAGACTATAACACTTGCTTGAGCAATGTTGTATTTCTGAGAAAAAAAAATCACCATGAGATCTGCAGGAGGGATGACACAGAGGGACACAATAATACAGCACTTGTGATAACTTCCAGACATGATCAAGGAGCCAGTGAAGGGAGATGCTCTGCTGGGCCTTATCTTTTGCAATAAAGGAGGCTTGCATGGATGGACAATGCTGGAGCTTACAAGCTAAACATAAGGAAGAGCTGAAATAAAAAATAGGTAATTTGGAAGGAATATACAGACATGATCTAAACACACAAAGATGAGGTTTGGAAAGGCATGTCCCTGTGGAGCTGGATCTCACAAAGGACGAGAACAAAAAGGACTTCTGTGGGTACACTGTAGTAAAAAGAAGACTGGGGGAGATTTGGGTTCACTGCTGAATGGACCAGGAGACCTGATGAAGAAAGACATTGAGAAGACTTAAATTACACAGTACCTGCTTTGTCTTGGCCTTTATACTGGTAAGATTAGTCTTGAACTGAGATAATAAAATACTGCGTGGAAAGAGCACAAAAACATGCACAAATAATTGCCTTCTTGAACAGTATTCATCTAAAAAGAGTTTTAAAATGCAGCAGGCAGTCCTGTCAGGAGACCAATGTTCCAGGGAAGTAGGGCCAAGTTTTATTTGCAAACGCAGTTTCCACAATAGTTTGTGCAAAGTGAGACATTTTAAGCACAAATATCTGCAAACAACCATTTGTGCCCACATTTGTGATATTTCCACATGGCACTGTATATCTGCTTTGTCTAGATGTCAAGACTGGTAACCAAAAGTGCTGGTGAAGCAACTTCTTGAATGACAGCTCTGTGAAAAATAGCTCCCTGGTATGTGTGCTTAGCTAAAAATCTCAAGGAAAGGAGCAACTGGGCCGTGATTGCTGTGGGCATGGCTACAGCAGAAATCTGCCAGCCCAAGTCACTCTGTAAATGCAGTTCTCAACCCTAACTTATTGTTACAGGTCCAGCCAGCAACTGAGTAATTATATGGTTGCAGCTGGTAAAGCTGACTGACATTTGTTTGACTACAGAACAAAAACGTGTGGTGCTGGTTTAACTACACAGGCCCATGAGGATGTCTTTAAACTCAAAGGTAAATACTAAGAGATCAAATTTGAAGGAATGCATAAAGCCCATCTGATATACTGTGGCCACTAGGACTTAATGGGATTTTTTCCAAAATCTACATGGGTGAAAATTGCATGCCTATGCTTCGGAAGTTTTTCTGACTGAAATATATGCTCCAGACTTGTTTCTTGCTAACACCTTTGCTTTCTGTCTGCAAGCTGGGAATCACATCAATAAAATATGCTGCTGCTGGAAAAATTTTGACTGTAAGTTGCAATTTTTTCAGGTTTAAAATATTTCTCTTGGAGCCTCATACATGGGCAATTGAGGATGTTCAGATTCATCTCTTACAGATTTGCTTAAGGGTGTTCAAGTGGTGATTCTGGTGAGATTACTTTACAAGACACTCAAACAGAACAACTGAGAAGGGAGACATCCACGATTGTGAGTTATAGTGGCTGGGACTTCACACTAATGATGTGAAAATTTAGTATTGGTTATTCTTCCTAACACTTCAGAAAAATAAATTGTTAAAGTAATAAGTGTATAAATGAAATTTCTAAATACATTTGGAAAATATCACCAACGTGATGGATATTTAGTCAGGTAATTTTCATCCTGGATGCTTTTGCCCTTGCACCCAAACCAGCACCTCTGAAATTATCTAATAGAGTGCTCTCACAGCCCAAAAGAGCTGTGAGATTCCCAAGCACATCCTGGGCTGTGTCAATAGAGGGATGGCCAGCAGGTTGAGGGAGGTGTTTCTGTCCCTCTGCTCTGTCCTCGTGAGACCCCACCTGGAGTGCTGCATCCAGATCTGGGATTCTCAGCGGAAGAAAGATGTGAACTCTTATAGAAATTCCAGAGGAGGACTGTGAAGATGATCACAGGGCTGGAGCACCTCTCCTACAAAGACAGGCAGAGAGGGTTGGGGCTGTTCAGCCTAGAGAAGAAATGGCTTTGAGGAGACTTCACACTGGTCTTTCAGTATTTAAAGGGGGCTTATAAGTAGGAGGGAAAAAAACTTTTTATACAGTCAGATGGTGCCAGGACAAGGACATATGGTTTTAAATTAAAAAAAAGATTACATGTTGGTAAGAAATTCTTTACTTTTTTACTCTTACACTGAAAGAAAGTAGCATGGATTAATATTTATTGTTTCCTTCAGATGTACAAAATATTAAGTCATTTGGTGGGATCTTTTTTCAATGCATACTGTTGCAGCACAGATTTTTGGACTGTCAACTTAGGAACACTTCTGTCTCAAAAATAAAACTAAGTTGTAGTTTGGTATTGTGCAGATGAGATGTCTGAAGATGACAACAAAATTAAGAATAGCAATAAAAATAATGAAGAGCTGCTGGTCATTTCAGGTCTGTGAAATGAAAGAAAATAGGATTATTAATTTCAATTTGGGAAAAAAAAATCTTTGTGGTCTTCTTAATTAGTTCGGTTGAGTTCTGCAGAAGATACAACATATTGCCTTGCAAAGCAGCTTTTTCAGTGGTACTTGCTTTCTAAACTAGTAAATGCTTTAGTACATTCTACACTGTTTGAGATACTGAAGAGGTTTGTTTCTCCCAAGTTCTCACTACAAAGATGTTTTTGTTTTGTGTAACATTGCTTTCTTATTTGTCAATCATGCAGCTCTACCCCACCCCCAGCTCCTGACATCACTACAGAAAGAAAGTCTTTGGAATTAAATCCCAGCAAACTGCTCTGCCTTATATTAGTTAGCATTGTGCTGCTGATGGAGAGCCTCTGCCTGAGTCATTAGGTCTCCTCAGGAGCAACCTTTATGGTGATTTTCTTCCAGGAAGAGCCACATGGCTGTAAGTGGGCATGGCTCAAACCCCAGAGGTGGAAAGGCAGGCCAAAGCTCCAGGGCATGGCTGCTCCAGACTCCACAGCATGCACAGCAGCAGGGGTGACAGCCATCAGCTGCTGTGGCCATATGAAGGTTGGCCACTTCAGGGTATCCATCACAGTCATACTGCTAGTCTTAATGACATAGCATGCTTTCTTTATGTGCCCATGTGGGCACATCTTTTTGTAATAAATACAGCCAGGTTGTTGGCTGTGCATTTACCTGCAGGTATAGTATAGCATACTCTCTCTTCTTATGGGAATACAGTCTAAAAAAATATGCATGAACAGAGAGAAGGGAATGCATGAGGCTTCAGCTCAGAAATCATCAATGGATTCATGTGAGGTGCCTCCCCTTCCCCACCTTTGGTTAAACAGCATTAACTTCTCCAACTCCCCCCCTGCCCAGAACTCCTTTCAATATTTCTAATATGAACAAATGGAACAGTTGAAAGTGAGTGCCATGAAATAAATACAGCAATTTCACGATTATAAGCCGCACCTGATTATAAGCCGCACATCCGGGTACACCACAGGATTTGTCCATGTATAAGCCGCACCTGAATATAAGCTACACCTTTTTTTTTTTTT
>VRYO01002297.1:61481090-61491178 GCA_009812075.1 Sialia sialis | reverse complement strand
CACCAGTGGGGGAGGCTGCATTCTTCAGTGAAAAAGGTGCGGCTTATATTCATGAAACTACTGTAAATTTTGATCAGGGGCTAGAATGGAGCAATATCACTGACTAGGCCATTGTGCCAGCAATGGGCACAATGGAGCAAAGGGTAGGAAACCAGCCACTGCTCACAGACTGTCTTCACTGGCATCATTAAGGAAACAGGTGTGAAGCAACAAAGCTGAGAGAAGTAAAATTATCCTGGTCCTTGAAATGAGTGAAAGTTGAAGAATGAACTCTAAGAATGAAGTCTCATGTGGCAGAAGAAATAGCAGCAGCAAGTTAATGCATGGGAATGACAGTCAAAATTACAATCTCAGGAGTAACCTCACAGTTTCCCATAAATTGAAAGCATCTAGTATAGTCAGGAGAGAGCTGCAAGGACCATGCTATAAAATCATTAGAACCTGAATTAGATATAAAACCTAAGTGCCATTTATCTGTGCATTGTCATGCTGTGGTCAAGAAATCAAGTCCAAGAATTCAGTTCCAGTTGTGTAACTTTTAGGACAATGATTAATGCCATAGCATGTGTCTAGGATATTGCATTGAAAGAAGACAGATGCAGAGATTGAGGCTGTACTTTCAGTTTAGATTAACTTGAGAAAGGCCATACTAAGTCAGACCTAGCCAGCTATACTGGTTGTAACAATGGCCAAAAGATGCCACTTGGGATAAAATAATTGCAACAGAGCAAGCATATGGTGATAATTTCCTGAAGAAAAGTGGGAAAAAATGAAGAAAAAAAATCAATAAAACCTGGAGGGGAATCTCATGGATTGAGTGAGAAATAGAGGGCTACAGCAGATGAGATATTCCAATAACTGCTACTCTGTATAATGTGGTGAAGTAAGAGAGGATGTGTTTGAAAGTTTGAGGGAAATCCAATGGTGAGGAGGTGTAATTGCTGGTAAGTGCAGGAGGAAGTATAGGAGTCCAGAGTAATGAACAGTCCATGATAAGTAATGATGACAGTAACAGTACATGATAGTGAACAGTATATGATAACAGGATAGGGTTTGCTTTCACAAGTAGCTAGTGACTGACTGATTAAAAACTGCTTTGAAATTCCTTGAACACTTTATTTTTGGACACTTTTCAGGAGGGAAATACGAAACTAATCCCAAGAAGATGAAGTGAGAGGCTGATCTTGCTCTTTATTTTCCTAGTCAGAAGCCAAAATGATCCATCTCATTTGAAAACATGATTGCATGTTAGAGGGAGTTGAGATTAGAGAAGGAAGAAAAATAGTGGTTTATGCATGCAACTACGTATGCAGTGGCTGTCCTTAGGAGGACTGCAGGGGAAGCACTGGTGTTGTGGATGTATGTGGTTGATATTCTGGAAAGTTGGAGAGTAATTGAGGATCAATACTAAGACAGATGAAAGAAAAAGGGCACAAGAATGCAATTGAGAACTGATATTTATAGGGCAGCTGGAGGGGTTGGAAGTTGGAAAATCTCAGAAATCTCAGGTGCAGAGAGTGTTATGAGAGTAGCAAGTGTCCTCTCCCAGGTAGTGGGGTATGCTCTATCTCACAGAAAGAGATATGAATTGATGGAGAAAATATGACCTATTTGTGTAAAGCAGCATAAATTCCCAGTGCTGAAAAAGAAAGGACCATTGCAATGGAATCCACAGGTATGCTCCTTTTTTAGAAGAGAAACTCAAAACAATACTTCTGCTATTTGAGTGAACTCTGTATGACTTAAATCCATTCCCCCCCAATTTTTTTTTTTATTGGTAAGCTACATGGTGAATCCAAGGCTGGATAAGGAGACTACCAGTTATCATCGTTGTTCCTGACAAACAGCAGCTTTTCACCCTGTGAGGCTGATTAATAAACACATGACTCATAAAAGATTCACCCAGAGGTGAATTTGGCCCTTGAGGCCATGCCAATGCTCTGATTTAACAGCTCTGGTGTTCTGGGGTCAGGCTGGAGTAAGAAGAAAATTTGGTCCCTTTGAGCTTGGAACATCGATTTTGAGACTTGGTCCAGCACAGCTGCACAATTAGTGCTCAACAAAGCAGTGCTAATTATTTACAGATGCATCCATCACAAAAGCTCCTGACATTCAAATTCAGAGTTTCTGGAGCAAGCAAAGGTGGTGGTGACACCAGTTAACCCCAGATAACAGCATTCAAACAAGTAGCTTGAATTTTATGTTAATGCCTGCAGAGTTGCCTCCTCAGACACTGAATCTCAGGACAAGGTACCCAAGCCATTCTATGATTTTGGGGTGTCAGTGGTCCTGATGCTCTTTTCAGGCAGCAAAAAGATCAAAGTGGAGAATCTACTCCAGACATATCAGTTTTCTTTTTTTTCTGTGCTCTGTCCTAAATTGGAAGGAGAAGGGAAGCTTCTGAAATTCATCACCAAGATACTTGATACAAGTAGATTGATTGAAGAATTGGGTGATTTTGAAGCCTGACATCTTAGAGTGTGGTATGGAAAAAAGTCTGAGTTTTCACACTGGTGGCTTAAAAGTATGTGCTGACATTTAGGATACCTTGGTTCTATCCCTCTACTTATCTGAGATAGGTAATTGGCTTCTGACAAATTTATAAGTTCTTTCTGTAAGAGGTTGGCAGAATTGGTATAAAGCAGTAGACTAAATTCCCTAAAAAAGTGCATTATTATTCTATGCCATAATGAAATCCTCAAGCAATGAGCGACAAGCAAACTTTTAAAAGCCCAAGATCTTTATTTGTTACTAATGTTTCACTTAAAAATACTGAAAGTAAGTGGGCTGTGGACAATCAACCATCATCACTGAATTCAGGATGGGAAAAGCAAGGTTCCCACTAAACAAAATCATGATGTCCTAGATTTTCTTTCTAAAAATCAATCTGCTTTTGATAGTTTTCATTGTATTAATCCATACTGTTCATGCTCTTTTTGTTGCTTTTCTTGTGGGCTAGATTGAGACGGCTGGAAATTCACACTCTCCGTTTGGCCTCTGGCTGGGGGCTGTCATTCCACTCATTCCCTGTCTGTCCTCCCTGCCTGGGGGAATCAGCCCTGGGGCCCAGGGAGGGAAAAGCCCCAGCAAGGCCAGTCCAGCTTGCCTGCTGAGTTTGCTAGCCAGCTTGTCAGTCACACAAATGCTGCTGATGTTTGCTGCGAAGCAGACACCTGCCCATGAGGAACTGGGCTGAGACCACCAAATTGTTTTAGGTAGGTCAGCAAACAGCTGTCTGCTTGTGTAATTCGGTTCTCCTAATTTGGAAGAGGTTCTTATTCAGAGATGGAGCTGTTTGCCTGCTGACAAGCTCACACGTATTATGTTGTGCATAATGTGCATGATTAACGCTTGTTTATTGCGGCAATTGTGCTGTGGCGAGCAAGGGCTGCTTTTTTCTGTGTGGCAGGGGGCAAGTGGCAGCAAGCTCTTCTCTATTTGGGAGAGGCACTGTAGCATGCAGTGAAAAACTTCGTGCATCTTGAGCAGCAGAGTTCCTCCATCCACGTGGCAAAGGAAACATTTTGTTGGAATCAACTCTTTGGTTGCATACAGGTGCCTGATTTAGGTTTGCAGGTAGAGAACAAGCATGACTTTTATTGCCTTTTTTTGCAGCCTTCTTCCTCATATATGACTGGCCACCTGTAAAACTTTTTGGCCTAAAATTTCTGTAGCTGCTTTCAAAATTTGCCTTTGAAAGTCAGGGATACTCTACATTAGCATTTTAACTACTTCTATGAGCATTTTTTGCCTGACACTAATTTTGCCAGTGGTTACTAATCATGTGAGACTCTTACAGTTCTCCTGCCCTTATATGACAAAGCTGTCCTGCATCTCACTATAAGTTTTAATCAAATATATCACATTTTCATATGTTGTATTTGCTAAAAATCTGGAGGGTTTTTTTTACGTTGATTTCCCTTCTAACACCACAGTGCTGGTGTTATTGTAGTGCAGAACACACTGTTTGCAACAAATTTGCAACAAAATTAAAAAAGAAAAATGAATGTTCTGATACAAAGTTGCATTAGAAATTATTCTTATTTGATAAGGATTTGATTATCCAATTGTATCTTTTTCCTGTGTGAGAAATACTCAGATTCAGTTAGTAATGTTAACATCCACTCCAATACAGGCATATGTGTTTTCCTTCTCTTTTCCTAGTTTTATAGGACTTTAATAAAAATGGGGTGACTACTGGAAGAAGCTGTAAAGAAAGAACAACAACAAAAAAAGAACACATTTTATCGCCTGTATACCCATATGAGGCATCTAGCTGCTCAAACCCAAAGCACATATGAAATAAAAATTCCTTCTTCTTTTTCTGCCAGAAAACAATGCACCGTAAGAACCATTACTCCCTGAAAACACTTACCCTCTATTCACTTGCTGTTGCATTCTTTTCTTTAGCACTCCACTCTCCATTTAAATTGACCTACCCACTAATAGAATTTAACTTATTTCACTCAGCCTGTAAGATAGACCTGCAATTCTCTCTCGCATTTCCTCGGCAGGCTTGGAGAGCTTTCCACCTTTTTTTCTGCCTCCCCCAGCTGTGCGTTCTCACCATCCTCCACAGGAGGTTGCTGCCCCCACTTCAGCCCTGCTCCTCCCATTGTTTTTCCATCCCAGCTCTCAGCTGGATCTGCCAAATGAGCTATTTAAACCCCTCCAACATTTGTGAGGAGGAAGATTTTTTTTTTTGTTTTGCTTGGGACTAGAACATTTACCAGACTCAGTTTAGAAGTAGGGTTGAATAGTTTAGTCTGTGTGGCAGACGAGAGACAACTGGGAAGGTGGTGATGGGGGAAACTGGAGAGGAGTGGGTTTGGGAAGGAGGAACCAGAGCACCTTGGTGTGTTGCTGAAGTGCAGCAGGAGGGGAGCCTTAGTCACAAGGTTCCCTCCCTCTAGTTCAAGCAATCTGAAAACATGTTACAAAAAACGTTTATGGAGATCTGAGAAGTGTTACTGTGGACACCTCCTGGCAGGGTGGAAAAGTGAATAAGAGAAAATGGAATTTGGATCTAAGGGAAAAAAATAAAAAATGAGGGGCTGGTAACATGACTATTAGCAGGGACATGATGATGATAATGATGAGGGAGCAGTTTAGAAACTCAATTCAAAGAAAAAAATTGCTTTGAATTTTTCTGGCTGCTGACTTAAATGAAATAAAAAGCAAGTGGATTTTTCAGCACAGTGGATTTTTTAGGTAGGAAAAGGGATCCATGGTTGGTATCAGGAAAAAACATCCTCCAAATCTCTAAGTCTGGAAAAATGAAACTTAAACCACGCTGAAAGCATCACCAAATGGGCTTCTGACTACTCATCCATGGGATCATCTGGGGAGCAATTGGACCTTTGTTAGACCTGGCCACAAGCTTTCTTTTGGTTATGGGAAAGGAGGTTCAGTAGCTGCATCCAGCTGTTGAAAACAAACTAGCTGACAGTTCTGCTATAGCACCCTCTGAGTCTTTCCCAGCAGAGCTGTTTGCTTTTTTAACTACCTGCTGGATGAAAGCCAGTAAGGTAGGGTGGTCTGTTCTTATATATCAGCAGTTGGAAGGGTTCACCTGGCTTCTGGAAAGTTGAATTCTTCCCCCACTGTTTATTCAATTTCTTATGTGGGTTAGGAAAGGCTTGTCTAATCTAAGTGCTGATCCAGACTCAGGCAGGTGCTGTGAATGTGGTGTTTTCTTGTCTCTTACGTGCAGGACATGCTTCTATGACAACTCTTCTGCATCCTACCTGGCTCTTCCTTTTTTACAGGCGGTGTGTGATCCAGGGCTGGGTCCCACTGTAGGCCCTGTACTTGGTGATCTCCAGTTTGTGGGGATTCATTGGTTAGTGGACCTTGGTTGGCTGCAGCTGTGGGCAGGGACTGGAGAAGAGTTGCAGCAAGTGCTGGAAATCACACAGGAATTATTGCTCCTGGAGGGCAGGGACACCACCCAGTTTGCATGAACGATGCATATTTGGTATGTATTTTCTGAAAGGAACAAACTGATTAAAATCAATAAGTGTGAGTTCAGGATGTGCTGAGGGTCTATCACAACACTCATATCACTTCATATTCTTCCAAATGCTGCTGAATGGTCTGGTTTTTGTGAGGACTGACACTGGAGCTCTGTTGTTCCTCAGCTGCACATTTTCATTGTGGTTGGGAAGGGCACACAAATCTTTCCATGGCACCTCAACCCTTCCCAGCTTACAGCGGGTTTCCTGAACCAGCTGTATTCAGCTATTGCTGCAAGACCTTTCAGCAGCTTCACAATCACACCTGCATCAACTGAGCCTGGTGGGAAAAAAACAAATTAAAAAGATGGAAGTACACATCTCAGTCTGTAAAAGCAGCTTAGCCCTTCCCCAAACCATAAGAAGAATTCCCTGGGTGAATTGAGGACAATTTTCTCATGCCTGTTTCTCAAGGTACAGCCTGCTGTATTCTCAGGCTCTCCAATGCACCGCTTGCATGTGTGCACACAGCTGCTGCAGGCTTGCTGAGGGTTTAAACCTGTAACTTTGCCTATTTGCTCATGAGTTTACAGCCCAACTGCTTTCATGTTGTCCACATCTTTTATGACCCCCAGTTTTTGTTTTTCTTTGCCAGCTGCCATGGGTCCTCTCTGCATCAGGCAATACTGCCTTAATTGTGTCTATTTATCACCTGTTATACAGAAAACTCACCCTTGCTGTTCTTTCATCCTCCCAGTTATTTTTAATTCTAATGTCCGAGCTGTAGATCTTAAAATTATAGTCAGTCCCTTAATAACCCCTCTTTTGCTGAATTTTACTGAAAGCTTTTGAAAAGAACCCTCCCCAGTTTTTCTTTTCCTATATGATATATTCTTGATTCCCCAGAGGAATCCTTTTTATGCTAATGAACAAGATCTTTATTTACATATCCTATCCTACCTTGTACTTTTTGTAGCGTGCTTTTTTAATGATTCAGTAGTTCTTTATTGTTTAATTTAATTTACCTGTTTCTCATAAAATACCCTATTTTCATCCCAGCATGTTCTTTTAACTCTAAAACTTACTGTAGCTTCTTCCCAGATTCCTGTTTAAAGAAACAATCCCTATTAGCCACTATGTAAGACAGGAGAAATGTATACAAGGGAGAGCTCTTTTCAACCTGTGTCACCAACTTGATTTTGTATTTTCATAACTCTGGTCAGTAAGCATCATTTGGTAGAGACAAGACTATGAAAATTTAAATGTCACCATCTGGATCTAGTCAGAGGCTAAGTATCTAAGAAATCTTTAAGAAATGTTTAAGAAAAAGTATACCCGAAACACTAAAGTTTTTATAGTAGACTGATCCCATCTCTTGAACAGTAATTTCACAATTATAAGCTGCACCTTTTTCATTGAAGAATCCAGCCTGCCCCAGTAGTGTGGCTAATCATCAGGTGTGGCTTATCTATGGACAAATCCCAGTGAAATGCCAACCTGGAAGTGAGAGCCAGCCAGGGAGGGTGCCTGGAGCTGCCTTTAAAGGCTTTGCTGGTCTATGAAAACTGTTGCAACTTGAGCACCTGACACCAAACCCAGCTGGCAGCAATTCTGTTACTAATTTGTTACTTTGTTACACATGGATCCTCGCTTTAAAAAAAAAAAAAAAAAAAGGTGCGGCTTATATTCAGGTGCGGCTTATATATGGACAAATCCCGTGGTCTACCCGGCTACTGGGATGTGCGGCTTATAATCAGGTGCGGCTTATAATTGTGAAATTATTGTACATCCTCCAGAATTTCAGAAGATATTAGGTTAAGGACTGCCTCAGTCGTTCTAATAGCCCCGGTGGACTTATGTCTTTGACTTTGTGTGAAGAATCTTGGGAGCAGAGTGGGAACATGCCTGTATCCAGTCCTTTATTATAGCAAACAAGATCTTCAAAACATAGCTTAAAATTGTGTAGCCTTCTTTTTTTTGAGCCTTTATGATGTAACTCTCTGTTCCTTTCATTTAGAGAAGTCTGTTTTTTCCATTCAGTGCCAAAATGAACATTATGATGGTAGGAGAGACAGACTGAAGCTTCTAGCATCAGCTGCTCTGAATTAAGGGCTTCCCCTGTCACTGATTACCCAATATTTGGCTATCTTAGGTGGCTTCAAATTCCCAGTTTATTGTCAGATTAGTAGATAGGGCTCCATTGTTAGATCCAGGAAGGACAGAAGGTGTTAGAAAATAATATTGAAATTGGTGTTTGGTGACAGGATGGTTTAGATTGTGTAAAAAAAAAAATCACTGAACGGCTGCAGACTAGCCTTTGTATGTATGTGGAAAAAATAAGTTTGCAGCCAGATCAGCTATCTTGTTCAAGATTGATAGGTTGGAATAAGTAGCCAGAACTGGGACAGGTCTGAGATGGGGAAAGAATACAACATATTGCAGTTGGATTCATGTCAGGATGGAACTGGAACCCCATACAATGTTCCTGTCTTAATTTAATTCTTCGAATTTGGACGTTTGTATCCACATTTCACTTAAAAATGCATGTGCTTCCAACAAGCAATGTCTGTTCTGTTTCACTTTTGTACTCATGCTTCAGGGCTAGTTCAGATAAATAGGGTTTTTTTGGAGTTTCTGGCTGCAATAATATTTTCCCCCAGCATTTGGCAATGCAGATGGCCTTTTAGGTAGCTTTTTAAACACAAGGATCTTGTGCCTTCACTGATTCTTTGTACAGGACACTAGACATATAATTGCATGAATTCCTTTGTGTATTATTCATTATGTTCAGTCACACAAACATATAATTTCCTCCATAAGCTACCATAAGAGTCAATTAATTGCTATTTTTATCATGGCCGAAGTTCAGTCTTTATTACTGAATGATCTGTAAACAAAATAATTTTGCAGCATGATTACAGGATGTTTCAAGTTGCTCTTTTATATAATATTGGTTATACAATTAAAAAAAGAGACTAGAAAAAGAGCTTAATGTTCTTAGTTCAAATTTAGTTTAAATTTAAATTTAAAATAACCCATAAAAAACAGGTGCTGTTGCATCACTATATTCTCCCTGCAGTTTGTAATGTGAAATTTCACCCAATTTTAAGTCAATATATTCTCATTTGGATAAAACTACATTGGATAATGTGGTTTTACATTACTAAGATAATGTATACTAAGAGAGTCCAAGAGATCTAAAAACTGGCTTTCCCTCCCTTTTTTTTGCTTCTCATCACAAACATCTCAGGTTTGCTCAACAAGTTGTGGATAAGATTTATGTGTGTAAAATGTCTAGTAGCCTTTGTAAAGTCTTTGCAAACCATGATTAAGGCAGAAATAAGGAGGGTACAGATACTAAAATTACATCCTGAGTAGAAAAATAATTTATGGTGTACCTGAGTGCTTTAATTAGAAAAAAACCCAAAAAAAACCCCAAAAACCAATGAACACCTATGTCAGCTTCTAAAAGCTCCTCAGTGATGCTGGAGTCTTGTGCTCCTGAGTGTGCATGTCTAATACTAGAAGCCCTTAAACTCTTTTGGAGCTTATTAAATCAATTTTTTTTGTTATGTTTTAGATTTTCCCACCTTTACTGAACATCAGTATGTAGAGGCTTATATTTTGGATCTCACTTTATTCCCGAGCCCTCGTGGGATCTGCAAACTCAGTGCACAGACCAAGTGCTGGAGCTCATGGAGGCTTCCCAGGACATAGGCAGCAACAACAACACCCACATACTGAGTCCCACATTAATCCAGCAGCAGCTGGCTCTGAAGTACAGCAAAAGAGAAGTTGTGGCTCCTCTTTTAGGCAGAGGTACTCAGTTTGCAGAGTGCTCCGACAGATTTGAGAGGACTTATGTTCAATGGCTTCTGCTCTTACCTGCTGATATTAGGAATTGCATTTTTAATCATGTCTCTTTCTGTTTTGCCTAATCCTGCTTAGCTCACTGACTCGATAAAAAGGTTGAGATGCTTCTCTATAAATCTCCAGTGCAATGAAATCCCCATACTCTGTGGAGGCCCCTGGCTGTGAATTGAATGAGGAACATCAGCCTCTTTGTGAATATAACACTTCATCTACAGGACGGGATAAATTAACTATAAACTGATATTTTCAGCTTGTCCTGGC
>VRYO01002297.1:61460354-61480075 GCA_009812075.1 Sialia sialis | reverse complement strand
AAAAAAAAAAAAAAAAAAGAAAAGAAAAAATGTGGCTTATATTCAGGTGCGGCTTATATGTGGACAAATCCCGTGCTCTACCCAGCTACCTGGATGTGCGGCTTATAATCAGGTGCGGCTTATAATTGTGAAATTACTGTACTTTGTGTTGCAGAATGCCCTCACAGTGCCCAATCCAGTTTCTTTCACAAGAAATGAAGTCAGAACCTTGGTCCAGAAGGACACATGATGCTGTCCTTAGACCAGGCTGGGATTCTGTGATGTAAGCCCACAAAATGCACATTCTGTAGTGATTGGGTTCCCAGCATCTTCCAGACTGTGGACTGTCTCCTGTTGGGTTGAAATACTTCCTGATACAGACATAGTCTAATGAGACCTTGTAACTGTGTAGAATAGACCTTGCACAGGAGTGGGAGAAATTCAGGTCCCTTGAAGCGGGACCTTGCAGTATTTAGTGTTAAAACACCTCAGTCCTCTTTAGCTGCAGACCTAAGTACATGTTCATTGGCACCTACTCATATAATTCTGCTATTCAGCTTACTAAATTGAAACATTTGTGCCAAGTATGTGAAAGAGAGATTTACAGTCTGCATTAAAATCTTTCATCAGGAAGAACATGCTCATTAGTGCAATATTCACCTTAATCTCATCTTTTCCTTCTGCTGCCATAGGCTGTTCTTGTATCAACACTGATTAGCAGCTAAAATCCTGGCCTTTTTTTTTCTTACTTGAGCATCCTGTGAATGGGGGATGAACCTTAACTGTTGGTAGATGGTCAGTGGGGCTCTCTTTGTATTATGTTAATGTTGTCACTCACAATGTTTTCATTATGAGCTTCATTGTTTTGAGTTAATTTCCTGGCTGTTACAAATTCTATCAGGATAAATTGTAGCAGAAAGGCTTGTAGATTTGATTTTATTTCCTTTCCCAAAGAGGGTGCAAAATTATTCCCTGTTCTGTTTTTCTTATGTAGGCTTTCAGATACAACTTCCTAGATAATTTATTTCTAAACAGAACTCTGATCAAAACAAAAGAAAAAGAAATATTTTTTCATTGTCTGTTTCTGCTTAGTCTTCCAAGTGCTTTCTTCCTAGAGCTCTTGGTGAAAATACATGGGAGATCTTGGAAATCCACTTTCCAGCCTTTTCTTAACAGAGCTGCAAATTTTCCCTCCGTGTGTGCTTGTGTGTATGTCAAGAAAGAGATAATTTTTTTTAAAAGCGGAAAACACTTAGTTCTTATAGGTGGCTAATCTATAGGGGTCATCAGCTCTCAAGCATTCTACTATGCTTAGTAACAAAATAAATGATTTGGTGCTGCAAATTTAAACATACAAGTTTAAGTCTGGACACAGTGCAGATTCTCATCTTTTGTAGCCGATGTTCAATGGACACTTGTGAAAACTACCTGTTAAACTACAAGTTAGACACAGTTTCAGAGCGCTTACTCATCCGAGAATGTGAACATAGTAGCATACAATAAAGTGGGATCTGAGAATGACTGCTGCATGTTTTTACAAAATGATAGGTAACGTGGAATCAAAGTTCCAAAGCTGTCATGAAAGGGTATGACTCTTTTATGACTAATTTTCAGAATAATCTAAGATTTGCCCTCTAACTAAATTCTACTCCACTTATCTAAAAACTTAGAAACTATTTTAAAAACAGCATTAGGATTTTTCAATTTTTCAGTCACTAGTTTATTTTGTCATTCTTGGCCTCTTAATTTTTTAAGGAGATGTTTCTATGCTTACATTTGAACTCCTTTAGAGCAAAATGCAGATATAAATAGTTGTGAATTATTTTCCTTGTTAGCTGAATACCATCTTTTGCAGCTATTGATTTGGGACACGGTAATAAAATAAAATTAATTCCATCTACCCTGGGACAAGCTACAGCAGTTACACAGAGATATCTCAGGTTTGAATGTTTCTTCTAAGTGAAAGCACTCAAGTGTATGCCAAGCAAGATCTCCCAATGTACCACTCTGGCTGTGTCCCCCAAAGCTTTCTGTAAGTCACCAAGCTGCAGCGTATTTCTTTGCATGCAGAACCTTTTTCTTACATGGCTTTCAAAAACTTAATGTAAAAATATATATAGAATCAACTGGCAGCTGACTGGCTACTGCATATGCTACATTTGTGATCGCAGTCGAATGCAGCGCTCCAGGAAAGAAAACCCACTCATAATTTTGGCTACTGCTGGGCATGGCTCAAGCCATCACTCAGACTTTGCTGTGCAGCTCTGTCAGGCACATCAGCCCTGGTTTGCAGCACTTCTGGTCTCCCATCCCTGAGGCAATGTGGAGCCAATGCTGCAGTTTGCAAATGGCTTGAGATAAGTACATAGAAAAGAGGGGAATATCACCAAGTTTCTTCTGGCATTTTGCTGCCTGGAACCTTGAATTTTTCCCTCTTTCTTTCTTACTTTTCTTTTTCTTTCCTCTTATAAGACAGAGGAGAAGCCTTTTATATTAACAATTATATTTTAATCAATTGCAATCTGACCTGTAGTGAATTTGCTTTGTTCTGTCTTAAAAAAATATATTCCCATCTACTAGAGCCACTGGAATAAATGTTTCACATAAAAATGAGCTCAGTACCGATTACAATATTTTTACAGTAAATAACACCAAGTTTACCAACAGGAAGTCTCATCTGAATAAATATCAAAGTATTTGCTACGTAATACTGAAATTGAGAGCAATAAATTTTCAGAGGAACTACTATTTAATGGTGAGAGATCAAAAACTTCACAAAATGAAAAACAGATTTTACACAGGCTCTTTGTATTTAAGCAATTAAGGGCAGAGCTGGGCTTTACTTGGTCATCGATATCTTCACTTTGTTTCTCAACAACTGGGTGTTAACAACACTGTATGGTATCCCTATATGTGGGAGGTAACTAAGTAAAACTGGTTGACTAAATATTTCAATGCAATACTTCCAAAAATTATGCACCCATTTTTAGGCACATGTGCAATGAGAGAATAATAGGGAGTAATGTGTTTTGGTGTAAGCACAGTAAATTGCCTTGGATCAGTTTCACATTGATACTTTGAAGTGTGAACTCTTTGGTTGGAAAAGTATATGATTTAAGTGTAGAAAAGTAAGGTGATTATGATTTCTGCTTTTTCCTTCTAGCTCTACAGAAAATCTTACATAAGTTTCATGTCATATAAAGCAAGAACTGCCATCAAAACGAAGAGAATGGTCATTCTGCTCTTAAATATCAACTATTTTTTGTCAGGGTTGTAATGATTACAAGCTTATCTTTGATAAAAATTCCCTTCTTCCACCATATATAAGTACTTATTAATCCCATTATAAAATTTCTCTGTTTCAATTCCAAGGAAAATTTTTTGAGCAGATAAGATTCTTTTTCTAGGATTCTTTATACACCCAATCTTTTTGATATGTGGTTTGTTATTTTCATAAGCTATCATCACCCAAGTTTGTAAATGATCAGCCAAATCAGCATGGATAGTCTAATTTGAGTGTGTTCCCCTACTATAGCTCTACCTGTGCTATTGGTACTTTTCCTTCAGTATTTTCCCCTGTGAATACTTTGCTCTATCTCCAAGTGCTTGCTGGATTTAACTGCATTTATATGTGGTGGACGGAGTTATGGAAAGGCAGTGATGTAAACAATGATCCAGTGAGATTGCTGGCGGCTTTTTCAGTTTGGATAAGCCTGTACCCAAGGTTTAAAGGTATTGGTCATGTTATCAACGACATATTTGAGAGCTTTGGTTGTAGAGAGGAAGGACTTGGAATGAGCTGCTGCAGGAATATGATGTAGAGCTAGAGTGTAGACAGTGTGTTAGGGACTGGTTGCAAAGTGGGACTTTTTCTAAACCTTGTTTGGTTTGCATATCTCTTTGTAACCCCACAAAGAAAAGTCAATGAAAAACTGCTAATACCTCTTGTTGACAAACATATTCAGTTTTCATTCTTTCATTCTCTCATTCTCAGGTAAGTGCTTACACCTTATTTTGAGACTTTCGGTTTAAAAAGATGTGGTCTAGTGTGTTAGAAATTCATCTATCCACATTCTGTGTGAGCTGATAGCAGATTTATCAGGGTTATCAGATTTGGTGATGCTTTTTTACTGGCTAGCAGTCTTTATTGTATATAACTTGTTTTACAATTTATTCCACAATTTATTATCCAAATTTCTCCTTATGCACTCAAGAAAGTGAAGCTCAAATACACGTGTTCAGGCAATAACTTTAGATTTATTGGTTCCTTTTAACATACCACACTTAGTGTTCATGGAAACACTAGAGCCGTCAAGGGGAAAACAGAAGTGCTGCACACCAACTTCCCTTTCTAATGAAGAACAGGGAGAAGGATTGCACTTATGGATACAAACAGAGGGGCATGTGAAAGCCTCTTTGTGTTTTGATAATGAGTCTTCCTCCCCTTCTTCAGTGACTTCCCTGAAAATGGAAGCACAGCATGAGATGACAGTCCAAAAGCTGCAGTGTTATACCATGTAAAAAAAATTTTTTTTTTTTTTTTTTTTTTAAAGAAGACAGGACATGTTGCAATACTGTGCATGCTGTCCATCCAAGTGCATCCTTGCTGGAACCTGTGTCCTAGTGCAATAGTCTGACTGACTTGTGAGCAGGCACACAGCCAGTCTAACAGATGGAGGTCAGTGAAGTCAGCCAAGAGACCATGCACTAACTGCACATAGAGTGTGCTAGCTAACGGCAGGATTCCCAGACAGACATCCAAATGCCTCCTGCTAATCTTATATTCACATTCTGGGACAAGACAAAGATCAAGAAAATGGCTTTAGTAAGAGAAGTAGGAACAGGAAGATAGGAGAAGTGGTTTCTGTGTGGATTACACAAGCAATGCAGCTGTGGTGTGTGAAATTGCACTTTTAAAAGTGAGTTGTCTTCTAAGACCACTGTCAGAACTAGGCAGGCAGGGGAAGGACTGGCTCTCTTCAGAGGAGATGCATCCAAGGTCATAGGGTCTGTTTGGCCTATATTAATGAAAAGAGTCTGATTTCCTGACTGTCTTTTGCCTAGGATACAAGACTGGTGAAAGAAGACCAATCTTTTAGCACTCTCACTCTTAATAAGCTGATATTTATTTAATGCTGTTGGTAATGAAGACAGACTTGTGTTTGTAGCAATGATTTTAAACACATATGATAACCAAACAGCAGTAGAAACCAGCTGAACTATTGTGCAAGGAGCTGAAAATGAGGGTCAAGATAAACTGCCACCATAAAGGGAGGATAAAAATGCAATTTGTATAAAGGTCAGCTAGTTACTTTCCAGACTCACTGGATGCATTCTGCAATAGCAGCATCTTGTTATTTGCAGAGCAATGTAATAAAGGCGTGAGGAGCAGTGTTATTTTGCATTTGGAATGCTACACAAATACAATAAAAAATAGTCAGCATTTCTTCTTTGACTGGCTTTTGAAGTGCTTAGAATCGAGCCATACACAGTCTCCCAAATGCAAAAAGGCTTTCAGTGAAGCAGGGTCCAGCCATTGTGTTTTTAGAAATTCTTATATTGTTGGGGATTGCAAGAGGCAAAAGAAAAGAGCAGATTGAGTTGTGTTTGACAGACAGCACAGTCAGGACTGTGAAGCTTCAGAGTCACCGTAGCTTCCCCTGCATCATGCACTGGAGAGTGGGCGGAAAACTGACTAAATAGTACCAGTGCTTCACCAGGCAGATGGTCAGGCAAAGGCCAAAGCCCTCTGTCCCTCACTCCCCTGCCTCTTCCAGTTCCCAGATGCAAGTTGAACTGGCACAGGGGTTGCTATAATTTGCTGCTGGTATAGACCAGCAACAAATTACTCCCCTGAGGAACAGGCAGGAATAGGGAAGAGCATCTCTGAGGCATAAGACCTCCAGCATGATTCCTTACGCACCACCCATCTCTCAGGGCTATGCCCAGAGGCCCAAACTACCCTGTGGAGGATACTTCTGAAGCCACCAGAGAGAAGAGAACCTTTCTCCCACCTCCCGAATTTCCCTCTCCCCTTCTGAAGTGTAATCAGTATAGATAGATGTCAACTTGATTACATTCGAAAAATCTGTATTGGTACGTGTCTTGGACCTCAGTGTAGGAGAGACACAGTCCCTTGCTGGCTTGGAACAATACAGTAGTTTCACAATTATAAGCCGCACCTGAATATAAGCCACATTTTTTCTTTTCTGTTTTTTTTTTTTTTTTTTTTTTTTAAGTGAGGATCCATGTGCGACAAAGTAATGAGTTAGTAACAGAATCGCTGCCAGCACGGGGGTTTGGTGTCAGGTGCTCAAGTTGTAAACAGTTCTCATAGACCAACGAAGCCTTTAAAGGCAGCCCCAGATGCCCTCCCCGGCCGGCTCTCACTTCTGGGTTGGCATTTCACTGGGATTTGTCCATAAATAAGCCACACCTGAATATAAGCCGCACTACTGGGGTAGGCTGGATTCTTCAATGAAAAAGGTGCGGCTTATAATAATGAAATTACTGTACCTTTAGCTAAGGAAACTTGCTTCTACTTGCTTGTCTCTTTTTACATTTTTACATTTTCCAGAACTTAGGATGCAAAGGGCCAATTTCCAAAAATGCTTTCCATGCAATAACTGGTAAAGCAAGACATTACTTGGTGTGACTACCAGGGCCATGATTGAATCCCAGAGGTAATATATTCAAATAGACAGCCAAAATAAAACCCCGACGGTGAGCACTTTACTGTGAATATGTATGTGCATCACAAATTGTACAGCTTTAACTGTCTGGAAAAAACTTTCATTTGTATTTGAACATAGCCATACTTAAGGATAGACCAGTGCTTTTTCCCTCTTGTTAAAAGAGATTTATATGATACAGCACCAAGGCCAGGCATTCCCATATCTCAGAATCATTGATGCATTTATGATCACTGTTTCCCTGTTAAGGATGGGATTCACAGTAATTTCCCACTGAAAAAAAGACAGCTGGCGGTGGGGTTCATCTGAGTAAATGTAGATGCAGTGTAGGTCTCCAAATCCCATTTTAGCATCCTCTGCTGTTAAGGGTCAGTTGAGAAAGATAAGCTTTTCTAGGCATGATTTGTTTTGTTTTTAGATTTTTGTAAAAGATCAGACTTTTGTGTATGGTAAGACTCTTTCTGAAAGTGCTATTGATTGCACAGAGTTCAGGCTGAGCAGCTGAGGTGTTTGAATTGCAATTAATTAAACAGCGATCCCAATGGGGGAGATTAAAGATTGCAGAAGGATTTAGGTGTTTATATCTGAAATGTAGATACTCAGAATGCTCTTTTAGTTGCCACTTCTCCTTGGAGATACCAAGAGTTCCCGACGACCAAATCTGTAGATTTGCTGAAGGCAAGCATGCCTGTCTGTGAGGCACCTTGACTCCTAGTGACATTCACTGCCCTAGGCTTCCCCTGTTCAAATGAGGAAAAAAAGCAAAAAACATCAGTCAGGACAGAGTGTAGCTCTGAAGTATTACATGGTATAAGCAAAGACAGACAAAATATTGTCTGAAAATCCAGAGTTTTTGTTGAATTTTAAAATAATTTAAATCTTTGAATTGACTGGAAATTCCTCAAAAGTAGAATTTTGGGGTGATGTTTTGCTTATGGTTCATTTTGTCAAAGTACATGCTTTCCTCATGTAAGGGAAAAGAATAAATCTTTTATTTATATAGGACACTGAATATACTGTATTTTATGTATATATGTATTTTAGCTACAATGGATTTGATGCTTGCCCACACATATCTGCATAGGTACATATACATATAAAACCTGCAAATACTTCCAAATGCTAAGCGCATTATAAATGATGAGAAGGACAGTATTGCATTGAGCCCAATTAATCCCTGGTGAATACAGAAGTCTAGGAAGGCAGGTTTAACAGATTTTACCAGTGCTATTGGTAACTTGTGGAAGGCAGCAAGCATGCAAAACATGTCACAATATGATGACCATGTGGCTATTCCCGTTTCCAGGCTCCATGTCCATTTTAAAAGACCTATAACTTCCTAGGACCTTTGCTGGCTTATTATTAAAAATGGTATCTAGTAGATAGTAGGATTCATACTCCAAGGTGGAATTTGATGTCTAATTCCTAATAGAATGTATTATCTCTCTTTGACACACAGCAGAGTTGTCTGAGCTGTTATATTTCTTATTTATACTCCAGCAGCAATTCAGTTCTACCCTCCACCGACCTGCTTGAGAGAATGAAAAAAGCTTTTACTGATGGTTGTATTCTTACTTCTTTGGTCCAGAGTGATTTAGTGGGAAAATGACCATAAATCTCCCTTTTTACACAGTGGCCCACTTTTCCTTTAGGGTGTCCAAAGCATCCTGGATTTACATGCCATTTGTTAGAACTCTTAGGTTATTCCAATAAATCAAACTCTGATCAAGACACACTGCTGCTGTGGGTGACAGCTGGTCTCCTGTGATCAGGGTAAACAAAAGTATGAAAAGGCCACTTGGTGTATGGCAATGTTTGCTGGGAAAAGATGTTCTCAAAGCTGCTTTTTGTACTGTATAAAATTTTAGACCCTGCTATTTTCCCATGATTTTACAAGGATATGCAGTGACATGCCAAGAGGGAATGGCTTCAAACTGAAAGACAGTAGGATTATGTATTAGAAGGAAGTTCTTTGCTGTAAGGGTAGTGAGGCACTGGAACAGATTGGCTGGAGAAGTTATGAATGCTCCACACATGGAGGTGTTCAAGGCCAGGCTGGATGGAGCTCTGAGCAACCTGGTTCAGTGAAATGTGTCCCTGCTTGTGGCAGAGAGCTTGGAACTACATGATCTTGGATACTCTTTCCAATCCATTCTATGATTCTGTTGGTTTCCCATTGCATTGTGGCTTTGATAGATTTTTTTTCTAAAGCAAGTAGAAAGAAGTGCTTCTGGCTTTTGATAAGAGAGTACAGAGGGTCTCAATTCTTCCACTCTCAGTTATCATAAACACCTCCCACCCTGCAAATAATTTATGTACTTTTGTAAAAGCACTTTTTAATTATCATTTGAAACTATTTTTTAATTAGAATGAAATGCAAATTGGAGAAGATAAACATCACTTCCCTTGAGGTTAAATACAGTAAGGTTCTCCCCCTGCAACCTTTCTTCCATCTCCACTGTTATTTTTCATTTCACATAATTTCTGCTTTTGAAGTCATCCTCTTCTTGTGCATGAACAGCTCACTTGTAAGTTGCACATAGGGACTGTAGAAGTGGTTCCTCAGAAATGTCAAAGTGGAACAGCAGTACTGGTTTCCTGAAATAGGGAACAGTCTGAAAAATAGCAAAGAGATGGCTGAGGGAGAGGTGAACAAGGAAGACATGTATGACAATGTATAGAGGGTCTTCAAGGCTAATGAGAGAGGACTGGAAGCTTTGCTGAAGAATGGCAATAGAGGGATGTTGTTGTGCTGTGGCTAAGCAGGATTTTCTCCTTGTCACAGGAAGCACTTATCTACGTGGGCTGACACAACCACCTTTCTAAATCACATTCCTCTGGACTGCCATACGAGCCCCCAGCCCTGTGAGGCAGACTTGGTCCTGATATATCATCATTTTAAAGAGGTTGTGATAATATCCTGACTGAAAGGGTCCTTTCTTATGCAGAGAACAGGATGAATCTGAACCTCTTTGCCTTTTCCTTCTCTAACTCACAGAAGAAAAGATGAATCAGAAACAGAATCAAACCCACTGAGTTCCAAATCTGGTTGTTTACCTGTGTGGTAGTCATCTCAATCTTCTCTTTGTCCCTGTGAATCTGCTGCGCCAGACCAAGTGCATCTTTCTTGGGGTAGTTCATGGACAACACTTGTGAGGTTTGGAGCTTCCTCACCTGTATGGCATGGAATGAAATCTTGTTTATTCCTAATGGGCTGTCTGGGGGAAGCAGGAGTTCTTCTGAGACCAGAGACTGTTGATCTCTAACCACAGACAAGAAGCATGATGAGAACCTATGGAAAAAGATGATTAATGGTATCGTAAAGTGAATTGTAAGAAGAAAGGGACAACAGTTGAGCTCTTTTACATGGCTGGCCGAAGGGTCACACAGTAGTTAGAGAGACAGAGAAGTCAGATACATTTGATGCCTGGCCACAGCCTGAAAGTGGGAAGGGTGTCATGGGAGAAGGATGAGTGGGAAGAGTTCAAGTGTTTGCTGCCAGCTGAGCTCCATCTCACCTGCTGGAACCTGGCAGACATCAGGCAGCTAAGGGGCTGCCAAAAAGAAATTTTTCTTGTGAAATATTTCCACTTTAAAGACATGATAAAGTATGAGAGATTGTGTGTGAAACGATCTGCAAAGTTTTTACTTTTTGTTAATTTATATTATGGGTCTTGGTTTCTCTCTGAGAATGACATTTGTTACAGTTCTTATTGAACACACAATTGGGCTAGAAGAAAGGAGTTATTTATATATTTATTTAAAAATTCAAATTAAAGATACAATTCTCATGAGAAGGCTGAAAAAAATTTTCATGATTTCCATAAAAAACTCCAAACTGGTGGAAATCTCATTATCGAGAAGTTTTGTATGTAAAATCTGTAAAGTTACTGCTGCAAAAGAGTAAATAAAAATGACTTTGATAGTTGCAGTTCTAGACATTTAAATGACATAAAATTATCCGTGTGTGAAAAGCTGTATTTATACATGCTTGTGTTACTGAAACCTTTATTTATTAGAATCCAAGTGCTGCTGCTGTGCATGAGGTACTCTGTGAGGTACACCCATATGCTGCCAAAGTAGCATGAACGTGCACTGATGTTGATCCAGAGGAAGCCTAGGGGTTCTTCCTTTCCCTCTTGTACGCTGATTATTTCTGCCAGGCCCAAGGAAATCTGTGCGAGCGCGCGGGGGCCGTGGCTTGGTGACAGGATGTACATGCAAGCAGATCGCTTCCATGATGCTCAGAAGTCTTCTTTTTCCTGAAGGTGCTGTGCAGCAACGTCTTTGAGCTGTAGGAGAAGACAAGCATGGGGCAGACGGGAAGGACCCGGCCCCATTGCTCTAGGGCTGGGGTTGGTTGGTGCACAGCTCCCCGCTAAAATGAGGCCCAGAAACTCTCCTTCTGTCTTCTCAAGACATCAAAAATAAACTGTGTAAATATGCCAGAAAGAATGCTGCTTTCGTGGTTTTATGCTAAAAATGGGTAGGGGAATTGTCAGGACTCTTGTGAGCAAAAATGACAATGTATGACATTAAATATTGACTTAAAATATCTGTTTCGCCACCCCTTTCTATTATTTCAATATGCAGTTGCTTGAAGGTAAAGTATGATTTTCCCGTCCCCTCTGAACAGAATTTTCTAAGTCTTGTAAAAATCAATCCACTTTCCCTATTCAATGTGGATTAAATAAATCAGATCTTGCAGCAATAATATTTCTGATATTTTCATTGTTCATTGTCTATGTTATGGAAGTTTTTTGGGAATGTTTGTTGGGATGAAAACCTGATTGGAAAATTGTGAGATGTGTGGTTTTTATTTTGAGTGTTTAGTAGCATGCTAAGTAATGACACTTGCATAGTCAAATCTTTAAATTACTAAAAAAGTGATGATGCAGTTGCGATAGTATTTACTGGTAGGATTGGTAAGATGCTCTATGTGTTAATAATTGACAGAAAGAGATATTGTCTGTTTTGCCCTGCAAATTACACAGTTAAGTCAACAGTGCATGAGTTTTCATGGTAGATATCCTGCATAATGTATTCAGCTGGGAAATGTGTGTCACAGTCCAGCCAGATATGAGCAGAACTTAGTTAGCGTATGGTAGATGCAGTTCTTCACCTGATATTCTGTTTACTGAACTGGGTGGTCATAGGAAGTGACTAGGACTTATTCACAACAATACATTTGACGTGCACATGCTCATTATTCTGTTGAAAAACCAACACTGGATGCATTCCTGTGCATGATGGTATCTTCTCATTCAAATGGTTTCTGCTACTCATTTGATTTTAAAGTAATAGTTATTGTTACACAGAGCTGCTTCTGTTGAGAAAAGTGCTCTTCCTTGGCTGTGATGATGTGTGCCAAGCAACCTTGAGATTTTACCTGAAAAAAGATACTAGAACTTTGAGCTGTGTGTATGTTTTCTGTAAGAACATGCATACACATGTACACATGGGTGCTGGCACTGTGACACAATGCAAACACCACAGGCACAGGCACAGACACAGAAAGAAAATTATTCTTCTCCTGCTTATTTTCTTGGCACTTGCAGCTTGGCTAGATGTGAGATAGATGAAACATTTGCATCTTCTATCTGCATAATGAGTTCTATATAAAATGATTGCAGCTAATGCAAAAGACAGGGTGGCATGTTTTCAGTTTTAATGGGGACACTCAGAAAACTTCCAATCTTTCTTGACATTTCTTATAGCAAAATAAATGTGGTCTAGGTTGGAGTGTCTATTATGAAAATAAGAGAAGAGCAAGTCAATTATATTTCAATGACTGAATAGCCAGGGGTCCTCATTAAAATGATCAGAAAGGCTGCAGTGTTGCTTTCTTGTATGTAGGCACTGATTAAGTTGTATAAGAATGACATGGCCTTTTTTGGGAGAAAAGCAGAGTATGCCGTGGTCTCTGGCCAGCCATCCAGAAACCGTTGACACTTACAAAAGTGAGATGCGCACTCCATCAAGAAAGGGAAGTTACTACTTATGGGGTCATGGACTCCTGATGTATTTAAAAATAGTTGTGGCTGTTTTATTGGACACAGTCAGAGAAAGCTCTGCATTTGCACTAGGCTGTATGAAAATGCCTGCGGTATGGTGGTGATATGGTATGTTTTCCTTTCCGCTGGCTTCGATGAAGTACACATAGCTTAACAGAATAGTGCTATTATTGCAACCTCTCTGTACTTGAACCTTTGAGCAATATTCTAGTTATCAGTTCATTACTATTCATTTCTTAGAATTTAAATTCTTCTTATTTGCCAATTATTTTTTTGGTATAAAATGTTAGGAGAAAAAAGCTTGGTAATATTTTTCCGGGAGAGACTGTATCCTGAAATGGTAAAGAGAATATTTGCTTAAACCTCCTGAGGGTTTGCAGTCTAAGGAAATACAGTATTCCCTAAGATCTGCTAATCCCAGATCAAGTGGCTGTGGAATTAAAAAAAAAGTGTATTTTCTTTTTCATGTTACTTAGCAGACCTTACATATTTATTTTAAAAATAATCCTTCTGCAATTATATTTCATACAATTTCACCTCTTTTAATAAGGTGATTGTTATAAAGAGATATATACTACTAATAAGGATTTCTACAAGGAATACCTTATGTTTTTATTTTATTTGGAAAGGGTTGTAGAATGTTAACATTTTACATTTGAGAGTGATAAAAAGCAAATCTCATGTGTTAATTAATCTGTCACCGTTTAAGTTTCTTCCCCCTTTAAAATGCATCACTGACAGTTTCTAAAGATGAATTGATAAGTGGAAGACAACATTTAATAGTGATCTTGTATCTATTAGTACAGTGAAGTTTGAATCAATGCTCATCTTCTACCAAGGTGGAAATACACCTCAGCATTTTCCACTTTTACTATCTGATTCAAGTAAATATTAACGTGACAAAATCAAATCAAATCTTTGCTATTTCTAACTGCAAGTACTAGCTGATCTAAGCTTGTATTCTAAGTCAAATCACATCATACACAGTGATATTAATAATCCATCATTAAAAATGATATTTCATTATAAATGAAGACAAATAGACCTTTGTATGTCTGCTTACATTTTGATGAAATAATTTTTAGACTAAATCAAATAGCAGGATACACTGGAAGCTAAATACATTAACATATCAGGTACTTAAAACTAATTGGATTTACTAAAATTAGCTAATAATGCAGCTAAATAATGATGCTCTTCATTTACAATTCAGGAACTCAGTAATGGACAAGGGAAACTGCAAGTGCTTGCAGTCAGCAATAAAGGAATCGGTAATTTTGCCAATTATTATGTAGCACAAGATGGCTATTTAAAAAGTTTTCATTTTTTATTTACATACATGGCATCTAAGGAGGTAAAAAAGTGTCTTTGCCTTATTTACTTACAAATGCATGGGTGACTTTGATTCTTTTCCATATAATTTCTGTGATATTTTCAGTCTTTAAATTGTTTTAAATGGAATTCACTCATTCATTTTTTTTTGTTTAGTGGATGAAGAATTTCATTGCATTAAAAAGAATACTGCTCATTTCTCTTTTTACCACTTAGCAATATGTAACGAAACTATAAAATTCATATGTCTTCTTTGTTTTTTGCAGCAGGAATAAAACTCATAAATAGCAACCAATTGGTAAGTCTGTTTTTGTGTAAGGAGAGAGACAATTATTGATGTAGTACCCTGAGTATGAACACAACATTATGGTGCTTAATACTTGAATTTGGTTTGAAATACCAATGTTTTAGCAGCTGGTTTAATATATCTTCTCCACAATATGTAGTACTAAAATTCTGTAGTGACTGAAGAAAACAAGTAGACTTATTTCTTGAATAAAACTATGAAAAATTTTGGGCACAGGAGAGTAAAGCTTGAGATTTCTTAGGGTGCTCCGGTTTTGTTCTTAGCATGCATGAACATACAGACAAATGAAAAATATTCTTCAGAGTGACTGGGGAGATACTTTTAAGAACTTTTTCATACTTCTCTAATTTACCTGCCTAAATTTATGATTTGTGTGTCAAAATATTTTTTTAAAATGAAAGCAAAGGAAATGAAGTACTACAGGTCTTTGAAAGTAATTAGTGCTTTAGTCACTGCTCTCTGAAAGTGAATCTACAGCAGCAGACCACAGATGTCAGATTTGCAGGCTGCTCATCTGACTGATAAGTCCTTCCTGACTGGTTATAGTCATCTAAAAAAATCACCTTGGAATTGATGTGTCTGAAGGGAAACATATTCCATGAGGTGGAGATGATTATACTCTGTATGTAGAATTCTCAAGAGCAATTTGCCTTCTTTCAGAAGCAGAATTTCTCATATGACCTATTCAGGTCTCTACAGATGTGCATAAAGGAAAAAGAGGTTTGCAGGAAACATTCTGTGTTGTTATCTGTGTCTTTATTTAAACCTTAGTTTTTCTAGCAAGAAATGTAATTCAGGATTTGCAGTATGGCAACTGTGGTCTGTGTGTTTAAGCAAGATTAAGAGATTGAAGTTGAGAACAAGCTACTCTATGTGAATTCAAATGCAAAATATCCTCATCATAATAATTCACAGGAAATTCAACCCCACTGCTGCAGAATCCGAACTTGCCAAACACAGCCTAATGTCAGCAATGAGCTCTACTTTAACCAGCCCTTCAACCTGTGTATCGTCAGAGTAATTGGTCTTTTAGTTGATTTGACTAACTGACAGCCAAGCCACTAATAATTACCTGTGGCAGCATTTATATTTTTTTCTTTTACACTATAGGAAAACATTAGTGAATGTATTTTAAATATTAACAGTGGTTGAATGTTTCGATTATAATTTAAATAATTATTTATGGAAATATAATTGCACTTTTGTGCCTACAATGGAGAGATTTTGTAATTTGATTAAAGAGAGAATAGCAGCATATCTACCCATCTAATTTTGTGGTTAAACTATTCATGACTTATAATAATATATTAATTTTGTCAATTTGTTAGGATATCATTTCAACTTTTTGACAAGCTTTCATCTTTATTTAGCTGAATTCAGGCTCAAGACAGTGCTTACTTAATAACTTATGCTTTATGAAGCTCTTCAGGAGCATGATATTCTCACAACCATCCACAAATTTTACATTGTGGTATTGAGGCTCTTTAACATAGAGTATTTCCATGTGAATGATATACATAAATATAAAGCATATGCACGATTGTATGGTCTCAGCAGAGTAGAAACGTGCTGCAAAGACAAGATTCACGTGTGCTGGGAACTTATTTCTGAGGTAAGCTAGAGACAAGGACTCACTAAAACCTAAATTAGCACTGTTGTTTGTTTCTGTGCAAAATACTGGTTTGGTACTGTTTTGTTCTTTACTAAGAAGACATATTTGCTTATAGACATTATTATGGAATATATTTGAGCAATGAATGACTAGAAAATAATCAACTGGGTAAAAAAACCCCCTTATTTTAAATTTTAAACTATTTAAAATTACTTAAATTTCCCAGTATTTTGTTTCAGTTATGGAATTAGAGATAGTTAATTTTAAATGTTATATTTTAGTTTCTAAAATATTTTTACTATGTCTATTTATCTCTCAGGCTGCCTATAATTTACATTCTACTGGAAAAAGAGCATACATTTTTCCTGTACACCACTGTGTTACTCTTCTCTTCTTATAATTCTGTCTTTTTTAGAAGTAGTGAAATGTAGTGATATTGGATCATTGCTTGTTTTCCATAACTGAGTAAATGTCAAAGTATTTATTTCCTAAGACTGGTTAACAAGTGGTAAAAATCTTTATAATTCTGTGGTGTAACTATACAAATTGTCAATATTTTAAAATATTTTTGTGGTTAAAAATATTTCCTGAAATTTCATTTTAGTAGTATTTCATTGCTACTGAGAGTATTTTGTTGTGTTTTAATTACAAGTATTGATGATATTAAAAATGATATTTAATTACAAGTTGATGATATTAAAAAGTGAAAATTTGTTGAAAAGTTGAATCAGATATTTAGCATAAATGAGAAAAATTAGTCATTATATTTTAGTGTTGTGTGGAAATATTTTAAAAAAAGTTCTTGAGAAACCAGAGGAATTTTATTAAACTATTTAAAAATCTAAGATGAAGACTGTTAAAACTGCTCCAGTTTCTGAAAACAGCAACTGAAAATATATTTAATATGCACAAGTGTGCATACATTGCTTCAGTGTTTAGTTTTATGTATAATCATTCTTTTTTATCTACTAATATTTATTTATTCAAAGTTAGAGAAATGCTGCTATTGGATAAGTATAATTCAGGCACTAAAGCTCTGTTTTTCTATCAATGCATTTCAAAAGAAGCCTTTATTACACTGCTCTTACCATAAATATTTCCAAAAATGTTTTAACCTGTAAAAGATTAAATAAAGACAATAACTTTCAACTATATGATAGTTTAAAATAGGAGAGATTGTGTGTGTTTTCTTTGGTTAATCTGGTTGGCCTAACCTGTCATTTCAGTTTCTGATGGTAAGTTATCAAATGTCTTCTAAATTGTGTAAGTACAGGAGGTGTTTGATTTTTCCTTTAATTTCAGAGTTTTCTTTAAAAAATATTGATAAATAAGGTATATTTTAAAGATTTCTGTAGAAGAGAAAGTTGCTTAATCTGCCAGTGCTTTCAAAGAGCAACTCATTATAAACTTACATCTTATCCCAATGAACTTACATCAGAGTGAAATGGCAAAGTCATTGTTCAAGAAATGAAATAAAAGCATTATCTTTTCAGTATATCCACATTTCAGTGATAAATAATTTTAACTAAATGTATAAAGACAATACATACAGACACATCACAACTATAGTATCATATACTATTTTTTGTATATTGCCTTTTTGCCTAAAACATGCATTGTCATTTATAAAAGTATAAATTACATCTTAGATACTCAGGTCAAAAATTAGAATTAGTCATGAAATTGGTAGGTGTTTTCAAATAATTGCTGCAAAAATAATTTTCAACTGAGAAACAACAAAAATGTCTTACTGCCAATGACACTTCACTTTTTATTACCCACTCAGAAAAAAACCCCAGGATAGCTGATGGCTAAGGAGAGACCATTACAGTAAAATAAAAGTCAAGTGTACGATGCAAAAATGAGAGAGAATCTTTAAAATAAAATTCAGGTAACTCACCTGAGTTTGTTAAAAGTAAGCATATGTTTGAAGGTCTGTTGTTGACATTACTGAATAATTCTAATAGTTTTCAATTAAAATCAGAGATTTAGAGCTTGTACAAGCAGTATGTTCAAGGCCATTTGCAAAGGTTATTTAGAGTGTTTTGTACACTGAATGATGGCTGGAAATGGTCTAAGAAATGCTTAGTGAAATATCAAATAGGTAAATTTGTCTTTTGATTATTACTGTCAGGCTTTTTATGTGTAAGTAGTTACTTAGCTTCCTCACAGAGCACTGCTGTTTTCCTGGGAGACTGACAGCAAGAGCAGAATATAGATTATGATACTGAATGTGTAGATTACTTACTTCAGGTTTCAACCCCCAAAAATTGATCAGTTTATTGCTTCATTTCAATTCTTGTAATTCTGCATTGGTCAATCTGCCAGCCACATATATATTTCAATTTATCTGCCATCCTTCAGTTGCTTACCTAAACACCTGGTACTTTTGCAAAATTCAAACAACGTTCCAGTTTCCACATTTGTCACATATCGGGATCCATTGAAAAGTACTTCATGTAAATAATATTCTTTTCTACTTTGTCAGTACAGGGGGCTTTATAAAGTCAGAGTATATTTATGGATTATAAAATCTCTGTTACCGTCATGGTTCTATTTCATTGTAATTTCTTGAAAAGCTTCCTCGTATCACCTACAAAACTAAATATAGATTTTGAGTAATAGGCTTTGGGTATGAATAAAGTTGAGCTGTTGAATGAATGGAAAAACAACAGAGAAGTGACTAAAGGAGTCCTTAGCAAACAAGAACAAGAGTGAAACTTATTTCAAGACAGTATGCAGCTCATAATTGTTGAAGTCCCAATTTTAAAAAGTGCAGCAGCAATTGTAATGCCCATATTGTACATTACCTACTTCAATCTTACAAACCTTAATTTGGGATAGTGAAGCTCAGTAGGAAAGCAAGAGTCCAAGGAACCCTAAAGTACTTGGCTACAATTTGGACTAAGAAGGAGATAAGGATCTCTACTTTAAAAAAAAAAAAAACCAAAACAACAAAACAAAACAACAGCAAAGCAATCCCTCAAAGAAAATTTTGGCACTTATTTAAATTTAAAAATCTTTTCTGTCAGGAATACAAGGCTGGGAGCAAGAAAATGAACTCCAGAATTTTTTTTTTCTGTTGGAGTTTTTCCTGTTACATGAAATTCTCTAGTTTTAATCAGTTAACTATTGAGTTGTCTGATTTTATTCCTTTTTCAAGAATGTATGTTGTGCACCTGAAATACAACAGATGTTTAAAAAAACTGACTTAGCAGACCAGCTCCTTTCATGTCAAATGGGAATTTCTAACCAGCTTGGATTGTAAAGGCCTTTGTAAGCAATTGAAGCTTTCAGAACAGCTTCTCTCTGAACATCCCTACCCACAGATTTCTGTAGGGATCTGTACTGCCCTGTCTGCACTACTTCAGGAAAAAGCAGGAACCATGATGTAGTTACCAAGTGCAGCAGGTAACCTGTCCAACTCTTGCATCACCAGTGCAAATGCTGTCACTGGCATCAGGACGCCGTGTCTTAAGAAAGCAACTCTTGAACAGAAAACACCTGGGTCAGCTGGGCTCAAAAGCAATGAGGTTATGCTTCTCTTTATGGTTAATAAAGAAAGGCATTCTGAAGAATAAACTATGAAGCTGTGCCACAGACTCACCTTTTCCCCCTTTCCCGTTCCTTTTGAAATATGCTGATTATCAGGCTTTTCTGAAGACTGTTTGATATTTTATAAAAATGGTCAAATTCTGTAAAAGAACATGGGAGCAGCTGTGTTTCTCTAGTTAGTATGCTGTTTCTGAGTGCAACAACAGAGGGTACTGTGGGAAATGTTAACT
>VRYO01002297.1:61412089-61453914 GCA_009812075.1 Sialia sialis | reverse complement strand
GTGTGGCTTTTGCTTTACCTGTTAAACTGTCTTTATCTCAATCCCTGAGTTTTCTCACCTTTACCCTTCTGATGCTCTCCCCATCCCACTGCAGGGAGTGAGCAAGCAGCTCTCTGAGGCAGAGTTTCCAGCTCGGGTTAGATCACAATACCTCTTTAACATATCATAAAAACTAAATGGAGAACAGACGAAGAAACCAACAAAAAATATGTAAATTTCCTCTGTCCCAAACCAGACTGGAATTGGTGTGCTTAAGTGTGCTGAGCCAAAGGAATGAGTAGGATACTCAGGGAAAGCAGCTCTTTGAAGGCAAGTCTGATTGATATGGTTCTTCCAAACCCATGTCTTAACCATGCAAGTGACTCATTAGCTATCATAGAGGAAGTTTTTTTCCACCTGGGGTGGAAGACACACCTTGCAGCCGGAGTCACGCTTGGGCTGTGTGGGCTGGTGCAGTGTGCTCTTCTCTCATGGACCCCTGTGAATCTGCTTATCATTGCTTACTTGTAATCTGTCAGGAGCATTAGAAAGGCATAACAAAAGAGTTCAGCTGGTTGGGGCAGTTCTAAGTGTGTGGGTTTGCTATGGGAGTTCCTGTTCATCTCAGCTGACCAGGAATGCTAATGAATTGGCTCATGCCCCCCATGGCTCTTAATAGCAGAAGAAAATGACTCTTTCGAGAAAAGATGGTTGCAGTGCATCAGCCATGCTATAAAAGCATTGGATGTAGACCCTTCACTGGAGGTCTCACTTATCTGTAATCTTCTGTATGTTTGTATGACTCAAGAGGCTGTATTTATTGACACTATCTATAAGGTGTTCATTTCCATCAGAAGAAATATTATCTATATGGAAGCCTATTCAGCCTCATCCTTTGTGCAACTTTGTAGAGGTACTGAAGAGTGTTTTGTGTAATTGTCACAAATTCAGAGCTTCCTTCCCTGAGGGGATGCATTGCACTTTTAATGCCAGGATCAGTGAGTTTCTTCATCTATATTCCCTGATTTAAAAATCCCCAACATGTTCTCAAATAGCATTCAAATGATTTCTTGCAAATTTAGATGTGAATAGTAACATCTTCTTTAAACTTTGGTAGCAGCTTTCATTTAGGGGTTTTAAATAATCTTATAAAACTTTAGTAAAATAAACTGAACAGCATTTTTTTTCAGTTAAGTGTTACTAGTATTGATTTCCCCTGGTTGGAGTAGCTGAAATACTGTCCTGGAAATCTAAAAAAGTCCTCTACCTCTAAAACTGGTTGTAATACCAACAAGTGCACATCTGTGTTAGAGGTTGAGTGTACCTGGAACAGAACAAACTTCCTCTGATTCCATCCCCAAATGCAGCAGCAGTGGCACAAAGAACAATTTTGCTTCACTAAATTCCTGTTTCAGAGTTTTCATCTTAACACTCAGAAGGCACTCTAAAGTTGTTACAAAAGACAGATCCAGTCATGCTTACATCATTTTACTGTATCCAGTTGATCCTCTAGGAGTTAATAAATATGTTCCAAAAGAATTCCATGCTTCTTCCCTTAAGCCACTCTAATACCCTCTCATCTTTATTAAATAATCCAGTCTTTTAAAAGATGGCATTATAGATATGGTTCAAAGGTGGATATTCATGAATTACATTTATCAAATGTTTTTGTGGCAAAAATTTGATACAGAAAGAAAAAATATTCTGCTGACCTTTGAGAGTAAATTTGAATGAATGAGACCTCACAAGTTGTGAAGTTTGGGTATTTTAAGCAGACACATTCACTTAATTATTTTCCAAACAGCAAGCTATCAGCTAGGTTTTGAGTCATTAGACTTTGTGAGGTTTTGTATAGATAGGTGTTCCTAATGTGGGGGCGACAAGGGTGGCTTCTGTGAGAAACTTCGAGACAGATTATGTATGGGAATAATTCAATGAGATAGTTTTGGCAACTCAGGTAAACCTCCTTTGTCCTGAGGGAGTCTGTACTCCATTGGTCCATTTCTGGATTCCTTGCTTAATTAAAATGTGAGTGATTCTTTGAAAAAAATGTGAGATTTACTCTCCATATAGGCATGAGAATTTTTTTCTCATTTTTGACATCTAGTCCATTGTGGAGGACACATTTATTGTCAGTGATCAAATAACCCTTTATAATGATTGAGCTCACCATGCAGTTTCTTTAGTGAATAAACTGATATGATGTTGTTATCATCATTGCTTTGTCAGAAATGGTGACTCAGATCACAGACAGAAGGATTCCCTGGTCTGGTTACTCTGACGTAATCAGGATGGACAACAGGAAATACCTGACTGAAGGAAACAGATTGTCAGAAATCTTCAAGAGCCAAGATTATTCACTGCTTTGTGTTGCAAACCAAATGTGGGATTCTGAAGGTTCAGAACTCTTCTGAAATCTGGCATTTTCAAGCATATTTCTCTTGCTTACAAAGGATTTTGAATTGTCTTCTTTTGCTTTTTCTCCCGTCTTTACAGCTGTTTATTTTCAAATAAACCATCTTGCTTCCACTCTGGTCTAAGACTACATCAGCTAGAACACTGTTTCCTTTTATTCCTTTTGAACTTAAGCACTCTAGTAATCCAAACTAATTACTAATACAAATTACTAATAAAAGTTTAAAGACCCAAATTGTTATCCCTGAGACCCGAGAACATTCTTTACCCAATCCAATGGTTTAGAGAAAGAAAGGTGAAAATAATTCCCAGAAAGCACTGAAAATATTAGCTTCTGCTCAGACAGCATTACCACACACCGTCTTACACTCTGAAAAATGCAAGGAGAATTATACAGGACACATACATCTTTTTACTCTAATTCCAATTAAATTTGATTAGACCTCTCCGGCATTGTGAAAACAGAGATTTAGCCCCCACAGTTCAATCAGGAAACAGTGCTGTATCGAATTGTTAATTCTTTTAATGAATTTAACTACTTTAGGTCAAAATGAATATGGCAATATGATGTCCACATGCAAGCACATGGGTGGAAAGCTGATGAAGTCTATTCTTAGATTTGCCAGCTATTATCCTCAATTTGCATTTGGCCATAGTAATACAGTTCCAACTATATCAATGTCTGTCAAGCCATCTTGCTTTACAGTTGATATAGCACTAGCTCCATGTTAAGCACAAATTTAATATATCCTGGATAATAAGGATTTTTTTTGAATCTGATTTAGTATCCTGTCCCATCAATGTTTTTCATGGCTGTTTAGCTTGACTAATGACTTCCAAATGATCACAGAAGACAGAAGTCTCCCTGGGTGTCACGAAATGTGAGTGTGGGGTTAATTTCAAAATCCTGTCTGAATTGCATTAATGCAACTATTTGACCTGTATGTATCCTGTGTTAAAGCAAAAGGTAGTAATAATAAACAGGATTTAAAACTGAAGTTTTATTCTGTCTTGGAAGTGAAGTTCAGTTAATGGACTTTTCAATTTCTTTCCAGGTCTGAAGCTGGAAAACTGCTGCCAGTCTCATCCAGCTTTTGTTCAGTACAACCATCTCTCCAGAGCTTCCTGAGAAGTGGTCCTTTAAAATATTTTTAGTTTTTTCATACATATATCAAAGACCAAATGACTGCTCTGAGTTTAAATTTATTTTTCTATGATCCTATTTATTCTGATATTTTAATTGTGATTTAATTATTTTTGCAGTGAATTTGTCTGCATTAATTTTGATTTTTTTTACTATTACTATACGATATATGCAGCTTGAGGGGAGGATTATTATCAGCAGACCTTTGCCCAGAAGAATCAACAAATCTATAGTTCTGGTGCATGGACCCAGTGGTATTAGATTAATGTTAAGCACTGTCAGTAAATTCCCAAGTTATCCTGCAGTTTGCCTATAAAAATTTGTAGCCAGCCTAGGAATGAGAAAAGACATGTCATTGGGTTTTTTTTTCCTTTTATTGGATAAATTTTTAGATGAAGTAGGCATACATTTTAAACACTGAATCCTCAATACTGGAATTTTTTTTACCTTTGTTAAACCCTAGAAAATGGCGTGGTCATTAAAGAAGATATTTTTTTTCCCACTGAGGAATGTGAGCTTCAGGATCTTTTTTTAGTTGGTTGTCTATTGGTAGGGCATTAGATTTAAAAGATGTCGATATTTTAGCCCATATCTTTTGAGAATTAATAATTTTGATGCAGTATTACACATTTGTCACCTAGATCTGGTTACTTGCCAAGACTGCTTTCTTAATGTCAAGGTTTCAATATTAAATATAGATTAATTTTGTCAATTGTGATGTTGACAAATTTAATTGACCGTAATTGTCAAAATTGCTGGTCATTAATTTATTCTCAGATTTTCTGTGTGAAAATATAAACCTGCAAAAGTGTCATTGTCAATTATGGTCCATTTGAAGTGACCTAATTAGCATTGTGTGATGAACCAACACATGGAAAAGCAAATGGGGGGATATGGTAGGGAGATAATTGAATGTGACATGAATACTAATACTGACTTTATATTATTTGAATCATTAAAACACTGTCCAATGAAAAGTACTTAATTTAATTTCATGTTTTTATTTGCTAGAACAGCACAGAAGGATAATGAGGAACACCTGAATTCTTTCCACTGGAACAAACACTTGGCAGGACAAAATTGAAAAAATGGAAATAAAAGCGGTACCCCAATTTTATTTAGAGATGAGAAAACTAGCCAATATTCTCTAGGATTCTGACTTATTGCCTTATTTTGCAGCATTTGGAAGACACAAACCATTCCTAGAAAGGAAATAGTTGGTTACAGACTCATTTTGCACAGGTGAGATGGCATCAAGAGAGGAGGAAATCTAGAAGTCACGCCATGCCGCCGTGTCATCTTATCACTAATGCCATGAACCATTAATTATTATACCAACAGACAACTGCAAGAGCTCAACATTTCTTTAGGCCTGTTTAAACACCAGATCAGTGCCACTGTATACCCACTGAATTCACTAGGCACTGTTTGGTTTTGTCTCTTTGTGTGAGCTGTGTTCAAGGCTGGGTCTATCCAGGATCAGTGTTGAAGAGCCAGTACTCTAAGCCTGCTTTCTGTCTGATGCATATACAGTAATTTCACGCGTATAAGGCACACCTTTTTGACTGAAGTTTCGATCCGAACCCAGAAGTTCGCTTTATACGCTGGTGCGCCTTGTATTTAGACAAAGTTTGGAAAATTGCCAACCAAGAAGTGCAAGCCGTGCCAGCCCAAGGAGGGGCGGCGCTGCCCAGAGCCAGGCTGGCCTGAGGTGGGGCAGGGCCGCCCAGAGCTGGACTCTCGCTGCAAAAAAATAAAATGAACCTTATGCGCCAGTGCGTCTTATATATGGACAAAGTAGGGTAAATTACCAACAACCCGGAAGCGGCCTTATACTCTGGCGTGCTTTATAGGCGTGAAATTACTGTAATCCTCAGTATGACCCAATTTGTGAAGAGAAAAGGGACAGCAATTTCTGGAGGCTTTTATCTCTTGTTGGACTAGTGGAACTCAAATAAATGTACAGTAATTTCACACTGATAAGCAGCACCTATTTCACTGAAGAATCTAGCCGATCCCAGAAGTGTGGCTAATCACCAGGTGAAGCTTATTTATGGACAAATTCTGGCGAAATGCCAACCTGGAAGTGCGAGCTGGCCGGGGAGGGAGCTGCCTTGGAGCTGCTGCTGGGTGGGCGGTGAGGCTTGGGGCTTTGGCATGGCAACTCAACAACGCGACTTGGGACTTCAGCGTGGCTCGGGGCTTCGGCGCAGAGACATGGCTCAGGGCTTTTGTGTGGCGTGGGGAGCCGCCACCAAGCAGGAGGGGAGCCGCGGCAGCCAGCGCCTGGGGCAGGAGTGCCGGGGCCCACGGCACGGGGAGGGCACCTGGGGCTGCCTTTAAAGGCCCTCGCAGGTCTGTGAAAACTGTTTGCAAATTGAGCATCTTGACAGCAAACCCCTCGATCAGGAGATTCTGTTACTAACTCGTTACTTTGTTGCACGTGAATCCTCGCTTAAAAAAAAAAGTGTGGCTTATCACCCAGTGCGGCTTATGTATGGACAAATTCCATGGTCTTCCCCGCTACCCGGAAGTGTGGCTTATAAACAGGTGCAGCTTATGAGTGAGAAATTACTGTAATAATTTCTGCATTCTCCTACTGGGTGAATACTGGCTGGGTGAGCACTGGATACTGCTCTTGGTGTGCAGAGGCTTGTAAGAAACCTTTCAGACTCTGACTTAAAACTACATTTTCACTCTGTGCTGCAGGAAGGGGAAGTACCCTCTAGGATGAGTAGTATGCAAAGTCAGGAGCACAGGGAGTGCAGAAATTAAAAGACTGAAGAAGACTTGGAGGAGAAGTCAGAAGAGGTAAGACAAGACATGAACATAAAGGTCTTTAGTGTATTGAACTTAAAGCCCTACTGCTAAAAAAGTGTGTTAAAAATGCTTATAGAGGAACAGAAGGAAATTCCTTAAACTGCTTTTGAATAGGCACATGTAGAGCAAATATCACTGTTTTCCTTCTACTTCACATGATGAACTTGCCCCTATATATTTTATGCTGGTTACATGCATTTGATGTAAAAAAAAATCTAAGTTGCATTTGGACATGTCTTTAAAGAATTCAGTGTAATGAGCCACACAGTAACATAGCTAAGAATCCTCTGCATCCACTTAAGGCTTTTGCTTATAAGGAGGAAAATATAGAATACACTCTTTATATGCACAGCTTTTGTATGAATATCGAAATTAAACTAGGGTTTAACTGCAAGTTTTGATGACTAAATTGTTTATTCTGGCTAACACACATAGTTGTCATATCTCTGATACGCCAAAGCCAGAACCATTTATTCTGCAAAAGGTTTTTCAGAGAACTAATTATAACATCAAGTGGGGTGGTGCTCAAAATAGAATGAATGAGAAATAATGAGAAAAATGAATCCAATAATTATTTAAAGTAGTGGGTGTTAGCTTCTCCTCTGATCCTGTGGTGGTGGTAGCTGGGAGTAGCTTCAAAGTAACAATACACATGCAGACATTGAGGACATTTTTATTCTCCTGTTCACAATTTACTGCATTACAAAAATCTGGTAGATTTAGTCTGTGTTTCAATTAGACTAGCCACTTACACATGTAGTGCAAAGCTCTCTGTACTGTTGTACTGGTCAACAAAAGACAATGATTAAATTCTGAAAAAGCACTAGATGAAACTGCCACTACAATAGGCATCAGTAATCAGAGGTATAATCACGTTCTGCTGGAAATCTGTAGCTGTAAAATGAACAGAAATACACATTCAGCTTTGAAGTCCATTTTCATGCAAAGATCAAATAGCTGTCATATTTATTCCTCAGTTTTGAAGTGTAAATGTTAACCAATTCAGAGACAAGGAATTATTTATTCTACCTCTCTGGAACAAGCATTGTCCAGAAAAGTGAAAAAACTATTTCTCTGCAATTGTTAGAATTTTGGGTACAACCACATTTGATGTGAGAAAAAGACACCAAGGTGATTTCTTTACAGGTGTTTTATGGGATGGCATATTCCTGGAACATTGAGCTGATGGTTTCAAGATTTCCAGTGGCTATCTCAGTGCTGCAGCAGCACATATTTGATTGAACGGACTTATGATGGAACTCCTTGACCTGAAGATCAAGTATATAATTGTGAGCATGCATTTGATAAGTCCGGGTCCAAACAGCCTGCAAACTGCTGCACCCTACACCTATCTTAGCTGCCAGCCTCCACTGGAAAGGGAGCATTTCCAGTAGCATTTCCAGTGGCATTTCCAGCACACTGCACACGTTGCTCAGCTGCTGCAGTATACAGAAGCATTTCTCAGCTACAAATATGGCATAAGGGTAGAAGGGTGGCCACATCTCATGAGTGGAAAATGGGGCTAGGTGAGAGGGAAAGAAGTGCTAGCACATCTATGGGCAAGGGAAAAATGAATTTTGACTCAATTTTTTAAAATTTAGGATGGTCCTACTGAAGCCTGGCCTTTCAACTCTCATGCAAAAACATAGCAAACATGATAGCAACAGAGCAGACTTTCTTTAACACTTTGAAAGCAACCTCTGACAAAGTGCCTACACAAAAACGTATTTATGAATGAGGTGTCACTACATACCCAAGTTATCTATTTCAGTAGTTGAACCCTTTTAGGAAAGAGCATTGATTGAATTGTTTCTTAGATTGTTTTGGATGAGACTTACCTGAGCGTAACAGGCTTTTAATCCACAAAGATAAGATTTTTTCCAAGCAAAATAGGGCATCCTTACTCAGAATTGCTATCAGAATTGTTCCCAAGCCTGCTCTTGATCATTAGCTACCTAGCTCTGTGTTTAAGCTACCTGTCTGTCCATGCTATAGCACCAGCAGGGAGAGTGCTGATTGGCATGGACCAAAACCATGCTGGGGAAGATGCTAATGATTTAAGCAACGTGCCCAACTGTTGGGCAGTGCTCAGGATCATGTCCTGTTCAGTTTCCTAGCATAGAAAAGGTCTTGGAGCTGCTTGGACCAAACTCTCAGAGCAGAGCCAGCAGGACTGATGAAACAACTCTGCTAACAGGCACCTTAATTACAGAGGTGTTAGTAGATTATGCATGGGAAGAAGGGGACACAAAGCAGAAGGAAAATGGTTGGAAGTTTTCCTTAGAAACATAGACCTTTGAAATCAATACTAAAAAGTTCTGTTGGGACAATTTATATAGTTTTTCTGAAATTTTAAATGTTCATGCTCAGCATCTTCAAAGTATATTTTACTGTAAAAAATTCTCCTTTTATGAAGAAAAGGAGTTTTAGAAAATGTTAAACCATAAAATGGTTGATAACAAATGTAGAAATAAATCTGCTTCAATTTACCGTAGCCAATATTTCACTGATAATCTCTCTGTGGGAAAGAAAAAAGGAGTTTTAAAATGTTGATCATTCAAAGAGAGATTGAGAGAGATTGTCAAAGAATATTCTTTTTGGTATCATAAAATTCTATCAGAATCAGAGAAATTTCTACTCAGCACTGCTAAAGAAAAATCTCAGCATCCCCTGGTGTAGTGATATGCATATTAGATTTTCCTTCAAGTGTCTTTCCTCAATAACCTGGTTGCTGTTCCATTATGTTTACCTGGGCTGTTTGAAACTGGAAATGTCTCAAAGTTCTTAACAAACAAAAAGCACTGTAAACAATTCAAAAGCAAGCACAGGTTCACAGATTTTTTTCAAGTTGTGATTTTATACACCTGTGTCCTGAATGGCAAGATATAAAATTGTCAAACTGTAAGTGTTACCTACTAAAGTGATAACTAAAATTCCACAAAGCTTGAGCAATGGACTTTTAGATAGAACTATATTTTCAATAAATGGTATATCTACCAGTGGTAAAGCAAACTAAGGACTTATGCCTCCTTGAATTTATGATTAAGCTGCAATGTTTTGAGATCAAGGCAGTTTTAGGCAATTGAAGACTAGCTTCAACCAGGCAAAGATGTAGTCCTGAATTTACTCAAACCATTCTTGCCTAACAAAAATCAACATGAAAACTTTAAAAATAATGAGACTCAAAAGGATTCCGATTACTTACATTCCACAATTTCAGATGATAAAAACAAACTGCGATAGGAATTCTAGATTTTAATGTAATATAAATAGAAAGATGGACTAGATAAAACCAGCTGAACACTAGTCTGTCCTCAAGACCTAACAGGGAAGTAATAACATGCTTTTGAATATGTAGCAATGACTTTTGGCAGATATGCCGTATACAATTCCATACCATGGAAAGCCATTGAACTTGATTGACTATTTAATCCATTTCTGAAAGAGCATCACTAAGGGATGCTTATATTCTTAGTATATACAGTGTATTATATAGTTAGCCAGAGTGACACAGGACTGTCAGAATGCTGGTTGCTGCAGCGCTGATATCTAGTTAGCTTCCTATGTCCAGTTGCAGTAAGTATTTTAAAAGTTACGTAAAAATTTTTCTGATAATTGCTGCAGATTTTCTTCTGCCAAACAGATAATTTGATTCTAATAATATAATGTAATATAATATAATATAATATAATATAATATAATATAATATAATATATAATTATTATACTAATTTGTCCTAAGCAAGAATACCTTAAAATACAATGGAACATCATAGATGCAAAAAGATATCAGTTTTGCAAATATAACAAAAAAATAAAAGGTGTATGGAAGCAGATATTTTTTATTTGCTATTAATTACTTAGATCTCATTAGATCTATATAACTTCTTCCAACAGCTAACTCTATTTTGTGATTTTATGTCAGTTTTTTTTAGAAATACAATATTGAAAGTGTAACACTTGGTGGGTTGATGATACACTGACCAACAAGTCATTTGGTAGAATCACACAAGGTTTATGTTATATTCAAATGAGGTAAAACTTAGTTATGTCAATGCATTGAGCAGAAAATGGCAAATTTATGAAATTTCTGTAGACATAGTAGAGAATAGATAGTACAAAAGAAACTATATGAAGCATTATAAAGAATGCTGTTTTTATAAAGAGTAATGGGCTTTGTGTACCAAGTATTAGAAATAAAATTTCGACTTCTTCACTATGCCTTGTTCTATGCACTTTTTAATGAAAAGAAAGACCATAAGGTCTTATGAAAATTATTTCTACCTTTTTTCCCTTCAGAGCACCCCAAAGCATATGCTACTATCAGCCTGAAGCTTCCTCTCATGCACTTCTGAATTCCCTGCTGGCTCAGTTAGACCACATAAACTAAACAGTGTAAAGACGATTTTAATATCTTCTGAGTCCACTTCCTGACATTAATTTTACTAATTGAAAGGCAATCTTTCATAAACACAGATTTAAACATGTAAGTTATACCGAGCGCACATGCAAACGTTTTCATGTGGTCTGTGCATCACCATGGTCTCTGTTTGCCTGAGAAACTGTCCTTTTGGAAATTTAGCACGGAAGGACTTAAGAAGGGGTATAGGTAAGACATAATGGCCACATGCTATTTCAGATGCCTAAATTCAATGCTCATATCCTCATCCTGCTGACCAAGTTGTCCTGGAAACGCCTAAATTCATGTACCATTCTTTTCATCATTTTGTGACCTATGTATCTAAGTTTTTTCACGAGACCTGTACAGTTTTAAAATGATGCCCTCATTCTAAGTCTATTTTCTGTCCCCTTTGTCTTCAAGGCCTGCAGAGAATCATAAAATATGCCTGAATGATGCTTGTCTCATTTTGGAGGCTCAATCCAATAGACTTCCCAGCCAAGGATTTTTAAAAGTAAGTAGCAGTTAAAAAACATTCAGGCAGAAATCTATAGAGACTGGGGTTGAGGATCCTTCTGTAAAATGATGTGAATTAATGTCTCACAAAGTTGCATGAAACATGGAAGAAATGCTCTCACAGCTTTGAATTGCTCCACTTTGCCTCTTTTCCCAGTAAATCCTCAGGCATGATCCTGGGGGTGAAGGTGGCACACCTTTCAGGCACTTTATCAAAATGCTCCTCAATAATAAACAGCACAGATCCCTACTTAGACACTGGAGTGGGGGACATGCTTTTGAAGGACTCCAAATGGAAGTCCCATCCATCTTTCCACCTTACCAAACTGGGTACAGATAGGCTCCTCTAAGTTTGAGGATCTTCCAAGAACTATCTTTCTTAAAGCTCCTTTAGGCCTTTATACATTTTCTTTCAAAATTTAATTGATGGCTATAATTCATAAACAGATAAAATTAAGGGTGTATGGAAAATTTTACTTCTGGGTTGCATAATTTTGGGAGTGCTGGTTTTGTAAGTTTTTCAAGTCTTTTCAAGGTAGTCTTCTATGTGTGTACTAGCAGATATTTACAATATCAACAATTCTTTTTGGCCTGTCAGGTAAATTTGTTTCAGAACAGGGGCTTTCATATTACAGCAGAAAAGGATTTGTTATTCATTTTGTTGATTTCAAAGTCATCTCCGATTTATTTATTCCATTGCAAAGGCATGTTGTTAGGCCTTTTTTAAGCTTCAGTGTTATGTCCAGTGACATTGTCAACTGTGTCATGACCTAAGACAAATTGTTCTTATTTCATCTGCTAGTACCCCTTCTGATTAGTTAAGAAGCCTCATGTACCAGAGGGAGCAAGCACTGACCAGAAAAGTTGCAAGAAATATCTACATGGTGGCTAAGTGAAGTTCCTTCCTCATTCAACATCCATGTGTTCATTTAAATCTGAATTTACCAGCTGAAAGGTGACAGATCCAAGAGGAGTAACAGACATGTGAGTGCTTTCAGGACCCTATCTGATGGGTAGTGATGGGATTCTTCCTATCTAGTGAAGCACTGAGTTGCTACTCACCTGAAGTTTACTTTTTGGTTTCCAACAAACTTCCTTGCTGATGCCAAGCGCTCTAGTAGCCTTAGCGAAGCTTTACATTATCTCAAGTTAGCTGCTAGAGTCCATCTCTCTGGTTAGGTAACAAAAGGGCCATTAAAAAAAAAACAAAACAGTGCAATACAAGTCTGCTTTCCTAGGCCGTGATGCTCTGGCTGGCACAGAGCCTTGAAGCAGCTTTCTGGATGGTTTCTACAAGGGTATCACACCTTTATGAGGTTACACCACGTTTTTGTAGAATATCAAACCTACTTGCAGGGCTGGTCCTACATTCCAACTGGCTTTCAGTGGCCTGCAAAACAGAGAAGTTTGGGCTGAGGATCAGCTGAAGAGCTGCAGTGCTCTCTTAGTGGATCATTTGCCCTGAGACAAAACCTGTCTGCACAGAGAAAAGAGTTCTCAGAGCCCAGATTTAAGTGAATCATGATAATCACTACAAATTTCACCATCATGTCCTCCTAATGGAGAACCATCAAAGTGCTTTGTATTTGTATTCTCAAATATATGAATTTGTCTGTCTGTGTATAGCTGTATGTTTTGAAAAAGCCAGAGAAAACAATTGTTGCACACGTACTTCCAGCCTGAAGTAGAGGACAAGAAAGGGTTGCAAGGAAGGGTACAGTGTACAAAAAATGGCAAAAATGGAGAAAAAAGGAGGAAGAGAAAGAAAGCTGGGAAAATAAAAGACAGACTGTGAGAAAAAATATGGTACAAATATGCAACAGTGAATCAATATACAAAAGTAGGAAAACCAAGCCTGGAACAGTTATGGTAGTAGGTCTGGTAGCGATATATTTTCCTTCTAATCCTCTGTTTGTCTTGAATTTATCAAATGCCTACTTTCCTCTTTATATCCACCAAGATCAGGAGAAGATACCTCCTGATGTGCAACAGTCCTGAAAGAGAGCAGAAGTCTGAGACTTTGGGAGGGAAAAAGCTGGCCACTGATGAATTCCAATTTCAATTTCCCTGTTTCTTCAAAAACCTTCAAAACCTTCCAAGCAGGTTTTGTGCTTTTGCTCGGATCCAGGTCTTTGGGCAATAGGCAAATTTCTTAGTGCATTTAGCACTAAAGACTACCAGCCAAAATGTGAACAAAAACTCTCTGTTTAGTGTTCAGAGTGTTTATTTATGTGTATAGGAACTTATTGCAGTTGGTATTGACTATAAGCAAGAGCACCAAGCATTTTAACTGTTTTTAGGATCCTTTTCCTCATGATCCATTTATTTGAGGATCTCTGCTCCTCCTGGGAGTCCCATGTTTTGCCCTTCTGATGCTTATACAGTATCAGTAAAGCTATCCAATCTTTCTCCAAAGTCTTCAAAATGTTCTGCTTTGACTTTCTTTTAACTGCTATACTTGGCCTTGGATTCTGAAATACAAAGAAATGTCTCTTTGACATACAGCAGATAAAATAAATGAAGTCAGGGTGACCAAATTAATCAGCAGAGTATGGAGCAGGTGTCCCTGATGGGTGGATGTGATTACAGTGGTCTGTTGGGGAGCCTTTATCCCAGTAAATGTCCCCAGTGTCCAGAGGGTACCCACTGATCCATCACTCTCCACTGGAAGATTTGCATCTTTCCATGCTCCTTCCTTTTCTTCTCTTACAATACCTACACTGAAACTCCATTCCAGAGTTGGTTTGCTGGCTTAGAAATGGATAATGAGACAGAAAGATGTTAAATGAGACTGCATCCTAGGTTTGTGGGAATTTAAATGAAATTATAAGATAAGAAGAAATATAGAAATGAGAACCACTGCTTCTGCATTATCTTCAAATGCACACATCCCTATCGGTGGATGAGAGGCTGGATTTGAGCTGGCAGTGTGCACTTCCAGCCCTATTGTATCCTGGGCTGTACCAAAAGCAGTGTGGCCAGCAGGGTGAAGGGAGGGCATTGTGTCCCTCTCTGCTTCTTTGACATATCCCACCTGGAGTGCTGCACCCAGCTCTGGAAAACTCAGTACAGGAAGGACATTAACTTGTCCAGAATAGGGCCAGAGATGATTAGAGAGATGGAGAACCTCTAACATGACGAAAAGCTAAGAGAATTGGATCTGTTTAGCATAGAAAAGAGAAGACTTCAGGGTGAGCTAATTGTGGCCTCCCAGTACCTGAAGTGAGCCCACAAGAAAGCTGGAGAAGGACTTTTCACAAGAGCATGGAGTGACAGGACAGGGGGAATTGGCTTCACAGTTAAAGGGAGCAGGTTTAGATTAGATATTAAGAAGAAGATTTTTGCTGTGAGGGTGCAAGGCACAAGAACAGGTTGTCCAGAGAAGTTGTGGGTGCTCTGTCCTTGGAGATGTGCAAGGCTAGGCTGGAAGGGGCTCTGAGCAACCTGGTTTAGTGAAATGTGCTCCTGCCCATGGCAGAGATCTTGAAACTACATGATCTTGAAGGTTCCTTCCAGCCCAAATCATTCTATGATTCTATGATAACAAATAAATATATTTGGAAGAGGAAATGTAGCTCTAATTTCTAGACCCTTAGCTGGCTAAGTAAAGCAGTGCAAAAGAAGATGAGCATTTTGAAGGAAGATGCATCTTATATGGTCACACTTGAGTTAGACTCTGAGCAAAATTCCAAGAAACTACTTTTATATTAACAAAGTGGCGGTTGATGACAAGTGGAGCATGTGGTGGAAAGAGATTATTGTCAGTGTAAATGGTGGTTACTGGAGATGGGCTGTCACTGAGATAAAAATGAGGTGGAAAGGCTTCAGTTGGTGAAAAATGACATTGGCAAAATTAGTTTGTTTCAGTTGAGGGGGTGCAGTGGGAGTCCCTAGCTGTTAGGACATGCTGCTCAGTAGAGTGGGTTATCAGATAAATTTTTCATTTGTTGAATATTCTGTTAAGGACACAGATAATACCATTAAGCCTATCCATGAAGAGCCAACAGAAACATTTATAAGTCATCATTGAGAGTGCTGCTGGGCACTGTCCTTGTTCCACACACACATTTCTCAGTGGTGTCAGCTCTTCACAGATCTATCACGGCTTGTGACCCTGGAGTTTTATCCTTTCCACATTTGTAGTGCATTACTTATTGCACAGTGAAAACAGGTGAAAACCTTATCATCTTTGGAATTAGAAATCAGAGGTGTTATTGGAAGACAATCAGAAAGTAGAGGCAAGGCACCTTAGAAAATGCTCAGATTTAGCCTGAATCAAAAGATGGCTGTCTTTGCCATTCTGTTCCACATAAATGTGTGTCTAACTAAGACACTGGGTACAAGCAGAAACCACCCCAGCTTGTTGGCATTCAGAGCCAACTGTGGCAGAAGCATTTGCTGGGGGCTGAACTGCTCCTCATTCATCCCTTTGAGGAGCTTCGCTGCATCTCTGTTACATCTTCTGTGGAAAACAGTCTTCTCTGCTGAGGAACATTTCTCAAGTATTTTTTGTCACAAGCTTTAAGTTCGTTTTGAGCAGGATTGTAAGCCTGAACATTAAGAGGGAAGTGGCTAGGTGTGTGTGGTTCAGTACAGCACAGTTCTCTGCACAACAAGAGTGGGTGCAGTGATAGAGCTTCCCAGAGGACTTGACCACCCTGCCAGGAGCCAGGAGCTGGCTGTTGTGGATAACTGATACTGTACGAGGAAAATCTTCAAAATCTGTGTGGATGTAGCATCCATTTGCCCATCTAACACCAAAAAGGAATCTTATACAGTGTTGGAGAACAAGCACACTTCTTCCTGAGGCCCTGTGAAATTAACCACATTTGATGCCTCATCTTTTATTGATGTTTCAGTGTAAACTTCTTGACAGCTTGTGTTAACTTAAAGCATTGCGAGGAGAATCCTTCCCAACCTTTCTGAGTGCAGAAGTCTTTTTCTTGCCACGTTTGTGTCTGATGTCTCCAGTAGCACAACACCGTACAAAGAGGTGGAGAAATCCAGGGGGTAGGAGGTGACACCCACTTCAACTTATCATCTACCCTGTCCAGCTGATACAGAGCTGCATGCTGTGAGTTTGCTCTTGCAGTGGATCATCCCCATTCACCCTCTCTTCACCTTTCTCCAGCCTCCAGACAGGGGCAAGTGCCTGAAAATTTATGGATATGTGGATATAATGGAGGTTGAGGACAGGCTGAAACTCCAATTCTGTCAAGGCTGTATTTATTTCTTAATTTATGTTTGTGGTAGCCCCAAACAAGACTAAAAACTATGAACATCAGTGAGACCCTGACAAACATGGCTTCATGTTTTTCCATTCAGGAAACCAAAATGTGAGGCCATTCTTATGCTGAGATAGTGCCTGAACATTTTTCATTGTTCAGGTGCCTTTAGAGCTTGTCTCAAGGCGCTCACTTCCAGCCTTGGGAAATGAGCTGCAGCAGACCTTTGTCATAGCATTCATGGATGCATTGTGTTCTGCTGTCCTTCCACACAAACGTGACATTTGCAGTGATAAAGGACAAGAAGAAAATTGATAGGAGATAATTATTATCTTGTTAGGCTCCAGTTTCAGACTTAAGGAATTTCAAGGTCTGACAGAAGCAGGGATTTTACTGAAGAATAGAAGGCAGGGGATGAAAGTTTTTTCATAGTAGCTTGTAAATAATTTCTGATGATGAACGTTTTATTGCTGGTTTTGATTAGAAATATATTCTGATAATTGTAGGTGGTTTTCAGCAGCCTGTAAGGGTTAATGTGATCCATATATGTAAAAATGATGATGAACATAACATTGTTTTCATATCCAGTTATCATTCACAAAAATTATGAGTGGCACCAACAGGCTGCAGAAGCTCTTACAACTGCAATGATGGCAGGAAGCTGTGGAGTTATGTAACTTCTCCCCCACTGTGCTACAAGATAATTGGACAAGTTCTGAACAGGGATCTTCATGTCACAGACAAATGCCATTGACATCAAGTAGAGCTCTTCCAAGAGCAGGAGTAAGATTCTCATCGTGCAGTTTTTTTTGCTGACGGTGATTCCATGCAAGCTTATTCCTTTATGCACCTAACAGAAAACAAGCAAATTAAACATCAGAGTTTGAAATGAGCGGTATTCCTCACAGCCAAGGAGTTAAAAAAAAGACAAGTATAGGATAAAGAGGTAAACTTAGAATCTGGTCTGTATAATATCAACTTCTCTTCTAAAGAGAGAAGGAAAAAGTTACAGTCTTGTCCATGTAATTCCTCTACTTTGCACTATTTCAGGAAAGGCAACTAGTTACTTGGAGGAAGCATTTGTGCTGAGGTAAAAATCACACTTAATATTTCAGTTATATTCACAGTTTGCAGGAGTATCCAGGACTTGAAAGAGGCCATACATTAGAATGTTTCACGAGGTTTCTTCATGATCTGTGGTTTTGTGACTCTAGTTAATCACTTTCTAGGACTGTGTCTTCTCCCTCTGAAAAATGGGACATTCTTCCTCCCTTCATGAGTGTTTTCTAGGCCAGCCAAGGTTCTTCTCATAATTACAGATGGTGTGTGTTAAATGGCTTAAAAGTGAATGAGATCTCTTGGAGTAAAAAATTTTAGCTCTAGAGCTGCTTGTAACAGCCACTGTCCTTGAGATGTATGGAGGGGACAGAAGTGTAGGATGACAGAAACCTGCTCTGTGCCTGAGCTCTGAGGAAACAGTCCCTGGTGATGGCAGAATGTGGGGAAACCTTGGGGATGTATTCAGAAAACATCCTTCCAAGCACAGAGATCAGTTTCTCATTGTATCACTGCTTGGGTGAGACCTACAGGCACTCACCAGAGCTTTTCCTCTATCTAAAACAACCTGAATGAACACAGACCTAAATGTTGACAGTTCTTTTGTACTTTCATGAGTTTGAGATTTCCCCCTCTTCTATTTTGTCAAAAAGAAAAGTGATGCTGACTGATTATGCATTTGAGTTCCTATTTCTTCTCACAAGAAGAGACACCTACAAGTTTATTGGCCAATTTCCCAAAGTGCTGGTAAACCTTGCTGCAAATGGGAGCAACCACTCTCGAGCAGGTAAGGCAATGAAAGTCCAGGCAGCATTTTTCTGCCCTAAGCAAGGCAGAGAAAAAAGCAACTGTGCATCAAGCAGGAAGAGAAAAGCCATGCCAGCTATGCGTGAGGACTAAACTGTACTACAGCATGCATTTCCACGACAAGCTAAAAACACCCTGTGTGAAGAATATGGAAATATTTTTAAAAAATTGTACTTCCCTGTGAATGCCACTCCCAGTTTTCAAAAAGTCATACTCATGAGATACGGTATTATCTATGGATGTTAGTTAAAGGTTTTTTTTTTAAATTTTTTACTGATTTTATTTTTTTCTGAAGACCTGAAGATGTACTGCACATTAAAGTCACAAGCTGAGGACAGCACAGAATTAATTGAGAAGGTTGTCTCAAAAGCAAGTATACTGTTTAACTGCATTATTCACCCTCATGTTAGCATAAGGATTTTGATATTGTCAAAAGACTTCAGCTATGGTTGTGAGAAGTCAGAGGCAACTGTACAAACTGCTGTCTGTCCTAGGATAAGCTGAGAGCCTGCTTGGCCCCTGGCATAAGACAAATCAGCCCAGATGCTCATAAGGGAGCAATGCACAGGAACAAGGCTCCTGGAGTAAGACACACCGCTGCTCTGTCTTGAAGAGCATCCTTTTCCTGCCCCTTACTTAAGGAGCCAAGTTCTTCCTTGACATATCTAATCTGTATCTATATACAGAGGTTTTGAAAACAGATGCATCACCCTACTGCAGGTACATAAACAGATTGGTTGGATCACCAGGCAACAAATGCTAAAGTCAATCTTTGTTATACAGAATCTAAATATTTACAGATATATTTTAGGCTTGCTTTTAAAGGATCTTCTGTGTAAGGGGGGCAGTGTTCATGAAACTGTACAGAATACTGCCTGAAAACTGCTGGTAGTTTTTAACCACAGGTTCTTGGGCTAGGAAAAGAAATTTGCAGAATAAGTGCCTTCAAATATGGATATGGGTAATAAAAATGAGACTGATAGTACTGTAGATTTAATCAGCATATGCAGCCTGATAATGAGGATGCCCCAGCAAGAGCAAACAGAGCTCAGACTGCAAGAAGATTGAATCAAGTCTGGCTTATGGGAAATAACCTTTTACTAAGTAGAAATATAAAGTTTTTCTGTGTGATGTTTAACTAGATGATTGTAATAGAATATTACTAGCCTTCCTGTAAATGGTATATAAGCACATGTAGTGCTCAGTAAAAATTGGATTCTGATCACCATTGTGTTCCCGTCTCTGTCTAATTCAAATAATTCAAATCTGAATTAATTTTCAAATGCAAATTAATTTTCAGTGATTCTTACATTGTCTTCCCCATCTACGCTGACTTTTCCTCTGAAAACAGTTCTAATGTTGTTATACCTGCTCACTGTTGTAATATATTTCATCTATCCAGAACGATTCAGGATTTTAGGACTTACTATTTATTGTATGTTTCTGCTCAAAAGTGTTGGATGTGAATCTTGAATCAAAATCCAGCTATAATTCACAGCTTCTCAATGCTTCTGAAACCAGAAAAAATGGAAAACTTTCTGTTAGGTTATTTTAATGTGATATTCAGCTATTGGTTGCTTTGTATGCTTCTTTTCATGAAGGAAAACTGTTGAGCGGGAAAAAAATATTCTACAGAGAGAAACAGACTGAGCTGGAGAGCACAACTATGGTGGTGGTGAAGAGAAAATGCTTAATCCTGTTTCATGCCCATTTGCTGCTTGAATTTCCCTGTGCTGGCTCAAAACCCCACACAGCAGGCTCTTTCAAAATTGACTGTCCTTTCAGGGGGTCTAGTGTAGTAGTACTTAAGTAGGCTTTTCTGAGCTGAATTATCTGTTTTGATCTTATGTTTGGCTTCAGCATTCATATAACTGTCTCTCTAGGCTGAAAAGCTCAATTTCCCTACCAGTCATGCTCTCTTTGTACCCTTTACCCACTACAGAGCTTGGCAACCTTTGGCAGCCGGATTTTCCTTCTCTGCCAGGTTCTACTCTTTGGATATTCTTTAAACCAGATTAATTGCCTGGAGGTCAAAAGAGAGACTGTGAAGTTTCTTTACAAATTTAAATTGAAATGGTTAAACTAAGGGACCTCTCCAGTATAATCTATGAAATGTGTATGACCAAACTGGTTATGACTTCTGTCTGCTACCTGATCCCAGACGCTGTTGATACTTCTCCCAGCAGTTCTCCTGAGCGATTAAGACAGATTGACCACAGTCTGCTGAAGGAATTTTCACAGTATTTGCTGCTGAAGGAAATGGGATCTTCCAGAAGTTTGCTCTCCCAGTACATTCTCCCAGGAAATGCTACATGCTATGTCTATGACTTTCACCATTCTGCCTTTGGAATTATTAATTTAATGAAAAGGAAGCAGTTTTGCTTTCCTCAGACATCACAATCTGTCTTTACATAATGGGACATATTTAGATAATAGAACAAATGTGCTCTGCAAGTATACAGTAATTTCAAAACTATAAGGCGCACCGGATTGTAAGGCGCACTTCTGGGTTTCAACCAAAATTTTATTCAAAAGGGTGCCCCTTATAGTCGTGAAAAGACTGTACTTTAACATGAGGTCTGCTAAAGTACTTCCAAAAATTTAGTAAAGCCACATGACTCTCAGAGAAAGAGGAGTCAACACACTCTTTTTATTGCAGAAATCAGTCTACCGTTATGTTATAGTAGCTTGCAAAAACCGCCTGTACGTTTGGATCAAACCCATTACTTCCCCTTGTAAATATGGTAATCTTGGGCTCTAATCCTTGTCTGAAATATGGCTTATATGTTTCTGAATAAAATTAAAGAGGAAAACTAAAAACCACTGTAAGTAGAAATCTGATGCTATTCCTTTCAGTCATTTCTGGAAAGCACCCTTAGTAAGGGCATCACAGTCATGCTGCTTTGTACTTACTCCTTATCCCATAACTCTTGGGTTTCTTTTCTGCACTCCTCCTACCTTGTAAACACCCTGTCCCACCTTCCTCATTCCAAATGCCCTGGGCCCGACTATATCCCTGGAGCTGGGGAACATGGCATTTTACTAGGAATTAAATCAATTACAGTAATTTCACGATTATAAGCTGCACCTTTTTCATTGAAGAATCCAGCCTACCCCAGTAGTGCGGCTTATATTCAGGTGCGGCTTATCTATGGACAAATCCCAGTGAAATGCCAACCCGGAAGTGAGAGCCGGCCGGGAGGGCGCCTGGGGCTGCCTTTAAAGGCTTTGCTGGTCTATGAAAACTGTTTGCAACTTGAGCACCTGACACCAAACCCCGCTGGCAGTGATTCTGTTACTAATTAGTTACTTTGTTACACATGGATCCTTGCTTTAAAAAAAAAACAAAACAAGGTGCGGCTTATATTCAGGTATGGCTTAAATATGGACAAATCCCGTGGTCTACCCGGCTACTGGGAGGTGCGGCTTATAATCAGGCGCGGCTTATAATTGTGAAATTACTGTAGTTAATACAACAGTTAATGCAAACTATCAAGTGATAAGACTTTAGAGCACCTGAAATTCAGGATTCTTGCTGGCTAAGATGGCATGTAAAAGGATGCTGCCACCTGTTCTGTCAGCTGTCTTGAACCCAGTATATGTCTGATTTCTTTAACTTTAAAGCAACATGGAAACTATTTTGTCCAAATGAGAATGACATTTCAAATACTCTGCACTAAAAAAGTTTCTAAACAAATGTTTTTAAATGCAAATCAACCCAGATAAAACCTTGGATGAAATCTTCCATGAAACCAATTATATAATGTTGCTGATATAATGCTAAAAATATAGGTACTTTTTACTAACTAGTGACTAATTAATGACTAATTAACTTCTAATAAGAAAGTGAATTTTATTCGAAGGGAATCTAATAAAATTTTGCAGGTGTGATCTCATTTAGAACCTGATTCAGCTATAGAAAATACTATTTTTATGGTTGTTGGACAAGAGCAACCACAGCTTTGTAAAAGACATATATAGCATGAAAGTCCAAAATGAAATAAAGTTTTTTAGTGTGAAAAACACCATTCAGATTTCTTTTTCTTATTTCAACTTGTTTCTAAATTTCAACGGACTAATACTGCAATATATGTATTTGATTGGCAAACGGAAAGGTACCAAAAATAAAGTACAAGAAGATGAAACAGCCCAGAAAAGGCAGCTCAAACGCAAGACGAGAGCTCCATCTGCAGCTGGGCTCTGGCACGGCAGAGACTCAGCCTCTGTGGAGCCACCACAAGCTGGGATTGTAAAGATGTTGTTGTTAACCAGGAATTGGAATGTTTTTAAGGAATATCTATAGATAGAATTAAGATTTTCTTATCTTCTCATCTTTTTTATCTTCTCCATTTATTTTAGTTTTCCTCTTTTTTTTTTTTTTTGTTTTGTTTTTGACCTGGCACCTTGAGATCAATACTAGCACTCACATGATATTCTTCTATCTTGAAATGCTTGAAAAAAAAGTTTCCTGCATAACCCAGTGACATAACCCCAAACCTTTCTTGGGCTTCACCATCTCTTCAGTTTATTTCTGCATTTTTATGGGTGAAGGTCTTTTGCAAGAGCTGCAGTAGACACATATTCTGTGTACTATTCTCATATTCTCATGTTCTGTATTCACCAGCATCTCTGCCTTTTGGTTTCCTAGTTTCTTGCTTAATAAGAAGATGTATTGATGACAATGCAGTGTTTCTGTCTAACAGGTTCAGTACAAAACCGAGAATCCTCTCTACCTGTGACAGAATCCAGAAAATACTCTCTAGAGGTGACAACCTCCTTGCATTCTAAAACATGAGCAGAAGACTGACATACTCTGACAGTCATCTTGGAAATGCACACAATTTATAGCAAAATAAATTGCCGTTCATGCTCTACTATAAACCCAACTGAATACATAAAGAAAGATAATCTGAATTTTAGAAACATGCATTAATCAGAAAGTGCAGATCTTGTCAAAAGGGATGAAAAAGATAAGCGGAATATTTTCATGCAATGTTTGCTCTCACAACTGGACTTGTAAGTGCACACTTGGGATGGAACATGTGGATGAGTACAGATCTATTTACTAAACATACAATTACAGTAATTTCACAACTATAAGGCACACACTTTTGACAAAAAATTTGATTGAAACCCGGAAGTGTGCCTTATAGTCCGGTGCGCCTTATAGGTGTGAAATTACTCTAGTTACTATTCTTACTGCAGGACATTTTACGTGATTAGGTCTGCATTGTGTCTCAGTGTGGCCCAAAATATTTTTATGGTGACTCAGTATTGAAGTTTCTAGTTTCATGCTACATATATTTTCAGGGTGTTGGCCACAGATTGGCTCTAGCCTGTTCCCATGGACTTGCTGCCTGTTAGCAGCTGAATCAAACTAAATCACTGCTGAGAGGAAATTCTCTTATTTGTTTTCATCCCAAACTAAACCCACTGAAGCAGCATGTTGTCCTAGTTCAGTTGGGTTGGATTAGCTGTTTTTTAAAGGCCCCTTCCAAGCCAAACCATTCTTTGACTCTAAGAAGTGCTCTAAGATAGCTTTGGCATGTCCACCACAGGGTGGTAAGTGGGGATGCCTGTGAGAGTCACTTAAAAAACACATTTCTGCTGGGAACTAAAATGCTAATCCATGAACTAAATTGATGTAGAGATAATCATTCTACTGGAAAAAGTCAGAATTTCATTCCAGAGATAGTGTTTTTAAAACTTTGCTAGGCATAAGGAATGGCAGAGTGCATGTTAAAGTGTATTTTAATTCTATTTGTATTCCTAAGGGCAAACATGGATTCTCTTTCTCACTCTGCGCTTTGCATGCTCTTTCCGTGTAACAGAAAACAAATAATATTCCCTGGAGATTTTTTGCATTAAATGTAAGCAATACTCAGCTTGAGAAAAAAATGGAGATATAATGTTGAGCATAGTTGGATCACTTACTGCTGAAAACAAGATTTTGTCTCTTTGAGCTCAAACTTTCTTAGAGCAGTGTGCAAGCATTTTGAAAGAGTCTCTTCTCACTTTCTTCCATCTTAAAGTAAACAAGGGCTTGTGATAGCTCTATGTAACTATATACACCTAACTGTGACAGATCCTGGGAACAACAAAACATAAAAGAGTAGGAATTACTTTCAACAAAATGAATTGAATAATTATAAAACCACATATTTTATAATTATTTTTATTACTAAAAGAATTGAAATTGTCTTGATGCTATTATTGCTTTCCCATCCATTAATTTAATTTCAGAATAAATATTACAATATCACATATAAATCTGGACTTTTTTTCCTTTTCTCTTCCTCTATAATTCTTGTAAACCTACATAACATGGGCTTAATGATATACTATCTACTAAAATGGAAACACAAAGCTTCCCAGAGTAAGATACACTCATAGTCACAGAAACAAAGCTGTGATTTTATCCCATAGGTTTCATTAAGCTTGGTGACATCTTTAGGAAAAATAAATAAACTTTTCCATTTCTTATAACATAAAGAGTTCTGGAGTTGCTGAATCTGGAATAGGGTTGAAGGAGAAAGGCCAATAAATAAGAACTTTTTGGATTTTGTGAGGTGTTCTGTTGGCGGCTGCGCGTGGTTAAGGCACAGGCGCTTCGGAAAATCTTTGCGCTGTACGGGTTAGGGCACTTCCCCTTAGCAACACCAGGAAGCAGGCAGAAGTCAAGCGGCTAACCCGACCCTATAAAACTCTGCACAATGTGCTAATAAATGCCATTTGCCGTCCACCATATTGGTGTCAGTGAGCAATTGGACTGAGTGGTTTCAGGTAGCCACCGTGCCGTTCTCGATCCAGGTCGCCAGCCTTCAGCAAAGGCAACAGTGTTCAAACAGATATCTCTGGACAGAAGCAACTCCTGAAGTCCCCTCTTATAACAAAAAAAAAAATATTTAGAAGATGCAGGTGATCAGCTAAACAGAAGTTTCTCTGTGCAGCTCAGCAGAGAAAAAAACATGTCCAGCTGTACAAGCAAGGTGGTGGCAGTAAGATTTGGGGGTTCAGTTTACCTCACTACTGGACATTACACAAGAAAAAAAAATTATGTAGAACACAAAAACAGGAGAAAAAATAATTCAAGACTTGAAGATTATTTCTTATAGCCAAGAAGGCCCATCTATTTGCTTCATCAGTAAGAAGACCAAGTTTTTCCTCAGAAAGAAGGACTAACAAAGATTTTGGTGAAGATCTTTTCAATCCACTGGAGAAAAGGGGTCATAAGAATTAATGTCTGGAAGCTAAAAATGGGAAAATTTAATTTGGGAACAAAGCAGAATGCAAGCAGTGAGAGCAAAGAGCACTGAACCATACTACTAAGAAAAAAGTGGATTTTTCATTATTTTAATTTTTATGAGGTGATGCCTTATGTATTGTTCTTCAGAAAATATAGTAATTTCACGATTATAAGCCGCACTGTTTTCATTGAAGAATCCAGCCTACCCCAGTAGTGAGGCTTATATTCAGGTGCGGCTTATTTATGGACAAATCCCAGTGAAATGCCAACCCAGAAGTGAGAGCCAGCCGGGCAGGAAGCTTGGGGCTGCCTTTAAAGGCTTTGCTGGTCTATGAAAACTGTTGCAACTTGAGCACCTGACAGCAAACCCAGCTGGCAGCAATTCTGTTACTAATTTGTTACTTTGTTACACATGGATCCTAGTTTAAAAAAAAAAAAAAAAAAGTGTGGCTTATTTTCAGGTGCGGCTTATATATGGATAAATCCCGTGGTCTACCTGGCTACCCGGATGTGCAGCTTATAATCAGGTGCGGCTTATAATTGTGAAATTGCTTTAATTGTTTTTATGTACAGTAATTTTGCCTCCAATGGAATGCTTTGATTTATTTTTCCTTTGAGATGTATCCTCTATGATTTATTTCTTTTTCATTTTACTCATTTTTAATGAAAGTTGACAAGAATTGCACTTTATAAAGGTAGAAAATTAGAACATTGGGCTAAAGTAGCTGTTTTAGATATGGAAAGAAAAAAATTTTTAAGAGATGCTGTATAAAAGGAGTTATGTATAACTTAAAGCTTTTCTCTGAGGAATGGGGCAGCTGGAAGTTAAATTAGAACCTCCAGCTGTCTAAATCTTCTTTGAGTCTATGTGTTGAAATGAAATCTCATCACAATTTTTCTCCCTGCTAACAACTTCCCTTAACCTCCGTGAGAAAACCATTATTACAGTCACCTAAACTGAGAAACTAGAATGAACAGAATAGAGAAAATGTTCTTGAAATTTAGTCAAGAGAATTCTTCAAATGTAGGAATTGATGTGACAAAGTCACTGTTAGCTTGGCCTATAATAGAAAACTATGCTTGATTTTGAAAGGATTTTTGTTAAAGAATTTGTGCTTCAAAGATTGTCATCAAGTAGAATCAAACTACAAGAGCAGAAAAATGACCAACTTGTTTCTATGTCTCTCTCTTTTTGAATGACACGTTATCTGGATATATTATGACACCTGAGTTTTTTATTTTATGATATTTTTAGTCTTTATCACAGCACAAAGTCTGTGCCAGATCATAGACCATCCCTAGCTGTTCTCAGCTCTGCCTTCAAACAGAAAAAGTGAGATATTTTAGCTGATCCCAGAGACACTCACAGATATTCACGAAATTGTCTCTATCTCCTCAGAGTGGATCAGTGTGCGTTCATCAAGATACGTGTCAGTCCAAGACACTACTTACATCCAGTCTGCAATTTAAGAGGACGGAGATAATTCCCCATGTGGAAACAAGCTAAAGCATGTGTATTTTTCACTCTTTTCTGCAGATATTTCTCCTGCAGGATGCGCAGAACAGCAAAGCAGTAACAAATGGAGCCATTATGCCTGTTCACTGAAATATTTGCTCTTTGGTGTACTATGTGTTTTCTGATTTTAATGCCCTGTGGCTGTGAAAACTGATACAGCTTTCTCAGCTGTGAGAGAACTCTGCACTTTATTCAGGGAGCAGGGGGCTCTGTAACATCCTGGGTAATTTCTGCCACGGTAAGGAAACTCCCCTTAAACTGCTCTCAAAGAGCTGAATTTATGGAAATCCTGCATCCCCCACTATAGTCTGAAGACCCTCTCCAGTTCTTTAGCAGGACTAGATGCCTCCTCAGACTGAACTGAGTCTTTCACATGACCCAGGAACTCAAGCCACTTGCCAATTTTTCTGCATCCATCAGCACATCCATAGAATTCATTTGGAGAGATGTTGAGCTGTGGGGAAGAAGCTGAATACTTCACTTACACCATGGATCTGAATTCACTGCCAAAGTGACAGGGCAGGTCTGCAGTTCTGGCTGGCCTAGGAACATCATGGTTTCTAAGTCTCAGTCTGGTGGTATAACATCCCTCTGGTTGTAAGGTATAAGAAAGGAATCCTGCTCAGGCACTACTTGTCTGGATTTGGGAAACTCTTCACTGATTTGAAATTGACTTTGTTCAACAGTCATGCATAATGTTCTCTCCTATATTTTTGAAATGTGTTTAAAATACAGTGTTTTTAAAAAGAAACAAATTTCAAATGCTTAGTGACAAAGCCAAGATCTATACTGATAAAATACTGATGCAAGAGCAGCTGTACTGAAGTCAGAGTGATGACTAGAAAAGGGAAGGACACATTGCATCTAGCAGGTACTGAGACCTAGTATCTTGTCTCTAGACAAGAGCAGCACCTTAGGAAAGAACCTGCAAGAATAGGGTAAACAGAAAGAGAAGTTCCCTTTTTATGCTCACTCCAAGATTCCAGGTTTTTGAATGAAATGCTGCATTCATTTTGAATGAAATGGAAGTAGGCTCTACTTCCATGCTTTTGTTTCTTGGCTCTTAGCATCCATTTAAACTTTTCGCAAAAAATAGTCTTTATTTGGTAATGAGCTCTATGGACAAAGTGCAGATTAAAAATTGTTATTTAAAAAAAAAGTATTATTTTCTAATTCAATTTAGTAGTTCCTAATTCCGGAAGGAATCCATGAATAAGTATTCAGCAAATTTTCAGTATTATAAACAGTGAATAAACATTCACTAACCATTTTCTTTGCTGCCTTTCTACACCATATACTATCCTTTATATCTGTATCATCTACATCTATATCTGTATCTATATCTATCTATATCTATATCTATATCTATCTATATCTATATATCTATATATCTATATATCTATATATCTATGTCTATCTATATCTATATCTATCTATATCTATACATATCTATATCTATATCTATCCCTTTGTCCTATCGAAAAGGTTTATCTGGCTTTCTCTTGTCTTCTGTCCTGGAACTGGGACAAGTTTATTCAACTCTGGCATTCTCATATTACCCCTAGAGCCATTCTTGCTCTAACCCCTTGCTTAAAAATCATCACAGAAGCAGGATGGCTGCCCCATCATGAACAGAAAGAAACACACAGTCAGCTCAGTAGAATGCTTGGTTTGCACAATGATGCAATTTAAATTCTTTGGCATTTTAAGACAGTGAAACATGTACATTAAATTCATAGCCTTTCTTTACAAATATTTAATTCTATTTAATTTTATTTTGGTTAAAAAAATCCAAGGGAAGCATGTTCCCTTGGAATTACAGCAAAATAGGTTATTTTGTTGGCATCTTTTTGGAATTTTTGAGTTGCATGTTAAAGCAAAATTGTGCATCAGCAGAATTAATGCTGGAAATGTTACAGGTCTTTGTGACAGCCACGATGTTATCATGTCATGATAAAAATAATTTGGAGAGATGGGTTTGATAATTGGTCACAAGGACCAACATCCAAAGATAAAAATGTCTCTTTATGTACAGAGTACATTGCCCCAAGCTGGTACTGCTGTGTAATTTTTTCAGATTTAAATTCTTGCGTTGACAGGTTTTTCTGAAGAACTGCATTTTTGATCCTAAGTGCTACAGAAGCTCTTGTAGAAGGCAGCTAAGGAAAGATAGGGGCAGGCATGATAGAGAAAACTGAAGACAGCAGAGCCTAATGGAGCACAAAATGAATTTTGTCTGCCAGGGGCAGCATTTGGCAACAAGGAAAATTTGCAAGTATTTTGAGGCTACAGAATTTGGGACCTTTAGGGCTCTGTCTTATTATCAACATGGTTGCTTAGTCCAATTACACAAAACATTTCAGCCAACTAGTTAACACTGAATGACAATAGAAATGAGACAAAGCGCAGAAAATTAATGAAGAAAAATAAAAATGAACCTGGTTGGAACAGCCATATTTGCAAGCATGTTCATATATAAGGACTCAAAAAATTTCTGTAACTGTAGATGTTTCATTCTTTTTTTATGCTCTTTTTTCAGACATGACTGAATAGATGCTTAGTCTGCATCCAAGAACCTTTCCTTCTTCAGCTGTTGGGAAAGAAGCAAAGGCAAAAAAATTATACTGAGGGCATTAAAAAAGCTACTAACTAAAGTTTATAAACTCAGAGGCTATAATGGGATGCTCAAAATAACTGAATATATAGTAGCCTGATAGGATTTTGAAAAAAAATGATGTTAGGATGAAGCATTACTTAGTCTTGTAAAGAGAGGTATAACAAATTATACAAGGGGAAGGACTAAAGGAAGGATAGAAGAAGGAGAGACAGAAACTGAGGGAAGCCAGCTTTAGAGTATAGAGGCTAATGGGACACAGATCTGGCAGCAGAAAAAAAGGTAAGAAACAAGGAAGAAAAGGATGCTGAAAAGTAGCAAAGAACAGAAAAACAGTAAACCAAGAATGAGTAAGACAGATATATATTCTAGTTTTCCCTGAAAGCAATGCATTTCCATGCAGAAGTGTTACTATCATAAAATGAAGGCCACAGTGATTTAACACAGTCAAACTAATATACATCAGCATTCCTTTTCTTCTGGTTGCTGATATAACCAGCCTCTTATTGACTTGATATTTTACTTTGGATGGAAATTTGGACCTCAGAGCACTGATCCAACCCACTCCTGCTTTTAGAAGCTTTTAGGAGCTACCTCATTCTCCCTCATACCGCAAATTACAGTAACTTCACAATTATAAGCCGCACCTTTTTAATTGAAGAATCCAGCCTACCCCAGTAGTGCGGCTTATATTCAGGTGCGGCTTATTTATGGACAAATCCCAGTGAAATGCCAACCTGGAAGTGAGAGCCGGCCGGGGAGGGAGCCTGGGGCTGCCTTTAAAGGCTTCCCTGGTCTATGAAAACTGTTGCAACTTGAGCACCTGACACCAAATCCTGTGCTGGCACGATTCTGTTACTAACTCGTTACTTTGTCACACATGGATCCTTGCTTTAAAAAAAATAAATAGAAGTGCGGCTTATATTCGGGTGCAGCTTATATGTGGACAGATCCCGTGGTTTACCCGGCTACTGGGATGTGCAGCTTATAATCAGGTGCGGCTTATAATTGTGAAATTACTGTATTTCCTCAGGAACTAAGTTCAAGTGTGGACTGACAGTCAAGTGTGAGTATCTGGCTTTTGTTATTGCCATAACATGATTTTAGCATATGCAGGTCAGAAAGACTTAAAGAAAATATTTACAAACAGTACTAAGGTCAAGTGGCCCTCCTCTTTTCCTTAAGTTTAATGAAAAAACTCTTAATATTGATTTTACCTTGCATGAAAGTTTCCTAAATCAGTGAAATCCATTCAGACAGTTTAAGCAGGTCTTTGTTACATGTCATTTGTAACATGGCATTGCCTGGCATCGTTGTGAAGTGCTTATGGCTGAGTGTATTACTATGCATTTATCATCATAGCATATTGGAGTTTCTTTTGAATATAACAGTATGTTTAAAAGTCTTGACTATGAGGAAAATCAGAAATATTCTGTCAAATATGTATATATACACATATGTACATACACACACACACACACACATACATACATATATTTCAGCTAACTTCTCATCTTTTATTCCATTGCACAACTCTGATTTAGATAATAAGAAAATATTTGATAAGAAAATGGTAGATCTTTCACACTAGCAAAGAAGTTTTACACCCACACTTGGTCTTGCCATTCATTTAGTGGTATAAAAGAAGGAAATGGCAGAGTTAATAGGGTAAAGCTTACTTAATAGAATGCTAGCTCTTCTTATGGATGAAACCAGAAAATAGGAACTTCTCAACTTTTTTTTAGAACATGGCATAAAAACAGAGCTTGGGAGAAGAATGAATGAACCAGGGAACAGGATCTATTTTCCGTGAACAGTCTGTATGAGCAGAGCTCATGTAAAACCCCACCAGTCCTTCTCCCACCTCTCACTAGACCCCTTTCTGGCTGTACTTGAAACGCACTTTTGTCATCAACAACCTAACTCCTAATCTGGATCACCCTTCATAAAGGAGTCATGGATGTATTGGATGAGTCTTAGAGAAAGTTTCTGGCTAAGGTAATGAAATATCTCTCTCACTCTCCAAATATTTTCTAGACAAGATGGCAAACTGGACCCTCAATATAATTTGTAGAATTGTTGTTGCCTAGTGTCCTGTTCCAGGGCACTGATGGGTAGGGAAGAGCCAGAGGAGCTGGAGACTGGCACTGCTGAGGAATTGCTGCGGCTGCTGCAAGATATTTGGTGCTGTAAGTCGTGTGAAACATGCCTTCCACCTTGGAACTTAAGGAACTTAATTAAAAGTCTGGAACTTCTTATTATAATTTCATAGGTTAACTCTTATGCTTTTATAGGAAGATATCAATTTTACATATGGTGTAAAAGAGCAGGGCTTGGGAATTTCAGGGCATGAAAAGCAGCTTGATGTTCCAGATGGTTTATAAAGCCTGACAACACTGTTTCACCCTGTAGAGCAGTTTTTGGAAACTATCCCCAGCTAACCAGCTGTACAAGAATGCACTGACAGAAGGGAATACTTGACATATTTATAAGCAAAATTTAAATTATTTCCTATCCTTAGGGGAACAAGATAAGCATCTCCTGTCTAATATGATCCTATCAAACACCAGAAAGAAAAAAATGATGTAAGATGGATCTCTCGGTGTATTTATGCTTTATCTATCCGACCATGTGCTTGTTTCATTTGCTGCTCAGTCCCTGTCATTGCTAAATAGGCAGCTGGCTGCCAGAAACCCTCCCCTTTCTGCCCCATCCCAAGGGCAGAGGTGGGCACTGGGGCTGGAAGGATTAATGCCTCAGCCTGAGTGACCACCGGGTGTCACTGTTTGACAGAAATAAACTCGGGAAGGCAAAAAACCTCCCGGTACCTTCTCCACTTGTGCGCTAGAAGATGCAGATTTCATGCTAAAATCCTCTTCCCTGTCTGGCCTCTCATGGGATGAAGTTTTAAAGGATATTTCCGAGTGGGGTGATTCTGTTTTAAAGGGATTTTGGAAAATGCTTTCATTTTTAATAAAAATACTAGAGGCAGGGGTACAATGAGAAAAATAAGGTAACTTCTGAGCATTTGAGACATGCTGTGCTGCAAAAATCGGTCAATTACATTTATTTACTGGCATCATAATCCAAGATACAGATAAAAATAGTGCTGAATTGATATGGAAAACCTGTTTCTCCAGACTTTCAGTCTAAAGTTTTAGATTTCTAGTCTTTCTCAGGCCAACACGAAGCCTACTAGTGCTTGGAGTTAGACATAAGAGAAAATGTCAGATTTTAAATTGCCAAAAAGTATAAAAAAGCTCTTCAAGAAAAACCTTCTTTAAAAAAGCTTAAGACGCCTTCCATTTAAAAAAGAAAATACTTTGGTGCTCTTAAGAAAGGGAATACATGGTACAACTTCAGAATCTTTTATCCAGATGATGAAAGTTAAAAAAAAATTATTTTCTCTGTTACAGATAATGTAACTGAATGCCATGCCCTTATAGTGAACAGTTGAGAAGTACAACCAATTAATTAAAAAAAGGGGTAGTAAGTAACCTAGAAAAGGAGGATAAATTAATCCCAGGAAAATGGGAAAATGAAGACAGTACCTCAATAAAATGTACATTCTGAGTGGAATAAAATCATTGAGTGTGATAAAGATCAAAGGATTTATTGCCTCCTGTCTAATAGAAATGGAAGGATTTATTGCCCCCCAAACCTACGGCTTCCAGAAGAATGTACTTACCCCAGTGTCTGCTGAATGTGGATAAATTCCTTCCCTCACAAGCTTTCTAAAATGTGGAAAGATTTACTTCCTTCTGAACAGTCTGCCTCAAAAAAGCAGCTACAAATTATGCCGCAGATGGTGCGTTTTCCTTCTCTTTAAAGAGAAAATTTCATGGAGGAAACCTAAAAGCAAGAAAACATTCTTTTGGGTTTAAAAAGAGAAATACAACTTAGACAATAACATCAAATATTATGTATCTAGAGAGGCTGGTTAGAAAGACTTTTGAGGTAAGGTATTACTTAAAAACAAGGAAATGTAATACGACAATTCAAAGGCAAGGTCATCAAGCATATGGCTATTTCAGTTTATAACGAATTTGATAATATTCTAAAATAGTTGTGTAATGTAACCATGATGATCTAAGGATATAACCAAATTAAGATTTGCAGGGACCTAATACTTTGTCTACTTGCCCTGCTGGGAAATCAGGCAAGACTTCAGACATCCAGGATCTGCTTCAGAACCAAAAGAAATGGCAAACATCAAGCCACAATTTTGCAGCTTCTGTTTCAAATTCAGAAAAAGATTTGGGTGCCCAAAAGCAAGTCTGCATTTTTCCAACTACATCATCGGGCCAATAAAAGATATTTACTCTGCCCATAAATCTTTCCTTGCTATCATTAAAATGTTAGAATATGTTTAAAGCTTTCAGATGTTACTGGTTGTTATGTAATAAAGAAGTTGATTATACATAAAACACTGCTTATGTGGAATAGCAGCCAGGTTCAAAGAATCAGTAACTTCAGAGACTATGAGGATAAATGAGAGCTTGATCAAAAAATTGAAGCCGAAGCTGAGAATTCCTCCAACTAAGCAATTTTATCTGCTGTCAGGTTTTCCAAATCAATTTCCAGCTGCCAAGAGTTATTAAAAACCAGAAAGGTGGAAGTGCACAGGAGAGGCCCTTGGTCAGGATTTTATTCTTTTAAAAACCTCAGATTTTTACAGGAGTCCTGAAGTCGTGGTGATATGCTCTGTGAAGCAGCTTCAGGGCTAGGATAGATCTCTAATAGAACAGCACCAGGATGCCTGGTCTCTGACTCCCACGACTCAGACTTGAGCCTGATACACCTAGATGGAGCTCTGAAGGTGCAGCTACCACCTACTTCCTCCTCCAGGAGATATAACAAAAATGTCTTGTTTCAAAATGTTAAATATTCACTGGGCCACTGAGAAACCAAGAAAAATCCATTGTTTGAATATTGTGAGCTGTGACTGCTTGCAGGCAGTAAAACGTACCAGTGAAAACAGGAAAGAACTGAGCATGTTTGAACCTCAGTGTAAACCCCTTGGAAAAGAGCTGATACAACCTAGCTAAGGATCTGAAGATGGCAAAAGTGGAAAACTCTGGGCTTTCCTTGTCTCAGATGAGTATTCCTGAGGTGGCTGTCATTTCTTTCTATATCTATTTCTTTCACATACAGAAAGGTGGTGTGGTTTGAGAATGATGCTTCCCAATTCAGTGCCACCACCAAGACTCTCCAAACCATGAACCGCTGTCTTGCTTTCCTCCCCACTTCCCCTGAAAGTGACTGGAGAGAAGAATTGGAGACACAAAACGTGAAGATCATTGGTTAAGATGAGAACAATTTACTGGAAACAGCAATGAGATAAGAAAAGGAATAGTAAGACCAGCAATACCGATGACAGTGCACAAGGAAAGGAAAGGAACTTTATTGCTCACCCTGGAAACCCCTGACAGCAGGCAATACCCTTCACTTCCCTCTGCTACACCCACCACTCCCCTCTGGCACAGAACTGGGCTGTGCTACCCTGACTGGAAGGAACCCCCTTTCAATGGAAAATACTCCCTGTCCCTCATCCCGGGCCATGACATGATTCCTTGGATAATGGGAGATTATTACCTGTGGACTATTGTGCATGCCAGCATATGACACCAGCAAAGCTGTCAGAGCTGCCAAGGGTGAAACACGCTGTGGAATGGTTAGTAGAGTGAATGAGAACTGGAAGAGACAAACAGGTCTCTTCCGCCATGGATTTTTGAAACAGAAATTTGCTTCCTCAGACAAGTATTTCTGGTGTCACTTACTAAAAAGTGCCCCTGGAGCTAGATCTTCTTGTTTTTCCTTTTCACTTATGCTTTTGTGGAGCCTGACTTTCCTGTGAAAAAAACTGATAGAATGAAGCCTTAAAAAAAATGATGCAATAAAGACAGGGTTTGCAGGTAAGTGCAGCCACACCAAAAAGCTCCATGGGGTTAATCTGTCCTGCTAGCCTTGTAGTCACAGCTCAAGAACTCTGAACTACTTAGTGAAGAGTTAGCACAGATATCACAGAACTACCTGGCAGTGCAAACCTACCCCAAAGCAATGGGATGCTGTCCCATTCCACCGCTCTCATTGGTACAGGAACATCTATTATCTGAAGAAAAACAAATAGGCACAGTTCCCACCTTCTATTCTTTTGCTGCCAGTCTGAACTCATCCTCATTCTGCACAGGTGTTGTGGTAAGCAGTCACCACCCTATGCTGTGTTTGCCTTGACACTTCATTATAGGTCTCCACAGATGAATAGAAGTGACACTGCACTGAAGAAGCACTTAGAAAAGCAAAAGCTAATATTTGTTGACTTGCTTGTTTATACTTAGAGCAGGAGTGGTGACACCTGAAATCCTATTGTTGTCTAGGGAGCAGTCAATCAAACTTCTGGAACCTCCACTCTGGTGAGTGTTGAATGGCCCTGGTTGGCAGCCAGACTCCCACACAGCCTCTCACACCCTGCCTTTGTCCATCAGGGACAGATATAGGGATAGGAAGAAGGAGACTGAGAAAGCTCAGAGGCTTTTAAAATCTGCTACAGCTCAAATACTCAGGAAAAACACGTGTTGAGGTGGGAGGGAATCGTAAGAAAGCTGGACAGCTATACAAAAGCAAAGCAATGGGCTCACTCCTACATTTGCACTGACCACAGGTCCCAAGTTTGTGTCAGTGTGATCACAGCCAACAGGGACAGACAGCACAGTGGGTGGCTTTGGCCTGTAGTCTGTTAGACAGTAATGTCACAACCATCCTTGTTTGGCTTTAATGCTCTTCTTTGATCTCTTGACAACCCTGGTTATCCATTTTCCACAGCCCTCCTGAAATCCATTAGAAGCTCAGTAGTGAAGACCACTTCCGTTTATTACAGCCACCTTCCCTGTCCCTCCTGCAACTTATCTGAAGCAGACCTCAGCTGCAGCTCCTGGAATTGGAGTTCTTCCCGAGGTGCTGGCCTTGGTGGCCACCATTCTCAGCAGCCTGGGCAAACTGATAAGCACATGGCCTGGTGTAGGGCTGTGAAAGGCACAGGGTGTTTAGGTGGGACCTTTCCATGTGGTATGAAAATCTCTCTCCAGAACCTTGCACCTGAATTGCCACCTTTTGAAGCACCGAGCACGCAGCCCTTGATCTTTAAATGCAAATAAGAATCAGATTTGAGAAGATAATGCTTCAGAAAAAACACTTGGAGTTGTCTTCAAGCTGCTATGTAATATTAAAATTGAGGAGAAATTGCATTTTGGAAAACTACATTACATGGTTTATTTACTGTGCATACATATTCCTGCTATTGTGTGGCTGTTGCTTATGTTTATATATATATACACACAGACACATAAACATTTCAAATCAGAGCAAGGCAGAAACTGAATTTCAATACTGACTATTTTTCAACTCAATAAGCAATAGTGATTTTTAAAAAATAATTCTTGAGTGATAGAATATTTAAAAAAAATATATTTCTCTCAGCCTGTGTGAGCACACTAGAATATTTTGATGACAACTGTAGCCCAAATGGCAAGGTCCTGTTACAAGGAATTCATCACAGATGTAGTCCTCAGGCCAAATTATGACCAAAAGAAGACTGAAAATAAAATGTTAAGAAACAGCTGATACATTTTAATTTATGAAATGCAAACTGGGCACGATCAGTAGGTTCTGACATATATTTACTTGCTAGTAGCACTGTGGGGCAATGCTGGAGCCATTGGTGAAAACTTTCAGCTCCAACCCCCCTCCCCTTTGGCAGCTGTTGAACATCATTTCTCAATCAGGTCCACTTCTCCAGCATGTCAGTGGGCTTCAAAACTTTTCTCCAGATGGCTATAGAAGCTGGGAGCAATGACTGCAAGCTGCATATTAAATATCTAAGTTCCTTGCACAAAGCTTGAGCCTGCAAATTCATACAACCTTGTTTTTCCTGGGAAGCATCGGTGGGTGGATGCAGCTGAGGCAGGGAGGAGGCAGGATGAAGTGTGTAGAAACAGGGCAATGACAGCAGTGGCATATCAAACCGACGAAAGTGAAAGAATTATCATTGATTTCTATGGGATGTGTTGCAGGTTCAACCCCTTATGCTACTTCAGATAGGGGCTGGCCTTCCAGGCTGTGCAGAGCCTCTTGCCTCAAAAGCATCCCTTGGGACCCTCTGCTCCATGGCACACATGGCCATGCAATGCTCTCTCTGCCCAGAGTCCAGTAATTTCACAAATATAAGCCGCACCTTTTTCATTGAAGAATGCAGCCTACCCCAGTGGTGCGGCTTATATTCAGGTGTGGCTTATCTATGGACAAATCCCGTGGTCTTCCCAGCTACCCAGAGGTGCGGCTTATATTCAAGTGTGGCTTATAATGGTGAAATTACTGTACCCCTGTTTTCTGGGAATATTACCAGCTTTTCAGATGCCTGTAGCAGAGATTGTATATATTTTTCTGCTCCTGTCATGGCATTTTTATCAGTAAGGGAGAGATGAAGAGCATACTTTGTGTTTTCTCAGGAGAGGTGATTATTATTGCATTTGTACTGCTGTGAGGTTTGGTTCCTGAAGGTATTATGTAAGCAGGGACCAGCTTTTTATCGCTATCAACAAACCCCATACTTTCCTGAACTCATTGTGAAGGATCTTATCTCAGGATAAGATTCCTAGTAGCTGGTCAACTGAATTTCTCCCTGCTAACTGTTAAATGCTGTTGATCATTTATCTGCAGATCGTGATGTGAGTTTAGGCACTTGAATCATGCATGGATATCTAAATGTGGAAACACAACCTCAGGTGTTAAATTGAATCATGCTCACTGTTCTTCAGAAGCTTTCTTGTGACTGTTAAGCAATTTTTTTTCATCTCACACTTGTACTCTCTCTCTCTGTTTCACTCCTTCCAAGCAACCAATGTAGACAAACAGCACCAATAATACTGAGTCCCATCCAGTCATGTGCTGACTCAGCATACACATTCCCAATCACTCTGATTATAGAAGATTTCTGAATTTCTTCATCATAAAGTGAACCTGTATTGAAAACACAGCTTGTCAAAGGTGTGGTGGGACACCTTCCCTCCAGTATGGATCCATGGTTTTCAATGCAGTGTCCAGATTTCCCTCTCTCTGAAGCATGTGGTGTTGGGTGATTCTTGGCCACCTGAAAATTTTATCTGAAGCTTAAAGATCCAGTAAGGACAGATATCTCTACTGTAAACTGAAGGACACAGCTGTACCACCATCTCCCCAAGTGAGAATTAGTTCCATTCACATGTTGTGTGGCTGTTCAACTTTGTGTCGTGATCAAACCCAGTTAACTTCAGGAAAGGTTCAGTGTGGGACTTGTGGTTCTCAGATTTTTACCTCAGGCTCTCCCTGGGGATACTTACTGGATATGACAAAATTCTACTGAAACACGGAAAAATTGTCCAAATCTGAAGGAAAGCTTGCATATCCAAATACCTCTCTGCCTTATTTTGTTCCCCAACCCCCCCAGCTGAATTAGCGGATCATTATTTTTCCTACAAATCTTTTTTTTGTGAAAAATGTATGTCTTCACAACAACCAACTCACAACTGTATTGCCTGCAGGACAGGCACAACAGTACACAGTATACAGACACTTTGGTGCCTGATAGTTGGCATATTATTTAGTGTCTCCTAGTTACCACTATTTTATTTGTTGTGTTTGTTTTTTAGAAAATATTTTCCTCCAAGTAAGAATCTGATTCAAGCTAAAATTTTATGGGGGGACAAGAAAAATGCCTGCTAGGTCACACTAACTTAGGAGAAGGACCCTCAGAAAGACTGAGTAGATCACAGTGATCCAGGAGTGCTTTAGTCAAATTATTAAAATTTGTGTTTCTGCTAAGATGTAGCCCATGTTTCCTTCAGGTTTGAACTGCTGCTCTCCAAGAAAAGCTCTGAGTAATTTCCAACAAGAGGTTTCACTGTGGTGAATTCACTATGGTGTGATATCTTCTGGGTCTTATGCAGCCCCAGAACAATTTATTTCTCAGTTTCAAGAATAAATACTGCTGTTTTGATCTTGCTATTGAATCTAAAAGCATAGTGTGCAGAGAGAAAATCACTTTTAGGATGGACAAAAAAATGTACAAATATTTTCTGTGTTGCAAAGCAACTCTTTTTAAATTACCACTCTTTCCTGAAGCCTAGGAAGGCTAGACCAGACTAGGAAGACAGACCAGCTGGCTGCCTACACAAACTCACTGGTGGTGATGAAGAAGCCTGCTGGTTATCCTGCTAAACCATTTGGAAGTGACAGCTTGCAGACTCTTGGGATGTACATATGCATGAGAGAGGGATTCAAGGCAGCTGGAAGCTGGTAACGTCTGGGTGAGGGGGAGAGGGGATGAAGTGCAATCTGTGGTGTGGCAGAAAAGTGAGAGTCCTAGATTTCCAGCCAGACCATTCTGTTTTTCCTTCTTTCTGTGTCTGACTGGTTGTATCAAACATGAGTAGAACACTTGATACCACAGACACCTAAGAGGTCTCTTACGGGAGAACTCATCACAGATCTCTGCAACCATGTTCCTTGTCAAAGACACATCCAAACCTTGGCTAGCTCCTCTATCCTCAGCACTCAGACTGAGGAGTTTATGTTACACAGGTAACCTTGAACCTCTCATGTCAGTCCTGTGACAGGTCCAGCAAGAACTCTTTGGCCACTAGGTCAGTTCTACCAAACCCATTCTTGCCAGTGACTGGAGAGCCGTATCAAACTCTGACTTGCAAGCAGGTCTTCTGTCCTGGAGATTATCTGACATCCTGTGCATTTCTGATCCCTCTAAGTTCTCAAAAGACAAATAACTTATTAGAGAGCTGTTTTTTATGGAAAGGACATCAAAGGAAAAGTACAAAACCCAAAGGGAAACCACAAAATCATGGAATTGTGGAAAGGCTTGGGTTGGAAGGGACCTAAAGATCATTTATTCCAGCTGCTCCTCCCTGCTACCTTCTCTTGCCCTCCACCCTCCTTCCACCCCCTGCCCTTTTTCCCCCACTCATAATGGACAGGGATGCCACCCCCACTAGAGCAGGTCACTCACAGTTCCATCCAACCTGGCCTTGAACTTTTCCAAATATGGAGCATCCACAGCCTCCTTGGGCAACCTATTCCAGTTCCAGCTTCATTGCCCTCTGAGTGAGTTTCTTCCTAACATCTAATCTAAGTCTCTCCCCCTTTAGGGAGAGACTAGGCATCAAACAAAAGCATAACCACAGCAAGGACTTTCTAAACATAAACTCTACTTTACCTAGACTCATAAAAAAAATACAATTATTTTCAAGGTCACAATTCTTTCTCATAAGCTAGAAAAGTGAGTTTTCAGCAGGGTCAGCTACTTGCTCAGCACGTTTTAGGCGCCACCTCGTATTTAACAAACAAAAAACCTTAGAAATCTGGAATAACCAGATGGTGTTTGCCTGTCCTAGCCTTATTAAGTAGGTCATATTTCCCAAGCCTCAATATGACCACAAAACACAAAATGCATCTTTTATTTCCAGTATGAAATACTGTTATTTTAACACAGTTTTAACTTCAATGGAAACAGCAATTTGCTTAAGTGTTTGGTACTGCAGTTATATATTTATTTGGAGGGATAGTAGTTTGAGGTTTTTTTCAAATGGGAAAAACAGTTTATATTTCAAAGAGGAAAGAATTTCCTTCTTCTATCTAGACCAAATGAGAGTTTTTACATGTTCACCAAAGCTAGTCCAGAGGGGAAAATGTAGCAGAACCTGCTGTGACAAAGGAAGAAGTTGCTAGCTCAGAAATTGCTAATGTAGAAACATGAATGTGAGAATTAACCAAGATAAGTGATCAAGCTTGAAATATATGTTAGATCTAAATGCAGAGAACTATAGAAAAAAAAATTTAGGGATACATCCTTCTGAACTTCTGTGGCGCTCTAGTACTAATTGAATTTTGGGTTGTTGCACACCTGGTGTATTGGATGATGCAATGGCATCTAGTAGGAAAATAAGCATATTCAAATCATGGCACACTGACATGATCTTTGAATAGGTAATGCTAAAATATCTCTGTCTGTGCTGCTCCCAAGTGCACGGTTTGCTAACTGCAAA
>VRYO01002297.1:61400024-61411948 GCA_009812075.1 Sialia sialis | reverse complement strand
TTTTTTGCTTTGGCTGAACACCAGGTGACTCTGAGCACTGGCATTTTTTGTGCTTGCAAATGTGGCTAATAAAGAGTGCAGGAGCCATGAGGAGTGTGCACACACTTATCACCAATTGGTACAAGCAGTGATGGAGTGCCTGGCATGCAGCAGATGGAGCACTTCACTCACATAACACACACCACTGGGCCAGCACAAACATTGGGTCACAGGCAAACACTGATGGTGTAAATTATACCCAGGGGTAGATTTTTGGTGCTGTAAGACTCCTAATGGGCTTTGTTTTCATTTTTGTCACTGGAATCTGTATGCTCACAGTCATATTGGGTGATATTATTTTAATGATGTTGGCAAGACCAAATGTGCTTGTAAAAGCTTGTGATGCCTTTGCACTTTACAGCAATATATTACTTAATTTGTCCAAGGAATGGGCTAAATCTGTTCATTTTCCTCTGAAAAGAATAAGATGTTGAACACATCAAGGGCTTTAAAAGCTTATGAATTTTGTGGAACTAAATCATAACCCAGTCTGCGAAGTGGATCTCTTGACAGTGTTCCAGAGCTGCTAAGACATTTTGCTGGTGAGTTGTATTTAGCGCTGTTAGAAATACTGCAGGATTTAAAAATGGAAATTTAGAAGCCAATTATACAACTTTCGAAGAAAGAAAAAAACCAGTAAAAGGCAGTTGTTATACTGCTAGACAAATTAATGCAAGTTAGAAAAGAGAAAAATGGAACATGAAAGATGGAATATGACACAGATAAAATCTGAACTAAAAACATACAAGAAAAAATAAGTCAGAAAAATAATGAAAAATAAAGAAAGAAACACATTAATACTAATTTAGTGAAGGGAAAGAACAAAATTCAAAGTGACAAGACCGTGAATCCAAAATGCCTTTCCTCTCACATCTTTCAGCCTGTCTAGTGGCCCGCTGCTGTGAGTCACACTTGCTGCCTTCTTGCAATTCCCTGAAGTGCTATCAGCTGTGATTACTGCATGCATTCAAGTATTCTCTAATCTTGAGCCTTGTCCTATTAACTTTCACTGGTATATGAGACATGAAACTTGCTGAGCTGCTCTCCTGGATTTGGCATGTAAATTCAACTAATTTTTAGGACAAACAAAGCAGTTCAAACCCTGGGCCCTAGTTCTTGAAGTGAGAATTTGGTGATCCAGAGTCCAAAACTGGGGAAATGAAAAAAAAATACGTATTGCCTTTTCAGCTGCTGATTATCCTTAGACCTCTGACTGGCCCAGTTCAAATATCCAAAGTTTTGTTCAAATCCACATCTGATCATAATTCAGAAATTTTTAAGCAAGTTATGAATTAAATCCAGACTCCCCTTCACTTTGGTCCCTTGTTGGTCTTGTTGTGAAGAACATAATGCGCTCTTGCCAGCCACTAGGAGAAGATACTCTTGCACAGTGTATTGCAGCCCATTTCTTCTAAAGGGCATCTGGAAAAACAAATATTGCCATATCCTCATACAGGGGCAGACCACTCTGGCCCAATGAATTATGGGTTTTTTTCTGCAATGTGACGTATCTTCTATGAGAAGGATGGAGAGCCTTTAATGCGAAGAGCTCAGCCTGGCTTTAGGGCACCACCATGGCAGATGTCTTCTGTCTCCATAGGCTGCAGGAAGAATTACAGTAATTTCACATGTATAAGGTGCACCTTTTTGACTGAAGTTTTGATCCAAACCTGGAAGTGCACCTTATATACGGACAAATTCATAAAATTGCCAACCCAGAAGTGTGAGCCGGCCAAGCTGCCAGGGGAGCTGCCGTGGGGCCAGGCTGCCGCTTCAGGAAAAAAAAAAAAAAAAAAAAAAAAAAAGGGGAAGAAAAGGTGCACCTTATAAGCCAGTGTGCCTTATATATGGGCAAATTACGGGGACTTGCCAACAACCCGGAAGTGCGCCTTATAACCCAGTACACCTTATAAATGTGAAATCACTGTAATTTCGGGTCTGGGTTCTTTGACAGGTGTTTGAATTCCAGACTGGGAAATTGAAACAGTTGAGGAAAACCTTTTGGAAAGAAGTACCACTGCTACTTCCTTTACCTTTCATACTTGTTATGGCTGTAAAAGGCATCTCTAGCAATGGTGACAGAGTATAAATATTGGTACACCCAGAAGTTAAAGGAAAAGAGGTGAAATGAAAGCAATCAGCCAACAAACCTGTGTGTGCATCCAAGCCAGCCTGCTGCTTTAACTCAGTAGTGCTCAAATATCCCACTTGAAACCCAAAGTAAAATGGCACTAACATAGAAAAGGGAACATCCAAAAGATCTATCTCATTCTGAGACTTCTCTTGTAAAAATTGCAAATTCAGGCCCTTCATAAAGCATCACAAGGCTGACCACTGCCAGGTCTGCTTTTAACAATGGAATATGCAGAAAAAGGTTCTGCAGGTGTGTTGCAAATGGTATGTTTGTGAGTTCCTGAGTCAGAAGTAAAAAAGTCTATTGAGAGTCACTGTGAGAGCTCTCAGAATGCTTTCCCAAACAAAGGGCAAATTAGAATACTAAACTAGATCAGTTACTTTGCAAGAGGGTGGATTTTAGATGAGGGAAGGGTTATACAGTTGGCATAAATGTACTGAAGGTAGTAACGAACTTCCCCACCCCTTAGTGAGGTGTAGGATGCCTAAAAAGCTCTGACAAAATTCAGATTTACATAGTCCCTCTCATTCACAGGTCATTTGAATGATTTTCGCTTGCATAGGAAAATTTGCAGGTTGATACCACTTTAAACCACGTGAAATGGGAAACATTTATTGAAAGCAACCTAAACTTTCTGTATTGCTTTGTAGCTCCTGTAGGAAAGAGGACAGCTAAGATTGTTAATAAAATGATTTGGACAGAAATGTGAGTATAAATCCACCTGCCAAAACCAGAAGTAAGGGAAATTAAAAGAAGACATTGTAATTTAGTAGGTTTGATGTGCACAATATTGTTGAGAATTCAAGAGACAATAAAAATGGCTGTTTTGATTCAGATAAGAACTCACATAGTCCAGTGCTCTTCCACTGATTAACAGTGGTTAAATGCATACTGGAAAAATAGAACAACTGTACAAATGCTTTACACAGTATACAGTTCTGGTGTTGGCTACAGGAGTCAGAATTTCAGAAAGAAAAAATAAGAAAACCAACCAATGGCTTACAGGACCAAAGAGAAGGAAGACAAAGATTTGAAAGATGAAAAAACCCATAAAATAATAAAGGAATAGTAAGACTCAAATGGCAGAAGTGAAAATCCCTATTTTTCTGTATTTAGAGAGATTTTTTGATAAACATAAAAAAGAAAACGATAAAGATCTTTCTAGCATTGTCCTCAGTAACTGTGAAGAACATCACAGCCAAATTGATCACTATTTGAACAATCTACCAAGAGAAGCACTGTGGAGACTTGCTTAGAATTATAAAGATGCTTAGGTTGGAAAAGACATCTAAGGTCATCAAGTCCAGTGTTAACTTGCACTGCCAAGTCAAGCACTAAAATTTCCATTTTGAAATAATAATTTTCAATTTTTTTCTATGTACGTGTAGTTTTTGGGCTCATACTTTTGAGCAGAGTACTCTATTTTATATATTCCTTCCAGTATTTATTAAGAGTTCACATAGCCTGGCTGTAATACAGAGCATGCTGATGATGAGCATGCCCTGCTAGACAGAGCTCTGTCTGTAAGTTGGTTACCAGCAAGGTACTGAGGATTGAGATTCCATGAAGAAAAACATTTGGTTTACTAATGGACACTTTTTACAGAATGTTGCAGTGAGTATTGTGTGTCAAAATCTGACTGGAACAACTGTGTTTCCAGCCAAGGTGAACTCATAGCAAAATTCTATTTTGTAACAATTCAAGGGACATTTCCCCCTGAAATCACCTGACACATTGATCTATTAAATGACATGTAAGTAAAAATTAGGTCATAATCTTATAGTCAGCTGATATAATGTATCTAAAATCTATTAAGAAATTAATGTACATATAATACAGGAGTTTGAAAAATTCATATCTGTAAAAGAAAAATATATCTGGGGTAATGTGCAATCCATATGCATGTCAAATCGGTAAGATATTGGAGCCTCTGTGAATGTAAACACATATGCCATTCCTTTTCCTCTTGACTCTGGGACCCTGTAGTGAAGAGGAAAGCAGTCTCTAGTTGAGCATGTTGGCCAAAGAAACCCAATTGTCTAGGTTCATTTCAGATGACAATGCCTCAGAAATGCCTACAGTCGCTTGGTTTGGAGACACTTTAAGAGGAAGAGGACAGTGTGTCTTGTTTGACTACAGAGATGCAGAGAGAAGTTTCTCTTGCCTTCAGCTTTTCCAGGCTGGCTTTCTATTGTCACTGCAAATATGTGAATTTTCTGGACTGTCTCGTGTTATTTATGTTTGGTTTCAGGAACCACAGCAAAAAAAGGGAGTTCCCTGCAATAAAGATGGTGACATTTTCCTAGCCTACCAATAAACTCTAAGGAAAGAGAGTTTTGTTTTGTTTAAGAGTAGAAATTATAATATCATAAATCTGCCCTGCACTTTACTCACTGTACTAGGTTGCTTTTTCTTGGCCTCTTTAAGTGATAACTAAAGGCAGCCGACAAAAAGCAGGCCACATGAAGACTGTAAGTACACTTTATTCAGCCAGAAAAATTCACTTCTTGGATATAATTTTGGAGACTCAGTGACAAGTTAGGTTATTTGTTTCTGTAGTGTCATTTACTCAATTATGTTCTTTAGCTTCCCTGCTACCCATCATATCTCTCCCATCATATTACTGATGTACATATGTAGAAGACATTTTTCAAAGGCAGAGTACATTTCCAAGCACCAGATTGACCATATGCACACAGACTGCCTGTGATGCACAAGCATTAATACTGCTTTTCTGTGTGACTATAATTAATCCATTATGAGCGGGAAACGCAACATATGCTGTATATGTACAGAATTGTTGTGTCATACTTCTGCACTGATCTATTGTTTTTGGAAACCACTGGGTCCGCTGAGCAGTCACAACACATTTTTTCCCCAGATTGCACAATAAATATGGTGGCCTCAGGAAAATGCAAGCCTACCACTAACAATCTCATTTTCTGAAAGACACTTACTGTTTGAGGTACTTTTTTTGTTCTCAAAACCTGTAAGGAAACAATTTTGGTAATGGCATCCAAAGCCTGCAGCTCAACCCAGTGCCATTGTTAGACACAGAAACAGTTTGCCAGTTAGGTCTTGATAGAGAACAAGAGCAAAAATCTCTGTTTTTGGTCTTGTACCTTAGTTCTGTACTGTAGGATCATGGAGTTAGGATAGACTCTTTATACAGCTCTATAAATCTCCAGTCCTTCTATTTTACTTCTGACAACTAGAAGCCATTCCTTCTCCTCAAGATGGTATGGTTACATCATTCTGCAGTAGGCCTCTTAAAGGCTTCAAAAAGGGTTGTGTACCAACAAGAGTAGAGAAGCATTTGTTATCTGCCACTTTTGTCTAATAATTTGTCCTTGATGTCATTGTTGAATGTTCTCAGTAATACCTGCAAGACATTTAGATCTCTTTCTGAGGAAGCTTCATGTGTTTGACTTGCGTAAGAGGACAAGAAAAGGTGATGGGAGAAAATGCAATATAGAACATTAAAATAGGATTCATTGTCACATAACACACTGCAGCAGAAGTCCTATGAGATATTTTCTGCATAGGTTAAAAAGGTTCAACAGTCCACCACAAATCTTTGCATCTCATGGAAATGCCAACAAAACCAGTGTTTGATATACCTTGGATAACTAGCACTGACAGTGGAGGCAGGTTTACTTGGTGAATTACATGTCTGAAAGTTTGAATAGCTCATGTGGACAGAGAGAACCAGTCAATCCATCTGTGGGTCTCTATTCAAGGGCATCTTGAATAAGGCAAAATTTTTATAGTCTGTATATATAAGAATTTAGACTAGAGCACGCAGTTGCTGGTTCTGGACTTGAATCTAGCTGGTATGGGAATGGCATGAAGCTGCGTCAGGAGAGGTTTAGGTTGGATATGAAAAAGTGTTTTCACCCAGATGGGGTCTGGGCACTGGAACGGGCTCCCCAGGGAAGTGGTCACTGTACCAAGCCTGATAGAGTTCTAGAAGCATTTTATCAATGCTCTCAGGCATGGCGTGACTCTTGGGAATGGCTCTGTGCAGGGCCAGGAACTGGACTTTGTGATCCTTGATCCAACTCAGCATATTCTGTTATTCTGTAATTGAGGTACATTAATCACATTCTCGAGGGAATTCTTTGGTGGCTATATGTTTGAACTTTTCCTCTAGCTGAGCATCAGCCTCAATGCTGGTAGGATCAGCTAAGGAATTGCTCTGGGATAAATAACAAAATTACTTTGAGCGCCTTGGCACTAAGGGAAGCAGGACAAAAATTATTGAATATTTTAAAATTTTTGACAGATTACAATTTAGCTTTTCTCTGTTTTCATCCAATCTCTTCTTTCACAGTAAAACTATATGCTTTTGTTTCTCCTATGACAAATATTTTAAACCACATGAAGTTCTCAGCAACATAGAGGTTAACTTGATTCCTGGATTGAGTTTTCTAAGAAGTACAAAATTTTGGTCTCACATGATATGCAATCTTTTCTCCACTCGTGGAAGAATCTACTGGACACAGATTCAACACAGTATCTTTTTCTGAAAAAATAAGAAGTACAGTAATTTAATGCGTATAAGGCATACCTTTTTGATTGAAATTTTGATCTGAACCCAGAAGTGTGCCTTATACACCAGTGCGCCTTATATATGGACAAAGTTTGGAAAATTGCCAACCTGGAAGTATGATCCAGGCTGGCAGCTGCTGCTGCACAGGCGGGCTGCCGCCCCCACTGCCGGTATATCGCTGCTGCTGCCGTGCTGCCGCCTCTGCTGTCAGGCTGCCGCCCCGGCTGCCACGTGGCCAGGCTGCCCCCTCTGCCCCTGCGCAGGCAGCCGTGGCAGCCAGCGCTGGGAGCAGGAGTGCCAGGGCCCGTGGCATGGGGAGGGAGCCTGGGGTTGCGTTTAAACGCTACGCCAATATGTGAAAACTGTTTGCAAATTGAGCACCTGACATTAAAGCCTGTGATTCTGTTACTAACTCATTACTTTGTTGCACACGGCTCCTCGCTTCAAGAAAAAAGTGTGCCTTATACGCTGGTGTGCCTTATATATGGACAAAGTATGGGAACTTGCTGACAACCTGGAAGTGTGCCTTGTACTCCGGTGTGCCTTCTATGTGTGAAATTGCTGTAAGTGTCCTTTGCAATGGCAGAGCATATATGCATGCTTACAGAATTACTACCAGTTAAATGGTAATTATGATTGCTTTGATTGCCCATGTAGCTGCCAGCAGAAAAAAATAGATATCTTCATTATTATTCATATAATGATAAAAAAGTTATTATATGAATATGTGGTCAAGATGATTCACATGTAGATGCTTGGCAAAATGACCACCTTCAGATGAACTCTAAGGACATCTGCTGATAAAATTGCCTCTGGTCTATTTGGCTTATCACTTCAGGCAGCAAACTCCAGAAGTTCAGGACTTGCATCAAAAGAGGATCAGTATATTAGGCAGATGGAGGGAGATGCATGACAGAATGGGTTAAGCTTTCCAGTTATCTCTCACTTGGAATTGCACGGAAGACAAAAAACCCAATTTGTTCTCTTCTTCAGTGTCTGAATTTTACAGAAGTTTTAGATACTTCCTTTATAGAATTAGGCTTTAAATGGTGATAATTTAGTTAAAATGACGGATTTATGTTGAAACACAGTAAATGGAATAAGACATTTTGTAAGGTCTCAGCAATCAATAGGCACATGATGACACTGAGCATCTACTTAAACAAGAGTGTTAAGTGAGAGTTGTCTTGCTGAGATTAGTGGAATTAATAGTGTTTTTTAGTGAAGAATTGGTGAGAACTCTCAAGAGAGCTTGCTAAAATTCAAGGTGAGAATTTATTTGTTTTTGAAGAAGTCTTTAAATCCTTTGCTAAACAGGAGGACTTCATACCTCGTACCTGGTTCACAACTCAGGAACAACGACTTGCTCTATTGAACTCTTATCTTAAAATTATCTTTCATAAAGCTCCATCATTGATAACTCTTTGGGACAGCATTATTGACATTCCATAGCATTTTTTACTCCATCTTATTCATGCTATGCAAAATGTTCATCTAACTTAGGGTTTTCCTGTTGCATCTGCAGTCCAACACACTTTATTGAGAAGCAAGCTTTGCCAAAAGCTTGTCTGTACATGAAAAATTGCTTCCATAAAGTCTGAAATAATTACCAGCTGTGTCTTCTGAAATTCTTACAGGCTACTATTCATCATTATTGAAGCTGGCCTTTGGATTCTTGTACCTAGTAAAAAAACCTAGGGTTTTTTTACCAAATTTATCTATTTTTCCAAGTCTTTAAAACTTTTGCAAGTCATTGGATTCTGTGAATATGATGAAAATCAAAAGGCCTTTTTGAAGTGAATTTAATTTATTTGAGTTTCCTGATCAAAAACTACTGGTCTGGATACATACTTGTGACATACAAATCCATTTAAACTTTTCATATCCTCAAGTTACAGAACACAGTAGGGAACATTCTCCAATTTTCAACAGAAAACTTCCAATATAACATTCTTACTTTTACATATGTATTTAAAACTATGCAGATTGCCTGTGAAACAAACAACTAGCTTGCTTCATTTATGCATATCAATGTTAAATACACACAATTCTTGCAAACCTCATTGGATTACGAGGTAATCTTAAAGGAGTTGGACAAAAGTTTCTCAGCCATTCATTTTAGGGTAGCTCCTTGCAGTTTTTGTACCATCAGATACTCCCTTCCCAGATAACATGCACCTCCAGTCTAAGAGCACATTTGCTCTGAGTCATGGTACAGTGATTCGTAGCCATAAATATATATATATATATATAAAACTCCCCCAGATAATAAGAAGAAATGTGGAAATAATCAAAAGCTTTAAGTTAGAAAATATGGAAAATTGATAAGGGAAACCATAGAGTTCAGGCTGGCAGGGTTTCCAAGAGTGAGAGGGTGGAGATGAGAGTGGAAAGGGTCATGAAAGTTGGAACAAAGTGCAGCAGTTTATAAGAACAGATAAGGGACATTGACTATAGGAAGAAAAACCTCTCTGCTGCAGAGAGTGCTTAAGAGTAGAGATTTCACTTCCTGTTGATTCATCTTTAGATTTTAGAAAACAGGTCTCTCTAAGTTTACCATTGTCATTATAATACAGTTTCTCATATTGGATATAAATTTTAAGCTTAAGAGTCTTTAATTTGACCTAGCCCTCTGTCCACTGCTCCAGAGTGGAGTCACGGGGTTCTGACACAACTCATGTGCAGATACAAAAGCCAGCATTGATCCAAAAGATTTATACAAGTGTGAAAGACGTTCCCAGGGGAACTGAAAATAGTTGAGAAGATGCTACATGAAGAAAACATCTTATGTCAAAAATCTTAAACAATTAATTTTGGGACTCCTAATTTTATACTTTCCATGAATTTACAGGAACAATAATAGGTGGATCACAGTCATCATCATGTAATAAAAATGGCAAGTATTGTAAAAGAGACACATAGGTAAGTCATCATTTTGAGGGGATGACACAAATTACATTGAATTTACTCCTCTTCAGATGTTTTTGTCAAGACAATAGGTAAGGAACTGCATGTGTTGGCCTCCAATGTTTTTTGGAGTCTGGTAACTTTGGGCATCTCAGCTTCTAACAGCAAGAGTATAAAAAACAGAGGGATTAACTTATCTCTTAACTAATTTTGGAGTATTGTTAGACAAGAGCATGGTCATCTTTTCAACCCTTTCCTTAATGCCACATTCCTTTACCTCATTTGTCTTAATATCTGCCTTTTCTTTTAAAATCTTGACTAGAAACTAGTTGCTGAATGACCTGGGAAGATTTCCCTACCCTGAAGTATCAAAATAGATGCATTAAAAGTGGGGAAGACTTTGCAGTGTGTTTGAAGTGTGGATATGAGCAAAGATCTAAGATAAGCGTTTTTAACATGGACCTAAATGTCTGAGATAAGTTTGTCTAGTTAAAAATAACCAAAGATATAATTAAAGAGGGATGTTCGCAACAGATGTTTGCATTTTGGATAAACTGGAGATGATACTAAAATAGGTGATCCAAACTGTTTTGGTTTCAAGGGAAACACTGCTACCTTTCCAGTCAACCTCTTCCATTTTTCCCCTGGCCTCTTTTCTGCTTATTTTTCTTGTGTATATGAAATCAGCCAGATATTTCTGTCTATTCCTTTGAAAACTGAAAATTCAGGTGATTTTGTTGAAAAATCTTCCTCTCTTCATCTTGTGGAATGTGATAGTAACAGAGGCTTGTTTTTTTTTTTTGGGTTTTTTTTTTTTTTTCCAAAGATTTTCCAAAGATTTTCCAAAGATTTCCTAGAGACGTTTGGAATTAAATAATTTTACAATGAAAGCTGCCATAACAGAAATGTTTCAAACACTTTTGTATTATAAGAATGAAAACAAACAATTTTCAGGTATAAGACTAAGCCAAGGCAGGACCTAAAAGCATAGGTGTGTAGGGGACACAGATGGCTGTAAGACCATATACTTGTTTCCTGCTGCAAGAGAGATTCCTTACATTTCTGATTTGAGTCAGCAGCAGAACTGTAGGAAGGAATCACTACTATAAAATTGGCAAGCTTTTTCTCAGCTGTATAACAAAGAATACAAGGGATGTTCCACACCTGTAATTTTCAGTCATAGAGGTTTTACTCATATGATGTTTAATTGTTTTATCTTCCAGGAAAAAAAAGCTTTCAAATGTACTTAGTTAAGGCTGCTGTGCAGGTTTGTATAGTAAATCCTTCAAATTTTCTGCACCGACCCAGGTCACTGGTTTGCTCTTTGAAGCTGAGGTTGTCTTCAAGGCAAGTGTTCATAAGATTTGTTCATCTAGAGATGTCAGTTTTAGAGAAGGCAAGATGCACTGTTATTAGATTTATGCTTTATTGCAGCACAGATCTATCCGAAGGTATGCCACCAATTTTTAAGCACAATGGAGAAGTTCTAGCAGACCCTGAAATTCCTTTAAGGGAACTTTTTACCCTCAACACTAATTTAGATTTGGCATTGATTTAATCTAGACCATAGTTCAAATGTATTTGAATAATAAAAGGATGCTGCTGATCTCTGTATGATGCACTGTTTTAACTGGGTGAATAAGAAAACTTACAGAAAAATCATCACAATTTGTGGAAGGAAAACTTAAGGAATTATGAACCTCGTTTACTTCCATTTTCTCTGGTGACTAGAAGCAGACATGCACACCTAATACTGTATGGGTCTCAGCCTGACAGTGAGGTGAGGTTAATGAACTCTGGGAATTGTGGCAACAGATAAGTGAATACTGGTCTGTTTTTGCTGATTCTAAGGGGGCTGAGGGGAAAAAACCTCAGACTAGTAGGTACCACCCTGGGGTATCTTATTCCATTACCCTATGTCATCATGTGGTACTTGAAATGAGAAAATATCTAAAAAATCACAGTAAATAAACTCAGTTACAAGAAGCACCTGAGGACACTTGGCTCATTCAGCCTAAAGAAGAGACTGAGGGGAGACATCACAGTAACTTCAAATTCCTCAGGAGGGGAAGTGACTGGGCAAGCTCTCATGTCTTCTCAGATGCCAGTGATAGAACTTGAGAGAATGTCCTGAAGCTGTGTCAGGAGAGGTTTAGGTAGGGCATCAGGAAAAGGTTCTCAATTCAGAGGATGGTTGGGCACTGGAACAGGCTCCCCAGGACAGTGGTCACAACAGAGATCAAGAAGCATTTGGAAATGCTCTCAGGCACATGGTGTGATTCTTGGGAGTGG
>VRYO01002297.1:61370563-61399024 GCA_009812075.1 Sialia sialis | reverse complement strand
GTAACTCGATTGGTCTTGGGGGCAGGACTCTGGCTCTGAAAATACTCCTCTGTAATTTTACTAATCTAAGCTGGAAGCAAACAAAGTATATGCCACATAATAAGTAAATATTTGCTTACTTTTTTTCTTGTCTTTGTTTTGTTTCTAATTTTTTGTTAAAGTAACACTTATAAGGCTTTTAAAAAATTGGTAAATGCTATTTGGTCAGCTCTTCAGTGCAAAACTCACACTAGCTGAGGTCTTGATATCAAACTTATTTTAATATATTTATGATACTTCAAACTTTATTTTCTTTCATTTTTTCCTTTAGAAATGCAGCTGTGTTCTGTAGAATAAATTTTCAAAAAATGAATTGTTCCAGGAGAGCTGATAATAATGATGTAGTGTGGAGATCTACTACTTGTCACTACTTGCAGCACTATTTCATTGAAGATAAGGGACATTATGAATGTCATAAAACTGAGCCAGATAACACAGTGTTGAGATTTCTGCACCTTAATTAAACTTCATTTGATCACCATGGAAACTCCCCATCATACAGCAATAACCAGACAAGGTGAGATTTTGTTTTGAGCATTCTTAAAAAAAGTGAAAGTGCCAACTGATGCCACTTCTATGCTAGAGGACATTCATAGAGAAGCTATTTCTTTGCCAAAGATACCTACTCACACTGAACATGGAAGACAGGAATTAAGTTTATTTACTCAAGATTAGTCAAAATTCCCTCAAAGGGAATGTTCTATCATCTAGTTGCAGATCCCACATTGGCGGGGTTGGATATCAGGAGCTAAAACTTAAGCTTCAGAAATATGTAAAGTCAAAGGTAAGGAGAAAAGGGACACAAACACCAAATCTGATGGCTTCAGAGTAGCTTAGGGCTGATGCATTTCTGAACCAATTTAATACAAAATATGCCAACGGTCCTAGAAACAGATGTTAGGATCTAAGGATAAAGACCAATTGCCAAAATCTAGAACTACATACATCCCCAAATGATTGAATCGGTACACATTTTTGTACTGAAGGTGACTATTGATTGGATAGTCTAGAGAGGCAGTATTTTCTGTCTCTTGCTATCTGTGTATGATTGCTTTTTGCTTTTTGGAAAAATACTTCAGCTGAGTACAGCTTAGATTTTGTCAAACAGAAGCTACCGTTGTAACTGGAATTAATTAAAAAAACCCCAAAACCTCAGTCTAGCAGTCCATTCTTGTTTTCAATTTTAGGAATCCTGTGTTCTCCCTACAGGACTACACTTTCAGTAGAGTTTCTGTACTGAAAAACCACTAAACTCATGCAATACAGATGATTAATAATAATAAAAACTCATTGCAAAAGTCTTATATAGTGGCCTTGTACACTCATAAAGTTGTTCTGAAGCAAATCTCTTTTCACTGTGATAGCATAATGTTTTGTGAAGTGATATGCTGTCTCTGGTGTAACACTGATGTCTCACTGACTGTGACTCCAGTGCCTGGGAATTTAGATTTACCTTTGACATGGCTCAGAGCACTGGGAAGATAAAAACATTTTTCTCAGATTCATACTAGTATTTTGCATACTACTTATATACACAGGTTGAAAAGTTGTAAAGATCACACTGCAGTGCAGATTTCAAATTCAGGTTTTCAGTGCTTAACAATGATAAACTTAAACTGAACTTTCACAGTTCAGTAGACCAAATTTAGTGAAAGAAGTGGAAGTTCAATTAACCTTTGGAAGCAGAGTATCTTTTCTGAAAAGTCAGTGTGAACTTGGATACCTAAATCCTGCAATCCTTGCTCAGGTCATTGATGAAGGTGATGTGGGCTATTAATTCAGCATTGGCTACCAAGATATCAGCTGAGAAAACAACCTCTGGAAATTGCCCCACATGTTCCATGGCTGTCCACATGTGGCAGGTGGTTCCTCTCCCTTCTCATCTATTGGAAGGGCAGCTCCAAACTCTGAGGCAATGTTTGGCCAGCCTCCATCCCTGCCTGCACTTCTGCATCCCCTGCTCTCAGAGCTTGTTTTGGTGCTTGAAAAGCCCAAGCCTTCCAAAAAGAAGACTGTCAGTTATCTTGAAAACTCTTTAAAAAAAATCCACTCTCTCTTTCTCACTTTAATGGTCATATTTTTGGTTATTCTGGACTACAGACAAATTGCTTGAACAAATTAAGATCTGTCTTTCCTACATGAGCTCTGGGATCAGTGCGCACACCACCAGTGTGTCTGGGCAGTGTGGTCTTGATAGCAAAGCTCTTAAATAGGCCTGTGATTTATGCAGAAAAATGGACTCATTTTCCAGTACAGCTAAAAGTCACTCCAAACAGCATACTCATGAAGGTAGAAAGACTTTTTTACTGCTGCAAATCATCTCCAGTTGGGGTTCTGCCAGCTTAGTGGTATCTATAGACCAGCTAGTCAAACTGTGTAGTGCTGTACTGGGCAATCATGTACAATCCCTGGTTGAGGGTGTCTACACCTAAAAATCTGGAGTTAAATCTGCCCTTTCAAACCTGGGCACATTTTAAATGTCTTAACCTCATTTTTTATAAACTGTCATGGAATTTTTCTGCAATAAAACATTTGTCTGGGCTGAATAGTCAGGATGCAGGACCAGTTTTCCTTTGTTCAAACTGGTCAAACTATCTTTGCTCCACATTTGCAGTTATACAGACAGAGGATGCCCTGGCCATTTACCATCAAATGTCATGATGAAGTACTCACATCTAACTGACTTATGACAATCCTGTATTTGTTTATAAATTTCAGGAGACTCACAAAGCATAACAGAAAAGGACAACACAAGAAATGGATGTGGCAGAAAAGGGACACAGCAGAATGGGACAGTTAGAAGGAACAATTGCTTGACGACATACACTTCCAGCTGGTGGCCTTTCCCAGGGCATACTGGCTGCAGAAGGAAGTCCCTAACCTGACCAGTTGTTTAGTGACTGGGCATCAAGTGGGATGAAATGCAGTGATGTACGATCCAACTGCGGCTGCAAGACAGGTGTCTCTCTTGAATCTTGAGTCAGTATAAATGAGATTATTATATATACTGCATATCCCACTGTCAAGATATACATTTTTACTTTTAAAAATCTTCCAGGTTTGTTCCAAGAATCAGCTCAAATAATTTTACAAGACTTTTCCAATATTTATTTTCCCATATTATTTTTAGAACACTAAGTCTTATGATCATCCACAGTGCATATTAGCTCTTATTCTGACATTTGTTTCATCTGTCACTGATCACAGTTTGCTTTTCATAAGGTCTGCATTAGCAGAAGGATTTCTTTTCACTTTACCATCTTACACTTTTCAACTGGTTGCATATATTAGCACAAATTATGTTTTTGAAGTGTCTTTCTCTGGGTGACTCTCCTTATCTTGTAAGTCTGTAATGCTGTGGCTCATTTGGACCATGGTACAAACAGCTCAGCTCCCTTCACAGGAGTCTGGGTGTGGTGCCTGACCATCCCCACCTGCTGAAGGAGAGAGCCCTGCAGCACCTGTGGGCCCTGAAACAATTACAGCATTGCCTCTGAAACCGCAGGTGTAGCAATAACATATGCACTGCTGTGATCCTGCAGTGGGGAGGAGGCAAAAACAAGAGGTGTCTTTTACAGGCTCAGTGTTCCTAACATCAGACCTCCAGAAAATATAGATTGAATCTCAGGTGAGCTGTGGCTACTGCCTTAGCATGTGATTTAGTGTTTTCTCACTAAGTATTTATCCTTAGTCTGTGCACAACTATCTTTTTTTTGGGGTTAGGTCCTGAACCACAGCAAAGTGTCTTAGAGATCATAATAGATAGCAATACATAGTAATGTAAAATAGCAGCTCTTAAAATTTGAGTTATTCGTAAATTAGATAACCAATTAAAATGTACCAATTAAAGTATATTCCTGGGTGTCCATGTGAAAAAGACTGACATATACCCTCTTTTCTGTCACCCTTATACGTACCTAACTTCATCCAAACTTGTAATAACATACAAAAAATTTTAAATGCACTTCCTTAATTTGCATTAAAATTGCATTAAAAAGAATTATTGTATGCTGTTCAGTACAGAGGTCTTGTACTGTGTAAATTCTTCAAAACTTTTTGGTCTTTTTGATGTGCATGGAGAAATACATTTCACAAAGTGATGTGAGAGAGATCTCCTTTCTCAGGCTGTATTCCAATCCCAGCCTTCAAGGATCAAATACTTCAAACAGATAAGAAGTCAATTTTTTTGGGTTAACTATATTTTTTCAGGACCCACAATTTGCTTCAGTTGGATCACCATAAACATTGTTAATTGGTATAAATCATCAACTGTATTCTATTCTATTCTTGAGGTTAATGTCATCAAGAGAGCACTTAAATACTAATTATGTAGTAAATGACATAATATTTAGTACACATAGGTAGTCTATATATGTTCTACTTATAAATTGACTTATTAGCTGTGATTCATCTAATGAAATGCTGGATTTGTGATAGATGTGTCTAATCTGAATGGACCCCTTAGACTATAGTCAATGGAAGCACAGTAAATGGTTATGATTCATCTCATTTTATATAGATGTCTACAGTAAATCACATGAATTGTGCCAGACATTGATTTTCCCCTCCTTAGGTTTCAAAGGTTAGCAGAAGGATGACAAAACCTTCTTGACCATTCACCACAAATCTAATATAGGATGTTAAATTATGTGTTGGTGAGGTGTAAAATAACAAATAGTAGTTTGATCAAAATACAGTGCAGCTTTCCTAGGAGCAAACAATTACTGCCCAGTGTCACTGACTTTGAGAAGTAGATTGAATATACATTTAAATGTAAACTAGACCATTCATGCAATATAGCACGATTTGACTCATGGACAGGTTTATCAGCTTACTTACAAAGTATTGTTGAGCTGCAGTTGAGAATAAGCTACATAATGGAACTCATTATTGTTTGTTTACTCACCCTTTTTATTGGGGATGGCACCCTGGTTTGTCTTCTGTATAATGGTGGTCACAAGCTAAGGGGAATCTTAAGTACTGAAATAAAAAAATCAGGTCTACTTGGAGGAAATTATTAGTATTTAAACGTGAAATAGAAAAGGCAGATTCCTTTTCTTAATCCCTTGAGCCCATTCCAATAGATCTTGAAGACTGGAATTGCACAGGGGTTTTTCACTGACTTACTGGATGTCTATTACCAGACTGCTCATTATTGTTGGTTGCAGCTTGCATTCACAGTGAATTTCATTACAGTTTGCTTCTTTTCCACAAAACAGATGGCACTTTTCAACACAAAATAATTACTTAAATTTTGGAACCTCTTCTGGTAAAACAGAGCAGTTCTCCAAGCTACTGGAGCTTTTGATGTTATTGCAGTTTTGAGCTGACTCGTTGAAAATGATCAATATTTTGATATGTTTTCATTTGTGTTTGTTTTTTGGGAGAAAAGGGCTGATAACTTCGGAGGCGGGGGTTATGTGTGTGTACACTTCAAGTTTTGCCCACATGAAGGATCCTCCACTGCAAAAGATGAATGCTCGGAAACTTGCAATAGCAATCTCCCATATGATGCATCAACTGGTGGCTATACTCATGACATCTGAATCTGTAAAGGATGTCTAGACATATATTGTTATGCTTTTCTCTTTATGTAGACAAGGCTCTGAAAAGTGGCTAGTTGTCTTACTAAAGGTGAATTGAATGTGCTTCTACAGTCATTTATTTAAAAACCTTGTACTTCAGAACCCACTAATGAAACACTGGAATTTAGAAAAAGGATTACTAGGACATTTATTTTTGTGCTTTGTGCTGAAGGCAGTTGGGCAAATACACAAAGTTATTTTGTAATGTAAAATACAGTGAAAAGGAGGAATTTTCCCCAATATGTTCTATCAGAGACCTTGTTAAAGTGATCCAGAGGGCAAAAGTCATAGTAAATATATCTGAAGAGTCAGTGCTGCTACGGCTTGGCATCCATGTTAGTCCAGTTGTCTCTGCTTGTGGTACAAGTCAAAGTAAAGAAATGCAAGCAAATGCTAAACAGTGTGAACATTTAAAAAAATCTGATTACAACTCAGCAATTAATTTCTTTCTCTCTCCTAAAATGAATGGAAAACCCACAACAGTACAGTACTTTCGCAATTATAAGCTGCACCTGATTATAAGCCGCATATCCGGGTAGCCGGGTAGGCCACGGGATTTGTCCATATATAAGCCGCATCCGAATAGAAGCTGTTTTTTTTTTTTTTTTTTTTTAAAAAGCGAGGATCCATGTGCAACAAGGTAACAAATTAGTAACAGAATCGTACCAGCGCGGGGTTTGGTGTCAGGTGCTCAAGTTGCAACAGTTTTCATAGACCAGCGAAGCCTTTAAAGGCAGCCCCAGGCACTCTCCTGGCCGGCTCTCACTTCTGGGTTGGCATTTCACTGGGATTTGTCCATAGATAAACCGCACCTGAATATAAGCCGCACTACTGGGGTAGGCTGGATTCTTCAATGAAAAGGGTGCGGCTTATAATTGTGAAACTACTGTAAATGTTTCAGTGATGTTGCTGACAATTTATTGGTGTTGGGCCTTGAAGCTGAAAACCTTGCAGATTTCTTGTACAAGATACCATTGGAAAAAAGTAAATTAATTTCCCTTTCTGCTTGCAGATCTCTACTATATTTCTATTTTTTATGTAGTTAAGTTGCTATATTACATTCACAACAATTAGAAAGTATAGAGCACAGTGCTCACAAAAGCCAGACCTTGCACTCCTCTCAATTTTCTTTGTGTCACTAATACTGAATTTTTAGACTATACATATATATGTACATATAAAAAGTTTAGAGAAAATGGCTTATGTCTCAAGGAAGAAGGAAGCAATTGTTAATTCTCTCTCCAGCTAAAAGCAAGGATTTAATGGAATCTAATTTTTTTGTGTGATTTTATCCCAGTTAATTTAAATAGAACAGACTATTCAAGCTACTTTTGTTCTCTTTTGCTTCTGGCTTAATGGATGGCAGCAGCCAAAAATACTACTAATAAAGAAATGGAAAAAAAAGAGTCCTCAATTTTAAATGAACATGTTTGTTATTAATTATTTTTTCTATGTATTTTCCCTCTTCCTTAGTGAAAATGCTTTCAAGAACACCATGCTCTGATTCTTCTAACACTGAACAAATACATCTTTCTACTTGGTTCTATATGCTCCCTCCTATTACCTACAATATTTTGTGAATAAGCTGATATACCTGGCGATGAGTCAATTCATGTTATATTGCATGAATGGTCCTTTGCTATGATTTCTGCATCACAGAAGTGGAGAGGAAGGTAAATTTTGGGAGCTGAAGCTAAAAAGGAGTTTGATAAGAAAAATGGGAAGGCATTTCTTGCTTCTCTCTTCCCAGAGCCAGGGAAAGAAGTCAATCCCCAGGTCCTTCCTAGCCAACAGCTGGCACTGCTGCCCACGGGCACATTCCCATCTCAAAACCACTTCACCACCCCTCTGTGTCTGGAGGAAGCACTGGGAAAGATTGTGTGCCTGGAGCATCTGATATTGCTGGTCTTGTGCTCCTTCCTCTACACCACATTCGCATTGCTTTTTATTTCTTGCCAACAACATTGTAGAAAAAACACATGATGATGAAATTTAAGCTGAGACTGAACCTATTAATCCTAATAGTTCAGGTGGTTCTCTTACTTTCAGAGGCATTTCTTTTCAATTTTTATGGTTAGACACTTAATAAAGAAATATGTTTTATTATCTCACATCAAACCGGTCACAGAGAAAAAATTAGTATTTTTTATTTATCACCAGGAGCAGGCCTGGGATATTGTTAATTACATGGTGGAGGTCTATCAGTAGGAAGTCCTTCTGCATAAGGACAAAACTGGAGCTTCTTTCATTATCAGGGATCTTCAGTGTACCTGCAGGTCTTGATGAGTAATTCCAATAACTTCATGGTTAAATGATTTTTACTATTGGATCAACACTACATTGCACATTTTTAACTGAATTACTGGACAGTAAACACACTTCTAGCTTTACACAATACAGTTAGCCCTGTGGAAAGTTCCCCCAGAAATATCCACATGCAGCAGTGCTGCATGCACAAACAGGAAATCACTGCATACTGAGATTCATGTTGATTTGGATGGTGCTATTCTCCTTTAAAGAGAAACTCAGGTGATGAATTTTTTTCAAAGCTGGAGGAAACTGACAGAGAGCACAAGGAACAGAAGGCACCTCTGCTCTACAGCATCATGGCCATAATAGGGAATCCTGGCCAAAAACAAATATGGGCATAACTCAGCCTTTTCAAATCCAGCCCCAGGAAATATTTCTGAAGGCAACAATAGTCTTCCTATTATATTTTTCAGCAGGATCACTTCTGGAGTGCTAATTATGCCTGCAACTATTTTCAAACCCCTACCTGCTACAAACTGTGCATAGATGTCTCCTCTCTCTTTTCTACCTTTAGATATCTTTAAGCTGACTGTACTCTGTGAATTCACCTCCAGACGGTAGTGGCATTTGGACAGAAGGTTTGGGCCCCGGTATGGCAAGTCACAAAGTTGCATGCCTACACTGATTTCTGTGAGACTATCTACATGCTTAAAATGCAAGAAATCTGTTAAGTGCTTTTTCTGGATAGGGAGTGCTGCATATATCATGCCATTACCAACTCATAAGCTATCCAGTTTCACTCAGGCATCCAGTTTGCTCATGCATGCAGTGTTTTAGACTGGGTGATGGGATTAAATAGTCATCACAATGTATGTAGCAGGTGACAATATTAAATGTCAAAGTTTTGACATTAAATTTTCTGGAAGAAATTTCTGGTCCGTAGTGCCCTGGAGCACTGTCAGGGCTGGCTTTCTGATGCTTTGGAAAATTTCTGCTATAATATTCTGATTTATTGACTGAATATTTGCACCCTCAATCTACTGCTGTGGGTTTAAATGCAATAAAAGCTTGAAATGTTGGAGTGGATGGTAGTTGCAATACAATGTCAACAACCCTGATCAGAAATGCTGCATTTTAAACAAATGTTTCATGCAAAATGAATAGTAAAACGAATTATCTGAAGGTATGCGCATATGGCTTATCTACTTATCTACTATGTACCAGGTTGCAAGTAGGCATCTTGAAAGAAGCTTTTTGAAATTACAGTTTTTAGGCAGCTTATATATGATGACATAGTGGCAAAACAGCACAGAAAATACATATCATCATCAGAGAATGGACTCACAGTTCCAGTTTGATTTCAACATTGTTTTGCCTTTTCATAGACTCATTTTTCTTTAGACCCGCTGTAGCATTATTCCTTCAAATCCATATTTTCTCCATCAATACTATTTCAACTGAGAGACATACTATTTCACCTACTTTTCAGCTTTTAGAGCTATTTGAAATTCAACTGGATTTCAATATCTCTTTTCCACACGCCCCCCCTCCCATTTTTATTTTCCAACAAACTGCTTATTCTAGTTGTCTGTGAAACAACAAAATCCAGATAAGATGCTCCAAAACACCGAAGAGTTATTTATATCATATTCCTTTATGGACTTTCATTAACATAGAAGATTTAGTAAATGGTGACTAAAAAGTGTTAATATTTACCTGAATTTCCCTGGAATACACCCATTTTATTTTCTGATAAGGAGAATTAAAACAATATGGAGAAGGTGAAAAAAATGCTGAACTATAAACTATTTTATTAGTGTCCCACACAAGAGGAAATACAGTGTCCTGTTGGCCTTGCTGTTAGGATAATTCCATTTCTGTGCTTCCATTTCACTGTTATGATTTCAGCAATAGAAAGACTTTAGAATGGTCTGACAGGCAAATTAGACTCTCATTAGAATGAGATGACAGGTAAAAGAGGAAAAAAAACACCTATTATAACAGACTATTTTATCAATGTTACAAATGCTAAATATCATATCATTTGTGATCTGCTCTGATTCAAGAGGCCAGGCAAGGGAAAAAAAAGAAAATATATCTGTAAAATCAGAGTTGTAATTCAGAAACGAATGTGACACATTGCAGACTGGAACAGTGAGCTGACAAACATGCACTTAGTGCAGCCATATTTTGGTAATAATTGATAGCCACCTTGAGTGCAAACTGTTAATGAAATAATTTATTTTAAATGGCAAGACCTCTAGGTAGGGATCAGACTTCTAACAGACAAATTTGTACAGCTGGGAAAAGTAGAAAAACTTTTCATATCTGAACACACTCTTACAGATTTTGCAGCTGTCTTCCAGAGCTTAATTAAGATATTTCTTTCACTCATAAACTTTGAGTATTCCCCATGGCTGCTACAGTTACAATAGCACCATCAAAAATCTGTTGTGATGTATTTTCTGCGCAAAACTTTGGTTTTGAACAATGAATAGTGATTTCAAACTCCTTAGTCTCCTTTTTTTTGTGTGTGTCAGACCCTCTAGACCTTGCAAATTTCATGTAATGGCAGGATAAGACAGAGCAATGCCTCAGCTCTCTTGGGAATGTGTGGTACAGACTTCTTCCAGTGAAAGACATTTTCCTCTCTCTTGTGTCACGAATCCTGCAGTAGGCTCACAGATCAGAGGGTGTGATCACTAAGTGTGACCTCCACAGTGCTTCAAATAAGTAAATAAAAGGCCCATTTGGGGGGGTGAAGAGGCAAGCTAACTGCAAGTGTGAGGAGATGTATCCTAAACCTCTCCAGCTCATTAGGTCTCTGAAGAACAAGAAAACTGTGCATATAATAACACCTCTGGTCCTAGTGAAATATTATATTCACCAGAAAATGATAAGTGAAGTCCTGAGATAAGAGGAAGTATGAGAAGAGAACATGATGTGGATAAACACACAGCGTGATGAAGACCAAGGATGTGAACAACTCTGAAGAACATTAGCTTTTTCAAGAGAATTTTCTTTCACCAATTTTCTACATTAGCTGACAAGATCCCAATAGTGTTGCTTGATTACATCCTACTATTAGAAACCTTGCAGATTAGGTGTTGACAACAAGTAGGCATTCTTCTACCCTTCTTGAAATGAGGGAGAGTGCATCCTGGGCAAGCACCAAGGTCCTCTTGGCTCTTGCAGTGCAGCCAGCTCTGATCTCTTTAAAGATGGAGCACTTTTCTTGTGTCAGGAATTGGGATTTTGAGAAAAAAGGAGGAAAGACATAGCCCTGAAACATACAGTTTATTTCAAAACTTATTTTGAATAGTTGAATAGCTTCCAATGACTCACACTGAGAATTCACTTCTTTGTTTGCAAGATTATGTACAGAGGTTTATTCAAAAGTAGTTTTCTTCCAAAAGGGCTTTTCATATCTATCTTTCAACTTTAATTGCTCAGAAGTGACTGCCAGATGAGGCAGCTTGCAGTTAGGATGAAAATTAATAGTATCTCTCTCTGAGTCATCAGTAACAGTTTCCATGACTTCACATGACACACAGTGTCAGATCTGAAATGTCCTCCTCAGTCATTTTATCTTCCTACTATCAGAGGACTACTGTCTTTCAAAACTGATTTTTGTCTCTATCCTTTTGGAGACAACCTATATGCAAATCATTATAAAAAAGGCAACGTCACAGTAGCAAAGACTTCTTTCAATCCCTGTTCTAGGAGCTCTAACCTTGGAAACAACGGTGCAGATCCTCTTTCATCAGCTTGACGCTGCGGTGGTTCCAGTAATAAAGCCACTTTTTAAATTTCACTTTCATGAAGGAACGGAAATCAGGCTCACCTATTGCAACCACTAAAACCTATGTATAGATAGTGCATTTTTTTTGTTGGAAGAAGAATCTCCTTTCAAAAACTTGACTTGAGAGTGTATTCAACAATGCTGACATTCTGTTCAACCATCCTGACTTCCACACTTATGTACTGCTGGAGATGTCTCTGGAAGTTCCCACTAAGCAGGATGTACAGAAAGGGATTAACCCTGCTGCTGGTGTAGCTGGGGCAGATGGAGATGTAATAGCTAATAGAAGGTCAGGGCTGGCTGAGAAGCTGGAAGATTCATGATCTGGATCACATGGAAGGGGGCAGTGCTTATCACGAACACACTGATCAGAGCAAGCATCATCCTAGTAAGCCTCATAACTCTTTGCCTGGGGATACTGGTGGTGTAACTGCAAAACAAAGAGGAATCCTTTGTGTGGACAATCCAGGCGAGAAGATGATGGCACGGACTGAGTAATGAACAGCAGTTATTTGAGACTAAGCAGTGCAGGCAAAGCCAGCTCTCAAGAATTTCACTTTCCTATTGTTTGCACATTATTGTTTCTTCTGCTGTGATCCTATGGCACATGCTAAGGAGCTGCTGGGAATTGTTTTGGTGTCAGTATTTGGTGAAATACTGACAATTATTTTGATTAAAAATGCTTACTCTTTTTCAGCATGAGAGCTATATTGCTTTGTATCCCTTTTTCACCTATGACTACTTGTTTTTTGGCTCTCAACTGGTACAGAGGTATCCAATTAAAATATGACTCTTATGAGTTTAAAGGAGACTTAGAGCAAAGAAGCAAATGATCCTCCTGCCTGAGGAATTAAAAACTTTACTCAAATGGAAATCAACTTCTTTTTCATAGAAAATTGCCAGGAGACAAAATCCAAAGTATGTTATAGTAGAACTAAAACAGGCTGGCTTTGAGCTGCTCTCACTGAAACTGGGAAATTGTATTTTGCTGTTTCAAGTGCCAATCTTTTTTTAATTTCCTAGACTTTCTCAGACACTGAGCAGTGGCTAGGCATTCATGTGGGACTTGGAGTCTCCTTCTCACAAGAGGGGAAATGCAAACTGGAGGCATCTGAGCTGCAGCTCTCTGGAGCACCACAGCTGATACGAGACCTGGCAGCCACATTCTACCAGTGCTTCCTAATCCCTGAATTGAGACCTCAGAGCCATAAGATGTGCAGGTGCCCCCTGCAGCAAGAAGGGCAGGGTTGAGTTGTACCTTTTTGTTGTCCTGAATGGTGTGCTCCAGCCATAGCTTTCTGCCCAGTGTTTCCTTCTGAATGGTTTCTCTTGGCTCTCTCCTTTGAATCCTATTTATAGTCGGTTTCCCTGGAGCCTAATGCAGTGTCTGGAGCACTGAAAGTTATGTGTTGCAGTGCCCAAATATTGTTTTAGGACTGTTGCTTTTGCCCTATTACAAATAATGCCTTCAGAGTCTGTGCAGAGTGTGAGAGCATGAATAATACTTTACCTTCCTGCTCTCTTGTTTTGCTGATATGTCTTCCACATGGAACATAAAATTAAAATATAGTGAATAAGTATCAGTGGTAAAGGAAAAAAAAATGTTGTTATGGTAATATAAAGTATACCCATAAAACAAAAGAACAAACAAGGCCATTATACAAAGACTCTCTCATAAATGCAAAAATGTATGAATGACATTTTTCCTAAAGTGGTCTCTGATCAGTGATTCTTGATTAGAGGTACATGGTGACAGCAGATACCTAGAACTGAAGTACTTTTGAGAATTACAGTTTACATTCAGCATTTCTAGGAATACAAGAAGATAGCCACAAATTATACTCTCAGTTCTCCAAATTCTGTACGTGTGTGCATTTTCCAGCACTTCTACAATTAGTGACGATTCTTGCAAGCATTTATGCAGTATATAGTCTTCTTAGTCCCCTGATACTGTTCTACTCACAATAGATCAGTGAGAATCACCTTCTCAGCACAGTTTTTTTCAGCCATTCTTTCATTGTGAATGTAGTCTAATTGACCCCTAGCTGGTTAGCTGGCATTTTATATAATTCAAGTAGTTCTGTTCCTATTTCTTCTTTATCAAGTGACTTCCATCAAAGAAGAAAATTAGATTGATTTAGTATAATTTGTTCCTGAAAAATCAAGACAGAGTTTCTCTTACCACCCTCAGAGCTTACTAATTTGTTAAACTTTCTGGTGGCTGATGTTTGTTGTTTTCATTCTACCTACCAAATAGGGTTCTATTTACTTGTCTTCAAAATTTTCTGTGTTAAAGCCTCTGATGTGAAATTAAACAAGCCTGTGATGATTAATCAGAGAAAGTATGGGTTAGATTGAATTCTCCAAATCCTTTAAATCCTGATTTTCTTCTAGTTCCCCTGATTTCTTTCAACCTATTGGGGGTCTCACACGCTTCACAAGTTTCTAAAGATAATCACAGTAAGTTCATGTGTATAAGGCACAGTGGAATATAAGGCACACTTCTGGGTTGCTGGCAATTTTCTGAACTTTGTCCATATATAAGGTGCACTGGACTATAAGGTGCAATGTTTTTTTGAAGCAAGGATCCGTGTGCAACAAAGTAACGAATTAGTAACAGAATCACCCGATCACAGGGTTTACTCTCAGGTGCTCAATTTGCAAGCAGTTTTCACAGGTCATCATAGCCTTTAAACGCAGCCTCAGGTGCCCTCCCTGTGCGGCGGGCCCTGGCACTCCCGGTGCTGGCTGCTGTGGCTGCCCGAGGGGCAACGGTGGCTGCCCACCCAGCAGCAGGGGCTGCCTGCCTGGCTCACACTTCTGGGTTGGCAAATTTCCGAACTTTGTCCACTTATAAGGCCCACCAACCTATAAGGCGCAATTCCGGGTTTCAATAGAAATCTTAGTCAAAAGGGTGCGCCTTATGGTCGTGAAATTACTGTAATTGTACTTCAGGGAATGATTTTACCAATGCCTTAAGTCCTCAGGAAGGAACATCATCAAGCTTTTCTGACATTAAAATAGTCAACTTCCCTACTGTTGCACATTTTCTCTCATTTTCTTGTTATCTGGAATTAGAATGAATTCAATAAAAAATCTTGATGCAATTCAGTTGGATGGAGGAGGAAGAAGAGCTCTCTTGTGGGAGTTAGATTGACTTAATTCCTTTCAAAGGACTGAAAATATTGGGTCTTAGTCACAGAAATATTTTGAAACTGCAACTTTCTGAAATTAATTGACAATGAATTATTTACTAGCTGCTATGAGGAATATGAATTACTAGTAATGTAAAGAATATTTAGAAATAATATTCTTGATGATTGATTATTAGCAGCTTCTCTGCCGAATTTTTTTCTGTAGGTTTCATTGTGTTTATGTATTAAGAGTACTTAAGACCTGCAAAAGTTGAGAGGATAAAACTAAGACATATTTAAATACTGGTGAAATTATCATTGAACTTTGCAAATCTGTTGTTCCTTTCCTATGTTGCTGTATATGCACAAACACATAACCATACTTATACATTTTACACAATGGTAATATCTGATACAAATCAGATTTTCCTTGTCTCTAGGTTGCCTGCAAGACAATGAGATGTTACTCAATGTCCTACTCTTGCTTTTCACAGATCAGGTTCAGCAGCCTGTCAGAACAGGGTGCCTGCAGAATCTCAGTTGCTTGCTAACATTGCCCTTGGGCTAATGACAATCAGGAGCCATTGCATAAAGATGAAGAAAGATTGGTATTTCATGTGCTAATAAATTATTTTCAGTCTTGCTTGAATATGAGTATGAAACAGTTGTTTTTTTTCACTATTCAAGCTTTGCAACAATCAAGTTCTTTCACTAAATCAGGTCAAAGTAATAGCCATCAATCCTAGAATCAGCAGAAGGCTCTTCTGGCAGATGATATCTTAAAAAGCTATGTCTGATTTCATGCAGTTATTCTCAGTCCTCATGATGGTGACAGAAAGAATAGAAAACCTCTACATTTGTCATGGTAAAACTACTTTGTGCTGTTCTTGGTGCAGTGAGCTCTCTTGTTTCACAGGCTGCCTCATGGAAATAGCTTCTGACACTGATACTGCTTACAGGATCTGTGTAATTGAGAGTAATTTACAAGCTTCTCAGGTTCTTAAATAGTGATTGTTCCTTTTTTACACAAAATTTGACCTCTTAGTCTCCATGTAAGCACAGAGTAAGCAAGCTTTGAGCTAGCTTTCATTTTTTAAGTGGTGCAAGCAACAACATCTCTCTGCAAAGAAAGGGGACAACACTACAGCTATTTTTAAAATTGTCAGCAGAGCTGCTTCCAAAGAATGAATGCAGCAAAAAGTTACAATGGAGGTCAAAAACACCCCAAACCAACAAACCAGTAAATAAACTGTGAATTAAAGAAAGAGTGTAAGATGGAAGAGGAGCAAGGAAGGGTGTTCCAGGCAAGCACCATTCTCTGTGACTCTGCTCCACTGCAGTGGTTCATGGTTCCACCTGTGATGGTTTTTCTACAGCATCAACATCGTTTTCATCAGGACTCGCTTCTCACCAGTTCCCTGCCCATGAGGCTGTTGGTGTTGCTGAAAGCGAGTTTTGCTGAGGCTGCACACAGGGCATGCATGTTTTTGGGTCAGCTAATGCTGACCAGGAGCTTTGACTGCAGGGTAGGAAGAGGGAGGGGAAAGCAGGGCTGATTCTCACGCTGGTGGCAGTCCCTTCCCATGAGAACCCCTGTAACAGTGCTATGGGGTTTGCAGGTGCAGGGAGGATAACAATGCAAGGTCTGTAGCGTGGGAATGAGGAGAAAGCGCTGCCCCAGAGGCTCTGGGAAAGGCTGCCACATCTTGGGTGACTGGGCACAGAGCTGAAAGCCAGCTATGCAGCTTCAGAGAGAGGGCAGTGCAAAAGGCTGAGGCTCTTAAGGCACCGTGTGACGTGTGGCTTAGTGGATGGTGTTGCCCTTGCTCCAAGGACCAGAGACCAGCAGAGCTCCAAACCCAATAACAGCAAATGTAACTCGTTTCAGTAGCAGCTGCAGGAGTTATCAGAATAATGCGATTTGTAATGAAATTAAGTGTGTAAACAGGCACTGGAGATCATAAAGGGAAGGTATGGCACGTGTATAGGAACCTTCTAGCCTGGGATGCTACTGAATCCACATCTTCCAGCTCCAGAAATGCCCATCACTACCTGTCTATAGGGTGATCCTGGCTTTTGCTGTGTGGACACTGCTTTCTTGAATGCACAGCTGAATTTTCAAAGGGTTCCTACAAAAGTGAAGGGTTTGTCTCCACAATGCCTTCAAATCTGGTCTTCACATGCATGTATTTCCCTAGGTATTGTAATATGACTTTTCACACTTCCTGGATAAATTATTTTGTAGGACATATTCATATGTATCTATAATGGATAATTTATCTGTGTTTTTAATTCTCACTTTTAATATTCATCTAACCAAAGGGAGAAAAAAAGTGATTTAATGAACTTAAAGATGAGAAGGAAATAATTTAGCTGGGAATGAAAACACAACACAAATTCAATTCAATGTGAAAGTAAATGATTATTTTTTTTTATAGAACTCAAACTTATTCCAGCCTGGGGTTCCAGCTTAGCCTTCTCTAGACAATAGGAAATTAATCTTACCCTAAACACTTATCAAACAGCTTTTGTCTCCATTCTTTTATAGCAGAGAGGTTTCTATTTGTTACTTCATATTAGATATAGTTTTCCATCTTGTCTGTTATCTGATGATAAATTTGTGAAATAAAGCATGAGTGGTGCATTTGGAAAAATGTGCTGTTTTGCAATTAAAGGCTAACTTCCTCTTCAAACAGAACTTAAAGGCAGATGTGTCCTCATCTCACAAAGTAATAATCAGTAATTAAAGTCTTTTGTTGGGAAAAGTCTCAATAATACTTACCTGAGACAAACAGCAAAGGGGAGTGTCTGAAATGGGTATCTGACACAGAGAATGGGAGAAGGAGGCAGTGATGGAATTTGCTGAGCTTTCAAAAAATACAAGGCACAAGGTATGAGGTGCTTGTTAGCCATGCCTGTTGGTGCTTTCCTTCTGGCCTTTCTGCCAAACCTGCTGTTACAATGCTGCCTGGAGGAACACCTCTGAGACCAGCCACCACCAAAGTACATGATGTGAGGGTGACAGCCAAGGGGATTCTTGGATAGAGAAAATATTTCATGGCAGCACATACTCCTAGTTAATGTAGCTAACTAGAAATTTTCTTGTCTGGTTTCTGGTAAAGGCATAAACATGTGGTCTTGTTTCTGTTAAGAATCTAGGAAAAGGAGAGAGGAAGTGTGTTCTAGAACTTGATTTTTCCTCATATTTTTCTTTCTGCTGCTGGACATATCTTAATATATCCTATGGTCTATCGTATCCTATTGTATCATATCGTATCCTATCCTATGTATTGTATATTGTTTCAATATATGTTGTAGGACATTATTATTATTATTGTCATCACCACAAATTGCTACAAATATTTTTATTAATGATAAATATTAATATATTGTCTGACTTGTCTTAAAATGTACTGCTGCTAAGCTTGCCCAAGAGGCAGCAGGGTGTATTACAATCAAAGGCAAACGGGCTGCTCAAGGAATGAAACTTTTAAAAGGCTTTTACCTTTTCCTGTGGCATGAAGATTTGTAACTGCATGTGAAGTGAAGCAGGGAGCAGCTGAAAAAGGAGTGTGAGGAATGAGTAAATGGATTAGTCCATGCCAAATCAAGTGGTTCTGGTTCTAAATGACTAAAAGCCCATGACTTTTTCAGAGTTGTGGCTCCATCCTACCAGTGATACTGCCTTGGTAAATATTTCTTAGAGCAACATTGCAACAATGGGCAAACGAGGAACACATTTCTCATGCCTGTCAGTCTCGGCTGCTCCTAATGCTTGGAGCACCTGTCTGTTTCTTCTCAGCTGTCACAGAACTACTTACTCCAGATTTATCTTCTCAACCTTACTTCTATGTTTATGTGCTTGCAGTTGTAAGGGTGTAGGCTAAATAGATGTTTATGTAGCCCTCAAAATTGACTGGTACCTACACAACTTTTATACTTCAAGAACTTGTTCAGGAAACTTCTTCACTGCATGGAAATGTTTTGCAAACAGGATATTCACAAAAAGCAATTATTTAGTGTTTAGCACAGTAGGCAACAGACAGCTAGGACTAGCAAGCTCCTAGGTTAAGTTTTAGTGGTCTTACCACCCCTGTATGGCACCACTGGGTCTTTGATGGACAGATATCAATGGGAGTGAAGTGGCACATTCAGATTCCCTAATTTTCATCAGCATTTTAAATTTCCTCATGCCACTGTTTCTCTTCTTGAATCCTAGAGGGCCTGTCTCCACCTCAACAATCTTGTCTTGAGTTTCAATCCATCTAACTTTTATTAGCACACATGGTTCTGCTCTAGGTACTTCCACACAGCTTAGAGTTTAGCAAATTTCTCAGGATTCTGAGACAAGATTATATAGCTGTGCCATACCGAAAGTGCACCTTAAATCATGGGCACTTGAACACCTGTCAGGTAGATTACACCTTTTCTTATAATCAAAATTCATAGAAAAATTAGTCAGAAGCAGGTGAACTCTAAGAAAGGACACAAATGGTGGTGTTTTCTTGTGACATGCTCCAGTGGATTTATGCTAGTGGGAATGTGATGTGCCTCACAGCCTCTTGTCACAGAAAGAAAGTGTGGCATAGGCTTTACGTGCTGCATCTTCTGTCCCACGAAAGAACAAGCATCAATCACTTTGAATGTGTAAGTCTTGGCTCTTCTAAAAAAATTTTATTGGCCAAATAATTCCTTTGCCACTTTAATAACTAACATTGCTAATTTCAATGTTCATCTTCAATTAAAATCAAGTAGCATGCTGGGATATTCCAGGTGATGACCAGGACGTTATAATGGACCCTCTTTTCACTCATCTCATCATTTCTCCTGTTTCCCCAGAGACAAAAACATAAAAGTACATCAATATATGAGCTCATGTGCTGTCTGCAGCACATACAGTTCTGGTTTCACTTAGGCCAAATTTGCATAGTGATATTTTTGTTGGACAGTCAGATTTACTCTTCATGTACATGGGGGTAAATTTAGGATTGTTGTCTATGTGTAATTACAGTAATTTCATGAGTATAAGGCGCACTGGAGTATAAGATGCACCCCCGGGTGTCGGCAAATTTCCGAACTTTGTCCATATATAAGGTGCACCAGTGTATAAGGTGCACTTTCGTTTGCAGTGAGGATCCTCACGCAACAAAGTAACCAATCACAGTAACGTCACGATTATAAGCCACACCTTTTTCATCGAAGAATCCAGCCTACCCCAGTAGTGTGGGCTGCCTTTAAAGGCTTCACTGGTCTATGAAAACTGTTGCAACTTGAGCACCTGACACCAAACCCAGCTGGCAGCGATTCTGTTACTAATTTGTTACTTTGTTACACATGGATCCTCGCTTAAAAAAAAAAAAAAAGTGGGGCTTATAATCAGGTGCGGCTTATAATTGTGAAATTACTGTAGTAACAATCGCGAGATTGAGTGTTTTACTGGCAGGTGCTCAATTCACGAGCTTCGCTCCCCTGCTGTGCCCACGGCTTGGCTTGGCACTCACGGCTCGCACTTCTAGACTGGCAATTTTCTGAACTTTGTCCAGATATATGGTGCTCCTGAGTACAAGGCGCACTTCCAGGTTCGGTCCAAAATTTTAGTCAAAAGGGTGCGCCTTATACGCGTGAAATTACTGTACATCCATCTTTGTCCAAAGAAGAGATATTGTGAGTTGCTTCTTACAAAATTTTCTTTTAACCCATATGTAAAAGTTGGTCTAATTTATGTTATGTCTGCCTGTGGCATAAATATAAATCTGTATTAAAAAAATGTGTCTGATGTCAATTTGAAAACTTTCTCATAAATTTTAACATGTATACTTGACTTGCATAGCTTTACAGCTTTTCTTAGTGCTTTTTATTTCATATTAAAGTGAGTCATGAAAAACAAATTTTTTTTACATTCTACCCCTCATAAACTGACCCCTAAAGCTCCATACAAGAGCAGCTGGTTTTACCACTTCTTAAGACCTTGCAAAGACATTTTATTTGCAAAAAGAAATGCTGAAATACTAAAATCTCTGTTGAACAATTGTGTGACATAGTTCATTCTATTATGAAGCAGAGGTTTTATGAGAATAAAAGCATTATTCAGCTATATGACGGACATTAATTTGCATGTGGTGCTCATTTTATTCAGCTCAGGCTTCCTCTGGAAGTGCCTTCTCAGGTTTGACCTGCTCCTGTCTTCAATTCTAAGGGCTTTTATTTTCAAGAAATGTGAAAGAGAATGTGAAGATGCCCAATGCTGTATCACTCATATAATTTAGTAAGATAAATTATGTCAATTATGGCTTTTACTTTTATTGTGAATGTGGGGTGATTTTATAGTCAGTCTGATAAACTGGTTGTTTTTTTGGCAAAACTGCTGGTTTAGTATTTTCACTTAATAAAAGCTCCTAGGTGGATTCAGAGGTGCTTTACTGAAACTATCAATCACTAAACAGTTTGGAAGACTGTTATCAGAAAAACCTTTGTTTCTTGGCTGTAGTGTCATAATTGGTGTTAGCAGTGATAAAGCTGGGAGAGAAGTAGTTTGTACAGCTTTCCCTAGGTAAGTGTATTTGAGACGGAAAAAATCCCCTCAAAATAAGAACGAAAGAACAAGATTTCTTTTATGAAAAAAAATAAGATCCGTTTTAAGACATGGCTTTACTTGGGCTATAAATTATTTCTCATATAATATTTATGATATTCTGTCTTTTCTCATTTAGGATGTCATGATTTATTCCTGACTTAACACTTTTGCATATGTTTTTTCTCTAAAAAACTAGAATAAAGATGTTGTTATATGTAAATTCTTTAGGAATACAGGAAAAGACTGTATTTGTCACATTACTCATAAAAAGAGCTTTCAAAAATGAATTGTGAAGGAACTGATCATTTCTTGACTCTTTTTAAACTGCATGTCAACGAAATTAGATTTCTATTATCATGAAATAGTGTAGCCTCTTCATAATAGCTATACTTGATTAATTTCAAAATTATTTATAACTTTCAATTTTCTAACTAAATTATTTATGACTTTTTTCTTTCTGTTTTCTGATAATGTTTCTCTCTCTCTCTTCATCAACTACAGTCCAGTGCCAAAAAAGCATGCTGTCCTTTATGTTCCAAGTTCAATATCAACTGTCCTTCCCCTGAGCCTTTTTGTTTAACCCCATGTCTTCTTAGTGACTGACCAGTGCCTTTTGCCATGCAGGAAAGTTTGTGCTTTTGCTTTCCTTAATGCTCACTCTGACATATAATAGGAGAAGACTTTATTTGCAAAGTTCCAAAGTAAACTTCACTTTCCTGAATTCACTTACTTTTTTTCCTTTAGACCAGTAATATATAGAAGATGTTTTTGAACTCTCTAGATAATGACACAAAATAAAATCCTTGTGATGTTTTAATAAAGGTCTTAAAGAATGGCAGATATTAAATGTTTCTGCATTCTGCCTGGAAGCCAATCTTCTATTTCAAACAATAAAGGATACAACAAATCTAGTTTTGGTGACATTAAGCCATTACTAGAATCTGCACCTCTAAAGATAAACCCCAGAACAGTGACACTGGATTAGGATCTCTTAAGGCCTTGTAAAAAGTGTGATGCCATATTAAGATTTAAATTATTTCTACCACCTCCAGAAAAATCAGAAATAACTTCTACAGTTTTCAAGAAATCAGTAACCATTACTGATGGCATTATCTTTAAATATTTGTTTGTATGCTACTTTTTTTGCCTCCAGAAGATCATTCCTCTTTCAGCAGTTCCTATTTTTACATTGAGAGTCAAGAATCTCTCTGCATTTTTAAGCAGGGTTCAACCTTGGATCAACTGCATTTCAGGAAAGTTCTGATATCTTCTATTTGTGCTAGGCTGGTATTTCCAGATGTTCACCTGACCTATGTTCATTTTCAACACCATAGTTTTCAAAGGAGAATACGAATAATTTCACTGATATTAATAAATTAAATAGCCCATTCAACCTCACTGGAAAGCCCTTTGGGCTGAGCAACTTCTCTAAAATTGTGTTTCTGACACTTATGTGAAATGTCTTTTAAAATGCAGCAATGCCTATAACATACTTTTTATTTACAGGACTTTATTAAAAACGTCCTTATCCACAGTCACCATATAGAAGCCACCACACTTAAATTCACTTACAAATTAGGTGTCTAGTCTAAGCTCTTTGTCTCCACTGCCTCTCAGTAGCCCTAATCAATTTATTTTCTCCTGTTTACTGCAAAGTATCAGTTTATTTGTCAGTCCTATTGGAAGACATAGAAGAATCTGCAGCTGGGAGAACTCCACCTGGCCACCCACGAAGCACATCTAGAAGTCCAACTCTATGATCATCATTTCCCAAAAGAACCTGTGTAGAGGAGTTCCTAATTTCACACTCTTCATGTTGCCTTCACTGTATGCTACGAGTTTTGGAATAGCTGTGTTTTCAAAGGAAAAAAAAATAAGCTAGAGGGAATGAGCCAGACAAAAGGGTTATTTTCCAAACATTTGAGCTAAATTACAAAGTATGATTCACTGTCATCTGGTTATGATGCTGAAACCAAAGCCAGACTGCTATAAAGTGTATCTGCTGGCACTAATGACTGGAGCTCATGGAGAGAATGACGCATATGTGATATTTTTCCTCCAGTGCCTTTAGCTTTGTGAATGCTGAAGGATGCAAAATCTGCCGGAAAAGAAAAGCCTCAAACTGTGTTTCCTGCAAGATGTCAAATGACCATTATGCTTGAACACACAGGTTTCAAAACATCTGAAAACTCCCTGTCTGTGTCTTTTTAGGAGAAAGTGAAAACATTTTTTCTGCTTTATTTCTTTCATACTAGCAGGATAAGTCATGCTAAATTGGAAATTACTTTTGGACTCAGATTTTAAACTTGCACACCTTATACTTGTCATGGTTTAACCCAGCCAGCAGCTAAGTGCCTCACAGCCCCTGGCTCACTCCTCACCACGGCAATGAAAGAAAGAGAATTAGAAGGATAAAAGAGAAAACTCATGGATCAAAATAAACACAAATAGTCACTGAAGTAAAATATGATAATAACGAAAATAATAGATAAATTAGTCCAAGAAAGACAAGTGATGCAAATGAAAATATTTGCTTACTACCAACCAATGTCCTGCCATTTCCCAAGCAGTGGCTTCCCGGATAACATTCCTGCCAGCCATGTGTTATGGACTGTCCCTTTGGGGTCAGCTGTCCCAGCTGTGTTGCCTCTCAACTCCTTGTGCACCCTCAGCCCTCACTGCTGGGGTGGGGTGACAGACAGAAAAGGCCTTTACACTGTGCAAGCACTGGACAGCAGTAATGAAAATACCCCTGTGTTATTGTAAGGAATTGAAGAGCCTGTCTCAGACAGTGTTAAGGCCACAGAGGGACTTTGCCATGGGATAAGCACAGAAGGGAGTGATGGGATGATGCTAACTCCAGGAGGTGAGATGTGCTCAACACATCCTGGGTAATGCACCCAGACAAGAATTCCCTCTGTGGAAAACCATATAAAGAAGCAAGTGCTTGTGCACAAATCTCCAGTCAAAAAAAGATCATCCCAAGTTATGGTCCAAAAAAATGTTATTCTTTATCTAGGCCTCAGTGTCAAGCCAGACAGCATCACTTAGGGGCATGTATCAGCTGCTGAACCAAATGTCATCATGAGAAGTCCCCCATTTCTAACTTGAAATTGTTTTGGATTTCTGAAACAGATCTGAAACAGAATCTGAGAAATCAGAGAAAATTGCATGCTATCTCACTGTAAAGACACTTAGCTTTCCATCTGCACAAGGAATAAAGAACAGAACAGCTGAGATATGTTGTAGGACATTGGGTACATTGTTTAACATGTTGTAGTTTCTTTGCTAGGTATAGGGAAGTCAGGAACTTTAGATTGAAAGAGATAACCTTTGTCACAGTGTCACCTCATCAGCTGTCACAGACAACAAGATCAGTAAAGACATCCTCATAACAAAGTAATTTCATCTCAGAAAAAATGGTTTTACTTCCACCACTCCTACCAAAAGCTATCACTGGACATCCCTGTTCTGAAAAGTAAAGTCACCTTTAGTCAGATTTAGTCACGTTTAGTTTCTCCTGTCTGTGTTCAAACCAATTTCTTTTGTATCAGTTTTGGTCTTTAGTTCAAACAATCCTTTACCTTTCCTGCTGTTCCTGAAGTACAGGAAACAAGCATACACCTCTGAGACTTTTTTGAAAAAAACCCAAATTTAGCTGAATTTGGATAATTCTCCCTACTTCTGATTCTAGCAATTTTCTGTTACTTTTTTCCCCTGTTCTTATTCTGGTCTGAATATCTTATCTTTCCTGGAAGCAGCTGGTGAGAATTGTGTTTCAGGCCTTGTTATGAGCCTGGAGAAGGGCATTAGCATTTCCCACTTCCCCCTGGAAAGGCAAAGCCTTACATGTATTACAGCTGTGTGCTTCTCATGCAGCTTTAGCCTAATAACAGCCCTCAGTAAGCCCAGGAGCTTTTCCTCTGTTGTTTTCTAGCTGAGAGCAGTGCTTCCTCTTCATAAAAGAATACTGGTAAGAAAAAAATTCTTTGTGCAATTCAGTGTTAACACATTTCTATTGCTCTAGTCCCTCCTCTATTCTTTATTTGGTTCCTTCTGTTTGACCGCCTTTTACTGCTTCACATCAGTGACATCTCCCCAGTGGGTATCCCTGGGAATATTATAGATACAGTCCTGCACTTTGCCCCAGGTCTCTGAGGGAAAAATATGATCTCTGCCTAGCCCCATGATCAGTCCTTGAAAATTCCACATTAACTGATTTTCTCCTGAAAATCTTTTCAGGAAACTTGGTTTTTATCAACATTTCCTAGTACCCACCCCACTTTAGCTATTTTTTAAAATCATGTTGTAATTCTTCTACTTATTAAACTGTTCTTTAGCTGATTTAGTATCTTCCATCATGGTAACCTATGAAATATTCTAACATAATATCTAAATATAGAGATTTCAAAAATTTTCTGCCAGTGACTTTACATTTAGTTGCAAATATATCTTCTCTAGCTGAAGAATGTAATAAATACTGTGATTCTTACTTGCCATCTATTCTGAGAATAGTTTTTTTACCTCTGGCTACTAATTACCTCATTAAAATCAAGTTAATTTGGAAAGAAGCACCTAGAGATAGTTGAAATTGTATTTTATTCCCTTAATTTTTTAATAACCCGCTTCTTTTTAAAATTATGAAGGCACACTAATGAGGTTGTCTGGATTATATTTTCCTCTTTCATACAAAGCCATGTTTGTTATCCCAGAAGCTATTCCACCCCAATCACTGGGTTTGCATATAATACTTCTCTTCAGAACTGTGGGTCTAAGGACCACTTTTCTAGGTTGCTGGGATGAAGATGATTTGGTACTTCAGGCTGACATTGAACCCGTGACATATTTTCTTCACCATTTTTCTTTTTAATTAAATAGTAACATATCTCAGTTCCCTCTATTACTCCCTAGGGAGGGATGAAAGTCATTCACACAAGGAGAGCCAGCCAAAAGTCGTTGATTTAGAAATTTTTAAATTAAATCTCACTGCATAGGCATATATTACATGCAAGGTTCACTAGGACTTTCTTGTATATTCCCTCAATATATTTCAGATAATATAATTTTAATTTATACTTAAAAATGTCTGTCCCTAGCTCACAGATTTGCAAATGAAGTTGGGGGGCTGAAATTCCAAGGTCCTTTATTTATCATTTTTACCATCAGTAAAGCATTTGCAACTGGAAATAGCTTTCTACTTTATCAGATAATCGAGCTTCTTTCTCTCTTAAAACAATTTTCTTTGTAAAGTAGAAAAAGTAAAACATAGGCATGAGAAAATATGTTCAGTAAAGACTGAAGATACGACTCAGAGGCAGAGCCATTGAGTAAGTGAGATTGGTTAGTGGAAGGTGAGAATTTGACACGATTGTTTTTCAATACGTTGCTGAAATTTAAATCTGAGATTTCTGTCTGCCTTTTGTAGTGTTGGCAAATGCCACATTAACTTTTTAACACACCATTTCCAAATTCTTTTCCTGAGTATAAATGTTCATGCCTATAAATTTGAATGCTTGTAATTTTCTCAAGAAAATATGGTTTAAATTATACTCTTTTTATTTCAAGTTATTTTCTGTGTCCTTTCCCTCATATGCCTCTCATGTTTTTAAGTTAGACAAAGATTTTCACTAAGGGAAAATAATAATCTTTATATCTTGTTAGTTTCCTTATTTTCTATTGTTTTAGAGACACTTTAACTAATTTCTTCCCCCTCTCTATTAATACATTTAAAAACTTATATTGTCATTATGTTCACTTCAGATGTACTGTTTTCATATTTGTACCCTTCATCGTTCAAATTATGAGCTACAGAGTTATTGAGTGTACCAGACACTGAATTTCCATTAGTTTTAAGGGAAGTTTGCTAAACTCAAGGGCTGACAGGCACTTGGTCCTCAGCTGGCCTTTGGAAATCTTTCTTATGAAATCACAGTATGTAGGGGTGAAGTCCTTCTATTAGTTCTTGCAGTGTGTGATGATTATTTGCCTTATGCACCCAGTTTTTTATGCAAAGCTTGCACCCGAGATAAAAGTCGCTTTTCAAGATGCATGCTTATGGATTTAGTTTGTTGGACTTAGGCATCAGCTGGTTGAATGTATGTTTTCTTTTTTCCCTACATTGGAAAAAACTTCTCTGTTAAATTTAAGGTATTAGAAGGTATTTTCTTGCATAAAGGATGGTTGAGTCAGATTTTGTGACCCCCACAAAAATTAGCAACTTCAGCAATTTTACTTTCTTAGCATACAACAACAATATCTTGAGGTATTAATTCCTGCCATGTGAGAATCCTCAGCTGGCACTAAGGCCCTGTTTCCAAAAGTAAGATGATGCTGGAAAACAGCAATGAGTTCTAGGAAGCTGCTGTAAATGGCAAAAGTTAGATAAAGCTATTTTATTAAAATAGTCTGGGGCAGAAATGCAATTCTCAAAGCAGGAAAAACTGTATTTCAACTGATCTTAAAAGAATTCTTTAAAACATTATAATCCCTTGCTATTACCACAACTAAAGTTTAATGATTAGTCTAGCTTTTATGTGTGCTAGAGGGAAGATTGCTCCTCATTCTAATGGAAACACAGGAAGAAGGCATATATTTTGATTTATTTGAATATGTTTGAAGTCAGTCATGCACTTCAGTGCTTTCTTACAGCATAAAAGGGTAACAGGCATAAATTACTGCTATGTGTAGTAGAGAATTAAATGAGAATTAAAAATCAATGACTAAAGGGAGCATGAAAAACTTGCTATCCTTGTTTTTGCTGGACAATTCACTTCTTTAGTGCAGTCATCCCTTATTTTTTTAACAATAAAGTGATAAATCTTGCTAAAAAATAGATTTAATTTCATTTCATTCCTAACTATTGTGAACAAAATGAGGATTTTTCCAACTAAGACTGTTGAATAGATAATCCCAATCAGAGAAAAAAACCTGGCAATGGTGCCATCTCCTCCAAGATCTGTTAATCAAGCCTCGTGTACAATTCTGACAGAAAGGCTGAAATTCACTCATTCTTCAGTGATTTTAGGACTTGGTTTTGAAGTAGCAAGAGAAACTATTTGTGGCTAATACAGTAATTTC
>VRYO01002297.1:61311725-61354640 GCA_009812075.1 Sialia sialis | reverse complement strand
ATTACTGTAATAAACTAAGGACTGCTGGGTTACGAACAACCCCTGACCATTTTCCTAGGAAGATAATACAAGTTTCTTTGTGAGCTGGTGTGTGTGTGACTGAGCAGGACACCAACACTACGGTGAGGGTTGCTCCATGTTGGAGGGATTGTCCTGTGACCAGTGTAATTTTGTCCAGTGGAAAAGTAGCACTACTGACCATACTTTAGTTAATGGTGAAACTTTGCTCTGCTTCTCTGTCTTCTATCCCTATTATGCCAAAGCAATGAGTACCAAAATAATTTGAATGCTCTCATAAACACAGCAGAAGGAAACTCTAGTCCCTGCAGAAATGTCTTCTGCATAGTGTGATTTCCAAAGTGTGTGGTTTTACTTCTGCTTCTAATTTAAAATAAAATAAAAAGGTTATTGACATATTTTTGGGGGATCTTGAGTCTATAAATGCAATAAAGATCCATCTTCAATAAATAACTTCAAGATAAGGTGTCTCCAGAAACTCAGTCAGAGGATTATCTAACTTTTTGGATCTTGAGCCATGGGTGAGATTAACCATGAGTTCTTTGACATGTCTAAACTCTGTAATTTCTGAGTATGTTCAGAATCATAAAGCCTGAGGTTTTAGAAGTTCCAAATTTCAAAAGCATTGACAAGGACAATTTTCAAGACTTTGAAAGAGTTAGTCAAGAGTTTTTTCTTCAGTAGTCTACACTTTAGTAAAATTCTGAATTCCATTCATTGGACATGACCCATGTTTCAGTGTATTTGCTAATTTAATGTAGTGCAGACTTCATCAACATCTCAGTCAGAAAAAGATGTTTTGAAAGTTCTAGTACTTATCCTCTGTAAAATGTAATAATTTCTTCAGTGCTCTGCATAGACAAAGTGGTCACTGAACAAACTGAAGTATGACCTGATGTCTTTCACTATCTAGAAATAATGGAGCACACCTTTTTTTTGTCCCTTAATTTTAGATCATCACAGCTCCAACTTTTACTAGCTTGCTTAGTTAAAACTGCAGGTAGTGGCCACTGCTGTGTTTTTTTTGAATGAAGTATTGTAGTCAAGACTTTTGTGAAACAATATATTCTTTGTCAGGGAAGACCAAATAGATAAAGAAAAATGGTGACATGAATTGTTACACAACAGACATCAGCCTTAGAAAGCATATTTCAGACCTGCCAAGTTTCCTTAAATGTATTTATATGGAGAGTAAGGCTGCCTGGCTGTAATTCACTGCAGTTAATTAATATATCCAGTTACACCACCTAATTAAACTGAACCTTGTGACTGCCTCATGATTAAAAGTTGCAGTAAGTCCAGTGACTTGTGAACCACCAAACATGGTTACAAAAGTAAATATGGAGACTCTATTAGAAACCTACCATGTGAAAAATTACAACCCACTGAAGATTTTAATTGACATATTCTAATTTTTGTTGCAAATCTTAGCATAATTGTGGTACCAGAAACTGAAATCAATAAATTGCAGCCACGGCATTGTATGTGCTTCAGAAGATGCACTTAACATTTTAGAGCAAATAAAGCTAGACATGCAGAATAGTAAAATAATTACTGAAAACTGTGATTAAAAAAAAAATCTTAAAATAAATTCCAAACAAAAAGGCCTGATTTTTGAACAACACCACATGTACTATACTATTAATTTGGGAAATGTGTGACAGTGTGATGTTTTGCCCCACATTAATTTGATTTGTAGTGTAACTTAAAGTTTTGTGTCTTCACATGGCCCTAGAAATATTTGAATATAAGAACAGATGTCTTTGACAGAAATGACAAGAGTACAACATACTCACATAAGCATTTCTTATGCGGATGATGCAAAGGATCAATGTTTTGTCTTTTTGTTTAGTCTTCTGCAAAAGAGACTTCTTTTCACCTATTTTTCTTGATGCTTTACTGTGTAAGCACCTCAGCTCACAGTGATGGGATGTTTCACCCTTTGTATAATGGCATTAATAAATGTTTGTCCTGAGTTCTGTGCACATATCAAGCTTAGTGGTATGTGCCCACAGTACCAAGGAATTGTTCAGGTGATCATTGTGCAGATATGTGGAGTGCCTGGTGGGCCAGTGCTGCGGTTCAAGTTCAGTGACTCTGTCACCAGGAGGGACAATCACGGTGGAGGAATGTGGGAAAGGAGACACCTAATCCCTGCCTTTTCCTTAGGGTGCTTGAACAAGATAGGAGGTACTTACTATAGTCCTAGTCCTAGTAAATACAGGTCTATAATTATTTTACACCAAATGCAGTGATCAGCTTCAAACAATGGTGGCCAGAACTGTTGAGGATCCAAAACAGAGCTGTCTAGAGCATAGGGGTTGCACCTAGCAAAATGCCACAGGTACTGGGATATGGGGGACATTGGTTTTACCTCATTACCCACAGGTGGAGATCCTGCAGCTAAGGTCTACAACTCTGAAATAAGTCTTTTAAGTGCAAAGCTATTGAGAAAGTCATAAGGTGCATCACCACCTTCTATTACTAAAAGAATTACCCCATGTTATGAGTTAAACTATAGATATTACTTTAGAATGTGTCTGCACCACCAAATACCCTGAGTCTCAAGCAACTACAGTCACTTTAGTCTTTCCTGTAGAATTCATATACTGCCAATAATGTAGCTGGATACCTACATTAAGTGGCCTGGATCATATTTCACAGGTTTTTGACTTTCCTAAGTGCTTTGTCTAAGGAAATGCACCTTAGATTGCATCTTCTCTGATGAATGAAAGGTATAATCAAAAAACCTCCTCCATCTCTCCAATGAATACATAAAAGGCTAGTGAACTGTATCACTTCCTTTTACCCAAAGGTTTTGCATCTGAAATGGAGATTCATTCCCGCTGAAGAATAACTGCTGTGTGTGGTAAGCATTTTGAATAGCCTGGTTGTCTACTGTTGGGTCAAAAGGAAAGAGATAGTAAAAAAGAATAGAATTTATAATGTGGTTATTTGACAGCTCAGTCCAAAGACTACTAAAGCTCTTGAGAGTTTTTCCATCAACATATTTGGAATTGAGTCACTAATGACTAGGAGGATGAGAATTTTGAACTTGAGCTTGTTTTGTCAAATTTTATTTGACTCTAAGTAATGTTAGATGTGGATTAGTACTCACTAATATGTCTGGCTGCTGCAATAAGACTTAGTGCCAGGAAAATTTTTTCTATCAAGTGGCCAGTGCACTATAAGAATGGAGTACATAGAATATAGCTACCAGTACCTGGTGGGTTACAGGGAGAGAGAAATATGTAATAAATGTGTTTGAGGAGACTACATGTTCAGAAAACTTTATGAATTGTCTTTTTATTTCTTCTATAAGTTTGATCAAATTTAAAAAAATAAGAAATCTCACCTCCACATCTTATCTTAATTGGGAAAATGGTCTATGCTCTTTAAAAGAAGCTAAGCAGAACTGTTTGCATAAAGGTGTGTGTGTTAAGGGACTCTGTAGGCATTCCCGTTTTACTAACCAGTTCTTTAAAAAACTTTCATGATGACTATGTGTAAGAAATCAATTTTGACTGAACCTTTTTAAAAATTACTTTCTATTTAACTAATAAATCTTTATTGTTCCCCACAAGTAAGAGGGAGACAATTTTTAACAATGATTTAGAACACATTACATTACACATATAATTATTATAAAAGTGTAAGATAATATTAGAATATTTTGAAAGGCTTGAATTTTTACCCAACCAACAGACTCTGTGCACCAGATATTCCAATGATGTAAGTAAGAGAATTCTGAAAAAAAAAAATAAAGCATGATGTTGTGATGCTCTTACATTATTTTTTTCTTTTATGCTTGGTTTTTTCCTATCAAATTAAGGTGTTGATTTGGTTGTTTGATTGTTCACTTGCTTTTCTGGTAGTTATGTCTGAATAAATGAACTGTGTGATATCTTTGATTTTAAGAGTATGGGGAATAGTGCCTTGATAGAATCTGTGGCAGAAACATTAAATTGTGCAGATGAAATTTTCTGAATGCAAAATGCAGGAAAAAAAGAAAGTGTCCAAATGAAAGGTTCTCCAAGGCACATGAAAATTTCTCAGCCCTCCCTGGGTTTTCACTTATCCTCCACAGAAAAAGAGAATAGCAGCCTAGCTCAGGGACAAGCACATACTGTTGTTCCATCAGCTCTGTGCTCAAGATAAACTATATTTGGGCCTGAGGAAGAGGTAAGGTATGCAAACAGCCTGTGACAATCTGGTCACTGGAGTGCAGAGTATGACAGTACACCCAGATTTACTGCCACTAGCACATAATTCATCATTATACCCATCAGCTGATGAGCATCCCGCCTACATCGCTATAAATTTGGATGGCTTATGGGAAACTCCAGATGATTTTAAAAGGTAATGTTCTCTCTAGTCACCTGAAAAAAATAGATTCCAGATTTTCTACTTAATAATTTTACTGCTTGGCAGTAAATGCTATTTTTGCGTGCAGGCTATTGCAGAAACGCATAACTGATTCACCACCATAAATGTGTTACATCATACTCAGCAATAAACAGCTTGATTCCAATCCAAACCAGCTTTTGAGGCCAACATACCAGAAAAACTTCTGTGAAACCATCTGCGACTGTCAAATCTAATGGGTTAGAGGCATGCACTGCTAAAGTGAGCAAGAGTCATCAGAAATGAAGGCTGGGAAACTGCAAAGCTAAATGCCAGAGTGGATAAAATTCTTTCAAGTCTGTTAGCCCAGCAGGTGACTTTGTTTGGCTGGTACCTCGTCCTCTGTACCTTTGTAGTGAACTTTGCCTACAGGGTCCACTATCAATACAGACCAATATTGATTTGTTAATATTGAATGAAAATAATAGTAGGTTTTCTCCACTGCTTCCATTATTGATCCCTGTGATTAGAGTTATAAAAAATGCACAACTAAACCAGAATTTGCAGCCCTGAAATTTATTAATTATTGCTGGCATTATCTGTGCTCAAATATATAGTCAAATTTTATGGTGTCCCTGGTGTTCTGATCACACCAGTATGGCTCCAGTTCAGAATAATAATAATATAAAATAATAAAATATTAATAATTTGTTTGCCTAAGTAAACTAATAATGGACAATTATTTTAAGGTTTGGGATTTTTTTTTTGTGAGCAAATCTGAAATGGCCTTTGCAAATATTCCTTTAAAAATATATGTAGTATTGCACAGTACCACATTAAACAACTTCATTACTTCTGCATAGTCATGTTTTCAAAAGTGGGAAGTGCCAGAACAAATTGTGCATATACAGCAGGATAAATGCTGCTTGTGTAATGAGTATCCAATTATTGAATAAACATTGTTAGTGCTTATTTAGTGAAAAATGCATTATGAATATGTATGATGTATTTTTTTGGATGTGTGTTGTCAATAATATTTTCAGGAGTCATTGAATTTTTCTACTTGACTCTAGGAACAGAAGTGAAAACAGAGAGCTCAGGAGATGTTCTCATAGGTGAGAAAATGAATACAGTGAGATGACGACACCAATAAACTTTTGGTTTCCTGTACATGCAGTAATATTGTGTTGAACGAGCGTATATTCTGCCTCATAGGAAATGGGAAAAACACTCTGTGCTGTCTACCAATATAGTGACTAATGCTTTAAACTAGAAGAAAGCAGGAGTTTGAATACCTAAATCAAGAGGAGATTGATCCACTGCCCTATTTTTTTATGACTTCTCCCACTGTTCTGTCATTATTAAATGTATCCATCAAATTTAAATGACTTGACAGTAAGGCAAGAAGTGTGAAAAATAACTGAGAGCTGGAATTTTTAATGCACAACCAAAACTATGACTGAAGTGGCATCACCAAAGGTGGTGGGGTAACTCTGCTGACTGACAGCTTCATATAAAAAGTATAACTTGCTTCCAATGATGGGGAGAGAGGAGGAAATATTAAGGGTTCTACTTCATCTGGGGTACACAATACTGACAGACCTACACTGTTGAAGAAGAGAGTTGGAAAGAAGTTCTTGAGAATCCAAAAGAAGGAGCACTTTGGACAACAGTGGAGATTATGAGAATTTGTGAGTCACAGAAACTAGCAAAAGTAAGAACTGTATTTCAAGAATAAAGAATTAAGCTAACTCATAAAATGAGTAAAACAAGATCTGTTGAAATTACAGTCACTTGTAGCTTGATGTCTCCCAAGACTATACCCAGAAAGGCAGCAGTGCACCAATTGGAGCTTCTGTTCTGAGAGCAGGCATATGGACCAACACTTTTCCTTAAGGTTGCTCCTCAATTAATGAAGTTTTTTGAGGTGCACTGTTTTTATGAGCCCTACTACTAATGTATTTTGAAAGCTACCTTCCTTTTTATACATCCCAGTGTGATCTTTAGATTCAATTTCTTTTTCTTTGCAGCACCAGTGGCACAACATTGCTAACATATGTCAGCTTGTGAAACACTAAAATCTGCACCTTCTTTCCTAAGTAATGTTTTGGTGGCTTCATTCCTCTCCCTCATATATATTTAGATGATTATTATTGCCCATATGTTATACTTGATGGAGCACGGGACAAAAAATTTATACTGAAAAGGGAGGAAAAACACTTTCTAAGTGGAAAATCCACATAGGGATAGAACTCTTCTGCATGCCTTTTTTCACACTGTTACTGAAAAATGCAGGTGACCTCACCCTACCCTACTGGTATGTTGAGATGGGCTGGCCAGTGAGAATGACAAGCATCCCCATGGGGCTGTGTATGTACAACCAGCCCATACATGGGATGAAGAAGCTGTTTCTGAATTTGTGAGGGAAAAACATAGCCCTTTTTGTGTAAGAATGGGATATCCTTTAGGAAAATACATGGCAGCTGTTGTATTGATCAGATCAGAAGCTGACAGATGCTTTTGAGGACTTGCTGTTCTGGTCTTCCAAGGACAATAGCCCACTGGATCACCATGCAGCCATGGGGCTACCAAACCTGCCTAGGCACAAGACAATGTGCCTGTCATTTAAAATGCTTAGTGTTGGTCAGTAATGAAGAATGAATTCCAGTGCATAACCTGTGGCATTTCTTCTGTCTGCTTTCAGACAACTGGTTATCCAAGGGTGTCCTCAGTTCTCCTTCCTACCTTAGGGATCCCACTTTAATGAATGGAAATGGTGGTGATTAGCAGTACTAAAACTGCATCAAGAAAAGATGCAGGCAAGATGAAGTGGACTTAGAAAATGTAGACGCAAAAAATTCTGGCCTGTCTTCAGCTTACTGATCCTCTGAAGATCCCCTGTGATCCATTCACTGCCTATAAAATCCCATTATAGATGGCTGCAATGGCTGTAGATTAAAGCAGATGACATGGATTGAGACATGTATTTGAGATGAATGGTCACTTGAGGCAATGTGCTCTCTCCTACCAGAATGTGCCTCCTTTGTGCAAAACCCACAGATTATGGCCACTCAGAACTAAGGTCAGTCAGCACTAAGGTAGTACCTACATTTTTCTTGCAAGGTTTTGGCCCAAATAAATGATGATGTTGTGGAGGGCTAAATTTCGCTAGATGATCTATCTGTCTCTCTTGGGTATTATACCAGTAGAGGAAAATTGATCACGAATTTTCCCATATTTTAGGTAGAATTAGTTTTTGTTTTAAATTCAGAAGAGTTTTTAACAGAAAATATTTCTATTTGTAATGGCATTTTTTGGCTAAAAGAGAAGTTTTAGTTGGGCTCACTGGACAGTCCTCAAATAATTAATCATGATTCTGGACTACAAGTAAGTAGGGATAGAGAATAAGTCACCTTAGCTCACATTAGAACATGATGGGAAATGATTTCCAAAACAGCAAAATGGTCAAGTTATCTTTGTTGTAAGAACAATTGCTCATATTCCAATTGAATTATATAGGGTTTTCCTTTATTGTTGTATCCATTTTAATTATGTAGACAAGGGACTGAAACTCAAGTCTTCCTTCTTTCCTTCCTTCTTTTTAACCCTAGGTGGCAACTCAGCCACACAGAGCTATGAAGAATCAAAATTATCCAGGGTCACATATCATTGAAGGTGACCTTACAGGTGCAGCATATATAAAATAATAGGAAAAGACAAAATTAGAATAATTTGACTGCTTCATACAATTACCAAAGAGATTTATATCAAGGATTTATAGCTAATTATATTTTGCTCACATTTACAGTTATTAGATAAATGGATACAAATTAACTAATTCCTCTATTTCACAGTCATGGGTTAAAAAAAAGATATTTTATAATGATGGACATCTTGACAATTATTTAAATCTCTAAAGAATATTCACAGAGTGCACTCTTAAAAATGTGTGCATTACTAAATGAATTCCCTACTCCACCATTCCAGAGAGCTGAGTGTTGTATCACTACTGACAATTCTATTGTATCCTTTCGCTCCAAAGATTTTATGAGAGAAGCTCCACTCTTGCCATGGTCTCACGCAGAGAGATTCCACTGTAGGACCACAGCTGCAACTCAACTTCCACTTCTCTCACTTAAGTCAGTTTAGCTGTTTAAAGTTTTCTTTGTGTGAGAACTGCAGGAAATCAGATATATATCAGCTGCCTCAAAAAGAGTTCTATTTTATTTTCTATCATTCTACAGGGCTTGATTGATGATCAAAAATCTTGGAATTCCAGCTACCTGGGGAAAACCAGGACTCAGTAGAGGATATATAACAAAGAACAGCTAAAAAGTAAAGTGACAGCAATCACTGTAAAGCCTGATAACTGGATCTCTAGTGTCCAACATAAATACTGGGTTTAGGTGCTTTTAATGCATTTTACAGCAAGAGCCAGATGCTCGATATCTTGTACCTGAGCTTATATAAATAAGTTCCTTACTTGGCCAACTTTATGACATCAGTTCATCCAGAATTTATACTTTGCTTAAGAGGTCACAATTACAAAAAAATGCCTGCAAACAAAATATTGTGCCTTACTCTTCCTGTTAGTTTTAAATGTAAGTTCTGTAAATATTTTGAACTAGATACTTTCTGATTCTATTAAATGCTGCAATCTTACTGCCAGGTATTAATGCAAACCCAGAGAACACTCCTATGTGACAACAAGTAGCTAAATCTTTCCATCTGTGCATACAGGTGCATCTGAATATGTTCTTTTTGTCTCTCAAAATAATTCCTTATAAATGTGCACAAGTATAGCCACCTGTTTATTTCATTGTGACACTAATGCATTCTTCAAGCACTTACAAGTTGTGACAAAACAAAACCCAGATCACATACAACAGACAGAAGCTGAAATAGCTCCACAAGCATTTAGGCTTGTGTTTTGCTGAAGGGGAAAGGATAGTAACCTTTGGCCAAGGTCACCACAATGTGCATTAAATTAGGATATGATAGGTGGTAAGAAGGGATAGATCAGACAGGTGTGCCATGGATTAGCTGTACTCCCTGTCCTGCTGGCAACCTCTGTCTTTTCCTGCCTTTTATTTATACCTCCTGAGTATATGGGATATATGGGGGCTACCAATAAAGAAAGAAAAAAAAAAAAAAAAAAAAAAAAAAAAAAAAAAAAAAAAAAAAAAAAAAAAAAAAAAAAAAAGTAAAAAAACCCCTGAAAACAAATGGGCAATGTTTTTAAAGCCAGCAAAGGCAGTCTTTAATCCTAAAAATGGTGTGTAGTTTGGGATTGAGTGAAGGACAGTGCCTTACAGCATGCAGAGTAATAAGAACTACTGCATTGACCAGGAAATGCATCAGTAAAATCCCTGTCGAAGTCAGTGCGAATTGTGTCACTGACTTTAGTGGGGCCAAGGTATCAACCCACAAATTAGATTCTTTCTGTCACTGAGTTCTAGGACTCGTCTACAAAGAGAGCAGTGTTTCAGTCATGTGAGAATTTACTTTCCGCCCCTGCATTTGGGTCATAATGCCATAAGAGTGGAGAGAGATCAGGATTTATTTCTCTTGGTAAAATATCAGTTTAGAATTGCTGCAACCAATAAGTACACTGGCTGAATAGACACCGCACTTAAAATTAATGGCCTTCTGCAATATATTATAAATTCCTTATTATTGACAGTTGTTTGAAAAAGAAAGTGTTACTGAAATCTGGCATTGCTATGAAACTTTGGGAGTTGGTAATTGCCAGAGGCTATAAATAAGCTTGATGTGCTGTACTGACCCTGTCATGCACTTAATGTAATGGTATCAGTTTAAATTACAAAAAGAGGCTGAACATTAAAATACTCAAATTGCACCAGGAAAGGAGGGGAGAAACAACAGAACTATCACAGCTGTTCCATAAAGTTGAAGAAAAATACAGTCGTCGATAACAATAAAAAGTTTTCCACTTGTTATTTATTCATCTATCCAACTTTGCCCAATGCTACAATTTTAAAAATAAGACACCACTGGAAGTTGCAAGTATTTTTCATACATAATATTTAATTACTATTGACATGACTTATTAACATTTATTAACATATTATTTTTTAACAATTTCTTGCTGTTAACATGAACGTGTGCACTATGGAATCCTATCACAGCACTTCACTGACAAATGTTCAGAGAGCACTACTATATCTCTGTATCAATGGTTTCTCCCAGCTAGAAAATTTAATGAGAAAGATTTTGAAGACTTCTGGAAAACTACTGAGGATTCTGGCTTTGTGGTGCTTGTAGTGGTCTCTGCAGGTCTGTAATCACCAAACCCAGATGTGTTCCCTGCATTGGTGAAGTTCATTAGTAACTAATGGTGCATTGTGGTAGATGCAGCACTTTCCAGCTGCACAACAGAGGAAACAGAAACTTCACTTACTTAACCATGGATTCTTACAGACATTTGGATTGCTGTATGAAAGTCATTTTCTATTCTTTGTCCTGAACTGCTTTGCCGTAGCTTAAGTATGTCCCTTGCAAATCTAAAACTGATTATTAATATAAATTATTAACATCTCACTGGAAGAGCAAGGACTCATTGACTACCTTCCAGGTTTCTGGTGCAAATGACATTTTAATGATTAATTGTATCTTCCTAGCAGCTTTAAAAGTCTGTTTTCCATATCTCCAAGAATCTTGGGTGTTATTTGGGTTTGCAGAAACAGTTGAATTCTCAGCCAACTCAAATCACTTTAGACTTTGTTTATCTAGAATAACCATTTATGAAAGTGTCTCAAAACCAGCAAGTGCTGTTCTCATTTCTAAAATATTATTTTCCCTTTAAATAGAGTACCAGTCCCAGTCAGGTTACTGGAAAACTGTGGAGGGTATCACCTGTGTGGGTATCAGATGGAATGGTGATGCAATTGCATGTCTGACTGCAACATACAGATACATACCTTATGCATCTTTAACTGTCACAAATTAAATGGATGTGATGGATTACAGACTTCAGCCCCCCATAGCTAAAGTAAATTACACTCAATGCTTGTACTAATAGACTGGGTTGTCTTATTTTCAACAGGTGAAAATTAGGGATCTGGTTGAAGCTGGTTATCCACATGAAATTTCTCTGCAAGTGTCCATCTTAGATACTGTTGCTATTATTAGATGACTTACCTTACAGGGATGCTCCTAGATCTCTTTATTTCTTTGACAATAGGAAAATCTGGACCTACTTAGATAACTGACTTTACAGCGGTTTGAGTCCTAATATCACCTTCTTTGCCATCTCCTCTTCACTGGCATAGTGGCACAATCCAGATAATGGCCAGTTTAATAATGTCTGGCATGCTAAGGTCACAGCTCCTAACTGCAGACTGGAGTCAGCAATCGAATACCTACCTTCCTTTGAGAAGAGGATGTTTGTTGCTGTTTCTTTATGGACTTGCCATAAAAAAAACAGGAGTTTTGTTAGTATTGACAGGAACTATATGGTGCCTTCAACATCCAAGATTTACAGAGGTATAATCCATTATCTAAAAATCACGAACTTGCATTAAAAATAGATTTTTTTTTTTGGCTTGGCTTTGATCAGCTACTGTTTCAGTTTGTATAGACCAATAACAACAGCAACAAGAGACAAACTGGGAACTCTATAAGCTCATATTTCAAAACATGACATGTATCCCACATATCTCTCATAAGAATTGGTGATAACATATATGTTACTGCAACACCATTCAGAAAAAAGAATACTATGCTTATGGATTAAATTTCACAGGCTTTTTGTTTAGTTTTGTAACCATTTCTTCTTTAAACACATAATTTCTTTTGCTCTCTCTTCTCAGTGTGGATTAGCAATTCTCATATTTTCAGCCACCTTCTCATGTTCTGTGAACTTCTCCTCATATTTCTACTTAATTCATTGTAATATATTTGGCTTTTTTTGACAGATGACAGCACTTCATTTCACTGGGGGGAGGAATACAGAAGACAGAAGAACAAGAAAAAGCTGAAAAACACTTTGTCGTAGGGTGAATGAATAGACTTCTATCAACTATTCTCACAAGCACACGCTCCAAATCTTTGGGCTGACAATAAGCATTGGAAACTTTGTCCAAATGGTATTTTTCATCTGATAGTACTAAGCTTCTGAAAATGAGGTTTTACAGCACAGCCTCTCAGTCATATCTCTTTCTTCTCAAAGGTTTTGAATCTGAGTTGAAATAGTTTGATGGTTTTGCATTATGTGTTATCTGAATAAAACATACTTGATTCCTTTTGCACACTGGATGTCCAAGTAAGATACACATTATCTATTTGGTCCCTTAAGAATAATTTTGCTTTTGCAGCTCAAAGTGAGTGACAGCAACATGCAAACTAAGCATTCCAGAGAGCAGAGATGGCATTTACAAATTGCTGACTACTGCATCAGTAGGAAAATCCTCCTAGTGAAGCAATAATTACTCTGAAAGGGTATTCCAATTCTTTGATATTGAAGACAAAAAAAAGGCAATATGGAAAATGTTTCAGTAGGCTGAATGACTCCACATACATTTTCCCGTTAATCCTTGTGTGTTTATGGATGTGTCTTATAAGAAGTCTCTTTCCTAAATTTGTTTTATTGTATTTAAAAAAAAAAAAATCTTTCATGTTATTCTAGATCAGGAAATCTACTCAGAAAACAATGAGTAGACAAAACTAGCCCACCTAATTCTTGAGGAAGTGGTTAAATGGTACCACTTGCAAAAAACTGGGTTTTTTCCTTGCTTTTTGCTTGAAGGATGCTAATCATAATTTCTTATATGTGCTTATATGTGCTTATGTTAAGAAACTATCTTTTTGTGTCATCACTTTAGAAATAATTTTTTATTCAGAAAGATAAATTTGCTTTAAATTGTTGACTTGAGTCTAACATCTCACTATCTACAATTTTTCTTTAGCAGTTCAGATTTGTGCCTTTATGGTATTCTGTAACTGACCACAGTTTTGAGTATTTTGCTACAGGCAAGGGTTCTGAAAATTCATTGTTTTAATATAAAGACATCATTTAAGTAGTAAAACAAATTAGATTCCATTCAAACAAAAATATTTCTATCAGAACCAAAGATTAAGATGGAAAACCTTTACTCTGAATACTCATTCATCTGAAGCAAAATTAGCAGGTACGAAACTGAAACCAGCAGCATTCACATTTCCAGAGAGGAATGACTTTTTCTACCTATGATCAAAGCAAATGGAAGAAAACTTTTAACAGTATTTTTCTCCTAAAACCAGTTAAATTTAAGAACATCCAAGTAGAAATAAAGAATGTGAGTTGCACTTATACCTAATGGTCTCCTGGAAGAAGAGACTTGTCCTGTCAAGATGAAATACTGGAACTCTAAAAACAGACAGAGTTTAGCTGGATTTAGGACTAGGCCCTAGAGTTTTCAAGGTCATAATTAGGGCTAAGGAACTACTGTTTTCTTGGATCTTACTTTATTTTCCTAGAGGATTTTTTCCTCTTTATTTTCCTAGAGGATTTAACATTTCAGTACCTTTACATATATGTGTAAAATAAGCACATGGAATCAATGTCTACAACTTGAATTCTAAAGCAAATGCATTTTCATCTATGGTATTGTAATTACTGCTCTGCCTGATTGAATAGGAAATTGTAGAGTAATGTTGAATTAATATATCTCAATCACTTAAGAAGAAAGAGACAGACCATTATCAATACTCATTAGCTTTTTTTTCTGTTGTAAGCTGATGTTATGACAAGAGATTTGCTGTCTTTTGTCATGACTTAAAAATTTCACGTTTATGGTTCCATTTATTCATTAGCATAAGGTATAAGTTTTCTTAGTTAGTTTATTTTTCCATTTACATTACAGTAGGATTAGCAGGCTAGAGTAAGATCACAGTTCTGACATAAGAAATAAATATGCAGATTTAGTGAGATGATTAAACCACCCGAGAACTATATTCTTAAACAGAAAATCCAAGAAGCAAATGAAGAAAGCACAGGTTTCATGGAGACGTTAATTAAATTGCTCAAATTCAGACTGAAATAGTAGTAAGCATAAGAATAGGTCCACTGTCTCCCAGTTCACAGTTCAGTGACACTGGGGTATTACTTTTCCTATCTTGCCATGTTTTCTCATGTATTTTTTTTCAATTCAATTCAATTCAATTCAATTCAATTCAATTCAATTCAATTCAATTCAAGGTGTCTATGTATTTAACATGAGAATACTGCTTTTAACTTCTGGAGTTAATCCTGAAATCATCACACCACAAAAAGCAGGTACAGTAATTTCACAATTATAAGCCACACCTGATTATAAGCCACACCTCCCAGTAGTCGGGTAAAGTACGGGATTTGTCCATACATAAGCTGCACCTGAATATAATCCGCACTACTGGGGTAGGCTGGATTCTTCAATGAAAAAGGTGCGGCTTATAATCGTGAAATTACTGTACATTAAGTTTTCTTTTACACCAGAGTAATGAGCAGGTAAAATAAAGTGGACTAAGGGAATTCTATTTCATTTAATTATTTGCCAATTACCAAAATGGTTAATTACTGATTTGGGTACTGAGGAAAAAAAGATATCTCCTGCTGTGTTCCCAACAATACCCATTTCCACATGCCTCCTCCCATACTACCCCTCTGTGTGTCCTCACATGATGTCCCCAATGTCTCCATTTGTCTCTGCATCACGTGGCTAAGAAGCTATTCTTTGGAAGAAAAAAAAGGCATCTATGGAAACCATAGGGCATTTTAATAATGAAGTTTTAATGAGAAAATGTCAAGTGAAATTTGTGTATTACCACGACTGTGATGGATTCTAACTAATCACGGCTCCCTGTGGCACTCAATTAGAAGCCATGTTTACTGATAATTATCACCTTACTCCAGATTTTTAGACTAAAAGTTCGGCTTCATGAATTTTTGATGCTGGGCAATCAGACCGAGGTTTTCAATGCTTTTCAGGCTGCAGCAGATGATTTCAGAGATGAAATGTGTTGACCCAATAGATTCACTGACTTTCCTCCAGCATCGTGCACCAATGCTTCAGGAGTTGTCACGTCTCCTGCTCCCAACATGCAAGCCTGGTAGATATCCTGATATGAATATTTGTCATTTCTCCCCAAAAATAAGGCAATAAAGCTTAGTAGCATTTTATTTTCTGGCTTTTTGGTTATTTTTGCTGCGTGTATGGTTTTTTCCTTTTGGTTTACATGCTTCTGATATGCTGAGACACTGCCTTTCAGGAGATTTTGTGCATCATGAAGATTCATAGAATTTCCAAGATAAAACCTTTGTTTAGAGTACTCCATCTTCTTGCTTTAAGAAGAACATATTTCCTATATTTTTGTCTTAGAGCAAAGTAGATTATAGCCAGACAGATAGGTACTTTGAAACAGAATTGATTTTATTTCTCTGTTGCATTGATTATTCCCATGTATACCACCATTAGTCATACCCAGGCATTTCCTTGCTGGGAAATGGCAGGACAGCTTGGTTAAGAACTGCTCTGCAGCTGTTCTAAATTATATCGGGATCAGACTGTGAACCCTTCCAGTTTTTAGATATCTGAAAGTTTTGCTTTTAGCAGGAGACTATACCCAAACCAGCCTCAGTCCCCTGAAGAAATGGATATAAGAATTAGTAACTTTAAGGAAAATTACCATAAAAAACAAAGGTCTGAAAACAGGAAGAGAAAACAAAGCAGTGTAAAGAGAATTAGGCTGTCAGGGAACTTAAAAAAAATACATGATATGAAATGGTATCAAAACAAAAGATCAACAGATGTCTTCAGCATGAAGACTAGCAGTGTTTTCTAGCCTTTATTTCTTTCAGGGGCTGAGTACCAAGAGGTGCAAGTTTCCATCTGGTAATAGAATTCCACAAATAATTTAAGATGAAAGGCATAATATATATTAAATGATACCTTCACATCGCTGATCAAAGCATTTTTTCTGAATAATTTTTCGTCATGGTATTGTTTTTTTCCCTTACCCATTTTTTCCAGTCCTTCTATCCTTTCCCATCTAACATGTCACATAACTTCTCTAACGATTTTCCTATACCATAACAAAGACAGTACGTAGCCACTGAAGACAGTTGATTCTTCAATGATTCTGTCTTTCAGGTTGTTTTCATTTTTCCTGCCCTTGTGCACCACATTTTTTAGAGCTGGAAAGTAGATAGATGTCCCCTATTTGGTGTACATGCTCAATGTTTTTGTTCTTACCCTAATTCTTTTGAAATTAGATATTATTTTATGGATAAGCATGCACACAGTGAGTATGGTCCTTACCTAAATAAGTATGTCACTTCTCAGCTTGACAGCATGGCATAGAGAACAGCTGTGGCACAATGCCGTCTGGGAACCCTTCTCCAGTCTGTGGGGATACCACAGAGTGCAAAAAGATATATGCTTCACAAGGAAAGAATTCTAAAGTTTAGAGGACCTTGGTAAGACCCTTTACTCCTCCACGTCTCCATTTTCCCTCTCAACCACTGCTTTGTTTATCTAAAATTCCAAGCACAGTTTTCTCACAGGAATTTAAGTTCTGCTGCCATGCTAATATGCCAATTATTTAACATCAGTACCAAGAGATTTAATAGAAAAGCTCACAGAATTTTGGAAAATGTTTCATTATAGGTGCTGTCCAAGGCACCATGTTAATCTCTGCCTGGCAACACATCAAACCTTATGCCCATTGTAGAATGTTAGAAACCCACTGAATTTGCTGAGACTTTTGTCTGTTGTATTAATCTGAGATGAGACAGTGTGTGTGCCCACTGCAATACTTCCTAACTTCATATTCTAGCGTTGGCTTGCCTGTAAACAGCAGGAGGGGAAAAGTGATTCTGTGTCCTGCTATATGTGTACCCATTTCTGCCTTTTTTAACTTTCATAAGTGAATTTAGAATGGCCTAGCAATGTTATTGGCAAATCATTCAGCTCCAGTAGCTTTTACATTCAGTGTTGAAAATATCAATCTTTTGACATTCATTGTACCAAAATATGGTCTCTGGACAAGCCAATATCCTGTGGTTGCACTGCTTTCTACTCTGATATTGTGACTGTTTCTCCTATTTTTATCCATATTCGTGATTCAATGTGAAAGAGGTTAAATTCCATTCTCTTGCACTCTTTTTGACGTCACGTCCTTTCCCTTGTGTACATGGGTTTTTTGTGAATTAGTACCACTGCTAATTTCTCTGCACAGATAGCTGCAGCAGAAGTTACTAAATTAATAGTCTGTTGGAGTAGCCCCTCTGCCATATAGCTTGGCGACCCCACAGTACTGTGACAGGATAATGGTCTCCTGTTGCTGTGCAAATACAGAATTGTTACAAAGGTAAATGATGACATTTTTAAAAGCAAACATAGAACTGAGCCTGTCTCTGGTAAATATTTCCTTAAAAAACATTTCTGTTTCCTAAACCAGTGAAAACATTTTCTAAGGCAGTATCATATTGTAAATGAGAACAGAAATGCAGCTGTAATGTTGAACCTGCCTAGAGAGACATTAGACATTATTACCCTTTTTAGAGCTTATATGACAAATGACCCATTTCATCCTTTTATTTCAAGACTAGCCACTCTAGTATGTAATGATCCTTACAGCTTAACTGTTACTTCTTTTTTAATCTTGCAGTTGATGTCATGTTCCTGTACAGTTCTCCCTCATTGTGCAATAAACAGCTTTCTAGTTAGTGTTGGTTGTTTAATGTATTAGCCTTCTTATCTGCTTTTGATCTGCATTGTGTCTTTTTGAAAAATCCATTTACACTCTTGAACTACAGCCTATTCTTCTTTCTTACTCTGGGAATAGAAGGGTAGTAAAATAATATTTGAAAAAAAACCCCACAAACAAAAACCAAAAACACAAAAAAAGAGGCTATCAGGAAACCGGTTCTGGCATCTTGATCTCATCTATTCCCAGCTTCAGGACCGATCAGAGCAGTCAACATGCTTGTTCACCTTGGCCTTTCTGGCAGTGGTTCTTCAGAAGCAAGATGGTCATGATCAGTCTAAAGTATGGCAGCCTCACCAGAGCAATTGACTTCTCTAAGCTTTACTGCGACCTTGCTGAATCTTGATTATCTTAGTGCAGAGCAGTGGGAGGAAATTTGTGCCTCATCTCAACCCTTCTCATGCCGATCTCAGCTGTCAAAGAGGTGCTTCAACTTCAGACTGCCTCCTCTTCCTTCAAACTACTTTTATTAAATTGATGCCTGATGTAGGCAAGGAGGGGGGAGATGGACAAGAGTTTGGAGAAAAGGTGCGCCAAACCCTATGGATTTTAGACAACATAAACAGAATAAGTTTGATTTTAAATTAAGGGAGTTGCACATTTGAAAAACATCTTTTTGCATAAGAGAAGATGCACCATTTAATGTGAAGCGATGCCATATGGCCCCCAATTAGAAAGAAATCAAAGAAAGTCTTTAGCTTTCTAAATCTTAATCATATTTGCCCTTTTATTTTGCTTAGTACTACAATCTTTTGAAGATCAAGGCCAAAACAGTAAAGATTTCAGTATACTGAGCAAGTTAGGACTAACTAGATGACTACGTTTGCAGTCTGAACAAGATATCACAGACCATGCTTTGCCAAGATTTCTCTCTTTGGTAGGAGAAAATGAATCCAGCATGTTTGCTGCATGCAGCTGGTTCAGGAATAACACAAGAGCAGGCTAGACTCTTGAGTACATAATTATTTTGAACTTAAAAGGTCAAAACACCCAAGTGGCCACTGGTAGCCAACGGAGATCATATGGCAGAAGTGCATTGAACTTCACAAAAGCACAATACTTCCTTAGAAGACCAGCCAGGTTTGAGGCAGCCAGATTTTGCACTAGCTTCATTTTCCGGATGGATTTAAATCATGCAGAGATTATGAGTAATCTAACCTTATGAAGGCAAAGTCTACAGCCAGAGGATGGGTACAATCACATGGGTGCATGAATTTTTAAATTATGTGGGTGATATTAAAATGAATCAGAACTATTTCCACTGTATGATTGCAACCTGGATATCAAAAAAACTCTCCCCATTCAAACCATAACAGAAAAAGGCAAACTCATACCCGTTCCTTGAACTGTAAATTATTTACTTACCTGATTCATTGATTAATTTCCCTTCCACCATTTTTGCATCCTTCCCTTGTGAACTAAGTCTCAGTCACAAGTTTCAATCTATGCACTGATCTCTCCCAATCATTTTTATTTTGTGAATGCAGAAGAGGAGCAGAAGAAGAAGGAAAGGTAGGCTGGGTACATGGCATAAAGACACATAATCGAGAATTCAGGTAAGCAGATGACCTACAGCACTCTGTTCTCAAATTCTACAATTTCCATGTATGGTCCAGCTATGAAGATCAACTTTACAGCATCTCAGGTTTTCCTGTTTCATCTGTAGATTCACTAACAATACACATTATAAAAGACATGCGTGGCTGGCACCTAGGGAAGGTTGAAGTAAAATGCAGATTACCATGGTCAAAAGAAATGTTGGGGCAAATGGAGAGATGTAATATGTTCAGGCAGTCTTATTTACCTGAAACACTCTTGATTACTTAGAGTTTCTCCCTTTGTAGCAATATTCTAATTTTTCTTTGGCTGCCACTGCTGTGAACATATTTTTCATATATTTCAGTAAACACTGGCCTCAGAGCTTATTTGGTGAGCATGAGATTTGCTGAAACCCACAACTATTGTAGGTAAATATAATTTCATGGACAGGGTCATCTGTCAAATTCAAGACTCTTCTTTTTTTCAAAATCCCACTGCTTTTTACCAGATATCAGGATATATCTTCAGGGTCCTTGATAATCTTTAAAAGTTTTTTTTCACTGAAGTTAAAGGAAAGATAACTTAAAACCCATATATATCTATTTTGTACTAAAGCACATTCTGAAAGATGAGGAAATTCTGTCACCAGGATATACCTGGTCGAGTCACCGCCCTGTATTTTCTGAATGGCACAAACTAAAAGGAATTTACTTAGAATAATAAAAAAAATTGATACAGAAAGTTGCAACTTAGTAGTGTTCACTCTCCTGAAAAGCTTAGTTCTGTTCTTATCAAACAGAAACAAAACAGCAAACAAAATGATTTTTACAAAGACCATTACCTCTTAATTCCCATCAGTCGTTTACATGACAACATAACCAAAAAGATGGTAAAATACAAAGTCTTCTGTTGCCCTTCATAATGTTGACCTGGAGTATTTCCTGAGCATTTATTGGAAAACAATCTTATTTAAACATGAATTTATATTATATCAGTCTGTAAATCTGCCAGTATACAATAAAATTTAATCTTGCTTGTTAATTGGAAGTTCATTAAAGAACTTCTTTTTTATAGCAAATATGTCACAGAAAAAAACCCAAAGAAACAGTGTTGGAAAAAATCCCTGTAGGGAATAACTCCTGATGCTCACGTTCAGCCTGTTCTTGTAGACTCCAAAGCCAAAAGCAAACTCACGTACTCCAAATTGTCCAGGGGGTCAGTTATCATCCTTCCATTAGAGTGTTTCCAATATATGGCCTGAGTTTTCTTATTTTAATTTAAGCCAAATGTTTCTCTATCCATTTGTGACATGGTTCAAGTTATTCTTTTCATTGTATTCTTCCCCAAGACTACTTTAGTATTTACTCAATATTTATATGACCAAGCCCACAGTGATTATCACTGCCATATAGCAGACTGGCCCTCTTGGTCCACATCCTTTTTGAGGATTACTGTTACAAAGTTGAGGTAGAACTTCAGCTAAACCGAGTGGAAAGATTACCTAACATTTCTCAGCATTATCTTCGCATTTTGCCCCAGTATCTCCTCTTAATTTTTTAAAATCAAGACTCACTTTCTACTCACAGACTCCCACAAGATCTCGATCATCTTCTGTGTAACTGGTATTTTCTTCTCAGAGTACATTTGTCCTACTGCTTTTCTTTTTTGTCTAACCATGGTATTTTCTGCTTGTTTTTATTGAAACGCATCCTATTTTTTCAGATCATTCCTCCAGCTTGCCAGGATTTAAAAAAAAACTTCTTATCTGACCTCTAACGTGCTTGCCACAATTTGTGTAGCATCTCCAAATTAGGCATTTTGATACCACTCTCCAGACTGGAATGTACAATGAGCCTACCAGGCTCAGGACAGGTCTTGAGTCTCTTGCAAACTGCAAAACCACATTCAGTATACTCTTCCGCTTTGATAACAAATAGACATTGTTTTCTTCAATATGTTAATTCAACCAATTTTTCATTCATCCACTTAGAGTTTAAAAAATCCTCTATACTGAGTGTAGTAGCTTATTAACTTACCTCCTCTAGATATGCTGACTCTCAGGTCTTCTTTGAGGAAAATTAAAAAATTGGGTAATGTGAGAGTAGAGGTGCTCAGTATTCACAGAAAGACCTGAGATAACTGAAAGCAATTCTCCAGCAGACATGAGAAAATCTTATAGCAGGAAACAGAGTAAAATTAGTAAAGTTTGGCATTAAGAAAGTTCATAATTGTTATCAATATAGAGATTTAAATGCTAGGTCTCTCACATGCAACAAAATTTCCTTTTATCTACTAGATGGGAAGAAAAATAATTTGCAACCACTTTCATACATACATGTTTATAATATGTATTTTTTTAAATTTGCAATGTTCATATAATACATATAAAATATTTAAATATTTAGAAGTAATAACTCTTTGACAGAAGCAGACATCATGCTTAGAAATAAAAGACCCAATGTCTTAAATAGCTCCTTACTTTTGTGCATACTTCAATCAATTGAACAAATTGATTGTACAGGGCTTCTTTTCCTCATCATGGAATGCTTAAGGAACACAGAGCAGGATGACAAACAAAAGCCCCTTTGCTATGGAGGAAGTGGACTGATCATCCCTCTGTAGTACAGAAAAGAAGTTTAAAGGCATTTTGGAAATATGTAAACTGTTAGACCGAACAGAACTCAAATGCTCTTTAAGTAAACACAGTGGGATCCCAGAACACAAAATTATTTTTTAGTTTCAAACAACTATTATTAGAATGTAATATTTGTCGCCATAATTCTATTTGAATGGCCTCGAGAAAATCTGCTTATCGTAAATTCTGCAGCAAATGCTCTCGCAAAGGTGATCAGTCTTGTAGGTTAATTAGTAGCTAGTATTGTGGCTGCCAGATCCAGGATCTAGAAACACTGGAAATCAGAAACACATCTGTTGCTTAAAATGCAGTGTTATGTGATAGCATGGTCAACACAGGAGCCCAGTTTTGAACCTGACAGCAATCTCCCTGAAATCAGGAGACATACACATAGGTTACTGTTGAACATATGTTGAGGTGTTTTGTCATAGTGGTCACAAAACACTAAATATCACAGGAAGAGGAAAAATTGATGGAAATGAGGCTTAAATCTGAAAAATTAACCGTGAATACTTAACTAAATGCCACTATTTATGTAGCTTCTTTTACCACTGCTGCTCCTGAGAGCCTGCTCTGAATTAGAGTGAAGAAATACATCTTAGGGGAATGTTACAAGCCAGAAACCTATTCTTACCCCAGGTTTGTTTTGCACTGATTTCATTTTTAGCAAGCATTTATAAATTTTTTTACATATTCATGCAGCACTACTGGTATCACGCACTGCAGTGAGAGTGCACAGATAGATATGGCCAAAAATTTGGCAAAAATACAATGTGTCTAGAGTACATAGAGCTGTGCACAATATTTGAGTGGGTTGTGGCAGCCATATAGCCATTAGTTAATTATGACAGGGCATCATGTTGATGTGGCGACTGTGCTGCTTCCAGCTTTGGAAGTAGTTCAGAGGCCTCTACATCTGTGTCTGCATCTGCAAGACCATGTAGCTTGTTGCTGATATAGCTTTGATTTGCTGAAAAAAGCAAAATAGGGAAACTTCTGGTCATTCATCTTCAAAATTAATTTTCAGGGCTCTTCATTTCGTCCTTGTGTTTGGAGTCCGTGAAGAAAGCAAGATGGCGTAAGATGAAGGAAAATATTGCTTGCATATTGTAATTCCTTTGAGAGGCAAGATGCACTCAACATTTCTTCTTGGTGGTGTATCAACAAAATTTCACTCTTAGAAAAAATTAAGAAGATATAGGAGGAAGAACTAAAGCACGCTGTCCACATGGATTCACCACACTTTTTTCTGCCTTGAGAAAATAATCAGCAAACAGGATATGCTGAGAGATTTTATCAATCCCTCTCATTTATCCAGCAATAGAGATACAGTTAGAAATAAAAAGATGTTTTTTTAAAATTTACTGCAGGTGATAAATAAGCTCAGTTTCCAGATTACTATAGACTAAGTAAAGCCTCAGAGCTGTTCTCAAAAGCAGATACAAGGCTTCTCAAACCTCTGCTAATGAAGAGAGTTCCTAGCTGGAAATTAAATTCACTGAATATGAAATTATTTTTCTTTTTTTGTTTTTCCCAATCTGAAATTCTGCCAAATTTTCTTCTTTGAAGGCTTTTAGCCTTATAACATTTTCAGTTTAAGGATTACAGTCTTATCTAGGAGAAGTAGTACTAGTTAACAGAACTGTTTCTTTCATGTTCTATTTAGCCACATACGAACCACACAAACCCCTCAAACACTGGAAAAAATCCTCTAAAAATCTTTGAGAAACCATGATGTCAGAAAAAAACACTAAGAAGCAAATAAATGAAATATCTCATTCAGAAATCTCACATCATGATAGTCTGCAATCCTATTCATCAATTAAAGTACTTCAGTTACTGGGTGACTAAATCAGTACCTTGCCAGTGCTCTAAGGCCCAGCGATACCTCTCTCTCTTTTAAATATTTGTGGATTTTCCTCATGAGCCATAGTAATCTTCAGGCTAGGCAGCTCTTTTCCAACGTGCACAGAAACATGTAAGAATTTCTTTCACTATAATCTTAAGGTCTCAAAACCATACAGGCAAACCTCCTCATATCCTCCCATTATCTGGAGGAAGCAGCATATTTCACATGCTGTTTCTGAACTGATATTCTTTTTTAAAGAAGGGCAGCAAGACATATTTTTTTGCATTCACCATTTTCTTGTATTCCCTGACGCCTGATCGGTATTGTATTAGATCTGTAGACTTTCCTAGGAGGATGGTTACATGAATTTAATTTCTTCCTGCAAGAAATATGGAAACCTCATGCACCCACCTGGCACAAGGGCAGTTCTGAGTCAAACTTGCAAACTATGCTATGTTTATAAATGCTTTCTCCATCTCCCATATTTTTATGAGAGATGCTATGGAACATAAAGCAGTTGTCAGCGAAGTTGAAACTTTTCTGCAGCAGGAATTGTGTGTGGTTTTGATTTTTTTTTTTTTTTCTCTCTCTCTCTCTTATCAGCTCAGCTGTGAATTAAGCTGTAAAGGACTACTTTCTATGGAGTTGCACTGGAAACTTGTGAGATTTGCTGATGTATGGCCTCATTTGACCAGCCTGGCTCTGCCTCCAGAGAGTGGAAAGTATGAGAGGAAAACCCAAGGAGCCGCGGACTTCCCCTCTTACAGAAAGGACATTTTTCAGGTAAGATAAATTTTCCTATATTGTCCAATAAATCATAAGAAATGAAACTCAGTGGTTTTATTCCTGGAACTATTTGTAAATCAGTTATTTTAACTATTCAACTGGCTCTGCTGACTATTTAGTTTCCTGATACTGCCATACCCTTAGGAAATTACAGGATACTGACCCAGTTTACACAGATGAAGTTAATTAATTCAAATACAACTCAAACAGGATAGTTGTACGTGTCTGCCAAATAAATCTTAACCAAGTACCTTTCCAGCCCCTCCCTCACTAACCCCTACTCCCCAGCTCTCTTTACTTCAGCCTGGAAAATAAGCTTTCCTGTCCATTATTTATTTTCTGTGGCTCAGCAGGCTTACATTTGGTATCCCACCCCAAACAGAAATCCATTCAAACATTAACAATAGATCACACCAGTTCTCAGTCTGCAGCAAGGGCAAGACTGAAAGTAGAGAAGCTGGGGATTACAATGTCCCCCAGAGTTTAAAAGAAAAGAAAAAAATAAGGGAAAAAAAAAAAAAAGAAGAAAGAAAGTCATATTCCTCTTTGATTAAAATACACTGAAGCTGCCTTGGATCAGGCTCTAAAAAATACTGTCTTGTTTTTCCCACTTTGCTAGGGCCCCCAGGATCCCCTCCCTGTGCATGTTAACTCACTGCAGTTCTCAGCTTCAACAGAAACCCTCTTGCTAAGGCAGAGCAATGGCTGTGGGACTGTCACTGACATCTTCTTGGTGTTCCTGTTTTCCAAGGCTTTGTCCTTCCCTGTATGATCTGGGACATATTTTCTCACCCTCTTTGTACCCACCTGGAAGATCGCTTGATCCATTCAAAAAACCACACCTGAAACACAGAATTGCTCTCTGCTCTGTGAATTTCTTTTTTTTGTTTTGGTTCAGATGCATTCTCCAGTTTATTACAAATGAGTTTCTAATTGCTCCTGGCTAGGGTGAAGTTATTTTCCTTCATAGTGAAAACACTCTCAAAGGATGAGGCTCTCTTAGCAGAAAACAGTAGTGTTTTGGGATTGCTTTATACTGAAAATTTTAAGAAGCTGTCCTGTTGTAAAGTTCTAGTAGAAATGCTCAGGTTTCATAGCTACCCAGCTAATCAAGATAACCTCAGAAGGGGAAGAAGGCTAGCTTTAAAGAGTAGGATGAGAACCACCTGTGCACTATCCACAGTCAGGTTTTACATTGAAGGAAATAAGACCAGTGAGCTGTCTTGAAATAAAAACACCCATTTATTTTTGTCACAAGTGAGATCATAATTTTAATTTGGATATGCGCAGAATTTGGTTTCCTTGTTAAAAAGGAAGATTCGGTAATCAAAATCACAGAAGAACAAAATCAAAAGAAAATGACTATTTTATTTTATTTTATTTTTTTAGCCAGGCTTTTATAAACTAAAATACAGACTAGAAGGCTGTTAACATATTCAACTTAAGGTCTCTGTACTAGGAATATGCACGAACAAGGTGAGGCTAATCAAGCTAATTACAGTGAACTGACTATAATTTTTGTTTTAGGACAAGTGAAAACAAAAAATAGCCCATGCAGATTTTGCAGCAGAGGTTTATGATTAAGGAGCTTGTTTTGAAGTGGTTAGTTTGTATTTGTAAATAAATATTTTAATTCACAGATGATTTTATTTATGGACAAACTTGCTAAAATAGACTTGCTTAGAGGGCACTTGAATGTACAAAGACTGGACAAAGGGCTCTTAAAAGGTTTTAGATTTACTTTTTTGTTATTTTTAAAGTTGGTATCACAAGCGAACCCTTTTTAAGAAAACAGCTTGTTTTCAAAAAAACACTCCAAAGAATATAGACTGAAGAAGAATTATATATATATACATCCATCTATTCTCTGTGCCATAAAACCAGCAACCTCGATGATTATCTTGACAGAGAAAATGGCTTAGGTTTGACAATTAATAATAAAATGGTAGTGGGAGCCAAAAGGCATGTTTATGCAGGAACTGATGTTAGGAATCCTGAATTTTGCAAGTATAAGGTCCTGCATCTGGGTCAGTATCACAGATGGGAAGATGAAGAGATTGAGAGCAGCCCTGCTGAGAAGGACTGGGATCTACCAGTGGTGGAAAGCCGGGTATGAGCCAGTAATGTGCACTGGTACCTCACAATGCCAATTGTATCCTGGGCTTCATCAGAGAGGGGTGGCCAGCAGACCAAAGGAAGGGATTCTGCTCCTCTGCTCTGACCTCCTGAGAACCCACCCAGAGAGATGCATCCAGCTCTGGGGTCCCCAGCACAGGAAAGATGTTGACCTGTTGGAGTGAGTCCGGGAAAGAGCCATGAAGGCAATCAGAGGGCTGGAGCATCTCTCCTGTAAAGGCTGAGAGAGCTGAGCCTACTCAGCCTGGAGAAGAAAAGGCTCTGAGAAAACCTTAAAGCAGCCTCCCAGCATCTCGATGGGGTCTACAAGAAAGATGGAGGGGTGGGGTTAAGCTTTTTAGTAGGGTCTGTAGCAATAAAACAAGGAGTAATGGTTTTAAAGCAACAGAGGTAGATTCAGACTAGGTTTAAGTAAGAATTTTTTTTTTACAATGAGGAGGGTGAAACACAAGAATGGATTGCCCAGAGAGGCAGCAGATGCCACACCCTTGAATATATTCAAGGCCACGTTGGACAGGGCTCTGGGCAACCTGGTCTAGTGGAAGGTGTCCCTGCTCATGGCTGAGGAGTTAGACTAGATAACCTTTAAAGGTTCCTCCCAGCCCAAATTATTCCATGATTCTATGAAATTTTTTCCATTGATGACACTAAAATCTGCGAAAAGTGATTAATATATGCAAATTTTTATATATGTATTTCTGCTCCTAAATTATCTCTTCTTTTTATTACAAGGGGATGTAAGTTCCAGATGTTAATTTCTCTGTTCTTCAAATACCATCCCAAAACTGGCCATTAGGCTTACACAAGGTCAGTAGCATGAGGCAAGAGGATGCTCTGAGAGTAGTCGTGTCTCATAGTGCCGCTGCCCTGCCATCTGTCTGGGTCCATCTGCTGCCTCTAAATTGCAAACTTATTAGGATGAGAATGTGACTCTTATTCTGTGGTTGCAAATTTCTCTTCCTCAGCCTTGCCTGAACTGCAAGCACAAAAGTAATATTAATGACAATAATAAAAAGTGAAATGTTGCTGCTGTGTTTCTGTGGGTATTCATGGATTTTTTTTAATCTTCCTAAAGGGAGAGAGAGCACATATTTTAGCAAGTGAAGTCAACTAATCTTTTGTTTTCACAGAACAGTGATCCTTCTTTTGATGCACCTGGAAAGTAGCCCATGGCTCCCTCTGATGAGGGGAACCACTTAGCTAATTCCACAGTGAAATGCTGGAGTGCTTCAAGCTTATCAAAACCACAAATTTTGACTTTGATGTGCCCTCCATGACAATTCCTGCCTGTCTGCTGGGAGAGGTGCTGTCCCTCCTGTTCCAGTGGGCAGGTACCCTGGGGACAAATCAGGGAGCAGAAGAGATGGAGGAGAAAGGAGGTGAGCTCCGGTGTGAGCGGTGGACATGGCAGAGGCTCTAAAAATGATAGCTGTAAATTGATTTCACTAAAGGTAATAAAATGATGACAGTTGATACCCATGGGGATTTCTCTTTTTGGCTTCATTTTGGTCTCACGTAAAGGATAATGCAGAACAATGATGGAATTGTGCAGTGTGTAACTAAGGAAGAATTTTCTTTCCCTGCAAGATCCATGCAGTTTCAAAGACTTTGATAATTTTAAAGTTATCCTCTTAATACCTCTAAACTTTAACATAAATTTATTTGTATATGTTTTATACTGTACATACATAAACATAATTGTGCCTGTAAAAATGCAAAAATTGAAGTTTTGGTACACATGCTTTGCTAATTAAAAGACTTTTATTTTAATTTTGCCTTTGCTTTCCATCACTAATCAATGTGTATAGTGAAGGCAGGTCACTAGGGAGGGGAAGATCACATTGCAAATCTGCAAACCTTTTCTCCCTTCACTCAGTTCTCCTCAGTAATGATACTTTCAACCCCATCAAGCCATATACAGTCCTTGGCAGGTTTCTGTCTGTTTCCTATGGAGACCTGCAGTCTAAATACTGTGGGGAGGAGACTTCACCATGTGACATGAATACTATGTTAGAAAGAAATCAAGGGCTAAGTTTCTCTTTGATTTGAAATTGTATTTTACACCAGGAAAATACAATTACTCTCCAATCTCTGTAGGTGAGAAGATTGCAAATGCGTTTCCTTGCCTGATAAACTATCAATCAATTCCTTTAGGGAAAAGAGTTATACATTCTGTATCTCTTAAAATTAACTGCCACGATTTCAGTTCTCGACTGTGGATATTTTCAAGGTGTTTAGAAGATCATGGAGTGAAATTTGTTGATAAAATGTAGTAAATAATTCCAAGTAATGCTGAGTGAAAGAAGCTGTCAGGTACCACCAGCAAGAAGAAAAGATTGAGATTAGTTTAATTAATTTCCAGTGCAGATGATATGTCAATCCAAAGTTTTCATTTTGTTTGTAACTCTGCCAAATACAGACAGATAGGTGAGAATAATATATACCTTTCATACAGAAAATCTCACCAAGCACAAAGTACAGACTTAGTCATGGGAGAAGCATCCCTATTCTTTCATAACTTGTATTTTTTTTGGTGTTGTTTTAAAGAACAGGTAATTTTTTTCATACTGATTTTACTGTTCTCAAAAGTACTGACATGCACAACTTGAAGCCAAACTGAAGGAAAGGAGGATGACTATGTAACAAAAAAGAGAAGCCCACCTATTAACTCATCCCTGCTGGGTAGCTAGATTGGGAATGAAATCTCCACAGCAAGAGCTGTCTCATTAAATCCAACTGGCCACAGGAGAGACTGCTGAATCCCTTTACCTCCACATAAATCCATCTTTGCCTTAAATGTTGATGGCTAACTGAAATCCCTGCTGCAAGTCCAGGTTTGTCTGGCTCCCCAGGGCAGTTCCTAGATTGTTTCCAGCTCCTGGAGCAAAGTGATTTACCTACTGCAGAACACGAGCTTGGGAGCCCTGAAGCTGCCTGAGACCAGGAGAGGGATTTGAGGTGTGTTCTGTGTGAGCCAGGGTCGAGATGGAGAATGCCATCAGTAGCTGGTGTTGCACTGGGCTTCTGCAGCTCTGTGCTAATGAGTAGCACTGCATCACCCCAGTAACTCACTAGCTGGAGGTGTGGAAGACTGTCATAGGTTCTGCAAGCTGGACAGTGCAGGAACAAAGAGAAATAAGAAGAAAAACTGTCCATGGAAGAAAAAAAAAGAGGGTGGTACTATTCCTAGAGTCTTCTGGCAATTGGTTGGCTAAAAAAAAGATTTGTTCAAATAAACTCTTATAGAATTTTAATAAATTCTTTTTGAATATTTACCAGTGGTAAAAATTAAATTGCATCAGTGAATGCACCTTCAGTCTGGGAGGCTTCCCCTCATCTGCAGCCTGGTTCACGGGTCCTTGAAAAAGAATGTTGACTTCTGCAAGTCATATTCCCCCCTCAGTATTTATGGAAATAAGTATTCTATTTTCCTCAGGGAAGGGAGAAATAATTATAAGTAACCTTCCTGATCCTTAATATATCTATCTTTAGGGCTAGTATGGAGCATATCATTATAGAAAAGCAACCAGGTACTCCTGGTTTCTAAAGACACAAAATAGGCATAAGAGGCAGGAAAGAAAGGGCTGCTACTAATAAGACCTTATAGATACAAATTAGTTTTAAAAAGCATGTACTAATTTTATTCCAGCTTTAATTGGATTCAGAATTCTAGACCAAGTTCATTGTACTTATTTTAATGTTACAAAAAATTGTCTTATGAACATTTGTACATTCCAGAACAATATCTACTTTAAAATGTCTCAAGGTGACATGTTAAGGCTTTGCACCTCTCTCAGCATATATTAAAGTCCATATCTTATTTTATGAGACACAAATCTATTTTATACACTGGATGTGCTGTCAAATATGGAAGTAAAAATGTTGGAAAAGATTTACAGCCACTGGATGTCATTGTTGTTCTTTTAAACTACAAAAAATATTAAAACAAATTTTAAAAGCTGTTGAAGTTAAAAATGTAAAGATTGAGACTTGAGAATAAATATTTTCTGACCATTTCTATATTCCCATATTTTTATTTTAAATGACACTTGAAATATATTCCCCTAAAATAGTAAATTGTACTAATATCAATGAATTTCATGAGGCCAAATGAACTGCATGGACACTTCATCACAACAGCTTAACTTTTATTCTCCTAGAAGTTCAATCAGTCACTGCAAATTTCAGTGTAGCTAGTTAGCAGAAAGCGATGATCTGGACAATATAATGAACATGTAAAAGAAGTAGGTGTAGTCTTCAATTCTTCAATATTTTTTACATGACTCTTCTTAAATCTCTCTTGTGAAAGTTTATGTATTGACTGCTGACAACCAAATGCAGATTTCAGATAGCTCTTTTCATACCATTGTCTGAAAACAAAGTGCTCTTTTCATACCATTGTCTGAAAACAAAGTACCAATAAAAGTCAGTAACAGCTACCAGGAGACAAATCTATCCACTTGGTCACTTCTGAGAGTCATTCTGCAAAGAAGAGTCAGAGCCTGACTCAGAGGAGAAGAGACACTTGTTGTGTGCAGCTCTGTGCATGAAAGCAAAGGAGCAATGGCATAAGTACTGAAAGTCCTCTGCTGAGCAGAACTCTCCCATTTCCCATTTCTTGCTGGGGGCTCCCAGGTAAAGCACAGGTCTCAGTCAGACTTATTTGCAGGGGCTCTGCAGCTTCACGGTGGTCTGTGAGAAAAGATTTCATCTCAGTGCTTCCCTACAATCCCTCCACCCCCTCACTGTACATCTGCCCAGCACCTGGCCCGGAACTTGGAAGGGTTCTTAATTTCATTCTATGTGCACACTTATTACCCTCATAAGAAAGTAAGGCTGAGCTAGACTCTGTGTACAGTGGGTGGGTTTGAACACAGCTGTGCAGCAGACCACTTGTTCCCCTTCTGCTTTATGAGAACGATGCTGTTTGAAATATCCACTCATCTTTCTGCATCAAGGGATTTGGGAATGAAATGCTATCAAACCAAAAAGGAGGGCAAACACATTTCTCTTTGTTTCTCCGGAAGCCTCCCCTTTTACCTGCGGCACAGGCACTGCTCTGAGCTGCTGCTGTGAGCAGGACTTGTGAGCACAGCTCCAGAGACACAGAACAGTGATGTCAGCGCAACAGGAGAAGCAGGGACCAGCTCATCAGCTGCAGCCAGGCTTGGTGTGAATGGATGGGCTGCCTCCCTCAGCTCTGCACTGGAATGGCTGAAATTGGAGGTTCTGATGCAGGGAGGACAGAGGAAATGCTGCTAACTTCTCAGTACAGCTCCAGAGTCACATTTGGATTTGAATATCCACATGCCATAACCGGAAGCTTCATTGTGCAGTTGTAGCAGCTCTGTTGCCAGAGGGCTTTGTTGTTGTGCTTATTTTAATTTCAAGCCCATGGAGTTAGCAGAGGAGCTGTGTGTGCTCCTCTCTGCACTGTGGATGCTCAGGTTGCAGGACAAGTTCACAATTAGCCTTTAGTAGAAAGAAATACATTGGTGTAACTCTTTTGAAATATAAATAGGAGTGCAGATATGTTAGCATGGGCAGACTTGGGCCAGCTGTTGTCATCCAATGCTATTGAACAACACAGACAACCCTTCTGAAGCTGCAAGAAGCTCTGAAATGATTCTTCAGGACAGGATGGTTCTCCATCATCCCCAGCTATGACTGATCTCTGGCAGCACAAGCCGCAAAGTCAGACCAGTGTACACCTATTCTTCAGACACAGAGAGAGCAGTAGTCCATCTGGATTCTATTGCTGGTTCCATATGTCTGCAAGCTTGCAGTGGCAATACCCAAACTGCACTTTTTTTTGGTCTGGTCTTCGTCTCTCAGTGGGAGTTAGGTGCCTAGATGCCTTTGAGGATTTGGGGCCAAGATCTTATCTCTATGTATGTGTAGCCACTAGAACACCAACAGAAAATATTGCATCCTCTGGTCTGGACAATGGGTATAAAACTATTTCTGCAAGAACTGAAAAGGGCAGCAATTTCCCAGAATTGAAAACCACTCTGCTGCAAACAGCAGTTTACCACTAAAATTTGGTGGGCAAAAAATATCTGCAACAAAATAATTGACACTCAAGTAACTGATTGTGCTGACAATCCGAAGTGCAGTTGACACGACCTGAACATCCTCAGTCACCCATGGGGATGTTCAGGACACAAGCTGGGGTCAGAAGAGGAGCCCAACCTTGGTGCTCCTTGTCCCAGGGAAGTGCCCTACCCAAGCAGCCACTTGAATAAGGATGCTGTGGGCTTACCTGTTCAGCCTGATGGGCTTTATCTTCCTCCCTCTCTCATCTTTGGTAGGTCTTCGGTTCATTCTGAGGCATAATGGGAGAAATGAGATCTCGAAAACTTTCGCGGGACAGGAAAACCACTTCCTACCCAGTTCTATTTCTGCTTCCAAAATTCTGTTTGGCAGTAGTTTCAGTGAACTCATTCTTCCTTTGAGTGCCATATGATCCACAGTTGTTTTCTAAATCACCAAAAGCCATTGACAGGCTGTGTGGTTTTGATTTAGGACAAAGATGTTCTTTTAAAAAATCATTAACTCAAAATATAGGGGGGGAATATATCCATGTTTACCTTAGACTTTGCTAACAAAAATTTTATGAGAGTGAAACCCACTTATATCTGCACTATTTATAGATGTAAAAGAAGACTAAGTGGAATTGTGTTTATCTCAAATTAGAGAGCCAGCACTGAATTGAAATGAGATGCATAACATACATATATATTAATGTACAAATAATACGCACATCTGAATCATGTAGAAATAGTTCAGCAGCATTCATACTTAAACAGGCCCGCAGGTATATGTGGAAAACAAATACAAATATATGTATATATAATTTTTAAATTAAAAGTATTTCTTAGTTCAAATGTTCTATGGAAAGAACATACAAATCCACTATTGTGTTTTGTAATAATTTTTAACTTCACAAGTTTTGCCTCCTCTTTCATTATTTAGCCAATTATTTCCCTCTCAGATATTAGATTACTCTTTTTTTCGAGGATTCGAGATACTACATTGCTGAAATACCCACAACTTTACAGGGCAAAATGAGGAAGAAGATGAAATTCTGCAAGCACTTACTAAAAGAACAGTATTTCTTCCTGGGTCAAATGACATTACCAAAAAAACATGAGGCAGGCAAAAATACAGATCACATCTTCAAACTGATCTCTGCTTTCTCATGATAGGGATATTTTAAAAAAAAAAAAGAAAAAAAAAAAAAAAAGCAATTTTGAAGTTGTCTCTAGTGATGATTGGAATTTAGGCAACCTCAAGATGCTGTGTGTTCGCTGATTTGAAAGCTCATTCATAAATATCCCAGTGTGAATTCCTGGATGGTGGAATGCCACTAGTAGCAAATGAGGCATTCACCATTTATCACTGTCTCTTTAGACAGTAACTTGGAGACAGATTGCTGTCTACTTCATCAAGAAAGCAAAGAGGAAATGAGAAACATGGCAGCAGATGCCTAAAAGAGCCTGCTGGGCTCTGGTCACCTGCTGGCAATTGCTCCTGTGGCATTAGTGCCAGTTCCTGACCACACCTGGAGGAACTTTTTGTTGCTGTGAGGAAATTTTGGTTGCTGTAGTAGTAATCACTGTACTGTAGTACAGTTTGGACTCTCCTAGTCTAGAAAATTAAGATTGTCGCTGCGTTTTCAAATAATGTAATTGGAAAATAGTTTAAGAAAAGATACCATGCATCAAGTGCAAAGGCAGTTATACATCCTGACAGACATTTGTTCAAATTTTTCTTTGAAACAGTGCCTGAAATCGCTCAGGGCTTTCTCCAGTGGTCATGTGGTTGATACAGGCACAGGGAACAGTTGATCTCTCTCCTCTTTGTACCTAGATTTTATGTTTCCATGTATCTAGCTTATGTATCTCAAGATTTTCAGTAAATTTCTCTTAGTCTTTGTTTTATAAATTAAGCAACTCTGACTTCACCAGGAGCAGTTTTTCACAGTCTGTAATTTTCATAACTCCGACTTTTCCTGTCCCTTGACATTTTCATCAACTGTCTACACACACAGAGAAGACAGGCAGTCAAAAAAGACAAAGCAGTAGTACCAGAAATTGTGCAGCTTGCAAACGACACTCTTTACACAAATAAATACACTTATCTTTTTCTCAACATCACAAGTTTGGTGACTTGGATTTGGCTGGCTTTTCAGCAGTGTTTTTGCAGTTAGTGTATGGCATTGATTATTCCTGCATATATGAAAAAGTTGGCATTAAAGTTGAATCTGTTTTTTTCCAAATAATTTCCTCAGTTTGCTGAGGAAAATACTATCTTTTTGTTTAGCTCACCCTGTATAAAACGATAATTAGCTTTTTATTTTATCATCCACAGTGTTGGCCGATATACCTCTGAAACATCCTTCCAGTCTAATAGTAAAACTTTGGTAAATGAACTTCTAATACCACTTTCCAATTGATTCAATGAATCTGTAGTGCCTTCCATGTTTCCAAAGCACTCTCACATGGAATCACTGAGGTGAATGAGTTGTCAGAAAAGTGAAAATGTAGTGAGGATGTTGGTGATGAGCGTATTCACTAATTCCCGTTTTAACTAAACTGAAGTGGTATGGTGATGAGCTTGGGTTTTGAACTAGGAGATTTTATCAACCTCTCTCATTTTGCTATAAATTTGGAGCATGCTCCTACTAAGCCCTTTTTGGATCAATACATCAGAATTTCTTGGATTTATCCCTTCCTTCCCTCATATCCTCTGGCAGAAGAAGGTTATATGGAAAACTGTCAGTCTTAAATTTAGTCAGCTTTCAGTAGAGGACTCTACTTTCTGTTAGGTGATAGCCCTTTCAAACCACTTAAAATATTATGTGAATATATATATATAATTACCTGAAGGCTTGAAGCACTGAATTAAAAGTTTTTGTCTTTACATATAAGAATAAGAAATTATCTTGTAGTTATTTATGCAGAGCCACTAAAATCGGATTTTTCCAGGTTTGAGAGGTTTCAGAGAGACATTTGATTCTGCAAGTTTTGTGTGACTTCATGAGAGATTTGCAGTTACTCATTCAATCCAGGAATTCTTCCCATCCTTCAGCTTTGGTCAAGTGACCACAAAATGTACAGGCGAAGAATCAGGTTAAAGCAGAGTCAGCTTTAAAAAAATATATGGAATGTATCTGTGCACTCAAAACCAGACTAGTTGTTTTCCAGATAGATACGCTGATACAAAATGCTGCAATATAATTCTGCATTCCTCACCATATTATAGCCAGTTATTTTGAAGTGAGAAATGGATACAAATATAAACAATTTCCCTCCATACATGTGGAAAAGAATCCAGACTGTCCAGGAAGACATTATTTCCTGGTAAAATACTCTGTGTGGTTTGGTAACATATTGGAAAAAAACTTCAAAAAGCCAGATGGTTCTCCCTGCTATTTTAATGTTATTGTTTAATGAGTGGCCCAAGAAATGCATATAAGTAAGTGAATAAAATCCAGTTGTTTCATCATTGTGTTATCTCAAGCAAAAACAAATAAATAAAAGCATGCCAGTAATGAAAAGTTTTCCCTTAAGGACTTGGTAGAGTAGTAGTGCCAAATTCTGCTGTGATGTAAAATGGATGGATGCAAAGCAGATGTAACTTCATCTGCTGATTGCAATTGAAAGCTTTTAAAATTTGCTTGGAACATATTTATGCCTTGAGATGCATGGAGAAATGAAGTTCAACTGGAGTTTAAGGAGTGTTATCATTTCCCTCCACAAAATCTTTTTCCGTGTCACCGATCTCCTCAGACAAAGGTAGCGGTTCGGTGCCAGGTTTCTTTAGAGCTCTATTCTCTTTGTCAGACCCAAAGCCCTCTATATGCAGTATAAGCAGGTATTTAATATCTTTAACTACCAGTAAATCATTCAGAATACCTCACAGTACTCATAATCTGGAAGAGGAGTGTTTATCTGCTCACTGCCTTATCAGCAACATTCTATTTGTGACAAACATCCTGTAGATCTGTTGCTGTAGGTTAATGATGAATTCCTTTTTGAGCCAAGTTATAAATAAATTTGAGCTAATTATAGTGTCTATTAATGAAAGTCTGTCTAGGATGATGGACTTCACTATCCTTGAGAACAAGAAATGAAATCAGAATGCATAGTTGAGCTTTTTAAAGGGTTTATACACAAAAGTAAGTGAGAATTTGAACACTGAAGTTGAAGAATGATGCTCCAGCTCCACCAAATCTCTTCAGCTTCAGGGAGATTGTAGACGCTAACTTTCCATCACTGAAATTTTCATCTGTTGACATTTTCTTCTGCAAGAGTTCCAATAAACTGCCCTTGAGGCCAGAGTAGTCCCCTGACTACTGGAAGGTGAGACAGATATCTTCAGGCATAAAGCTTCCCTTCACCTTCTTCCTTCTTCACCTTTTTTCTCATTCTGGCTTTATCATTGCTCTTAAACCTTACCACGCCTAAGCATTGAAATTATTGCAAAACGTGCAACTATTCAACTTCATTCATCATGGTAATAGGTACTCTAACAAAAGAACCATTCACTCTGAAGTGAAACATCTCAAGTTCAAATTTTTGTCTTTCAGTAATGCAAACATAGGGAAGGAAGGGTCACTCTTCATCATTGCTGCTGAAACTAACAGGTAAACTTTCTCATTTCATAATTCCAGAAAAAAAGAAGTGCAAGAGGAACCATTCTTTGTCATTAACTCAGGGAAATGTCCCAGTAGCAAGGTGCAAGATGGCTGGGAAGAAGGAAACTCTGCATTGCTCCAAATCAAGATGAGGAGGGACTAAAGGTCATATTTTCTGTTTCCTGAGTGACCGTGGTTGATACTGGGCAACAGTACCAAGAGGGTAGTATCAGCATCATCTCCTTCTCTGTCCAAAGAGACCAGATCTCTCTTCTATTCTCTAAATGGCAGATGCAGATGCCAAACACAAGAAGTTCCATACTGTGAATTTAAATCTCTCAGAATAGATTTTGCTTAAAACAAGGACAGTATTTCTGATGCTTTCCTTTTATTTTTTGATGACATGCGGTTTTTTTCATTCATCAGTACTTTGTGTTATGGATTCCATTCCAAACTTTCTCTTTTCATAGCCACTTAACATCAGCGTACAAATTTTTATTGATGAACAAAATGAAAAAAATGGATGTGGTGAAAACCAGCATTATAGTGATGAATTTCTGCAAAAAACCACCCTAAACCCCACAGTTGGATGTACCTCAATAAATCTCACACAAATGTGGATCTGCAGCAGTGACTAATGTTTTCTGATGCAGAGCTGCAGTTTGGGGGATCCCCTTGCAGGATATAATTCCTGTCTTAGTTGGGCACCAACAAAAAGTATCTTAGACTGAATATCCTAAACCACTGACATTTCATAATTAGAGGGAATTTACTCAAATCCCAGGCCATGTAAATGAATTTAGTCTTGTAACCATGCCAGGTTTCCTTTGAATTCATAAGTCCATCTGTGTTTCATATACAGATCTGCTGCTTCTATGTGCCAGTGGTACCATCATTGCCAAGAAAAGCATTGCCACCTTGACTGCGGAATCATGAGAAATGATTTTAAAATCTGCATATAAAACAGCTCATCTCTAAATTTTCTAAGCTTCAGTTTATAGACGTTTGTCACAGCATTATTATCTTTTTTGGGGAATTGTCTATGAAATACATATTTTTAATATGCTGTTGTTACTCAGTATGTCTTATGCATATACAAGTGAAAACACAAACTGTGCCACTAGTGTGTGCAATTAATTTTCTTTTCCGCTGAGGGACATTTTTCAAGAAAATCCTCAAGGTGGCAGCACTGACTCAGTGTTTAAGTTCACATTCCAGGCACAAACTACGAAAAAAAATAAAACCAAACCAAAACCCAACAACCTGAAAAGAGGGCATTCCTGAGGTGGACCCTCTTTTAAAATACTTTTTACACAGTGGTATACACATATCTTATTAACCAACCCACTGGACTTTCCTTTTTGCCTGAAAAATGTCAGCTTTAAAGTGTATTCAGGCATCCTTAAAAAATGCCAAAAAAATATGATGGTGCAACTAAAATACAGCTGGTGTCTGCTCTTCTACACAGACATGAGACAAATGGGATTTATGGAATTTTAGTTGGGAACATACACCTAAGTTTGTCTTTCAAACCCTTTGAAATATGGTTCTCTTTACTTAATCCTGCACTCTTGCCATTTTTCTCAGTTGCTGCTACTTCTCGTATCTCAAATGGTCTGATAAACAAAGTGCAACAGAAAAACCATTGCATTAAACCCCACCACACTCTACGTGAATTTATGAACCCATTTCATGCATTAGCTCTTTATTAATCTAAATTTTCTTCTACAGTTAATATTGTTTAAATATAATCCTAGCTAATTCAGTTTCAGCCATAAAAAAATACAGGGACTGAAAGCGTGCGGTATTCTTTTGTATAGAACTAATACTACAAAAGGCTTTCAGTGTTTCAAGAGGGCATTTTTTCATGAATGGTTTTTATTATCACTAACATGACTTCATTGGTAAATAAGAAAAGCTTCCTACTGTACCTTCAGGCAACAAAGATTAATACAGCTGTAATCTTTAAATGTTTTACTTACAAATATGTCCTTTTATATTCAAATCATCCAAAATTCTAATTAAATAAAGTTAATCTGACTACATATAAATATGGAAGTGATGCATACTAAAAGTAATGTTATGATTTATATTCTTCTGGATGTTCTACTTTCAATAGAAACAACTAGGTTGCACATTAGGTTACCTTTATGCAAGTAGCAAAAATTATTACTAAATTTCATTTTTTTAAACACTGAACAGGTATAGACTTTAGCAGATATTGGTTTTTCATGACTGCATGTGAATAATCTATCTGAAAACTTGTTTGGACCAACTGGTTTTGAGGAAACATCATCAATATTTCTTATCTCCTGGAAGAAAATTAAGATGGAAATTCATGCACTTTTAAATTAATCTTTTTATCAGAGGATTCAATTTCAAAAGGGCTTGAAAGTAGCAGATAGCATTTATCACTAAAAATTTCAGTTGGAAACCCCTCCGTTTGCTATGACAGTATCAAATTTTTTTGTTTTCCAGTCTTGGCACTCATAAGGGTGGTTTTGGGCAAAGTAGCCACAAATGCAAATTCAGAGCCAGCCTTGTTCCTTACCTTAGAGTTTGTATTTTAACAGAGCTCATCTCTAGAAACTAATCTTAAAGATGGACAGCAGCTGGGAAGACACAGCTTGATGAAAGATGGGAAGCATAAAATCAGGCAAGGGATCTCGTGTTTGAAGACATTACTAACATGGTAGATAAGGAGAAATCAGTAGATGTTAATATACAGCTTGGTTTCTGAGACACATTTGGCAACCTCACACATGACTTTCCACTTGTTACTCTTAGAATAATGTGGTAGTCTGTTGGGAAAGTTCCAGGTATCAGCAAAATTTTACAGTCCAAAACCCATTTGTTAGCCCATTTATTTTGTGCAAAAAAGTGCAAAGGTCTTGCAAACTCTCTGTTTTATGTACATTACAATTATTTAGGCTAAAGAAAAATGTTATTTGCTAGTTCACTACAGGCATAATTTTAAAATTTCTCTTTTTTTCTCCCATCTTACTAATGGATGCTCTGAAAATCATAGTAAATGCCTTCTCAGTTTCCTACTACCTGAGGTCATGCTTTTGCTTTTAAGAAAGGATGCATAGTTTTTCAGGTTTGTATGTGCCAGGAGTACAAGTTTTCTAATCATGGGATGAGAAAGAATATTCATAACCGCAGAACACCAGATCTAGGTAAGGGAAGGACCAAAGCAGAAGCAGATGTAACTTTGTGCCACCCTGGCACTGAGCATTCAGAAAGGCCCATAGCAGAGTTGCCTCACCTTTTATTGACTATTTTATCTGCCAAGGATGATGACGACATGAACATAACTCAGAAATGCATCTTTGCCTGACAATTCTCTTCATACAACACAGATTTCTTACCTTTCCGAATATAGTCATGATTGATCAAAAAATGTTCAAGAAAATATTTGTCTGGAAACACTAATTAATTCAATTAATTCAATTAATAAAGCTCACTTCTGAGAAAAAAAAATCATCTTGTCAGACAAATGACCTACCACTGAACCATTCTCTTTTATAGTTTAATTCTGGCAAATAATCAAATCAAACTCCAATACCTAGATCACGACATATTTTCTTTTTGCATGGAAAATGGCACTGCTCTTTAGTTTCATGCCATTTGACTTAAAATTCCCAAATTCTACTGTAATAGTACAAGTCTTGTTTCTTCCACAAGTGACTGAGGCTGTTTCTCTCTTTGTCTGCTCTGCTCTTCTATCCTGATGAGTCTTCCTGGGCATGCTTTTCATGCTTGTCCCCAAACATGCCAACATACCAGAAGAGACAAAATAATTTATGCGTAGCAGCAATCGGGCAAATGTTTAGTGTAGCAATGTACATTCTTTTAAAAAATATGTAATATCAAATAAAGATAGCTTTTATTCACAAAAATAAGGAACATACGCCCAGCTTCTGATGAAATGTCATCCTACTTATTCCCTCAGTAGGATTTTCCTGCAACACTTCGTAAAATAGAAATAATTATGGACTTCATCTACTTGTTCTGCAGTGACATTTCTATTTTTCATTTCTCAGTTTTGCCTCCTGTGTAACAGGCGCTTCACCTTCAACTCTAGAGGATTGCTTAAAGGCTTTTTCATTTAACTGCTGCTACATGGCAGTGCACAAATTACCTGGCAGGGATGATGTGGAGTGTTAAGGCCCACATCCTACAGCGAGAGATTTACCAGCTACCTGGGTTCTTAGAGCACAGAGAGCCTAGCTCCACACTGGATGTGGATCCAGGTGTTTTTGTAGCATGATGTGCTGCTTCAGAGCAGTGGAATTAGTTCAAGATGTCAATAACAACAAATAAGTGATAGCAAAAACCAAATTGAATTGCGCTGTCTGCTGTTTCTCTTTCCATGGTCTGGATCATCCAAAATAATTTATAAAAATAAATTACTATTCTGATGCTATATATATAGCTTTGTCCAGAATATCACTGTGGCACCCCAAACATAACACTGGGTCAATGTGCATGAAATCAGAGAATGCAGCACCACAAGCCTACCTGCAATCTTGAGACTCAAGGATTTCTTTGGTTGCAAAAGCTGTGTTACCATGAATGCCCAGCAAATGTTTCAGTTGTCATCCCTGTAAAGCTGCTCACAAACAAAAGATCTTCACTCCTTAATACCTGTGCTGAAGCTGCTGGTTCTGCTCAGAACAGCCAGATATTCATTGTGTGGTGCTGCCCTTGACCTAGCTTTGGCTACTGCACACCTTCTAATAAGTGTCCAGGCTTCAGGCGTAGGAGAGACCTTCTGACTTCATTAATTAAGAAAGCAATTTTTGGAAGAACTGCCACTGTGTCTGAACTCATGTGGTTTCAGACTCATCCACTGCCTTTTTTACACTATTCTCTCCTGAACTAATAAAAGCTTGAGCATTTAGGTGTTTTTTCCTCCATCTCCCAGAATAGTATTTTTGCACTGCAGTCAAGTCACTCTGCAACTTTACTTTTAGTATTAATAATGGAGCCTAATTGTTCTTCTATGTAAATTTGCCAATAATCCTTAAAACCAGAAATCTATACCAGTTTTCAGTAGCATGCCAGACATGCACTGGTATGTGACCATTTTAATCAAATTAATTTCTAGGTTAGTTTTGTAAGAGACGGGCAGACAGGAAAGGGACTCTGTGCTGATCCCACCTCCAGGTAGTGTTCTTAAATACTCACCTGCAACATTCAGCTCCTTAGAAAGCA
>VRYO01002297.1:61266509-61310725 GCA_009812075.1 Sialia sialis | reverse complement strand
CTGGGAGGTGTGGCTTATAATCAGGTGTGGCTTATAATTGTGAAATTACTGTGATTTAAAACAAAAAATAAAAAGTTAAAGATGTAATACAACAAAAACCTACCCCCCAACAAAAAAAACCCCACAATCCTAAAACCTCAAAACAAATTGACAAACAAAAAACCAAAAAAACCGTCAACCCCCCAAAAAATCAAACCAAAACCCTAACAACAGCAGAGTAAAAACCAGAGATAAGTTTATAGGAATGCTTTTTAACCTTATGTAACAGGCCTTTAGTCAACATGTCACAGAGTAAAGGCATAAATAATCCACTCATGTCCAACTCTGGTTTTCATTTTAGTGTGCCAGTGTGGAGGAGAGTCCCTTCTCCTACACTGAGAAGTCATGGCAACATTCTGAGTCCATTAACCTAGAGGAGATTTGCCTAGACCAAGTCATCTCCTTGATAGGTTAGTGTCATGGTTATATTTTTAAAGACTTTGAAGGAATGAGCTCTTCTTCACTGTTTATCTTATGACATTCTGTTAATTTTTGAATAGATACAATTGCCCAATAAATAACAAAGAAACAGGTGTGGGAATTTCGGGGGGAAAATGAGGGTTCAGGCATTCCTCCTACCTTCAGGTATTCCCCATCAGCCTGTAGAGGCAGCTGTCTGCATAGCATGCCAAATTTCAAAACTTTTAACAGTTCTTCCCAGCTGATAAACTGGAAACTTATGTCTTAGAGACTATGTCTTCTCTTGGAAGACAACAACAGAAAGGTATCTTTTGCATGTACTGAAATGACATTTCATGCCTTCTTGTATCTTATTCTTAGTTTATATAAGGTAATTTTCTTTTTTTTCTTTCAGTATAATGATTTCAAGATTACTAGTCCTTCAAGCAACCACAAATATCTAGTAAACGAATCTGTGGTATCTATGTAATGAAATCCAGAGTAGAATTACTTTAGATGTAGTTATCTATCTTGTTACATTAGAAAAATACCAGCTTAAACTGACATCCCCCCAACAGATATTTCTAGGTAGTGCAGACAGGTGCTGAAGGAATAAATGGTCCTTTTCTCTGACTTGATTCCATGTCCTCCACCAAGCTCCATCTTGAGTGAGGTTAGTTAATACACAAAGCTACAGGAACATATGAAATATGTGACAGCATTCTCAATAAAAGGCCAGCTCAGCACCTCCTTTTATGCATGCTAAACTTCCTGAACAGATTATGATCAGGACTTTTAACTATCCAGGTATGTGAATTGTCCAGTTAGGTTTCAGAAAATGGCAATTGCATCAAATTCCCTTTCATCTGTCAGACCATTTTTTCTTCTTTTCATTTCTCAGATGTCTAGGAGTAATACCAGTCGTTAACAAAGCTTCTTCATTTTATGCTCTTTGCCAACTTATGCTCAATTTGTTCACCACATGCTGAGTTAGACTCATTACTGCATTAGCCCTTTTTTATGGTTAGTCTGATGCTCTCATGGCTGTTTCTGATCATTTTCCAGTGTGATTAACTATCATTGTGATCACATACAATCTACACTGTTTGCCTCACATACTAGTACCCTGGACTGTGATTCTGTAGTCCTTAACTGCCATCGCAAATGATGCTCACGATTGCCTGCTTTTTTCTTATCTTTGTACTCATGCAAATTATTTTTTTCTCTATTTTTTTCTTGTAACTCTTCCAAAATTCCCACCGTCATTTCTTTATCTGGCAGCTCTTATTGATGCGATGCCTTTGCTATCAATGTATACTGTCATCTGTAGTGACAGCACAACCCCTTCCAGTCTTGCAGTTGCTGTTCATATTTACATTCCAGTAGATAGTGTTATCTGGTTGCCCTGATTTACACTACTGATTTTGTGGCTCATTCTTCTTACAATCCTGATAACTAAAGCCAAAGAAAACAATTTTTGGAAAAAGACAATATGTTAAAATATTTCATTTTATCTCATAGTTGCTTACATATTAAAGTCAAATTTATTGAATAATTTAGTGAAACTGAAGAATATAAATTAAGTAAAAATATGAGTACCAGAAAAGAAGGAAGGGAGAGACTCATTCATTGAAATGTGCCCCAGTTTTAAGCACTCTAAACATTTCATTTCCCTTTTACTTGAAGAGACTAGAATTCGCATCATGATGCCAAGCATCACCGTGCTGTTTAGCATTTTGCATTAAGGCTTCAATGGGGAGTAACCTCAGAATATCATGCAGCCTGTAGTGGTTACAGCCCTCAGCTGGGTGAAGAAAACAGAACTCCAGATCTGCCTCAGAGGCATCTGAATGACAGTGTCTGACCTCCAACTCAATTTCTCTAACTGCAGAGAATTTCAAGGTACATTCCTGCCATATATGCTTGTGTGAGCTGTTTATTTTTTATTATAAAGCATTTTTCAACTCATGTGGGAGTTCTGAACTGCTTCAGTTAGCTAATTCCAGGTCTTATTTACTAGTGCTTCTCCTCTGTGTATGTATTTTTTTGCTTGAAGTTGTCTCTTCCAGAGATAGAAATGATAATACATTTTTCTGTAGTTTCAAAAATTTTACACAGAGGAAACAAGCATTTTACAGCATGGAATACATACTATTTTCCTCTTTTCAGACTTGTTCTGGCTGTGCTTTTGTAATGGGTAGGCAGTAAACTTAAGAAGTGCTGTTATATGTTACCTTGTCATCTACAGTGAAATTGTTAGAGTTTTTATCTTTCCTTGATCCGATGAATCTAAATTCTAAAATCTTACTTGTTCCCTACAAGCATCTAAAATATTTTTGCAGGAGCTGGGATCTGTTTCTCAAAGTCTTTAGGCTGTTTTCAGAATACTGAGCCATTGGTTGTCACCACAAGCTTAGTCAGGGCAATGTAGAGTTTATACTGTGAGAATACAAACTTCCACAGCTCAGTGCCCATTTTTGAGCAATGCAGAGAGAGAACAGTGCTAGAGAAAGATGTCAGTAGCTTACCCACATAAGCCCCCTTGCAAGAGGCTGATTTACATATTTTAATTTCTTCCTATTTCTTTCTACAGAACTTGGTTGGCTTCATTCCAGCAGAGGAAAGGGCAAGAATAGAAATATTGCTTTACCCTGGCAAACACATGCTACTGACAGGTACACAGCAGCTGTTCAATCTTAGCATCAAGATTAGAGACACACACATGAGGCTCAAGCAGGGACACCTATTTCAGTGCTGGTCACAATGCTCTGACAACAATATGTTATAAATCCTTTCACAGTCAGCTCAAATAAGGTGAAGGCTGTTTTTGCTGTTGGTTTCAATTTTTGCTCTGAAAAAAGAGTTGGGGAACCAATATTTCTAGGTTATTAAACTCCTCAATTTAATTATTTATAAACCAACAGGTTTCCCCAACCATAATAAATTTTTTGGCATTAGAATATTCAGAAACTCATGACTATTATAATAATGTATGTAATCTTCACATATAACTTCTACATTTCAATGTATTAGGCAAGCACAAAGTAATTTAACAAGATAATTTAACAATATAATTGTTTGACATGATGACCACCAGAGTTAGTGCCTGCTTTCCTGTTCCTTTCTGTCTTGTCACTGACTTTATTATCTAAGCCATGTGAACAGCAAGTTAAACAATTCCCTGCTTGAGGTAATTGCAAGAAGTTTCTCCCAGGTGAGCTGTCCTTGTCTTCAATATCACTGGAATTCACCCACCAGCCCGTTCTTCCATTCTCACTCCTATTCCCCTAATCTAAAAGCCATGTTTCCACCAGAAATTTTGATATTCTTTATCCACATTTTGATTATATTTATCCTCAAATATATGTAAAACCCAAAACTACACTTAATATTGTGATAAATCAGTTCTTCGGATCAAGTCAAAATCAGTGGCGATGGCAGTTGGGAGCTGCAGCCAAAGACGTCATTAGCTCCTGTTTTAGAAAAGACATCTGCTCTACCTGTACAGCAAGTTCTGTGAACTCTTAACTCATCAATGCCCGGAGAGTCAGAGTGCAGCAGCTAGAGCTAAGAGAATTGATGGAAACCACTGAATGACCAGGGGATGAAAAGGCAGAATAAATTCAGTGTCAGTTCAATGCAAAATAATGCACTAATGGTAAACCAACTGTAAGCATTCAGCCAGAGACAAGACAATGGACTATAAATCAGATGCTTTCACTCATGAAAGGGACCTCATAGTCACTCTGGATACTTTTCTAACTTTATCACCTCAGTATTCCTCAGTGGTCAAAAATAAAGCAGGGTACTAAGACTCAATGTTAAGAAGACAGAATAGTCAACTTAGCAAAAAAACATATTTAATGCTTCTTGGAGTCGTGGCAGCACCATATCAAACAGGATACTGTAAAAACAGTACAGAGAAGGATGAAAGGGATGACAAGGAGATAAGAAGAAATTAAATAGAGCAGAACAGATCGCTCTGGAAAGGACTCAACTGAACAGGCAATAGATACAAAAGAAGAATATAACATCCTGAATGCCAGAGAGAAGATGAACAAGAAACAATTATTTGATGTTTCACATAACTCAGGATGTGGAAGACACCAAATGAAATGATAAGATAGCACGTATAAAGAAAACCAAAGGAAGTTCTTGTTACTAAGTAAAAATCACAGGCAAAAAGTATAAGTGAGATCAAAAAGATAGACAATATCAAAGAATAAAACTTTGTTGGGGGCTATTAAATGACATGAGCCTGATACACTTATGGTTCCAGATACCTTGCAGGTTGGGAACTAGGAGAGACTATCAGAGAAAGGTTGTTTTGTACTTCTGCCCTTCTCTGGTGAGTTCCTTGCTAGTCACTGTCACAAAACGGTGTGGATTTCTGCCCATCAAGTTCATTCCTATGTTCTTCTGTACTGCAATAAATGCTTGACTTCAAAAATCAGAGTTTTGCAAGTAGAGAGACAGTGAAATATTTCAGGTCCTATACCTGACCTGATCTCCTGTGATACAGGAAACCTTCTTCAGTCCTGGTTCTATGTCAGGTAGAGAAGGAATTCAAGCAGGGGTATCTCCCAGCCAAGGCATGCATATTTTAGATATTACAGTGTCTTCTACGGATGGTTATAAGAAGAAAAAGGTTATAGTTGTGTTACCTATGTAATAAAGGAAAATTTTAACAAGGTCTGTTACAGAGTTTGCTGGCAGCAAAGAAAATATTGCTGACTTAAAATGTAAAATTTTTCATTTCAAACTTAGTTGGAAAATTTGCAATATTTTTATGCTATTTTATTGGTATTAGAAAAGAAACAAAAATTAGTGAAAATAGAAAAAATAGCTGATTTTTTTATGCATTCAAAATCTAAAGATCAGTAACTTTTCTGTTATTTCTTACTCTCAGTCCCCAGAATAATCAAAGTTTTGAAGTTAAAATCTGAGAGAAATCACAGAAATAAGAATGTCACCCACCTGATCATGTTCCCTGAAAATGTATTTGTGCTTATAAACTCAAAGAAAAAAATAGTTGTAGTATGTTTCTGATCTGAATTAATTGGATTACTGTAATTTCTTTCCAGCTGAGCCAATGGTGGGTGATTCTTTTCTGTCTCTTCATTGCTGGGCTAGAATGCTGCAGATCATAAAACTCATGTTTTATACCAATATATTGCTCAACTAAAAACTCCTTAAAGAAATAGATTGGAATATGTGTTACTTTTAAACTCACTCAATAAACAGACACTAAGAGAAAAATGCAGTTAAAATTATACATCAAGAACAATTTTATGTATCTGAAGTGATCAGTCATGTAAGACTTGAAAGGACTTCAGCACCATGGAAAAAAAAATTGAAAAAATTTTCAAAATTATCAACTGAAATTATTTTGTACTAGAGGAAGATTCTTTCCAGACAGCATGGCTGGTATGGAAATTATTTGCTAGCCAAATCTTGCTAAGAAAATAACCAGCTTTGGTTCACCAGTTAATGACACCCTTTGAAAGTTTTGACAGGCAAGCAGTGTTCACAAAGTGTATATTGAATTAAAAGTCCAAAAGATAGTTTTCCACAAGAATGGATATTAGTAAGAAATTGATCATGCATCAAATTATTTTCATTTTAGCCTAGACATATTGTGCATATTTCTAACAATTTCTCTTTTCATAGCTGTGAAAGCAATCCATCCACCATCAAAGAATGCATCATGTTGTTTCTTAATGTGGGTGAAAACTCCTTCTAAAGGCATAGTGGAAAACGTATGGGTTTTGCTGTTAATTTTGCTAGTGCCAATACTACTTTCCAGTGATGGACAAAAACTTATAAAATAGAATCTAACTTAATTTTACTTAAATAACCAGGGCGCCTCTGAAAGGTAAACAAATACTCTTCTGTGGCATTGCTTTTACCACAGTATTTTCTAAATTTAGAATGCATGTGTACCACAGGACTGTATTTATACCAAGTAATGCTAAATTTTTGCTTTTTAATCTGGTATGTTGACCATGTATTTATAAAAAAGAATTGAAAAGTAGAATGAAGTATGCATAATATGTGGGAAGAAACTAAATATCAAAGGAAAATCAAGCTATACATAGAGAATAAAATACGTTGCGAATTTAGCTGCAAAAATAGCACAAGGGCCATAGGAATATCACTGTGTACAAATTACTCCACCATGGAAGGCAGAATAGAGACTTCCTCTATGAAGCAAGGTAGATCCCTGCAGAAATAATTCAGATTATAAGTGGACTAAAGGGAGGCCGAAAGTGCCAAGAAGAGAAACCAGGGGAACTTTACTCTGAGTATGTATATTTAGCACATGTCAAAACCTTTCCACTGAGTTTTGCAGTCTTGAATATTAGAAGAAAGCTGTCATGTGGTGGAAAATGTATCACAAAGTCAGTCAGCTGTATCATAAAGACTAGTTTAAACTTTAGAGACTGGAAAAATAGTATCTTTTCATCCTCAAAGCCATCTTTCAGAGTGTAACAACCATCTTAACAGCTTGGAATTCTTCTGTTCATGCCTTGGAACCAGCTTTTGCAGGGCCTGATCAAAAATAAGATGTCATATTCAGTAGAAAATTCCAGGCAAAAAGTAACACTCATCCCCTTAAATTTAGATGTAGAAACTCCTTGATAATTTTCTCTGGACAAAAAAAAAAAAAAAATTTACATAATTTTATTTACATAATATTTACATAATAAAAATAATTTGTTCCAAAAATTTAGTCTAGTTACAGTTTTCAGCCCTCCTAGGACAAAGAGGAATTGGCTTCACAGGGTGTGAACCAGGATGCTTGGTACCAAACTCAGCTTTGTGACAGAGAGACACAAATCCCAGATGTCTCAACTACACATCAGGCAAGCTGGCTGGACTTCAGGCTCAGCTGGTGTTATTTCCACACAACAGCAAGAGCAGAAGGAATTTACAGTAATTTCACGATTATAAGCCACACCTTTTTCATTGAAGAATCCAGCCTACCCCAGTAGTGCGGCTTATATTCAGGTGCGGCTTATCTATGGACAAATCCCAGTGAAATGCCAACCTGCAAGTGAGAGCCGGCTGAGGAGGGTGCCTGGGGCTGCCTTTAAAGGCTTCGCTGGTCTATGAAAACTGTTGCAACTTGAGCACCTGACACCAATTTGTGTCTCTTACTAATTTGTTACTTTGTTACAAAAAAAAGAAAGGTGCGGCTTTTATTCAGGTGCGGCTTATATATGGACAAATCCCATGGTCTACCCGACTACCAGGAGGTGTGGCTTATAATCAGGTGTGGCTTATAATTGTGAAATTACTGTAGTTATATTCCCTTCATAGGTTTTTAGAGTTACTAAGACTGAGATTTGGATGCAGGACAAAAGCTGTAATCCTGCAGAAGATTGTGTTAAACATCCCTCTGATCCTAAGGAAGTGAGGATGTGATGTAGAACTCTGTAGTCTTACCCCTCTGTTTCTGTAAGAAATAACTATGAGAGATATTGAACTGGCTAAGAGACAATAATCTGTGCAGGTTTAAATGTTATGTCAGGGCCTGAAAAGCCCATCAGGGTCTTTAGTTCGCGACTTCATGGTATTACATGAGAACAAAGTGCTTAGGTGGCAAAAATTGATGGCGTCCCACTGAAGTCCTGGGAGGAGCTCTCTGCCACATGGCCAGACCATCTTGTTTTTCCTTTCTCCTTCTCAGGAGGAAGATATCCAAAAGATGCTTCCCAAGAGCCACAGCTGGGAGTGGAAAGCTGTCTTTTGGGCACATGGCTGTGGTTAGATGGGACAGCAGCTGAGTAAGCCAAAGCATGTGTTTGGTTTATGTGGCCCCGTTGCCACTGCCTTGAATGATAGCTGATCATTGCCTCAGCTGGCCAAGGCAGCAGGTGCCACAGTGTTGTTTTTGTTGCCTGGTGTGGCAGTAGTTATGTCTGCTGGCTGTGAGAATGGAAACTGCTCAGCTTGCTGGAGCAGAGGTACGGGCTTAGCTTTGTTGCTTGTCTAGCTAGCATAGCTGACAAATCACTATCAGTAATGGAGTACTGACTCTTTCCTTTGTACTCCCATACTAGGGAAAAGGACTCAGAGACAAAAGTCAAGATGGATTTTTGCCTACTATCGATCACATCAAATACAAAATTAAGCTGAATGCTCAAATGCCCTGTGATATCATTTTTGTTCATTTGTTCTTCTATTTACATGGACTAATGACCTAATGTTCTGCCTTAGTTAGCAAATGGTATAAATTACATAATATTTGATCATGATTTATTTTCTCAATCTGGAGTCCTTCTTTTATACACAGATTTTCCCAAGAGGTCATTTACAGCCATGATTCTATTGGCTATAATCACAGCTCTAGGAATGCTAACATGAACTCTTCTCTACTTTATACTGAATATTCACTAGCATCTGCTGTGGGATTAAAATAAAAAGATTTTGCCACACATGGCAGACAATTAACAAACAATATGCTGATATAGTTTAGGGCTATCCCTTCATCTTCCCTGCAGGATCTGTTGTGGAGATATCTCCAGGGGTTTAAATTGCAGTCTTCAGCTTCTGAATTTGCATTTGGCCTTTCATTGACTCTTTCTGCCTTAATAGTATACTTTTTCATTTGTATACAAATACGATATGGGTGTAAATCAGGATTTCCTCTTGTGTTCTTTGATCATCAAAGTCTACAAGGATGATAGATTGTTTTGTTCAACTTGATGTCTTTAAATTGAAATTGTTCTGGTTAGTAAGGTAGCACACAGAGGAATGAGCATTGGTTATTTTTGGTTTTGAGTAGATTTTTCTTTCTTCTCCATTTACAGTAGGAAATAATTTTATATTGTGTTTCAAAGCTCAGTAATCCTGCTGCTTATTTAGATTTCATTTCATTCAAATGAAATACCATTATTCTCCACTTCTGAATTAGTTTGCCTGAAATGCATTTTTTACTATGCCAGTTTTAAGGTTTATTTTCAAATTTCCTTTTCTTTGTTACCTATAAAAGTAGATTGCTACACAGATATATTTTTAAACATTGAGATCAGTATGATTTTCAATTGCCTCCCACTACAGCATTGACTGCATCATTTATTCCAGTTTTCAAGACTTTTGATTCCCAATTGACTTGTCCCTACTTTCCCTCATACACAAATGCCCTTTTGACTTGTGCGAAGCCACAAACATGCAACAGCCAAGATTTAACTTGTCTTACTGACTGAATCAGGAGTTGAAAATGCCAAGAGTTAGGAGTATCAGATTATTATTTTTAAACAGGAGCTAGCTATATTTGATTTAAATGTAAGATCTAAAGGTAATCTGTAATTGCAGTGATGAAAACATTTTTGCTTCCATTTCAAAAAATTGGGAATTGCTTCTTCGATCTTTAACTACTTAAAATTTAGGTAGTGAATATATTCTATACCTTTAATTAACAAGAACATTACATTTTTTATGAAGGTTTTCCACCATAAATGAGTAGTTGAATTTAAAAATTAACCTGGGCTCAATTTAGAAATTTTAAAATTTGATATCTGGATATTATTCCGTTTTGAAATTCTATTGCATATCCAAAGCAAAAAATTGAGAGGCTTTGCTGGAAAGAATTTGAAAAAGTTTATTACCTGAATGTCTTGGCTGATGTGTGCTCTTTTTCCATTGAAAATGGTAGGCAAAAGTGAAGGAGAGGAGGAAAACATGGAACAACTGCAAGGAGATGAAAACCAAAAGCTAGCACCAGTAAAAAACATAAGAGGTCACCAAAGGGAAGACTCAGAGTGATCTGTATCCAGTTATCAACCTCCAATGAAAATAATGAGGTGTTATTATTTTTATTATACTGGAATGAGTGAAATGAACATCTTCAACACTGTTTATTTATCTCAAAGCTAGGTCTGAGGGGAAATTCTCTATGAAAACAGGATCAGAGTCATCTAAAAGCAAACTGGAAAGGCACCCATTGTTGCATGTGACTTTGTTTATGTTTATATGGATACAGGTTTGGTTATATCAGTTCAACTAAGCAGAATTCAGGAAGACACATGAAATGGAAATCTAGACACTAAATATGAACCTTTGAAGAATTCAGGGAACTTCCATTTTGAAATAAAACAAAAGTAAAAGTAAAGCTCTGTTGCCCTGAGACAATTTCATTTCCTTTTTAGATAATTAGTTTTCTTCACTAACTTTTTTCTTTGCAAGCTTTGAAAATGAGGAACTACCAAAAAAAAATGGTTTTAACACAGCTTGCGCATTTATTCAGGAGTCACCTGAAGCCTTTGCATTCACATTTTTAGGGAGTACAGTGAATTTTTTTACAGCCATTCTCAAACCCATCTCTGACCCAGCTCCACTCTCACTCTGGAATGCCAACACTCAAAATCCAGCATTTCCACTGAGCTAGGGCCAAAGTCAAGTAAAATCACACAGGTTTTCCATTTCTTATTAAGCATAAATGGTTATGCAAAACCATAGTTTTCCTGTGCTGTGAAACAACACAGAAAATATTCAGCTGTAAGTTCTAATGGAAAGTGACAGCAGATGATGAGTGAAATTATACTCCAAGTCTCAGAGGAGAAGTCTGTTAGGAAAGGGGGGAATAAAACGCCCTCATATAATTTTTTCAAGACTCTGGAGAAAAAACTACACATAGAATTACCTGCATTGTCTGACAACAGGGAAGAATAAGGGGAATAGTTATCTCAGACAGAAGAGCTGAGTAGAAGCTAAGACACCATTTTGTTGTTAAATTCTTCAGGTTTAAGAACTGGGAGGTATCAGGGAAGTTTATATGTATCTGTTGCCTTTTGTTTTCATTCTGCTCAGTAAAACAGAGCTGTTAAACACCGTGATGGGATTTCCACTTGACCATGTGCAGGGAATTTAACTGTAACTTAATATTTACTGTTATAATTCAACATGTCAGATCAATGATGTCAATGAATGCTGACTTGTCCCAGTAGCATTTGTTACTATTACTGCAATAATGAAGACAGGTGGAATCATTTGATGATGTCTGTGGGGAAGGAGAGACTTTGCCAAAGGTTGAGGTGACTTAGAATAGGATGGTGCACAGTTATTCTTGTGGTAGTGACAAAGAAGTTTTCAAAATGCTCTCTAATTAGATAATTTATTTTTAAAAATACATTAAAAATTATGGGCCAAAGACTGTGAATGTTGACAACATATATTTACAGCAATTTCACAACTATAAGGTGCACCGGATTATAAGGCGCACTTCTGGGTTTCAATCAAAATTTTAGTCAAAAAGGTGCGCCTTATATTCATGAAATTATTGTACTTATACTAGGAACAAGGAGGTTACAATGTGTTACCTGAGCTCTAAAAATTTAAAGCTTAAAAAATATTTAAAATGCTATTTTGTTCTACCTTTGCCAATATAACTCTGCATTTGGCCCTAATTCTTCTGTTATATGACTATATTTTGCTCTGTGGAAGTATTTCAGTCTAGACTCATTTCAGCAGACATCTCATCACCTGCTCCTCAGTTAGTTTTGAATAAGCCTAATATTTAATTTACTTTTCTGGTATTCTTTTTTCAAAGGATCAATATACCTGCAGAAAATTGTTTAAAAGTGTAAATCTAACATATACTAATTTAATACATCAAATAATAATAGACTGAATGCAATTTTCTAATTTAAATTTTGATCTCTCACAGTTTTAAATGCTGTCCTATCCCACCTCTTGTAAGCATTTTGGTTTCCAAGTAAGGAAACTATTAATTTATGTAATACCTACAAATTATAAAATTTCACTGTGTGAAACTGTATGCTTTGGCATAGTTGAAGAGAAATCATACCTTCTATATTATATCCTACTCTACTATGAGTAACATAGTTTCAGGATTGAAAAATTCAATCCTGTGGTAAAAGGCTGATGTACTTTTTTTTCCTCAATCCTGTTTTTTCACTTTATTTTTTCTTATCCTTCCTTCATTTGATGCCTCCATGATACCTTGTCAGAGAGCACAGGCCCCAGAGGATTTCAAGGATTTCCTGAAACTTCAGAATACAGGAAGAGCCTTGAGGGGTTTGAGTAATGGCAAAAAAATGGAAAGTAACAAAAATTATGGGTTCACTAGTACAAAATGAAGGATGTTGTACAGTCCTAGACATTTAGAATTAGTGAAAAAATAAAAGTCTATTTGGGGCTAAACACTATAGCAAGCCAATGATTTGAACCTAGCAGAGACTTTTTCACAACTATTTTGCCTCAGCACTCATCTCTTCTATAAGAGGCGCTTTGGAGGATGCTCTTTCCTTCACATCTTACCTTTCCTGTGTCAGTTTGATGCTCAAAGAATTGAGGCTTTTAAGTAACTGATGAATTGTTTTCTCAGCCACAGAATAAACATTGAAAATGACTCGTGTTTTATACGATAAATTGTAGGTTTGTGTAGGGTGCATAGGGAAATTTACACCAGTGAGTTCTTCCAATGTTAATATATATGCATGCATGTGTTCAAAACTTAAGTTAGTTAGAATAGTACGTATTTTTTCCCAATGTTTGGATGAGCCCCCTAGAGTTTCCAACACAAACTACTTCTGCATGTGGATTTAAAGGATTGTTTCTGTCTGAAATTATGTGTATCTTTCTGAAATTAGTTTTCTATTTGTGACATTCAAATTCAATTTTTCCAATGTTTGCAGTAAATCAGCACACACACAAAGCGTATTCATTGCCATATAAAATAAAGTAAATTTTAAACCAAATATTGATGGAAAAGTTTTGTACCATTTGTCAAGCTCTCCTTATTTTTATTGTCGCAGAAATGTCTTTTCAGTTTATTCATGCTGCATGCTGGAAATTAAAATTTTCACTATGTAGCTGATAACCAGCCCTTTGCAAACATAACTTTACCTTTCACCTTTTCACCCTGTGAGATAAAGCATATCTGAGTATGAAGGCTGAACTAACTTCAAATCAAAGATTTTCTACAGCAAAAAGTTGGTTAGTTAAAGAAAAAAAAAGGAGAAAAAAAAAGTTAAAATCTTACCCTGGGCCTATTAATCAAATTGCTGCAGATTTTAATATATTTTTTTAACTTTAAAATGAAAACTGTGAGCTAAGAAGCTATAGGCAGTTTTGGATGGTTACTGTTCCATAAATTAAGCATTGACTGCAATGCCCAAATCTCCCAACACTGTGTCATTTATGAGATAAATTGATGAAAATATTGATGCCAAGATGTAAATAACAAAGATGTTCAAGATGGGGACGAGTATATTCAAATGAAATGGATGCCACTTTATTGAGATTTTACATTAAGACAGTTCTCATTCTAGCAGCAGTTCTTTCTGCATGATGAGCTTCAACCAATTATCTGATCTCAGACTTAACACTGTACATTCGTATCAGCAGCCCCATCAAACCCTGGATAGTCTCTAGGCTCTACAGCTGTCCTAGCCATGAGTGCTGGCTGCAGACAAGGGATGAATGGTGCATAAGACCACTCAGATAAGATCCCGACATTCCATATGTTGTATTGATTCTAGCAGAGTTGCTTGGATCAAACTGAGGTAGGAGCTGTGGCTTTAAAACATGAGTTCTCATATTAGTTGGGAGCAGCTGTAATTTGCTCCACCCTAAACAGTCTATATGTGGTCTTCCAGTTTGCAGCAAAAACCCAGCATATTCCCCAGCTGGAAAAAATATGTGGATACCTCCACCCAAGACAATTTTGAAAGTGTTGCCTCCTAGGTAAAGCTGTAGAGACAATAAATTGCGACAAGAAAAGCAGAGCATGCTGCTGTAGGACACCTGACCTACTCCCTAAAGCTACACATTGATATAGTCGCATACTTCAGGGCAATTTTATCTGGATGAAATAACTTGTGTTGGGGCAGCACAATAGGCTGCCAGTGCATAAACAGTCTCTTAACATTTTGCAGCCCATTATATTTTGCTGCCCAAGGCAACCTCCTGCTCTGTGTGGTTATACAGCCCTGTTTTTATTTTCTGTTGTTGTCAGATATGAGCCTATATATCACTCCCTTCAGTAGAGGCTGGGCTCAGCCTCTCTGTTAGTAACTTAACATCAGTGGCTCCAATGGCAGGCAGCTACTCAAGGATCCTGATTCACAATGTCAAGTCACTTTGTGAAAAAACAATAGGAAAATAGCACTAATAAACAGACAAAACAAGTCAATAACTTGCTTTACGAATAATTTTCATTTCTATTAATAAGAACGTGTGGGCAATAAAAATGTATTTCCCATGCTCCGTGCCTGAAGTGCCATTTGCCAAGGACCAGCCCAGAGTTGGCAGCAATTCCAAATATGTTGTTTTCATGTCAGCAAGTCCATCTTGGGGATTAAAATGACCTTCCCAGATGGAGAAGCATTTGGTACTTCCCAAACCTGCAGACAAAAGGATTCTGAATGTAAACATGAAATTCAAAAAATGGGCAAGCATGGGTTTGGATAGTAAAATAAACAGATTAATCAAAGGACATAGTCCTTGTGCTGAGAAATATTGAAGCCTTTACAGCAAAGCTGCTACTAAAATGAATCATCTGCTAATTGTTAACACATGCTGTGACACCACTGCTATCTACTGTTCTAAATGTGACAAAAACATGGTGTCTTTGGATGTATGGGCTAATATTTCATCCTTTTTCATTTTGAACCATGCACCAGAAATATCAAAGCATCCTATTGGTAGTGCACTGACATATAAAGAAAAGCAACAGAAAGATTAAAAAAATAAATATTTTAAGGGAGAAATGTTTAATTGCACATTGGGGAAGACATCTAATATATGTAAATAAGAGGCTGAATGGGACATATTATCATAAAAAAGTGAATATTTATAAGTTTAAATAGTTTCAGCTAAACATTTAGCCAATACTCAGGACCTTGTGGGTTGTATATTAGGAGAAAAGAATGCATCAGCAGTGTCTCAGAAGTCTTTCTTTTTTTTTATTTCCAAAGGAACCCAGACCTTTTTCCTCAAGACAACAAGAATCAAGCAATAGAAAGGAGTTTTCGTGTTTGCAATTGCTGGCTCCTTTCAAGGCAGTATTTAGCTTTCAGTGCTCTGTGTTTTTAACTGTGTCTCCACTGCTCTTACTTCTCCCACATTATTTCTCCTGCTTCTCTCTCACATGCACAGGCACATCTGTTTCAGTGCAATCAGTTCCCAGCCTGTGGATCAAATGACACAGGCCTGCATCACTGCAGGAGATGCTCTGGGTTACTAGTCCCTGTTTTTACACTGTGTATTCAATAACAGAACTCAGTGTCTTCTTTCAACTTATTTAAGGTGTTAAGAGCTACAGTTATGGACAATTCTGTTAACTTTGACTCAAATCCTCTTTAACCATTTTTTTTTCTGATGCATTAAAGATTTTTTGACTATGTCTGTTTTCATGTGCCCAAATGGTTATACTTCGAGGTCTACTGCGTGGTTGGTGCATATTGTTCCATAAAAATCATGGCCACCTTAGACATTAATAAGTTTCATGTTGGCTACACAGGAATTTCAGCATCAATTCTTGGTTTTGAAAGCATTTGTTGTTGTGTTCAAAACAGCTGTATTTACACCAAGGGCAAGGAGAAATATTTCTTCTAAAGCTGGAAATGTTTTTCAGTTACTAGTCTCTACAGAACTATTTCATTTGAGACTCTTTTGTCTAATATTTATAGATTAATAACTGCATATTATTCACCTCAATAAAGTCTTCCAGATAATGAAGCAACCTGAATGATTTTTTATTTGAGTAAAGTATTTCTAAATAATTTTTAAATAATTAAATTCTTACAGATATTTCCAAATCAATTCCTTATTTCCCTAGAATCAAAATACATTTTTCTGCCACTGACTTCAATGTGGACAGGACTTGACTGTCTCCTGTAAACTATGTGTTGCTCTGTAGAAAAATGAGGAAGGAAGGAAAGAAGGAAAGAAGGAAGGAAGGAAGGAAGGAAGGAAGGAAGGAAGGAAGGAAGGAAGGAAGGAAGGAAGGAAGGAAGGAAGGAAGGAAGGAAGGAAGGAAGGAAGGAAGGCCTCTTCTATGTGAATGCATCCAGTTACTCAGTGAAACCATACAAACTGCTGTTAGAATATATACTTTTAAGTTATTTTCTTGGTAATTCCCCCTTTAGCAGCTTCAAGTTCAACAGTAAGATGCCACAGAACAGTTGGAATCACTTCAACTAAAATCTCAAAAGTATTCAGACACCCAAGTCCTTTGAAAATATATTATTTGAAATCTCTGAAGACTCTTAAGGTCTCTTTAACTCCGTACCAGGTAAGTTCATGTCAGTGGTGTGCAATTCAGGACAGTAATGAACATCCTCTGAGTTTTCTGACTTGTATCCTTAAAAAGTTTACCTTGAATAAAATCTTCATACCTCCAACTGAGTGTGCATGTCTGTTTTATTCTATTCTGCTACTCTTGGTATGAAGATTCAAGGCAGCTTGTGTAAATTTAGTCCTCATTGCAACAGCTGCTCTTCTGACTGGAGCACTGGTTTTGGCTTTAATCACTATAACAACCTGTTCAGAGTTAGTGGGGCTGGTTTCAGTAAGGATGTAATTAAGGCATTTTTTAGGTGTTGTGTCCTTTCTTTGTAAATCTCCATGATCATTTTCTTGCTATTCCCATACATTTTCTGGGTTTCTTGAAACGAAACAATAGGCAGGAGGTGTGGGTCAAGGCATGGCTGAGACCTAAGGCTGATGTATAGTTGTCAGCTGGATAGATGTTGCAGAACACTTTCCATATGCCTGTGTTTACAGACAAGTGACTGAGTTCTTCAAAAGGGACATTGTGAAAACTAGTTTCTCCACATTCATATTTTTCATTGTAAGTAAATCTCAAGTTTCAAGATATGAGACAGAGAAGACAGATGTAGAGTTTGGGGAAAAAGATCCTTGTTTTACTATTAATATCAAATGGAATACTTGTCACTCCATTTTTTTTAAATACTGAAGCTGAAGTTAAAGCATAATGCTACATTAACAGACACATGAGGTTAGACTATTAGAAAATTAAGAACTCAAGGCACAATTATGTGATTTAAACCCTTTGTCGATACTAAGAATGATATCCACAAGTTCTGAAACATATAGTTTCTAGACATTCCAAATTAATCTCTTCCTAAACTACTCAAAGTATTTTGTTACAACAGAGACCCGGAGAAAAAAGTTTTCCTCAGAAAGGCCCTTAAGTTCTTCCTCCATGCATACATTGTCCTTCTACTTATACCTTAAATTAGCTAGGGACCACTGGTATCTTTGTACCTTGCTACTGGAGGTGAATGCACTCTGGCAAATTTAAGATTTAGAAGGAAAGTTCTTTTTTTATTCTTCAGTCAGTTCCCGCTTTAGAGATGTGTCTAGCATGAATTTTATCACCCTCGTAGCCCTTTTTATTACGCTGAGAAACAGCCAGGCCACAGAGCAAGATAATGGTTCTCTGATGTGCTTTTCCATCACTTCCTCACTGCCCTTTGTTAATATAACATTCTCTTCCTATAACAGTGCTCTGTATCTCTATCATTTCCACACTCACAATTCCACATCTCCTCCATACTACACTTTTAAATTTCCTTGTGCCTTTTATAAATGTTATGCTAGAGGTTTTATTACTTATTAACAAACTAGGCTATTATTAATTTCTGTGTTTATAGGTTTGAACATAAGCCTTTAACAGGATACTTAGGAAACCAAATGAGAAATATTAGGGCAGCATGGTTACAAAAAACTATTTAATCAATGCACAGAATACTTGCACAGAGATAAGAGGGAAAATGTTGGATATGCAGTGCTATATTCAACATCAAACTCGTTCTGTTTGGAGAAAAACATTCATCATTAAAATATGCTGAATTTCCTCTCTCTCTTCTTGCCTTTCTTACCACACTGCATGACTGCCTCTTGAGCCTCCCCACTGCTGTATTCAGCTTGAATGACAGTGTGTAATAACTTTAGCAATAATCTCCAAGATGTTTAGAAGTGCATTTCACCCTTCACCATGAAGGAAAAATAGCCAAAGTTTTTCTTTCATCTCTCCAAATAAGGAGCAAGGCATCCTACAGCTGACCATTGCACCTGAATCCAGTTTGAAGGAGATTAACAGATTGATGCTCCACAGGTGTTCTTTTCCACTTATTCCATTTCCTTCTTTGGAAAAAATTCTAAAATTAAGGCATCTATTTTAAGGGCTATTCCCTGCTAGAGAGAGGGAAAAGCGTCATAAAAGCAATTCAGCTTGCCTGAGATCTGATCTGTACTTGATGGTGCCCTTAGATCAGACTCCTAATCAGGCAAACATCCAGAGAGGCGTGGGATGAAGACGGTTTCCAGCTTTGGAAGAGTTCAAAAGAGAAAACAAAAGGTGCTATCATTAATGTTTACCATTTTGTTTAATTCTTTTTATATTACTTTATTGTAGAGACTCTCAAAGTTCTAGGTATAATTTTGTCTTTAACCTTGTTTTTCTTGTCTCACAGATTTTCTTGGTAAGGACTTTTTTTTGTTTAAAACCTTTACAACTTCTAGCTTTCAGTATTTCTTTTCAACAATATGAAAAATATATTTCTTTTTGGACCTTTTACTGACCACTATTAGACAAGCCATCTCACCCTCAGGGAAGGCAATGTCATGCAGGTACATGAAGCCCCCTGATGTCTGTGTAAATATTATTGGTGGTTCATCCTGTGTATCACACATTTTCACTGCCACAAAAGGCACTTCAGCTTATTGTCTAAATGAATGGATTAGAAGAAAGGAGACAAATGTCTGTGAAGCAGCATAATAATTGCTGGAGTCTTGTCTCTTCCACTAGTAGCCTTGAGGACAGCTATTCTGTGAAGGTATTTCATATCTCCTTTTCTTTGATCAAGTGCCAGTTATTGAGGTGGGTAAGTGGTTCATAATATATAATGCAACAATATTTTCAAGTATTTACCTGACTGTTCTGGTAGAGCCTTAGAATTCTTAAAAAGCCTACACCTGCGAACTGATTTAAATCATATCAATTGATTGTAGTTAATTTTCAGATATGTTCTATGTCATCCAGCTCATCCCAATTGGAGCAGAAACTTTCACCATTGACTCCTTGAGATTTACCAACTAATGAGCATTCCAATGTTTTTCATTAATTTCTCATGTTTTCTGGGAATATAATCAAAAATTAAGTGTAAAGCCAAAAATACCCTCCAGAAAATACAGTAATTTCAAGATTATAAGCTGTACCTTTTCCATTGAAGAATCCAGCCTACCCCAGTAGTGTGGCTTATATTCAGGTGCGGCTTATCTATGGACAAATCCCAACCCAGAAGTGAGAGCCAGCTGGGGAGGGTGCCTGGGGCTGCCTTTAAAGGCTTCTCTGGTCTATGAAAACTGTTGCAACTTGAGCACCTGACACCAAACCCAGCTGGCAGCGATTCTGTTATTACGTTGTTACACATGGATCCTAGCTTTAAAAAATAAATAAATAAATAAATAAATAAATAAAAATTAAAAGGTGCGGCTTATAATCAGGTGCGGCTTATAATTGTGAAATTACTGTCGTTTGGTTTTGTTTTTTTTTCTTTTGTAAGCTCTTTGTTACACTACTGTAACACTGAGAATCTCCTAGTGATGCTGGACCCTGACTGTAGGGTGGAAGATGTGAATCCTTGAAACAAACAGCAAAATATTCCAAACAGACCAGAAAAGAGATCTGAATTTATTTTAATGAACATACAGATCAGAACTGGATCCTCATAGGTTTGCTCATCACTTTAAATTTCCATCACAAGAAAAATATTTTTGGATTTCAAGTGGCAGGTGTATTAACTATGTTTATTCAGTAGGATATGGATTATGCCCAGAACTATTGAATAATCTTGCCAATTAAGATGTGAAAATAAAGTTCTTGTTCAGATAATTTGAGGGGGATGGAACGGGACAACTAAGAACTACATTTATTTAAATTAATTATTAATTGATTCGCTAATCATCATTTGATCTCTCCATTTGCTTTTCTATTTAAGTTTTGTAGCTTCCAGGAAGGGGAGCTAATATCAGGTGTCATTTAACATCACAGATGTGCATACCTGGGACATAGGTGTATTTAGCACTGTCTCTGCCAGGGCCATTGGGACAGTGCTGCTCTGCACAGTTTTAAGGGAAGCAGAGGAGAGCTTTGTCACAGCCACGGGAGTGAGCATCAAGCACATGGGGGCTTTTGGCTGATACAGACTTGCAAACAGAGCATCTGTCATTCTGTGTGACTATGGATGAAGGAGATCAAGGAAGTGTATCTTTTCTTCGTGAATATTCTCCAGGATGCCATGTATACTACAGCTCCCTACATATTAAGCACATTCCTATATGTTGCAGGTCAGTGGATTAGGGAAAAAATTAGTTTTGTGGTAAAAGACATTTTCCACACAAGTCCACTTCTCTGCCTAACTATCATGCTGAGAAACTGCTTCCAAAATAAGCTGTGTTTTACCACATTTTACCTTTATTGCCAGTCTATTTTATTGTTTAGCAGGGATTGTCATAAATGTTGTTAAATCTGTGGCAGGCACAGATCCACTAGAAATATCCATGAGATCACAAATACTTCTATTATTACTATAATTATATGCCAAGAAATTATTATAGTTGAGAGATCTGGTGTCATTGATTAAACAAATAGTCTAGGTTCTGGTGCAACTTTTCCAAATATCCATGATAGCAATCAAGACTTTTAGTAAAATAAAACTAGGCAGATATTAAGGCATGATATTGAAAACTACCAACATACTAACTTATGAAATTAAATAAAATAAAAACAACATTTTTGGCATACATTTTCAGCATTCAAAAATGTATTTAAAATTACGCTGTTGAATGCATCTGTATTTGTTATATTCCAGTGGAGAAACAGCAAGAATTATCCGTATTCACTGCAAATGCATGCTTGCCTAGGGATCTAGAAATAGAGCTGAACTAGTTCACATCAGGAAACAAGCTCCAATCATACAGGTCAATCATTTCCTGTTGCAGAGTAAAATGTTTAAATCTCTAGAAAGCAACATGGTCACTGGAGAAATGCAGGCAGATGGTTCCCATGGGACTAACTGAATGCAAGCCTTGAAGAAAATAAATAGATCTTTATGACAACAGTGAAATTCAACAAGTCATCACTCCTCTGAAAGAGTTTTTATTTTATTCAAAAAATACATTGGATATCAGGGAAAAAGATGTCAATAACCATGTTATAGTGAAAACAGTTTAAAAACAAATGTAGATAATATTTTTTTATACTTGAAAAAAAGCTAAGCAAGGGAAGACTGTTTCAACAAAAATTAGTTCCCAAAAAAATTCTGCGTAGTAACTACACTGGAGAAACTTTTAAGCAAGTTTACTACTGATCAGGAAAAAATAAATCTAGTGGTAGGTTATATGCACTAATAAACAGTCAGCAGAATAGCTCACATTCCCTAAAACTGCATGAAAGCATAGTTTAATGACAAACCATGAGCTACTTCAGAAATGAAGAATGGATGTGTTTTCATAATACTCCCACCTTTCTAATGCACTGTGAAGCTGAAGAATATAGGTCTTTCTCTGAACTGTAGCCAGTCATTACTCATTAATAAACAAATTGTCCTTTATCACTTGTGCTTAGTGACAGAAATATATATAGTGAGATAAAAAATAATCAAAGTACACCTGGTTATTATTTGTAAAGACTTAACTGTAAGTTTTTAATGATTAATTTATCTGGCATCTAATACCTTAATAGATCATGAGAAACATCAAGGGAGGAATGTGGTACTGCATTTTTAAAGTCTCTTTCACTCTCACTGAATGATAATAGGCATGGAAGCTATCATTAGTCTTGTTAGATGATGGTTCCTTTAGGAATCTCTTATATGTTACCTTTTAGAGGGAAGGTCAGAGAAAATCCCCCTGGGAGTCCCCTTGCAGGATACAGCTAACACAAGCGTAAACTGTATGGAAATGGCTAAATTATCTTTAGAGAGACCTTGGTCTTTCACATCAATCAGACCTTTCTGAACTAGTAAAACAGATAAGCATTCTGCTCGTAAGACTGTTTTTATCCATATGTTGTCATGACTGTCACAACAAATTTGGAATGAAAAGACCATTGTCTTACTTTTCTAGTCTGTTGGTAAATACTAAAAGTAAGGTGCAATTTTTTTTAGTAAGAGCTACATTAACTCTTAGTACAAAACTGTGATATTTTGGGTTGTAGTTAAAATCCAGAGAGTCAGGAAACATAAAAGTTAATGCTACAAGAGCAACCTTGATGCTACCTCTGCGCATATCTTGTATATTTTATGGTCTAGGTTTTACAGCAAAATCAATAATCTATTAAGCTCCACATTTAACAAGGAAACAGGATTAGAAATTGAGTATTTATGATTGGTAATTTTTTTTAACTTAGTGGATTTCTTGACTTTTCTTGACTTTGGTTATATAAACTTGATGTTCTGCACTTAAGTTCATTTCAGTTTTGAAGATTTTTTTGAGAATAGGCTACTGCAGTGTTTGGGGGTTTTTTTGTTTGGTTTTGTTTATTTTGTGTTTGTTTGTTTGTTTTTTCTCTCGTAAAATACAATTTTTAGCCTTCCTATGCCATCAGAAAAAAAAAGACACAGCAAAGAGGCAAAGCAAACTTTATGATCACCCACTCATTTTACCCTACCAGAATAACTTAAGTGGTCTGTAAAATAAAAGTTGCAATAGATCATTTGTATTTTGCCCACAGTGACTGTAAATCTGTTTTGGTGAAGAAATTTCAAATAATGATATAAAATTTTCACTGCCACAAAATCCAGATGAAACTTTGAAGACACTCTACCAGATGATTGAAAATGCAATGATAGGTTGTGTTTTCAAAGCAATACACCAAATCTAATAGAACAAAGAATACCTTTCCTGTAAATATCCCCTTTTTGCCAAAGAGCAAATTTTTCTGTAGGGGAATTCTGATTTTGTAATAAAATATTGTTTTTATTTTAAGTTTTAAATTTTTACCTTATACTGATTTTCAAACAGAAATTTCAAATTTCACTTGTCTTTACACTCAACATGTGAGATACTACCAATCCCCATAATTTGTGCATTCAAGCATTACAGAATAAATAATAATTAATTCCTTAACCAGATACCTTAGGGCCATACTTGAATCCTATAATGGCATCCAAGGGGAACCTAGCCATGTACAACCTAGGTAATGAGGAATTTGAGCCAATAAATAACCAGGCTCCCTGTTGCCTTCTGGGAAATAATGAGGAATGCTGGACAGGCTGCACAGGTTTGCATGAGGAACTCTGTATATGTATAACTTATGGCTGCTCTTATCAAATCTTGGCTATTAAGCCATCTCTTACTAATGAGAGTAATGTTCATTTACAGAATAATTTCAAAATTGAGCTATCCCTTCTTAAGTTAATAGTGACTTAAGTTAATAGATTTTTCTGTGGTATATCCTACTGATGACTTTGGCCCTGTGAACTTACTGTCCTATTTTTTGGGTATTAAGGTTATGATGGCAAGATTGCCTAAATAAGTGTATGGCTGGTGCTACTCCAAAAGTATTATGTGAGTATGGTCATTAACTAGTAGTATATGCAGGCTATGTTGGGATACATCAGAGAACTCAGTTTGAGAATCCTACCAATATTTAAACATGAAATGTCCCTAACATCTCTTGCTGTTATAACTCAGGAGGTCTCTTTGCCTCCAGACATCCTTTCCGTTTACATTTTTATCTGTGTTTATTTGCAGTAAATGAGGTATTTGCAAAAAATATTGGTATTCCCAGGAAAGATAAAGTTTGAGGCATCTGATTTATTTTTCACCTAGAGAAAAATTCTAAAACCACATTTTCTGAGATTCTGTGTCTAAAATAGTATGATCTGTGCATGAGTGGCAGTAATAAGCTTTACCAAATCCACTGAACTCAATCCATCTTCCATAATTCTCCATGTCTGTGATTCATTTTAGATTCCTTAATTCAACTGTCACCATGTCCAGATATAGTCTCTTTCCCCTTTCCTCATTCAACATTTTTAAAGATATCTTTACCATTCCATGAGGCAATGGCTGTTATAAGGCTTTTTTCAATGGACTAGCGTGGCTCACAAAAACATTTAAAAAAAAAAATCTCTCATTGAATCCTGAGAGAGATGTTATAAGCATGCTAAAAAACTACAGAAGTCTACCTTTAGACTTTAGCCCAGATCAGTTTTTGCTCAAACTAAAATTAACTTTTTGATAAATATCCTTTACAACAGTTCCCTGGAATGGAAATGTATCCAGGTGTTGATATGGAAATGAGGATGATAATCTCTCTTTCAGCTTTTTTTTCTGTTAAGTCTTCTATCTTCTAGCTGTATGTGATCTCAGAAAGAATTATCATTTATTCTCAAGGTCTTGGGCATTGACTATTTTGCATCTTTCTCCAGCCAAGTGATATATTTTCTACAGCTTAAAAATCAGGAACAGAAGAGTCAATGAGAAGAAACATTTTTTCTCATTTTCAGGATAATATTATAATCTCCTTAGCCAAATGTGAATTGGGGTCCTTTGACTCAGGAGCATCTCTAGGTCACAAGAGTGCATTTAACATCAATTACTATCCTTGCACTAATCTAGCACATGGAAAACATGGATGAACTCCTGAAGCCAGCAGCAGCTTCAGACAATTTTAGTGTCACGGGTCAGTTCCCAGCAGCAAGTCTAGATCTCCCTCAATTTACAGCTCTGGAATAAATTCTGCTTTTTGTGTTTGTTTGTTTTTTTGTTTGTCTTTGGATGAACCTACACTTTCTCATCTCTCTCTACCTCTTCTTCTTTTTAGGCAATTGCAAGACATATTGGTCATTCTCTGCCCACAAAGGACAGTTCTCCCTTTCTTAGAAGACTTATTTTTTGCTTTGGGAAGCATGACAGGCATGGCAGTCTTCATATGACGTCAAAAGGACTGCACTGTCAGAAAAGGTTAAAAAAAAGAGAAAAGAGAAGGGAATAAACAGGGAAAAAAGGAAAATGGAATAAAGGAGAATAGAGAAGTGAAAATGAAGGGGGAAAAGAAGGCAAAAAGTGGGGGAAGAAAAGAGAGAGGGTGGAAAGAAAAGTGAAAAATCACTTGCCATTAAGATCCTAAAAACAAAAATCTTTCTTAAAAGATAAGATACAAAAATCATCATTTTCCTGTAACTTTGCTTACTAGTCAGGGAACCCAGTAAAAACATTTCTCCATGTCCATCTCTTCAGCTTAAGAGAACATAAACCTGAGACTGAAATAGGATCTCAAGTAGTATACTTGGATTCCAATATTGCTATTCAGGGGATATTCTTCAAATTCAATTTCTTTCTCAAGGTACAAAAAGTGCCATTTATTTGTTGAGCTCAGAGTTCAGTCTGCTCCTGACAACGGTGTCTTTTTCCCTGAAGCTTTTTCGGCAGGTTCCATATGGAAACTGAAATAAAAATGATTGTCCTCCAGCAAGACTGGGTGAGAATATTTTAGTTCCAGCACAGATGACCAGACATTGCCTCAAGTCAAAATATGCTACCATCAAGACTGCATTTGTTCAAATGAGGCCCAAGATCTAAAGTAAATACTACTCCATGAGAAGAAAAGAAGTCTTTCCATTTTCGTTGTAATTTCATACTGTTGTGTAACTGTAGCTGTTTTATATATAGTAACAAAGATTATTTTTCTGAAATTAACAACTAAAAAAATATTTAGAATGCCATTGTCATTGCTCTGACAACTGAGATTGGGAGTGTGTTCACTGTAAGAAAAAAAGCATTATATTTCAATGGTGGCAGCCACTACATTACATCTGCATTGTTTTCGCTAAGATTTTGTGCTAAAATACTCTCGTTTCTTCAGCGACAAAATTTAATATCAAACAATAGCTTCGTCACCCATAATGTAAAAGGCCACATATGTTTTACTTCTGAAGTATTACTCAAATAATTGAAATAGAATTGTATCCACATATAACTTAATATGGAATAATGTTAAATAATCAAATAAACTTACATCCATCAAAGCCCCGTTTTTAATAAACAAAATTATATAGAGAAAATCCTTTTGTATATTTGCAAATAACACATAAAAGCCCTTCTTCCTCCAATATTTATAGAATCTTTATATGTCCTGCTACTGTTTCCCTAAAAATGTATTTAAATGAATGTGTGAAATGCAACCAGAATCTGCAATTCAGATCCAAGTAAATCAGAATATTCAGTGTGAAGATTTAAGGTGCAGCTGTTTCTGCCATTTATTTGGGTAATCACTGTACATAAATTTATACACCATGAAAAGCTTTATTCATGTTCATATGGTGTGAAAATTGAAAAGAAAATTCTAAATTAATTACCTTTTAAAGCAAAGCAATTTAGATTTATCACATCCAGCAAGGGAATTTGTTCACATATTATAAAGCTGCTGTGAAATAGTGAAAGGAAATATGAGTTAGGAAAAAAGGTTTACGCTCTGTGGAGAGTTTAGGACGTGAAAAGCAAATTAGCTGCCCCTGACTTCAATCAGTGTGCTCTTATGAGCTTGGGCAAAGTGTGTCTTCTGCAGCAGCCTGGTGCCCTGTGGAGGCTCTGGAGAAACATGGAGCTGCACAAGTTTTTGTCTAGAACCACCTGAGACTTTTCCATCCCTAGCAGCAACTCTGAGAATATGGACTTCAGCTTCTGAGGTAGCACATTATTATTTTTCCTTCCCACCTTACTAATAAATGTCAGTCTAAAGCCATTACATAGCAATAAGTCTGCCTGAATGCAATAAAAAGAACTTTTCTTTTCTGCTAGGAAGTGTCATTTCCTTCCACATGAAATAAGTCAGTGGGTATGTAGAAAGGCATTGCTTCTTTGATTTCTGGGAATCTTCCATTATTTCTCATTATGAGCCTCAAATTCCTCGCTGCATACTGTTGTTTATATCCCAGTATACTACCAGTTATTTATTCAGATAGTGCTTGCCAACATGCATCCACCTTTAATTTACAGTTGGAAAAGGAAACATTGGTTGATGAAATAATTTGCAGCCAGAAATTGTTCTCCTAGAAAATAAAATACACTCGATGTCTTTTGACATAGGAAAACTATGCCATAAACAAACAGTCACCAAAATACAGAGAGTGAAACATTATTTTTCCATTTCTTTCAAACACAGCCATGTTTGCTTCATAGGTAATATAAAATTACCAGAGGGTATCATTCAGGGAAGGAAAATATTTTAAGACTTAATTCTTCAGCACTGTTGTTCCAGCATGCTAACAAAATCAATTCTAACAAAAATCATCTCCTTTTAATCTGTTATTCTTTTGTGCCATTGAAGTAACTCAGGATCAATATGTATTGATTTGCTCCCTAATTATATTAATTTTACTTTAGAAATTAGGGAGGCCATAATGAGAATGTGAAGTTACTTGAAGACAGTACATTATAGGTAGTCTAATTTAGCAAGAGTCTGTGCATGAGATTAATTCATTAAAAAGAGCCAATTACCATACAAACAGGGGAGATAAATAAGATTTTCTCCTTTAATTTGCATTTTATATATTCCTTTGTAATTTTTAAAAACTTAAATGAATTTTCAACCTAACTATAGCTTTAATGTATATCCATTTCATTCCTGGGGAATATAATTGCATTTAATTTTAACCTTTAGCTTAGTCTCGTAGACATAGCATTTTAGAAAACGAGATCGTGGCATCTAGGTATAAGACATTTTATGTGACATTTTAATTAAGAAAAATAATGAAATGTTAATACTTTTAACAGTCCAACTTTTCTTTCCACTAAACTTTTCTCCACTTACAGATGGTAAGATGTTCAGCTGACAGATAATGATACAGAAGATGAAGGTAATTTGGCCTGTCTTGGCTAAGGATTTGGCTCATTAATGTATGTTGGATGTAAATGGCTATCTATAAAAGTTATAGAAATCATTATGTCAGTTGGATAGCCACATATTTTATCAATGCAAATTACTGCCTAATGATATGATTTCTTTGAAGAACTTTATTTGTTCTTTGATGAGGTTAAAATGGAATCGCTTATTTTTAGAATGACTCTCTCCTTGCCGATTTTGCATTATACACCAGCATAATCCAGAGAATTGACATACTTGATTCTTTGTTGCTTTACGTCTGAAGGACTGAGAGTATCTCCAGTGAAATATCACAAAAATAATCACACTTGTATAATTTAGTGTCTGTAAAGACAGAATCAGACCCAAGGGATCTTTAAAAGAAACTTAGTCTGACATTAAGCCATTTGTAAATCTCTTAAAAACATAAGAAAATGTCCTTTAGCTGACTGAAGACTTCTTTTTCCCACAAAAGATAAGTGGTGTTATTCATTTTTTGGGGAGTTAGAAAGCTGACAAACATTAACAAGAAAAGAAAACAAAAAAGAAAAAGAAAAAAGAAAAGAAAAAAGAAAAGAAAAAAGAGAAAAGAAAAGAAAAGAAAAGAAAAGAAAAGAAAAGAAAAGAAAAGAAAAGAAAAGAAAAGAAAAGAAAAGAAAAGAAAGAAAAAAGAGTGTCATTAAACCAGAAAAAGATATTGAAAATGTATACATCTTGAAATCCATAAATTATTGTTTGTATAATACTGTGAATTGATATTGGTTCTTACCATAGACAGTATACTCATTCAAAAGGTTCAGTCCTGTTGATTTTCTTCCATATCTCCCTTCCTTTATGTTAAACCTGTAACAAAATTATGTTTGATGGCCTCTATTCAGGAGCATTTGAGGAATTAGTTGCCTCTGCATGATGTGGACCTTAGGATAAACCCGTGGAAAATACAAGCCTTGGACAAGTGGAAGCAGTCTCTTAAGCAGAAAACTCAAGTTCATATTTCAAACATGTATTTTCTCAAAAAGATGACACTGAAATGGACACTCAGTGAAACCTCTGACCCCATGCTGCTTAAACCCAGTGCAAAATATTTTTCTAAAAGAAAAAACATTTGGTTTTCAAATTTTTAAATTTCCTTACCTCAAGCTCAGATATCCTTTGGTATTGGTCCCACTCAAGGTCATTCTTATTAAGGTAGATACTGGCTGCCATAAATAATTTTAATTGATACCAGTGGACCACAGGGAAGACCTGTGGATGAAATTTACTGTCTTCCTTGGGTGTCCACAACACAGACAGTGGTGCTAAAACATAACAGAAACATCTGAAGAGATTAGGCTACCAAACTGCTGCAATTTCTCTGTATGCTGCAAGCTCCCGGAAGCAGCAAAGAGGAGTTTAAAGGCAGTTTTACCAACATCTGGTGCCTTCTTAAACCCAAGCTGCCTTTCTCTGCCAGCAATAATTAGATGCTTCATGGAAAAACATGACCAATATGAAGAATTGTCATTCATATTGCAAGCAGATTGCCAGACAGATAACACATCATGATAATGATGATGATGATAATGACATATAAATGTTATACATACTGCATTACCATTACATTCCTGCACTGAATTCTGCATGCAGAGCATAAAGGAATCTCCACATAGAAGTGTTCAGCTAAAAACAAGGCTGAGATTTTAAAAAGTAATCACCATCTATTTGTCATAGGCTTTTCTACTGTTGCCCATGGGTGTAACCACTGAACACATGCTCCAGCAGTGGAATGATTCCACTATATCTGGGTGCAATTTGAGAACAATGAAAAATGTGATCCCATTAAGCTTTTCTTCCTTTTTTTTCCCCTGACAGTCTCAATAAGAGACTGAGGGTATATCTTGACTTGATAGGCCTCAGTTGTAATGTCAGAATTATTGTTAAATAAGATACTGGGCAAAATAGCTTGTACAAATTCTTGGATTAGGACTCCAGTAGCATGTGGATTAGCTAATGCAGAGTTTCAGCATTATTCCTAGTTCTGTGTCAGGGCTCATCCTTATCATAGCCATTTTATATGAAATTTTCTGTTCATACGTGCTTACTCCTAGGATAGTCACAATGTAGGTGACAGCAGCAGAGCATTTCATCCTGCTTCAGCCTATTCATCCTCAGATCATAGACTTTTTCAAACTGACCTTTGGTCCCTGCTTCTTCGTGCTGCTTCTACAAACCAAAAAAGACTGATAAGACATCTGTCCTTTCAGAAGGAAGGAGTTAGACACTGCTCAGGGCTTTCAGATTAACTTCCAGGAGTAGCTTCTCCTAAAAGTGAATACTCTTTCAGTTAACAGCTGTGACTTGCTCACAGTCAAAGACAACTTGAAATTTACAATAACTTTGTAGTTTCTTACAAAGTACTAAGGAAAGCTGGTATAGAAAACCTGTTACTCTGATTTATATCTTGTCTCTTATTACCTTCTGAATCATAAACTAATTCAGATTAGAAGGGACCTGCAAGATGTCATCTACTCCAAACTTCTACAGAAGAACACTTTGCTAAGATTTTTGTAATTTGCATGTCAAGCAATGGGTAAAAATAGTGTGTCAGTCTGGATGGCAGTTCTGAACAGCCACACTTTGGATCCATTTTCCTTACTGCCATCTACATAATTTGAAACCTTGCTTGAATTAGAAAAGGCAAGAAAATCATTACAATGCCTGCATATCTTTTTCTTTTTCCCAGACAAAATACAATTAATTTCAAACAACTCAAAATTTATAAGGATTTTTTCATCATATCTAATTTAAGGTGTTTAATTAGTCAGTTGGTTAATCAAAATTAGCTGCCTTTATTCACTAGTCATATGACACATGTCATATGTACTTAGTAGTTTTTCAGAGGATATTGGACTTATATGTAGATATAATGTAACTGGAAATGAGTTAGACACTGGCTTATCATCAACTTTGGAAACTTAGAATAGCTATAATTTTACTACACAATTAATAAATTTTTGCTTGGGAAGAAACCAGCAAGAGAAAGTTCAGTCCACAAATGTTCTCAAGGCACATATTTACAAGACAATACGAAAGTTAAGTATGACATGTTGGCCAATATTGTTTCTCCTCAAAAACCATATTGAAACAGGAATGTTTGGAAAAGCCACCTACAACTGAGTGTGAACAAGCCAAGTAAACAATGGCACAATATAGACACAACTGAAGACACTTCATTAGTAATTAGAGCACTCACATGAGCAGCCTTAATTTCTTTCCCTTTCCAACAGAACTACTTGCTCAAATGTATTTTCAAGAAAATAAATAGGCCCTTTTCCTTGAGATAAAAATTTAAGAACTTTGCATCTTCCCCAATAGTCAAGATTTTTACAGCAGAACACTGCAACTCTGGAACTCCATTAGGCCATGAATGGCTTGGTCAATGAATGAGAAAGACATTTTCAGTGTTTAATGCAGCTGTTTTCATTTGCTGATTTCATCACTGAAGTCCAATGTATGTGAACAAATCAGAGAGCTCTTTTTGCAGTATGAAGGACAAAGTTGTCTGGGGTTTGAATTTCTAGCTGGCAGTGTAACATATATGCGATGGATTGTGAGGTTCAGCTCTCAGACTTCCTTAAGACTGCTATTAAAGGGTACCTCTTAGTGAGGTGGAAACCTAGGTATCTATGGAACTAGCTATTTTTAAGCTATCAGCTAAGTTAATGTATGAAACTGAACAGCTACCTCTCAAAAATAGCTTTGTCTGGCCACTTGTCTACTTGGGTGCCAGAGTGGAAACCTCTTGGGTTCTTAAGCAAAGGACTGATTCTCTGCAGTCTGCCAATTTGTTTAATCTCCACCCAAAAGCAGCAAAAGCAATTTCAGCAAACAAAGGGGGGGCGGAAATCGGGCTTTCACAGGCTGACAAGAATTAGAAAGGCTGCTTTAAAGCTTTAACATGCAGATACTGTGCACATCTTGGATGAAGATTTATTGCTGGAAATCCTGCTCTTTTACCTCTAGTTATAGTGCATTTTCTTTATTTAGAACCATCAGGGCGCATTTGGGTCTTGGTGTAGAAAAGGTCTACCCATTTTTGTGAGTTCATTACTTGCAAAATTAGAGCTCTGAATCCCCATTCCTACATGTACTGCCTTCAGTGAGATAAGTCTGAGGTATTCTGAATGGTCCTTCTCTTCCTTAGTGCTCAGACTACTGTAACTAGAAGATCCCTCATTGTGGAAATTATACAGCTGAAAACTAAAGCAAAATGCAATTTAACTCCCACTTGTCATCTCCTGGGGCAACAACATATAAAAGTCCCTAAGATAAAATACAAAAGCGCTTCAGAAAAAAGGAACATAAACACAGTCTGACACCTCTAGCTCTAAAAAACAGGCTACAGAAACATGGGACTTGTTTCTTCCTCTTTTTCTGGCCTTAAGATCCTGTGCTCTTGGCTGTGCTGATGTTCAGCTTGAAGTGTAATATGAGTGCAAATGAAGCATCTGTCAGTGCAGACTATACTTTTACCTTGTAGGTGAAGCTGTCTCATGTGAGATGGGGCTTTGAAGCCATTTGGACTGAGGCTAGAGTGGTTCATGAGGTGGAGATGTCTTTCCAGCTGCATGTATCCTTCTTTCAGGAAGCTGTCATGCAGATATATCTTCCACTGCCTTCCCCATAAAACAACCATCAAGTTATAGATAGGTCTGCAATGCGTGTGCTTCTGTCCAGTGTGTACCCTGAGCTGCTGTCAAACCTTCACGGTTTTTTGTGTAGAGTCTCCATCCCCAGCACGGTCACAGGGGACTTTCTAAATCTGTGCCTCCTGTGCATGGAATGTGCTGGTGTGATTATGCATGTCTGGGTAAGAGCAAGTAAATGAAAGTGGAGAGCTTTTTAAGGATGTATGGCTTCCTCCGTCACTGGACTTTGTGAATGATCATTTGTTTGGACAATCCCATCACGAAAAATGAAACCAGAGTAGTCTAAATCACTGCTGGGGGTTGTTTGAAATAACCAGAATAACCTGCTTGACTTCGCTGTGACACATGCTGGAAGAGTTCCTCAGGCTGCTACAGCTGACAGGCAATTAGGAAATTGTTCCTTGCCATTTCACAAGCTGTCAGTTAATGACTCCCAGCTGAAGCACAGACACCGCCGAGGGGAATGCTAACCCCATTTTACCAGAGACCACTGCAGGAGCAGAGCTGGAGACTCACTTGGAGATATGCAGGAAAGCAGTAATGTCACTGTTAAGAACAGTGGCTCCTGGCACCGACGCCTAAGATGGATTGGGCTTGTGTCCACCGCCAGCAGCAGCTTGCAGGGGGACAGGTTGGAGGAGAAGCATGGATGCAGTTAGTTCAGCTGGAAGCCATTAGTGTACAGCTGAGAGGCAACAAGGAGCAGCTTCCTAAACTGCTTCCCAGCAATACCTCTAGGAGCATTTCCTTTTCAAGGCAGACTCAAGATGACAACATAAAACTGAACTTGCCTTATGCCAGAATCAAACAAGCAGGTTGGAAGTGCTCATGTGTTTGGGAATAAGTGAGAAGGGGTTTATGGACCTGTTTTCTATCATCTCTCAGCTGTTTGATCCTGGCTCCCAGTTAAGACCTCATAACTGACTGTGAGGATGCATGCACTCCCTTTGAAAGCAAAAATCAAACAGGTGAAGACTAAATTGCATGACTTTCGGTGACTTAAGCTTGCGTCTTTAACTTTGCTCTGAAAAAGAGCAGAATAGATTTCTCAGAGACCAATAATGTAAACCTAAGAAGTAATAACGACCAATGTGTTATTTGTTACTCCCAAAACTGGTTAAAAAGTTACCTCCAGCTACACACTACAGTAAAAATACTTAAGTCCAGTTTCAGAGCTTGAACATTGGTGTTTTTTTCTCCAGATTCTCCTCTGCACTCCATCCCTGAAGAATACTTTTGTGTGTGGCAAAGATGGTGAACTAATAGAATGAGTTTGGTGATTTATTGATGTGGTCAGTTAGACAGAACAGGCTGCCAGATGCCTTTCCTCCAAGACTACTTCTAGGGATTCTTGGTGTAGGTGGTTTTGTTTCTGAGCATATTCTGTGTTGTAGTACTCATCTTTCAGCTCTACCTTTTCTAATTTGCTTCATAAGAATAGAAGGCACTTTACTATAGCCTTGTGTAGCCCACCCCAATAGCAAAAGCTGTTATAGTCACAACTGATTGGCTTTTGAAAGCTGGGAAGAAATCACTCAGCTGGCTTTTCAGAATATTTTATTTTTCTGAATGATATCTGACATGCTTGGTACTGTCTTTAGAGTCTTTTAACTTTTAACTTTTAAGTACACTGTAAATCAGGCGCTGTAAGTTTTAGTCTTGCAAAATATTTGTGAATTTGTGTAAGAATTTTTAGGCTCCATATTGATTGGTCTTCTTGATAGCTACATATTTATGACAATTTTAATACATTGCACTATCTCCTATTTTCAGCCATATTAGAAAACTATTTCTCTTATCAGAATGAATGGGTATAGTACTTTGTTCAAACAGTCCCACATTATTAGAACAAAAAAATCATATTTATTTTACAGAAGATTTTAGGACAATTCATCTGTCACAGAACATTTCAATTATAGCCCAGGTATACTCTCAAGCAAATGGTAATATAACAAACTTGTACTTCTTTCTTTTGTGGTAGAAGCTGCACGCAGACAACATTGCAGACACGTATCAAGAGTGCATATTAATGTTTAATTAATTGTCTAACCCAATCAACAAAAGGATTTTCAGTCCTGTTTCTGATTTCTGTAGTGACAATGCAATGGTATTAATACAAGCTTTTATCTACTCACTACCACATTTAAGGCGTGTTGTGTGAATCTTAACACTGAATTAACATGAATCCTAACACACAAAACTTTCTTCAAATATAATTCTTTTCCCCAAGGATTTTTTTTTTCTGAAGTGCTATGTGAATTACTAAAAAAGACTTGTACAGTAACACTTATTCCAAACTGGCCTTTGATCTGAAGTGTCAGCTTCAAGACATAAGGTCTATTATAAGTAAATTAATTTTTCCTATTCTTATTATGAAACAAGACAACTCAGCTATAGTTATTTGCTCTACTATATTTTTTTAGGAGCTAAGTGCACTATTATATTTATCTACACTTCCCATATGAATTTAAATTATTTTTTGTTTTAAGATGCATTATACCAAGCTTAATAGCTTTTCAGTTTACTTAGCATTTTACACTTCAGCATTTTACACTCTGTTTATGTTTCCGTCAGTAATTCTTGAGACAGATGTTCTGTTAGAGCAAATGACTGATCTTCCTAGTATATTGAAAGGTCTCCTACTGGTTGGTTCTACAGAATCCGTCCTTCAACCAGACTCATAAATGGTATTTAATAGTTTGGTTAAAATTAGGAAGGTAGTTATGCTTAGCAGCTGCTATAAGCAGTATAAACATTAACTAAAAGTACCATTCATTCTTGGTGTCTTGATTATAGTCTCATACATAAAATGATGCTAAAGTCTCATAAGTATTAATTTGATTTTACCAAATACTACATCTGTGGAAATACACTGAGTTTCAGTGTGAAGAAATTGATCTTTATTGGGCATTTTTCCACACTCAAATGAAAAAGTACTCTTAATAAATCCAAATGTGGGAATTTAAGGCATGGCTTACAAAGAGCTTTAATCAAAAGGACATTTAAAAGTGTCAAATAATTTTTAACTATTTTGGAATGAAATCTTCTTGGCTTTGAGTCTCAAAATGTCAATATCAATAATGATAAAGGAAGAGGCAGCTTCCCTACAAATGCAGATGAGATAGCTCCTGAATGGGGGCTCATAAAAAGACTGAAGATCAATCCCTCCCTTTTTCAGATTGTGAATCTCAGCTCAGGACATTCAGGCTGCAAAGCTTTATCATGACAAATTCATGGTATTTGAATTCTTATTTTTATTTGAATATTTAAATAAAATTTTAATACTGAAAAAACCTGTTTCAGAAGTCTCTTTAAGAGCATTTGTACAAATGTGTCAGTCTTCAAAGATAAGCAATAAAAATTGAGTTTGGAGTTTTTCTTTCTCATTCACATTCAATGACAAATTCAGAAGAAGGAATAAACTTCTTTGTCTATATCTGGAGTGTTTCTAGGTCATAAGAAATCAGCTCATAACCTCTGGCTTCCATTTTGTGAAAACAAATAACAGGATTGGAAATAACCTCAGAGTGATATGAATCTTCCAAGGTAGAATATCAATAGCAGTATCAATCGATATTTCAATTATCACCAGAATTTCCTCAGTATTTCTAAGCCATTTTTCAATCAAGTATTGTGAAAATAAATAAAGTAGCTCAGGGATTATGGAATATTGTGGGAGTGCTGCAGCTTTGCTGTGTGAAATCACACACACATCCATCACCGCTTTAATCAGTGCCCAAAACAAAGCACAAGCCTGACAAGTACAATCCCTGGCTCTGGGTTGTTACCCAGTGATGCCAAACAAGGTACAGCCAGCACCTCTGGATGGTCTGGGCTTTCTTTGGTGAGCCAGAGCAACACTGAGCCATACAGAATCCAAGTTGGAAAGTGAAGGCTAAAAGCTGAAAGAAAGGGTTGAGTATTTTAATTTCCCCTCCACCTTCATTGACTTGAGGGGAAAGAGAGCACTGGACCAAGCAAGGACCCCTCAAACAGATGCCCTCAGGACACAGGAGGCACAGCTGAAGTAAAAAACGTTCAATTGTTTTCAGCAGTTTGTTTCTTCATGAGATGAACTGCTTGAACACAATTGCAGAGGGCCACCAGAAGCACCGAAGCCAGGCTCAGGGTCTAACCTAAAATGTCACCCCGATTAACCAGGAAGATATCAGTCAGGTGTTGGCACATGCAGAGATCATATTTCTTGCAGGCTAAGCTTTAGTAATTCTGAAGAGGGACATAAGATACCTGTGCAAAGTCAGGATTAGATCATAGTGCCATTCTTACTTGCTGCTCCAAGGGCAGAAATTTTACATTGATGCAATGGCAGGACAACATGATTCTGTCTGAGGAAATGGCAGAAAAGATCACCAGTTAAACACTTTCCAAATTTTCCCAAATGTTAATTAAAACAAGGGGATGAAGCTCTTATCTTCAAAACTCTATACAACCAAGACATAAAATGAAAAAACCACAACCCTATAAGATAGAGCATTGTTAAACTCCACAGAAGGAAAGGACTTGTCCTTTTGAGTATTGTCTAGGTACTAGGCAGCAATGGGGACATGGAAGATGTATTTTATTTAGTAGTACTGATAAATGAAACCAAATGCAGCTTCTTACCACAGTCACTGGGATGAGTCATTCTGAAACACAATATCTTAACAACTTCAAGTCAAACCTTAAGCAATCCAACAATGCTATAAAACAATGGTCTGTTTATATCCCCATTCAGTCATTCTGTTCTGACTTACTCATGGGTAGCATGCTACATGAAATTTGGAGAGAATCCTATGAAAACATTATGTTTTTACTAAAAGAGTAAAAATAATAGGAAATAGGAGAATGCATAGAATTGTAAAGTCATCTCTGTGAATACCATTATTCTCTCTAGTTGTTCTGTGCTAGCACCTATTAGCTATGAAGACTAAAATACGGTTACTGGAGTCAAGTGCTTGTGTTTGGATATGTTGAAGGGAGAATACAGTGGTGCACTAAAGTCATGCACAATAGCCAGCATGTTACATAATCCTCCTCTTCTCCACTTTTATTCTTTAAAAAAGTAATTATAAAATATAATAGGACAATGTGGAAATGTTTTTCCCTAATAAATTGGGCATAACATGATTCTCTCAAATGAAAACAAGATGATTTCACAAAAAGTAGAGACCAATTGTTGCTCATAGATTTTTCCGAATGAATCTGTTCTGCATCCTCTATAGTTGTGAGTTTTTCCATTTCCAACACCACTGATCACATCAGATGGACTGTTCCTTCAAGAGTAATACTGAAATTTTGCCAAAATTGCATTCATATTCTTATGAAGGTGACAAGATTTGGTTTGTGTTCATTCATACAAAGTCTTTTCATCAAATTCCAATCCATTAGTGATACTGGTTCTTCAAGGAATAACTTTTCCTGAGATTATATACCTTCCTTTCTGGAAGGATTATATCCCTTCTCATTTCTTATAGTTCATAACAAGTTGTTTGGCAAACAAAAACACACAGCAAAATAATCTGTCTCATTGGATAAAGGATTTACATCTTCATAATGTAACCACCATATAGCACTTTAAAAGTACAAACCAAAACAGCTTTGTCAGTCTTCCACTTGGCAATTTTAAAAGCAATTAAGAGAGTAATAAATCTACAGTTTCCAAGGATTTTGTTGATTTTACCTGACAAATATATTTTCCTGGACTGCAACGACTGTTTATTTATAAAGCAGACTACTTATATGATTTAGGAAATAGTAGTAGCCTTTGGTGTCAAAATCTCAAGAACAAAAGGAAGAATATTGGGTTTCCTCTATTCACTATTAAATTATGTACAAGTTACAGTGAAGCAGCACATATTCTTCCAGAGTTTGGTCAATTATTAAAGATTTAATTTAAAATGTGGAACCTCTAGATGGCAGAAATTATTTACAAAAGTTATTTTTATTACCAGAGACAGAAGGGCATTGCAGCTGTTGATGTCATATTTGACCTTCTCTATGGGCATTCCTGGATGCTTACTTGTACTCACAGTGAAGTATCAGTGGCTTATCATTTGGTCTTAGTCAAAGAAAATGCATTTGTAACAGGCAAAGACAACAGATTTAAGCAGAGGTAGTACAATATAATGGAATTATTTTAGTTTAGAAGAAAAATTTTAACAAACATACCCTAGCTGAAAAAGAGAACATTATATGCTGCATTTCACTTTAGCTAAAGAAAGATCTCTGAAATCTCCCTCCGTTCTTACTCTACAGCCTTCTTAGTCTATTTCATTTATTTCCTTTTATGAAACAGCCAAGACCATCTTTTTTTATCCAAAGGAAAAATTAATTTCTGCATGTGCTGGGTTGCATGCATTTACTGCAGTCCATTATCAAATTCACACTCCACAACATCGTAGACAATCAATCACCAAATGTCACCAACTCTTCAAGTAGTAGAATCTCAGATACATGTCAGGGATATCTTCTCATCAAGGCACTCATCTCAATAATGAAAATACATGACATGACAGGGAAAGCAGTGGGAAGCAAAAGACAGATGCTGATGGGGAGCTTTTGCCACACACTCGGTCATATTATAATTCTAACTATTTAGTATGAAACAGACAACAGGGATGATTGCTATTGTTTTACTGATTAGCCATTCTCTCCCTTTTTTCCCAGAGGGCATCCTGCCCAACTCTACTTAGTAAATATTGACACCTGTAAACCAAGCTGGCTGATGCCTTTGGCTCTTCAGCTCTCTTCCCATCTGTTGCCTGGGAATTTTAAGTGAAGTAGTTTGGGACACTTGCTCTCTTTTCATTGAAAACTGTAAAAAAAAAAAAAAAAATCACTACCCGAAAGCTAATCCTAGAGCCACATGGCTCTAGAGCAGCCTGCAGTAACTGAAGGGAAAACACAGCATATGTAAAATGCATATCCCACTGGCCTCTTCTGACTACTCTTCTTTAGTTAACAGCATGCCAGGGTAATCTGCTTAGTTACCAAGTGGAGCTTTCTTCCCTTTTCCCCATGAGATCACCCTGACCACGATCAAAGTCCAAACACATTCTCGGCTCACTCTATTGTTCCCAAGAGTGGGATTAATGACTAATTATGTCAGGTCACTCATCCAGATGGCCTCTCAGATGTTCCTTTGTCATTGCCTGACCTTCCATATGCCCCTTTGACCTTGAGGTTTATTTCCATGGCAACATGAAGCCTCAGTTTCCTTGCTGAGATTGCCAAGAAGTGGCCAAAAGGGGGAATATGGGATAATCTACCCACACTTTGTATTCTGCTTCCATCTCATGCCTTGTTAAATCCAATGAATAGATAAAAAATGCTATCTGATCCCAGCTGAGTGATGACCATGGTCATGATTCTATGTTACATGCTATGTTTTTTAAATTAGCAGACAGCTTTGTACATGGAAACGTGCATTTAATTTGAAGAACATCAATCGCCATAATGTGATCTTTTTATCTCATTAATGTTAAGCAAGGGTAATAGAATGGAATTACAAAATATCACTGTGAAAGGAATACAATTCAGAGAATTATAGATATCTCCCATTAAAGCCCTAGAGATGTTTAGATAAGTCTACTTGTTCAGTTTCATAAATTAAAGATTCCTTTTACCTTTTCTGAGATTTAAATTTAGCCTCGGGTGTTGATCTTATTCTAAAGAAGGATTTTAATGTGGTTAATGCAGTGAAGAAATTTTCTAAAACAACCAAATAAGTAAGTAAAAATATAAAAGGCTAGTGGCTGATGAACTTATATAAAAAGGCTGAATGGTAGTTCCATGAGTAGAACTACATTTTCTTCTAGCATTTAAAATTAATTTTCAATAAGATATGAATTTACTACTCTGTGATGTCAAAGGCAGCAAAACTGGTTAACCCTCCTACTAGCTGGCCATTAAATGAGATTATAATCTGCTCCTTTATTTTAATCTCCTTAAATATTATTCATTAATTTGTTAAAAAAATTTTCGTGTGTAAGGGTGAATAACAGGTTTACTGCCCAGTGTCCTAAAATAGTAACTCAGTGAAATGCTGTCTCAACTTATGCCACATCCCTAATTGTCATCCTTGTTTATGTTTTGGTTTTCCTGTTTTTTTCTTAAAGAGCCATTTATATGAAATAAGTAGGACATGGAATATAGCAGCCAATCTGGAGGGTTATGTGAGCCCTATTTCTTCCTGGTTTAGAAGAGTATCAATGCACTGTTTTGTAAATTACTTTGCAAATGCATTCCGAAGATATTGATTGATCTTAGTCCAAATTATTTTAAGACTCAGAAACATCTACAAAGCTAAACATAATACAGTGCCCTCAAATTGCTTACTTGCTGTTCATTTCTGGTCTTCTGTAATGGGCAGTGTAGGTATGTCAGGGAATGTTATCTCTATGTATGCATGTCTGCATAAAATTCTATAAAAACTAGACTGAAAAAATAGTATGCCTTTTAAAGAAAAATGCAGACAGGATCAGAAACAAAGGTAACATTCTAATGTTTCCAGCTCTGTCCTCTATATATATGTGTTATCAGACAGCCTTCATCCAGGTTATAATTTCAGTTTTATAGTGGTATAACTCCATTGTAGGGTCATGGTGTTTAACTGAAAAAGAGAGTTTATTTTACATAAAACAGGGCACGTGATTTCCCTCTCATTCTGTAAGGAGAAGGAGGATGAAACAGTAATGTATCACGAAGTTTTTCATTTTTCCATGAAGAAATATTTCATATTTTGTCCCCTGCACATGATCAGCCCGAGGATGAGAAATAAAGGATCTCTGAGCTTCAACACTCTTTCATAATTTCCCCTAAATCAGTGAGCTGGAAAAAAACAGGGATCTGAACAGAAGGTGATACATCATAGTTTCAAAGACTTTACTATAATATTTCTGTACAGAGGATAAATTTACATTGTATTCAATACTTAGAGTTTGGTCTTTTCAAATTTTAAATTCTTCTCTTCTCAACCTTTGCAGTCTAACTGCTTTTACCTGGGATTCTAAATGTTTATAATGAGAAATATGAAGAAAATTTCCAGTAAGGAAATTCCATTATATGCTGGTATTCTCTAAGTATAGGCAGCATTTCCTATTCAAGAAAAAACAACCTTAGTGAAGAACAGATCTATAGTTCATTCAGTAGGCAAGAAGCCCATTCTCAAAATTCATAATACTGTGAATAATCTTGTACCCTGGGGTAATGTACCACAAATACAGATTAGAAATGAAAAACTACTTCATTGTTGTATTCACAAATACACAGACCCTTACAATCACTACAGCTTGTTCACTGACATGCTTATGCATAAATAAGGGAGGTAGCACAATGGCAGTACATTGTTCAATACAAAGAACAAGTTTAAGTTTTCAGAAAATAAAATAACATTTTTAAATACCACAAACAGTACCAAATTGACACACAAATTTGCATACATTTCAAGGTAGTGTATAAATAAACAAATAAATACAGACATACATTGTAAAAAGAGTAACATGGAATAATGGGATTATTTTGGAGGTACTTCATAGTCCTGACTACGTGTTCTCAGAAGCCAAGTTTGAATTGAGAAGGGAAAAAACCCCTAAGTTTTCCAAAATGGCCTCTAATCGTGGGTATGAAAGGTCTTTTGACATCCAAATGAGTTTGGATATGTGCACATTCTATTGATTTTTCACGGAAGTGACAGGGTGCTGAAAGACCCATAAAAATGATTAGTGAGTAAAACTTTTGTTTGTACAAATGCAGGCTCCATCAAGGACCACTGGAAAGTTTGCAGGAATACTAACAGGCTCAGAACAAATTACTTAATCAATTCATCTACTGGGAATAATGAGAATAGTTTGATGATTTACCGTAAGCATTAAGCCAATATATAATGGCATCCAATCTTTTAAAACAAAGAAGTTAACAGGAATGAAATGTCTGAAATATAGCAACTAGTTGTTTAGTATTCAGAATATCAAATTCTTTCAAAGTAACTCTCACACAGAATTGCCTTACCAAAGAAATTCAGGAATGATACATAGAGAAATCCATATAGTAGATGTGAGAGACAATTCCATCTTTCCAACATAATTAGTTACTGACAAAGTAATGGTAGTGGCCAATCATTAGGACTTTGAAAGTGTCTATTTCATCAAAGTTTAATGGCGAGTGTTTTATCATGCTCCAAGAAGTAATTAAGTAGAATTTAGTATGTCTTTTTCAGGTCTGGCAGGATTGTCATATGTTTAGGGACAGATCTAGATGTTCTTCACTGTTTTCCCATTCTCCTGAGGTAAGTCTTTGAACAAATTTCACAGATGTTCAATGTCTGTTTTCCTGCATAAAAAATAGAGCTAAAAATGATAACTGCTTCTGTTATATAGATTTGCAGTGAGATTACATAGTAGTGACTGTAAAGTACAGTAAAAAATAAAGTTTTATTGTAATTGTAGAATTGTAATTTTCCTATGACATTGTAATATTCCCATGAAGTAAGGACAGTTTGGGGTGTGCAAGGACTGTAGGACGTTGCTCTCCGTTATTAAATAACTACATCCTTTACAATCTAACCAGTTTTTGTATGACAACCCATGCAGTGTAGAAAGAAAGAAAGTAAGAAATAGTGGTGTAAATGAAAGGCTTGTATATGCAGTTATACATCTAGGTTCATCAAGACCTTGATGTAATGCTGACCAAAATGGAGGGAACTCATATCCCAGCAAAATAATTTCTGAATGTTAAGTGGGAAAACACTTACAAATTTGCAAAGCGATCAAACTTCTGCCTTAGCAAAATGCAACGCCAACAGAAAAAAAAAAAAAAAAAACAGAGGAAAGTTGTTTTATCTCAAAAATCTGTATGTGATTTTGAACATTAGCTGTGCATCAGAATGACCAAAACATGCTTATTCCAGACTGTCAATGCATTAAGGCGTATTTTCCAGGTATTTGATCAAAGGGATGGAGGAGTTTAAGTGAGCTGTTTTGAAGTGTGTAGAGTTGGTAAATCTCTGCAATGGTTTTTCTGCAGTTAACAACACTGTTTGGTATGTTGATATATGTGCAAGGATATTCTGTACACTTTGATGTTTACTAATTCCATTAAATTTATTTTTAATGAAGTACTAATAAGAGTAAGAAATACCACTGACTCTCAGAAATGCCCATGCTATAGTACAGTAATTTCACGATTATAAGCCGCACCCGAATATAAGCCGCATTTTTTTTTTT